>JAUIMM010000145.1:0-1200000 GCA_031769625.1 Taudactylus pleione | reverse complement strand
CAGAATCTCTGTGTTCTTATCCGTTTTTTCATTGAGATCTGAGAGAAGGGCCACTGCCTGCGAGGCGGAAGGCCCTGGACTGTCCGCCACAGGGTCCCCAGCCGGATATACTGCTTCCTCCCCTGCGGAGGCAGTAGATCTACTGCAGCCAAAACTCAGTTCTGGAGCAGACTCGTCCTCTTCTGTGCCTGTGTGAAAAAGATAGATAATACAAATATTAGTACATTTGTAAATTTACTTAAACAAGTTTTTCAATCATTTTTAACTAAATTACCTGCAGCAACATGTGGAGCCAAAAAGTCTGGCATGTCTGTGTCCATGTTGGACACGCCAAACAACTCCTCTTACTGCACACACCCCTGTGCCAGCTCCTCCAAATCTGTTAGCTCCAATGACACAGGGGTTGGCCCAGCACCTGTCCCCCCTGCATGCCTAGCCCTATCAGCCATTTTTTGTTTTAGTCGCTCCATCTGTTGTTTAAAAATGTATGGTTAGATTTGTTCATAATTTTTGAAAAATTTGGAAATAGGTTACAGCATTTATGTACCGGCGTTTGACCTCTTTGGTTGAACGGATAAAGTCACCAACCCCATTGACAGCACTGGCTATTTCCTCCCACAGTTTCCATCTCTGGGTTGCACCCATATTTCGGGGTGCCTGTGCCAGGTTATCAATGCACTTTTGCACCAAAGCCTCCATCTCCTTTCTTGTGAATTGCGGCTGCCTTTTGCATTTGGCCCTGGCCTGGGTACTAGGCCCCGCAGCCCCCTCATTCTCAGTCTCAACACCATACAAAAAATTTAGAAAAAAAGATTGTCATAGATGTATAAACATTCATATATCCACTTTCGCCGACAGATCCTCATCTGAAGATGCGCAAGCAGGTGTGGGGACCGGTGGTGTAAATCTGACCACCGGCGCTCCAATTGGCCGATGGTCCTCTGAATCCCCATTGACGGCAGACAGCGCCGCACCTCCGCGTACGCCCGTCACTTGAGCATGTTGGTGACAGGGGGCGGCCTGTCCGTTATACGGCGATCTAATATGTCAGTGAGCACCAGCAGCTCACGCCATGTAAAAGCACTGGCTCTCATGATGGCAATGGTTTTTTTTTAAGACAAATCTGTTTTATTACAGGGACCCCTAAATTTTGATTGGCTAATGTACTTTCATAAAGAACATGAACAATTCTATAGGTTAATGTGTGAGTCATGTAAACAACCCATAAAAATACATTGTGACTTAGGATTGGCTTGCTGCATTTTGATGCATTAGCAACAATCCGGAAAAACTAAAAAAAACAGTTTCTATATTATAAACCTAAATAAAGCCCCCCCAAAAATGCACAAACAGCGTTTGGATTTAAAATAAACAACAAGTTTGCCGTTAAAAGCGGACGGAAACTACGGACCAAAATGAACACAAAACAAACAATAAAGTTTGACATTCAATAAAGAAACAAGATTGAAAACATTCGACCAACAATGAAGTAAATTAAGGTAATGATTGGCACCAATCGATTCACGGATGTTTGCCGAACGAGAAACAAGGCAATGGATAAATGACAGGCCTACATCCGGTAGTACTTGTGCGAGCGCACTTCAACAAAAAACGAGTAGTGCGCTCGCTATTTCGGACGCTCGTTAGCTACAGGAGGGGTTTGGGAAATATGAGGCGGAAGGCTCGCTACGAATGACCACACGTGCGAGCGCTTGGTTTGACATTTGGATGGTCGTACCTACTGCGGGCGAACGGCTGTTTCCGTTAGTCTCTGAATCAGGCTCAGGCCCTCTGTTCACAGAAATACAGAATATAGAAGGCTGCTACTATGCTTTTAAGTGCTTTGCCTATAACACACAGTTTCTTATACAGCATATTATGTCCTATATTTATGTCACCACATAAATGTTTTGAATGTGCTTATTAAAAATAAAATTATAATACTAAAAAATAAGCCAAAAGTAAATTTAAAAATTTCCCAAACTTTGTAGTATATACCGTCTATCTCCAAATTGAAGTGTTTATTATCAGTGAGTTTAACAGAAACAGTGACAAAGTCAGCATTCATCATGTCGACATAAGAATGTCGACATTGTCATAGCGTTGAAATTGTGCATATTGACAGGCATGTCGACATGTTCATAATGATGTCAACATTGACTCTGTCGATATTCAGCATGTCAACATGCAGATTTTCTTCTCCTTCTGTCCCTATCACTAAACCTAAACCTAACGGTAAACTCAACTTTTAATAAGAACCCTAACAGCAAACCGAGAACTTCTAAATGTATATCATGTGTACTAGGATCTACTATGAAAATGGTAAGTTTTCATGTGGGTAGTGGAGAAGGAATCTTAAAAACCTCTCCTCAACTGAATTTTAAACATCATTTGACATGTCTAAATCACTTTAAATCACTTTCTACATCAGTTTACATTTAGGGACTAAGGGCTCTATTTATTAACATTATTTTGACTAAAATAAAGGGAAAAAGGGTGTTTTCATACCCATTTCACATTATTTTAGTATCACCTATAGTTATTACAGGGCAATTGGAGTAGAATTCATAAAATTCTACTCCAACCCCTAAGTATCACTTATTTTTAGTAAGCAGATCGCATTTCCCATAATTGTAATGGGAAATGTGATCCAACCAAAGTTACTAAAAATAAATTGTAAAAAAATATCGGGGAAAGCCCTGTGATAATAATAACGCCACCTGCAGGTGGCGTTATCCAGGGTCTCCTCCGGTTACCGCACTCCTGCTCCGCTCTAACGGGGAGAGCAGAGCTGGGAGTCGGTCCCAGTATTCAGCTGTGTGGTCTAAACAGACCGCAAGCTGATTACTGTAAAAAAAAAAAAAATAGTAAAAAAAAAAATTTACTTACCTGACTCCAGGGACCAGTGGTCAGGGCTCTGGGTAATTTCCACCCTCCGGTCAGCTGGTCTCCCATTGTGCACTGCTGCCCGGTCATCAGGTGATCGGGTCCCAGTGCAGTATGGGAGATCACCTGACCGGAGGCATGGAGAACATCACCGGAGGCCCAGATCATGCAGGTAAGTGTAATTAAGGGAGGGGGGGTCTCGGGTGTGGGGCTTAGCACCGGGGGTGGGGCTTAGCACCCTGGGGGGTAACAGTGGCGGCTGGTCATTGCATGCACGGGCACTTAGTTACGGTATTTTTTGCAAAAATACCGTGAAAAGGCTCCAAAGGGGATTCGCAGGGACAGAGCTTTATCGCAAGCTCTGTCCCTGCAAGGGATTTGTAGTAAATCCCTGTGATATTGCCTGAATTCGCAATGCAAATTCATTCGTTAATATCACACTACAATCTGCATTAAATATGCGGATTGTAGTAAATAGAGCCCTGGCAAGATAGATAGATGGATATTGCTATAAAAAAGCATGAACAAATTATGTATTTATACACATCTCCAGATGCATCCATCTTTGCGCTGGCAACACATGCGCCTGGCTTATGACAAGTCAT
Source organism: Taudactylus pleione (assembly GCA_031769625.1). Taxonomy (NCBI): domain Eukaryota; kingdom Metazoa; phylum Chordata; class Amphibia; order Anura; family Myobatrachidae; genus Taudactylus; species Taudactylus pleione. The sequence continues at coordinate 1,196,509 of JAUIMM010000145.1, read as the reverse complement.
CATCATCATCATCATCATTGTATATCTGCTCCTGCCTGTAGCAAAAACCCCTCAGTTTAGAAGAGCTAAATGGATTCTAGGGGGTAAAATTACTACGGTGAGCGTTTTTAGAAGTGGAGATGTTGCCCATAGCAACCATTCAGATTCTAGCTATTATCATTTAGAAGGTGCAAATTAAATGTTAAGTAGAATCTGATTGGTTGCTGTGGGCAACATCTCCACTTCGAAAAACTCTCACCTTAAGTAAATTTACCCCTAAGACTTCTCTGATCGATTCTGTTTTAAAAACTGGAAAAAAGAGTAACAAACACTGGTCTTTTAATCCTAGGCTGGTAGTGGAATAATCAGGGGGACAAAGACCCAGGGGTAATCCCTAAATTTCCACTACAAGCACTAGTCTTTACTAAGCAGGGCTGGTGGCACAACAGCAGGTGGACACAAATTGTCAGTCCCCTTTCTATAGTTTCAAAAAAACCCTAGGCTGGCCAGTATGGGACTGGAATCTATGGGGAAGTGGAAACCATATCTTCACAAAATGTATAGGGAAAGGGTCCCCTTTGACACATTAGGAAAAAAATACATAAAAAAAAACAAAATTGCACCTCTTTACTGTTGGTCACTGACATAGGAATACATAAGACACTCTGGCTGGAACACGACTCTTGACATGCTCTGACCAATATTCCCATGTAGAGAAATGGCCTCTAATAGAAGCCAATCCATGTGATATAAAGTTATTGCTTACACAATTACTTTACTCGGTTTGGACCCAGCCAAGCTACTGTGAATGCACATGATGAAAACCCCCACCGCACATGCGCACCCCTACTGCACTTAGTGTACACTGTTGGGTATGTGATCACTGGCATTAGGAATTGCGAGGCAAAACCATGGGCATTCACTTTTGGTGAGTGGGAGGTGGCCAGAAGTGTGTGCAAAGAAAAGTCTGGCTCAGGGGCGGGTAATGGGAGTGTCATGGACGTGTTAATGAATAGGCTTACAAATCAAAAAAATGTTATGAAATAGTCTTGGGAGTTCTCTTTGTGGCCACATTTAAGTAATTATAAACAACTTGTCTATATTATTTGCAATATGATAAAGGAGAAGTAAAGTCACTATTTTATATTAAAAATAATATATAAAAGGCTGTATAATACTGAGCCAAATAACATACATGAAATAACAAAAGATGAGTGGGTTCAGTTCTCCGAGAACTGGACCCACCACGAACATAGGGGATCCAAGTAGGATTCGAGTCCAGCTCGGGTTTTTCCGTCTAACTCGAAATCCAAAACGAGGCAAAACGTCATCATCCCACTGTTGGATTTTCGCATGTTTTGGATTCTATAAAGGCCCCAATGATCAATGCCATTTTCACTCTGGCTGTGGAGAGTGTACAGAACAGACGTTCTCTGTGCTGCTCTGTCTGTGCATGTATTCTCAATTACTTAAGGGTGCAGTGTTGTCGGTCTGGGGCTGCCGTCGTCACTGTTTTCCTGTCAATCAAAGGGCTGGGGCTGTAGTACCATCAAGTAGCTGGGGCTGTGATACATTAAGTGCTGATGCTGTGTTGCCAATAAAGGGTCTGGGGCTGCAGTACATAAAAGGGAGCTGCAGTACATAAAGAGGTGCTGCTGTGTTGACCTGTCGATCAAGTGGCTGGGCTGCAGTACCATCAAGGGGCTGGGGCTGCAGTACATAAAGGAATGCTACTGTGTTGTCCTTAAAGGGACTAGGGCTGCAGTACATAAAGGGGTACTGTGTCATCCAGGAGTCCTCTGTCAATCCAGGGGTGCTCTTCCCCAGTACATAAAGAGGTGCTGCTGTGTTGTCCTGTCCATCAAAGGGCTGGGGCTGCAGTACCATCAAGGGGCTGGGGCTGCAGTACATAAAGGGGTGCTGCTGTGTTGTCCTGTCCATCAAAGGGCTAGGGCTGCAGTACATAAAGGGAAGCTGTGTCGTCCTTGGGTGCTCTTTCAATCCAGGGGTGTTTTTCACCAGTGTAAAAAAAATAAAAGTTAAATAAAATGATCATTCTACAAAAAAATAAAAATATATTTTTTTCAGTATTTTTGTGTGTTTGCTAGCTACGCTATTATTGTTCGGTGACACTGCCGGCCAGACCGCAGTTTATCATCCATGTAATGTGACACAATAAGTCATAGTGCAGTGTATTATTCTTACTCATAAAATTATTGTTACACTGTAAGTTGCAGCGCAGTATGTTATTCTTTTCTAATTCATAAAAAAATATTATAACACTGTAAGTTGAAGTGCAGTGTGTTATTCTTTTCTTATTCATAAAGCATCTTGTGATACTGTAAGTGGTAGCACAGTGTGTTATTCTTTTCTTATTCATAAAAAATATTGTGACAATGTAGGTCACTGATACCACAGTGTAATATTTGAAATTGGTACAAATTGAAATGTGATGTACCCCACTTAATTTGTGTTTGATGATATGGAGAATGATCAGAAGAGAGGAGAGCAGGAACCACATACTAGTCATGGAGCTGCTGCCAGTGCCACCAGTCATGACAATACTTCCCCGTCTACATCATCTACTAAAGTCGATGCCTATGGGCATACAGGGCTTAAGTCAGGACATCTAAAATCAAAGAATCAATCTTTTACAGTGGTAAAGAAAAAAACATCAAAGGGAAAGTTAGCTGCAGAAAGACATAAAATTGGCAATATGCCTTTCACCAAATGAAGTGGTAAGGAAAGGCTAAGGCCTTTATTTATGACTGGCTTACATCATCATAAGAGGTGGTTCTGCCTCTTATGATGATGTAAGCCCTTCTCCTTGTAGATGTTTCAAATTAATCAAAAATCATAAAGGCACAGGAACCAACTGCTCAAAAATGTCAAAAATCCCTGAAAAGAGTCTAAGTGTGTTGACAGGTGCCATGTTTGAGTCTGACTTTTCCAGTGCTGTACTCAAAGAGGAGCCTCCTTCCACCACTTGTGCATCCTCAGCAAATGTGGGATGAGCAGTACAAGTTAACATGCGGACATAGAAATTTAGGATGCTTCTGTGGAAGTGCACCAGGATGAGGAGGATATTTGTGTAGCTGACACTAATAATGTTGATGATGAGGATGCTGATGATGAGGAGTTTTCTGTAAATCAGGCCCCAGTGGAAACAGTTGTTGCCCATTATAAGAAAAAGCCATTGTCATGCCTGGGTATAAAACAAAAAAATCCACTTCTTATGTGTAGAATCATTTCTACCCGAATCTGGACAACAATTTTCAAGCCATCTGTACCCGTTGTCATGCCAGAGTAAGTAGAGGTAGGGACCCTAACCATCTAGGAACCGCCTTCCTGTTATGTCATCTACAGCGCATCCATCAAAAGTGTTTGCAAAATTCAGAAACATTGGCTAAAAAAGTAGCAAGTAGTCCAGCATCAGCTAGCTCTCTTCTCTCTGCTAGATCCAAGCACCTGGCATCTTCACCAACAACACCTTCATCAACAATATCCTCAATAATGATCGGAAGTAGTCCTGCATCCAATTTTATAAGGCTAACTCAGTCCTTCCCTATTCTGGATTACTCAGAAGAATTCTTGAGCAGTGCACCTGCTGGATCTTCAACCCAGAAAGGGACCAGGAAGACTGCTAGTAGTAGTTCTAAAAACAATTGACTGTTAAACAATCCTTTGCAAGGGGGAGCAAGTATGACAGCAGTCATCCAGTTGCACAGCGGATCAAAGACGCCATAACATCTTTGCTGGTATTGGTTGTGTGTCCGATATCCATCATTAGAGCAGTGGGTTTTAGACTGTTAATTGAGCTCCTCTGTCCTTGCTACCAAATCCCATCTAATCTCCACTTCACTAGTAAAGCAATTCCCAACCTGTATTGGGAGGTTTAAAAAAACTTAATTAGTGTCCTCCAAAATGCTGTTGTACCCTGTGTCCACTTAACCACAGATATGTGAACAGTTGGAACAAGGCAAGTACAAGATTACATGACAGGTGGAACAGGGCAAGCACAAGATTACATGACTCTAACAGCCCACTGGGTGGGTGTATTGCCTTCGGCGGCACTAACAGCAGCAGCATCAGCATCTAATTAAAAGCAGCTTTTTCAGAGGCAGGCTACTCTGTGTATAACCTCTTTCACTAAGAGGCATACTGCTGACAACCAATTAGAAAAACTCAGGGAAGGCATTGCAAAATGGCTTACTCCTCTTGGACTCTCCTCGGGATTTGTGATTTCTGACAATGCCACCAATATTGTGAGAGCATTACAGCTGGGTGAATTCCAACATGCCCCATGTGTGGCTCACACTATTAACTTGGCAGTCCAAATAAATAAACAAAAAAGGCAGGGCTGTGCAGGAGATGCTCTCCATTGACTGCAAAATTTCTGTGCATTTTCATCAGCAGGTGCATGTAGAAGATTGCAGCAACTGCATTAAATGTTGAATTTGCCCTATCACCATCTGAAGCAAGAGGTAGCTATGAGGTAGAGCTCCACCCTTTATATGCTTGAGCGGATGGAGGAAAAGCAAAAAGCCATCCAAAGCTACACAATGACGTATGACATAGGAAGAGGAGGGGGACTGTACCTTATTCAAGCTCAGTGGAAAATACTTTCTGTGTTGTGCTTAGTACTGAAACACTTCGAAATAGTCATCTGTGAAGTGAGTTCAGACACTGCTAGCTTGAGTCAGGTAATTCCCCTCATTAGACATTGGAAGAGCTGAAACGAAGCGATTCCACTAAGTATGTCAGACTTGTAGATCAAGTCCTTTATTTGCCAGGATCCAAAGTTGTCAGGATCTTCCAATTGGAGCAATAAATTTTGGCGACCTTGCTCGATCCTAGGCTTAAGTCATACATTGTGTCTTTCTTCCCAATGGTCACAGATCTGAATGGATGCCACAATGGCTCCTCCTTCAGTTTCTCCAGCAAGAGCGGCTGCCAGGAAAAAACTAAACTTTCCCAAAAAAATACCCACTGGTGATTTATATAGAATTATATATCCGCGCTTGGCTTGAAAACCAGCTTATTATTGAAAATTAAGATGTTAGAGAGGTTAAAATAAGCGCTATTAATCTGTGTGGTGATAGGTAGTAATAGAAAGTTGTGCTGGTGTATTGCACTAAATGGAAATAAAATAAAAATAATAATAAAAAGGAGGGTGATGTAAAAGAAAAGAAAAGAAAAGGAGGGTGGTTTTAAAATAAGAAATAGATGGGGAAGATGAAAGATAAACAATAAAAAAAACAATAAAAACTCAATTCTGATGGTACCTGGGGAAAAAAATGGGGTTAGAAAGTGTTATGTATATAGCTCTTCTGAGTGAAAAAGAAGAAGGTGTCCCAGGGTGCCGATTGGTGTCTAGACTAATTGTCCCTTCCTTACCACTGCATGGTCTTTCTAGTGGAAGGCTGGGGAGTAATTTGCAAGACATCTCCGTAAGTGCCTCTCCATGTGCTGCATCTCCGGTGTGTCTGGCCGGGTGGCCGATGATGATGTCACCAGAGTGGGCTAGTAGTCAGCGGGGGTAAGCAGTCTTTGGCAGCTGCAGAGTGGGTTGAACCTCCTGGGTTCTCTTCCATGCTCCAACGCATTTGTGCTGTTATAGCATTTTTTCAAGGATGGTCTTTGTGGTGGTGGTTAATCCTTTAAATAGGTTGAAAACTTTATTGTCCATTAAAAAAAAACTGAATTAGGTGGCCGGAAGTGATAAAAATAGAGGGATCCACATGTCTACAGGATTTCAATTTATTGAAAAATTTAAAAATGACAAAAATAATAACATATAGTTTAAAAAGGTTCCATCAGAATAAAAATTATAATTAAGATTAAAAAGGTTAAGATTAAAAAGAAGGATTAAAATAGTAAAATACATAAAAATATAAAAATGAAAATACAAATAATAAAAATGAGTATAATAATAATAATAATAATAATAATAATAATAATAATACTAATAATAAAAAATTATAGAGTTAAAAAGTGGAACAATAAAAGCAAAGAATAAAAAAATAAGGGTTATAAGTGTGAGTAAATGGCTTGTGTGGTGTGGAACAGTTATAAAAAGGGGATTAATTAGAAATCTATGTTCAGGCCATTCGGATGTAATGTCTGCATATTAAAAATTCATCTTGATTCGTGCCTCTTTAAGTCATTTACTATGCTGCCTCCTCTCCAGTTCATCTGGATTTTTGTTTATTACCAAAAATTTTGTGATTTTAGCTGTTTATGATTTTTTAGAAATAATTCAGACCCAAAACCAAAAATGCAAGGTTTTGCCAAAACTTAATCCAGATCCAAAACACGAAGGAGATACAGATCCAAAGCCAAAACCAAAACATGGGGGTCGGCGCACATCCCTAAAAATAATTGGAGCGCTTATAATTAAGGGAAATAAACATTCAGCGCTAGCCTGAAAAGAAGATCAGTTATTCGTGCAGCAGTAGAAAAGAGGTATTTGCCTACCTCACTAAAGAAATCAAAAACACAGAAAAACTGTGCTTAACCACCCTTGCAGTATCCAGCAGAAATTTCTCAAATGAGCCAGAGGAAGACACAAAATGTATTCTCAATTGTCCTGATTGGCAAGCTGGAATTTAGAAAAATATAACTTAGTTTGTTGCAATTAATATAGCAAAAAATATTTCCTTAGGAGAGCCAAGAGGACACAGCAGTTGTTGTCAATTGTCCTAATTGGCAAGTCTCCAATACATTGGATACAAATAGCTTGTTGCAGGTTTCCAACAAAAAAAGTTCACTTGTGGATTCCTTTTAAACTATCCACATAATATAATATATTTGATTGGATCAGCTGTTGGTTGTAGTAGCTACACTAGGAAAGATAATAGTGTAGCTACTACAACCAACAGCTGATCCAATCAAATAAATTTCTGCTGGATACTCATTTTTGCATTAAGTTTTATGTTTTTATAAAATAATTGGAGTCTGATCAACTCCTTTTATGATGACTAATACTATTTTATTCTAAGGATTGTTTATGTTTCCCTGTATAAAGACTTGTTTGTATATGATACTTGGTACAACTTGCAACATTACTGTACCTTGATTGTTGTTATTTATTGATGAAGCATTGTGATTAAATATCTTTATTTTTATTTTTGGTTTTATTGATGTCCCAGCAAGGGTGGTTAAGTACAGTTTTTCTGAATTTTTGAGTGCTTATAATTAACTAAGTATTTCCATCATGCTTTATCTGTCTTTTACTGTGTGTAGTAGCCTGCTGTGCTAGGAGAGGGATGTGTCAAAACGGGATTATTGGCTGAGACAAGATCAGTTTAAAATTGAAGCATGCACGACGCCATCTTGCAAATGGCAGCTAGACTCCATTTTAGAAACAAGAATCTGCAAGACGCCATTTTGTGACCAGCGTCCCACGAGAGAAGTAGTAATGCATTGTCCTTGGACAAGAGCAGAACTAAATTCCATCATAAATTATTTCCCCGATCCCAAAAAGGAATTAGCCAAATGTCAAAGATTTTTGAGAAATTTGGGTAGTTCACAAGAGCCCACTAATAAAGATTGGTGTGTGGTGTTAAGGGACTGTCTGCCACGCAATACCGACGTGACAAAATTTATCACGGATTGTGTATTGGATGGTGACGTTCCCTTAACAGACCAAGTAAACCAAGGTAACATTTCCCGCATTGTAACTCAATTGGGTATATATTTTCAAGTAGTAGTTAACTGGAACAAAATTTTCACCATTAAACAGAAAGAGAGTGAGACTGCAGAAGATTATTGCGATCGGGCTCTGCAGGCTATCACCCAGTACACTGGGATAGAAGATATTAAAGATAGCACTCACCACAGGGGAATGATAGTCACGGTACTCATGGACGGTCTGAGAGACGACTTAAAGACTCAGGCTCAGACCTCACAGCCTGGCTGGAGGGGACTTATAATAGATAACCTCATAGAGTCTGCCATAGAACATGATAAAAATATCACAAAGAAGAGAGAGACCCAGGGCGAAAAACAAATGGCTGTCAGTATCCAAGCTCTGGAAGGAATGGCAATAACATCACAGCCAACCGACACACCTGCACCCACACACACACCTGCACCTGAACAATTACACGTCCTCACCAATCCCACACCACAGCAAACACAACCTTACCCCACATATCATACACAACCACGGTCCCATACTCATATCCCCCACAATATCCTTACCCTCCCTATCCTTACCCATACCCACCACCTTTCCCTCTTGCTCAAATCCCACAACAATCTTTTCATCCACCCCGTTCAAAATTATGTTTTAACTGTCACCAAGTGGGACACATAAGTAAGTACTGCAAAGTGAAGAACACCACACAGGAACACCAGTTTCCCATGGGTCATAGGTAACCCCAGCATCTTCTCCCAGGCCTTATATGACTGTTTACAATCTTTTCAACCTGCCGATGTATCTGTTCTAATGTAAAATGTGGACGATTTATTGTTGTATTTTAGGTCATGTTTAAATGATATTAAACTGTTGTGCTTTATCTCCCAATCATAGGATGCAAGGTTGCTAAGGATAAATGGCAGCCATGCCAGGCTGAGGTCAACTACTCAGAATACTATCTAACCCAGTGGCACAGACATTATTTAGAGCAGTAGCTATTAACAACAAGATTTAATTGCAGGAACCTGTATGCAGATACTATATCCCTAGAATTATTAAAAATGATAGGGGGCTTATTTTACAGGTGACGTTTCCAAGAACATGTGTGTAACAACACTAAGATTATCCCAGACTGTCTTTTCCTTTATTTGCCCCCCCTTTGAGATACTGTTCAAACAGGCAGCCTCATGTGAAAATATGATAATGAGGTTACTGTGCAGGGTCTCACGAAGATGAATGAGAATAACCGAAATTGGAAGTGTTATTAACTAACATGTCTAATGCAACCTGTCATGATGTCAAATCTGGAAGAATTTGTTATGATCCAAATTTTTTTTTAGCTCAGGTTGTTTGACTGATCGGTGGAAAGGTCCGTATCTGACGATACAACATCCTCAAAGGGAGGCCGGGGAAGATACGTGGGTCCATTCCACTCACTATAGGGAGGTTAACCAACCGGTGGAGATACAAGGCAGAGACAAGGCCGATAACGTGGACCTGTCGATTGCGAGCTTGTGCCGGAAGGATTAAAAAGGTGACGGTGAGATATCTGAGCTAAAGAAATGTGTAGATCAGTGCTTCCAGCAATGGAGTTGTCTGCTGTGGTCATCCTAGTTCTTTTTCGTTCCAGAGTTTTGTCATGATTATCTGTTTGGGGATACTCAGTGTCTGTGATGGAGGACCAATTGTGGAAATGGGAGCTGATGGCAGTGCTGATGGAGTGGAGTCAGGAGGAGTGCAATGCCAATCACGGGAGTGTCTGACCAATTTTAGTATTGTAATTGTTATGTTATTTGGGAAAAATACTTCCAGAAATTATGACCCTCACACATGTTGAAATGCTGGGTATACATAAAAACACACCGTCACCCTATCTTCACACATAATATGAACACAGAGGCAAAAGAAATATGATGCGTCCGGTGTGTTCCTATTGTGTTCAAGTGTGGAAAATGTAAAAACAGAGTAAAATGAAAGAATGAAATTATGATAGTGGCCAGTATGAATACCGAGGTAAATACAGAACTGCATTACAACCCTGAGCTAGGAAATACCATCATTTAATGTATTATATTTAGCCATGAATAAAAAAATTTATTATTGAAATGTTATTTTTTTTAAAAAAACACTCCAAATAATGTAAAGTCTAAATTACCCTTCAAGACTGCTTTTATAAGACTGGTGCATCCATACACCTTTCACATGATCTTCCAAGATCCGCGGTGTGCGTATAATAGTAGTTTTATGTCCCCACTCAGAGACAAATTATTGATGGATTAAGAACCACCTTGTGCCATCCCATGATAACACTTAATAATATCTAAATGTAAGCCTAAATTAAATTCTAATAGCAGATTGTGATAGCATGTTGTTGGCTATCAAAGGGTGGACTGTCAAAACTGGATTATTGGCTGAGACAAGATCAGTTTAAAATTGAAGCGTGTGCGACGCCATCTTGCAAATGGCAGCTAGACTCCATTTTAGAAACAAGAATCTGCAAGATGCCATTTTGTGACCAGCGTCACTTCAAGTTACAACTCTGGAGCTAAGAACAGATGGCAATGTTTTTGTTAATCTACCAAGGGCAACTGGAAGAACAAGCTTCCTGAGTAAAAGTAAATAGAATAGACAATGGGTATTTTTACATACAAATTGGGAATCCCTGGATGCAGACAAAGTATAGTTGTGGCAATTGTAATATAATCCAGGAATTGATCTACACAATTGGATTTGTCTGAATCCTAAACAGGTCTTAGCCCCACACATAGACAGGATTGCCCCAACTTCACAGCTTGAGATGATAACACAGTTTCCTTTGAACACAGGAAAGGTGGGGGCCAGCTGACAGAGGGCATGTGGAACTATCTGGCTCAGCATGTCACTCTGCTAAAGTGCACCCATCTTCATACACATATTAATACGTCTTTATATCAAACCACGAATACTCACACATTACATATTCACACATAAGGTTTAATAAGCTTTAAAGTGTATGATTTAAGTTGGTTCAGTTAGTTTAAATGCTGAGAAATAAAGATATTTGATAACTAAAGTATTATAGATGCTAAACAAGTCATGTTTGGAGTTGTACTGATGCGTACTCTTTTTACAGTATTCCGGTGTTATCGGTGGGGAGATCGCATCATGCATTCTCGAGTTATGGATCGCAGATCCTATAAGCAACAAAATGTATATTTTAGGAACAGCTGTTAGGATGTTGCAGGGGGCATGAAGAGGAAGATCCCCAGCTGTTAGAGGCAGGGAGAGTCTATTTGAACTAGCCTGTTAAATGTGCTGTTACAGATGCTTCTCCCCTGGGAACCAATGACACCAGCAACAAACTTCCCTATTGTCCTGTTTATTCTGGGGGGTATAAATATGTGTGCACGAATGCTGGTTCTCAGTCTTCGTGCTGAACACTGTATGACTAGGGGTCTCTTGCTGATGCCTATCTCCGGGTCCGGAAGCGCCTACGTATGTATACTGTACTTGGGTCTGTATAATTTTCCTTTTGCGCCTAAATTGTGTCTTGATCAATTGCGTGTAACTGTCTGAACTTTTACCCGAATAACACTTGTGCTTTGGAAAAACAGATTCCACGTCTAAGTCTTTATTTATGGTATGACTGCGTATGCAAATTAGCGTCATCCTTAGAGGTTTATAGGTAGGATTTTAGAAGGTACAGGCAGGGGTATATAGAGGTTCAATTTTAATATCAACAGATGCTAATCTAACTAATACAGCAGACAAACTGACAGCTACTGTATCTTAATTGGGCCTGATTCAGTAAGGATCGTTATTGCATTTGCAGCTGCGAATTTGCTCAAAACGCAGCTTTGAAAATATGCTAATGCTTGCAAAAGCATCACCGACATAAAGACACCCCCTACTGCTTTCTCACATCAGTCCACTTTCACTTTTCTGTGTAAACATCGGTAACACAGATGGACATTGGCCAAACATGCAGCATTTACACCAGGTCTGACCAGCCCAGATATTCCAAATCTTTGGGCATGCAGTGGGCTCTAAAGCTATGTATGCAATTGCAGTGAGTAATTTATGCACGCCCAAGCAATGGGATTGAAACGGATAGGCACACCTTTGTTTTTCCAACCACTCCCCTGTCACCACCCCAAAACACTCACAGCCTGTCACTTACTCTTCGATGCTTTCCCTTGTGCATTCGTAATCGCAGTGTGATCACAGCACACATGCAGTGCAGTATATACGCTTGTGCAGTGGCTAACAATCACTCGACCTGCGTACTTAGTTGCATTTGCTAAGTTTGGCCCCTATTTTGCAGAAATGCTCAATGTAGATTTGTTAATACATACACAGGGCAGACAGCGCTACAAAGAGATCAGTTGAGCCCCATTGTTAGGGGGTATGGCCAAGTATGGGGGCATGGAAATATAAGTTGGATCCCCCTGTGAAGTGTGAACCAAGGGGCATGATTCCGCCTCGATACCAGCTCCCACTTATCTACACCCTTTTGTCACCCCCTGAAGACGAGGCCAGTTGTCACAGCAATTGTCTTACAGTAGCTTTTTGATCTGTTTTTTTTTCCCCGCTGTTTGTAATTGAGTGGGAAGATATTGTTTCACTTGTTAACAGAATTGCAGTGGTATGTCAGTCTAACACTGAACAATGTCTTTTTCTTGCATTGTTCTTATCCGAAAACTAAAATGTTGGAATTTCCTGCCTGCCAGTTAGCAAGGTGGATGTAGTGATAAGCATTAAAGGAAAAACAAGCACTTCTGTACTACAGTGATGTTACAACCAAAATAAAAATGATTAATTCAGAGTTTTTGCATTTAGAGCAGAGATACTATGAAATGCTACAGAATTCGAGAAAGAAGAGGCCTTAATTACTATGGTAAATCAAATTCTGATCTGTCTTCTATGGCACTGTATAATTTTAAGACGGGAGGAATAGGAGGAAGTACAAAAATGTAATTACTATATTTTATTAAATTTTAATTATAGGCTAAGATACATTTCACAATTTTCTCCTTGCAAGTTAAAAGGACAAACATCCTCTCAAACTACTAGTTGGACCCATCAATTTTATCAACTAGATAGCAAAGTGCTGCTCTCTGTTATTTTAATCAGATTTAATTCTTGCTGTAGGGCATCCGCACGCTATCCTGTGCCCTGCTTATTCACATTTTGTAGTTTATTCAATTAGATAATTTAGTGAATTAAAGGTGCAGTAAATTGTGAGCTATATATTAAAAGGAAAATAAGATTTTCAACACTGACCTCATATTATCTTTGTGTGTTTGGTCAAGGTATGCATGCATACAGTAGATGAAAAACTGTTTTGAATTATTGTGTACCATATAGTTTAATCAGATACCCAATTGCTTAGGAATTCAGGCCGATTTCTATATTCATGTCATTAGTGCACAAGGGAAAGCTCTGTGGAAATTCACACATATTCAATAGAGCAAAATTCAGACACTGATCAGTATTATGAAAGCGCCAATGAAATACAGAGAGCAGTAACCCAGTTATTGGTGTGATAAGATGGAGTTATCAGGACTTTGAACATGGCTTAGCTGGTTGGACAATCCCTCTCTTCAAAATGATGTTTAAAATCTTGTGTATTGTATTGTATTGTGTTACCCAAGTGTATATGTAATGTATGTCTATTGTATAATACTTGAATGCTGCTATGTGGGGTTGCACACACTGCTACTATATTGTATAAACATACATTTTTTTGTGTACTGTAATAACCACTGAGTTGCATCCTACTTTAGCAGACATACTGGAGCCACACCTCAGGGTACAGTACTTGCAAAAGAGCAGAGGACTGGGGAAGCTCCATGGGAAGTCATGGTAATGATAAGGTGAGCTGACTTTAAAACAAGTAATAAAAAAAATGGTAAATTATATAGCACAGTTGGTCTAGAAAATCAGTCTGTAGAAAAACACAAAGGAAGGTTTCACCTTACTCTCAAAGTATAAATTATTGAAAGGTGCATGTTTCTCTACTCTGGTGCTTCCCTGGATTAAAAATAATCTTCAATTAATTTCATATATAAATCAATTGATTTATATGTCTGCCTGTTTGGTTATACATTCAGACACATCTGTACCTATTGGGATGAAACCAATGTGAGGTGGTCCAGTTGGATCCTGGCTAGGATTTAGGGGGGTTAGGGTCAGACCTCCCATTATGCAGGGCAGAATTTTTACTCAAGGAGCCTGTTCTCAGCCTTCCACTGGATGGAATTGGACAAAAATTTCACATAGTGGTATCACTGGATCCCAGAAGAGATACTAGGGGTTTGAGGTCATAGTCAGATCTCCCGTTGGTGTATGCTGGGCAGAACTTTGACCCGGGGACTCTGGGCAGAGTTATGACTTGGGGAGCCTGGTCGGACTTCCCATTGGTGTACGCTGGTCAGAAATTTGACCTGAGGAGGCTATTCTGGGCCTTCCACTGGATGGATTTGGATTAAAACTTTACATAGGGGTGAAAATTGGTCTGGGTTGCCTAATGGAGTGGTTTAAATCCTGGTAGGATCATGCAGTGGAGTGTGCCAGGAAGAAATTTGACCCAGGGAGCCTGTTCTGGGCCATCCACTGGATGAATTTGGATGACATCATATAATTTGGATGAACACTTCACAGAGTTTTAACATTGGATCCAAGAAGAGATACTAGGGGTTTGAGGTCCTGGTCAGACCTCCCGTTGGTGTACGCTGGGCAAAATTTTGCCCCAGTGAGCCTGTTCTAAAACTTCCACTGGATGGATTTGGACAAAAACTTCACAGAGTAGCAACATTCGGTCCTAGAATACATACTATGGGGTTTAGGTCCTAGTCGGATCTCCCGTTGGTGTATGCTGGGCAGAACTTTGCCCCGTTGACTCTGGGCAGAGCTTTGACTTGGGGAGCCTGTTCTGGGCCTTCCACTGGATGGACTTGGATGAGAACTTCACAGAGGGGTGGCAATTGGTCTTGGATGGCTAATAGAGTGGTTGGGGTCCCAGTAGGATCACACTGTGTAGTGCATTGGGCAGAACTTTGACCTGGGGAGCCTGTTCTGGGCCTTTCACTGGATGGATTTGGATGACATCACATAATTTAGATGAAAACTTCACACAGTAGTAACTTTGGATCCAAAAATACATAGTAGGGGGTTTAAGTCCTGGTCGGACCACCCATTGGTGTACGCTGGGCAGAACATTGATCTGGGGAGCCTGTTCTGGACCTTCCACTGGATAGAAATGGATGACATCACATAATAAAACTTAAATAACCTGAAGATTTAAACCTGGGCAATAGGTAGTTCAGCTAGTTACATATACTGTATATCATAGAAAAAAAGAAAAGAGACAAAACATAGTGTAGTCCATTAAAATAAAATCAACCCTTGTGATTATTAAAATAATATGGAGGTGCCCTTCAGCCTTTATCAGGATAGAAATAGCCATCCCCCTATAGAGATCTCCGTATTAGCTGTTTTCTTGTTAGTATGCATATCAAACCATTCTTGGTATTCTTCAACGTTGTGGGATTATACCACGGGGGAGCAATAAGCGTCCCTTTAGCTGTTGTTGAACTACGCATCCCAGTATGCCTTGCAACAGTTTTAGCATGGTCAAATAGCACAACTGTGGAAGGGAATCCTGGGATGTGTAGTTCTACAACAGCTGCGGGGCTGCTTATTGTCCACCCCTAGATTATACCATAAGGCAATTCAGATGAATATGTGGAAAAAAATAAACTTCCAATAGGGCAACACTGTGCTACTCAAAGTACAATATTTATTTAAAATATAGCACTGATATTCACCTATACAACATAGAGCAAAAAACATTAGACATCCATGTGATCAAACATGCTCCCTTTAGTTTTATGCCTACTGTATGTATTAGTTGTAATGGTGTATCAAATAATACAATGTTCCTGAGAAATCAGAGAATCATCAGCAGGCACAATTTTCATCAGTCCACAAGGTGGACCATGAAGTCTATCAAAACATGCAGACCCTGGCCTTGGCACCCCCAGAAATGGGGGCTACACGCCCCCATTTTTTATGGAACAGAGACTGACCCCACCCACTACCTGTCCCCAAACAGCTGCAGCCTGTCAATCAGGCTATGATGCCGCTGGCACCCTGTACTGAGGAGACTGCCTCCCCTCTTACTGAGGACACCATCAGCACCCTCACACTGAGGACACCACTGGCACTCCTACACACCCGACACTGCCAGCACTCCCACACTGAGGACAACACTGGCACTCTCACACTGCCAACACCGCTAGCATCCCCTCACTGAGGACACCACTTGCACCCCTGCAGTGCCAACACCATCAGCAAATCCGGACTCAGGACACCGCTGGCACCTTGCACTGAGGACACTGCCAGCACCCCTGCACTGCCGCCCCCCATACTGAGTACACCGTCAGCCCCCAGTGCACTGCTGTCACTGCCGGCACACCCCCAAACTGCCAACACCACTAGCACCCACTCACTGAGGACACTACTGGCATTCTCACACTGAGGACACCGCCGGCATCCCTGCACTGCCGACACCACTATCACAGTAAGTGCACTATTGGTATATCCAACCCACACTGTATCCAACCTGCACTGTAACCTGCACTGTATCCGCCCTGCACCGTATCCAACCCACACTATATCTAACCTACACTGTATACTGCACTGTATCCAACCCACACTGTATTCTGCATTGTATCCAGCTCGCACTGTATTCAACGCTATATCTGACTTGCACTGTATCCAACCCACACTGTATTCAACATAATATTTGACCTGATATATCCAACCCGCACAACTGTATCCCGAACTGTAATCCAACCCACACTGTATCCAACCTGCACTATAAACTGCACTGTATCAGACATGCACTGTAACTGAATCACACAGTACCTTGACTGTATCCAACCCACAATTTATACAACACTGTATCCGGACTGCACTGTATGCAACCCATACTGTATCCTGCACTATATCAGACACGCACTGAATCTCACACTGTATCTGACCTGCACTGTATCCAACCAACACTGTATACTGCACTGTCTCTGGCCCACACTGTATCCCACACTATATCAGACCTGCACTGTATTCAACCTGCACTGTATCCAACCACACTATATACTGCACTGTGGGCCTCATTCAGAGTCTCTCGCAAGTGCTGTGCGCTCACAAGTGGCCTGATGGTTGGCGTACGTGCATGCGCACGCTTCATTCTGCGCATGTGGGAAGTACTCTGTGCGATCGCAGGCCGCTCGCTCTACCCAGCAAAGACAGCCCAGTGAA
Organism: Taudactylus pleione; assembly: GCA_031769625.1. NCBI lineage: Eukaryota > Metazoa > Chordata > Amphibia > Anura > Myobatrachidae > Taudactylus > Taudactylus pleione. The sequence goes on along the minus strand of JAUIMM010000145.1, from coordinate 1,179,585 downwards.
ATGAGTGACAGGAGAGGCCATTTGTGGGTGGTAACAGGGGCAGGACACTAATAATGGAGGTGTGGAGGTGCATACGCAGGCGTGCCTGAGTGTTTCAACGCCGTTTTAGAGGCGTTTTATAATTAACACGCAGCGTCATAGTACACGTCACATGCCTGTTTTTTACACTGAAGTCCTCACAGTGCTTGCAGTAGGGTAAGGCAACCAGAAGCCCTGCGATCGCTTCCGATTGTCTTCGATGTACCAATATTTTAATACACTTCCTGGAGATGACGAGTGCGGGTGGGCGGCTCTGCCTGTGCGATTGGGCATACGCTGGCCACTCACTAAAAGATGGAGGGTGTGCTTATGCCTTGGCGAGCGATTGTTTCCCGCGGCATCACTTTGACAAATTTGCATACACTGGGGGCGAGCGATCGCATCTAGTGAGAGACTCTGAATGAGGTCCTGTATCCAAGCCACACTGTATCCTGCACTATATCAGACCAGCATTGTATCCCACTCTGTATCCGACTTGCACTGTATCCAACCCAGACTGTATATTGCTCTGTATCCCACACTATATTAGACCCGCACTATATCCTGCACTGTATCCGACCCATCCAACCCGCATTGTATCCAATCCACACTGTATCTGACCTGCACTGTATCTGACCTCCACTATATCTGACCCGCACTGTACCCTGCATTGTTTCTGACCTCCACTGTATCTGACCCGCACTGTACCCTTCATTGTATCTGACCCACAATGTTTCTGACCCGCAGGTATGGAATGCTATTTTTGTGGTTGTGGAGATTTTGTGGAACTGCTCAACAAAAAGGCTGATCGAACAGGGCTTTACATGGGCACAGAGTGTCAGTCATCAGTGGCCCAGCACCCCCAGGAGGGAAATACAGATTGGGCACTGAGAGTAGGCACATGCTGGGGGCATGTACACTTGTGTAGGAGGCATTCATGTCTGCTGTTGCTATTTATGTTTTAGGGGTTTTTTGTTTGCTGCTTGTTAACTACGACTACTTGTTTTGAGCAGGGATATTCCACGCACGATTTATAGTAAATTTCTGTGTTGTATTATTTTCTATTGAACATACTAGCAATTTAGTTTGATTGGTTATTGTTAATACATTAATAATTTACAAAACATTTGTGAACAGAAATAACTGCCGTCTGTTGGTTGATTAGTTTAGCTCGCCAGCCTTTGGCCTATTTGGTGAACAATATTGTGAGCTGTGAAGTGGTCAAAAATGACTGGAAATGACTGGAAGACTAATGTTATTGAGGTTAATAATACTGTAGGAAAAATGCCCAAATTATGAGATTTTAGCTGTTTTAACAATTTTTGAAGAAAATATAGATCCAAAACCAAAACATGCAAGGATGGTTTTGCAAAACCAAACAGATCCAAAACCAAAACACAGGGGGTCGGCGCACATCTCTAATTAATACTGTGAATCAGGCCCTGTATTTGTTTCTATTTAACAAAATGGTGTGTCTTTTAATAACTATTTGCCTTGGTAAGTTGTTTTACACACAACAGGGTACCAGGATGGCATGGAATAACACATAAGGCTGGCCTATGTCCAGACACTATCAGGACAAAAAGATCTAAACATTACTCCAGAATCTTCAAAATTTGTCATGTTGGAATAGAGGTGTAGTTCTCTAAACTATTTGCATTTCATTACAATATGGAAAGTAATTTTCGTTCCATACAACAAAATTAATCTCCCACTTTCAACTTTTTTCATAGGCTATAAATCATGCAAACTGCTTGTATTGCAGTCACTCTGCATCTCTGCAAGTGGCTTGTTCCACAACAATATTCCATTGCACAACTTTTTATTTCAATTTAACTAATATCACACAGAAGCCAAAAAATTACAAAATGGGTTGGGTACTCGATCCTGGCGCTAATAATGCCAGTGGTTAGAATTGTGGCAGTGTAATACTGAAGGTTGAAAATCCTGACACATGTAGGTAAGTATTGTAACATTTCTCCTAACCCTACTCATAGCCCACCTTTCACACTGAATAATCCTCCTTTCCCAAAGCCTAACCCTCCCCCACCACAGCCTAATCCTAACCCTCCCATCCTACATCTTAACCCTAGCCCTTCCCTCCCACAGTCTAACCCTAGCCCCTAAACCTAACCCTAGTACTTACCATCGGGATAACATCTGTCGGTTTCTGGAGCCAGGATTCTGACTGCCGGCATTGTATGCACCAAGATGCCGACTACATCGTGACAAAACAGGTCTGTAATGAGGGCCCAGCTAGATATTATCACAAAAAGTTTTATGTTTTGTTGCACTCCTGTCAATATCAGATTAATCTTAACACTTTCCAATTGAAATACATGTTTTTGTATGTAGCTGAGGTAATGCATATGAGGCGTGTGCTGGTCTGGGTAACAGGACCCCCTGGGTCAGTCTTGTCATAATTGCCATAGTAAAAGAAGCTAGAGACAATTGAAAAGTTTATGTAGTTTTCACAATTTCTATTTCTTTGTATTTAAAGTCTTCTGCTGGGACAGTCCATGTGAAAAGGACCTCAATATGGTGAGGAGAAAACTTCCCCAACATTGCCAACTTTTGTATTTGCGGTAGACAGCAACATATAATTTTGTGCACAAGTGCAGAATGGGTCTGAGGGAACCACAAAAGGAAGTATATGGTCTCTTCCTGCCTTTCTCCAATGTGGGCTGAGAAGCATTGCTTTCTCTGCACTTTTCTGTTTACTAAATATAGAGAAATAATATTTCTTTATATTTTGGGCTGTCTTCAGCTAAAATTCTTGGGGAAAATCCTTTTTTAAGTTTACTAAATAGACCACTTAGGCTAAAGCAATGCATTGTTGTAGGCTGCATAACTGCCCTTAATCTCTTCTTCAATGTAGGGGCTGTGTAACTGAATTGCTGAAGCTCATGGCCCTCTTCATCTCTTCTGGTGGCCCCTGCCTCTGACAGGCTATGGTAGAACCCCCCTTCTTCCACATGAGAGATGGGCATGGACCCCATGTTTTGGTTTTGGTTTTGGCAAAACCACCCTCAAGTGTTTTAGCTTGGATTTGGTTTTGATTCTGTTATGGATTCCTTAAGAATCGATAAAACAATTTATAAAATCATGCAATCCAAAACTTGAGTTCACTTTTTAAATCAGAGGGCCTAATTCAGAGCCGGACGCTATTTGCACTCGCTAGTTCAGAAAAAGGGGCCGGCTATTTAAATTGAGTGCTCGCTCTTTGCGATCTGTTGACGCCTCTTTCTCTGAGCGAGCTAATGAAATATGCGCTCGCTATTTTGTAAAGACGCCCCTTGGCCGCTCGCATCCTACGTCATCTCCGCTATTTAGTAGATTAATCAAGTACATCGAAAGGCGTCTGAACAGCTCGCAGTGCTTGTGGTTGGATTTTCCTACCGCAATAATGCGAACAGTTCAAGCTAAGAGACAACCAATTTACGTGGCCGATGACGCTGCTTTGTTAATTATGCACACCCTTAAAATGCCCGTTTTGACCGTTTGGCACGCCTGCGTTCAGATCTCCACCCCATTTTCAAGCACCTTCTCCTGTTACCACCAAGAAACGCCTCATCCTGTCACTCAAATTAGGAGGCACTCGCTATTTTGCGAACACACGATTTCCGACCGCACTGACTGGTTGGCTAATGTGCATTACGATCCATATGCATGCGCAGATGTGCGAACATCGCTCGGAGCGAACGAGCAGCCACTTACGAGCGGCTCTGAATCAGGCCCAGAGTTCCTTACTCACAGCAGACTTGAGCTGGAACTCGGCTCCACTCAGAACTCCAAAATGATTCCAGACTGGGACTCAATTCGACTAAGAACCCTTAACTTTGGTGTGTTAGTATTTCAGGAAAACCGAACTACACATCTCTACTCCACACTCCACTGAATGGCAACAAACCAAAAGCATTTAGAGGGGAACTAATAAGTCATCAGTTCCCAAGATATGTCATCAGTTCCCCTCTGACCATTACAGTGCCAGTGCTAGGGTGCAGGCTGGTCTGGGCAGAAGGGAAAATATAGCACAGATAGAGAGGTATCACAGGTGGGACTGATATATTATCAGTTCCACTATATACCACAGATCAGTGTGTGCATATGAAGGTAGGCATTATTTTAATTTGAGGAAAGTTAGGAATTTTTGGATCATTGGGAGATGATGAGATTGAAGGGGTTAATTATTTTAATGGAGTTAATAACACAGGGGTACATTTAGTGATAACAAGAGATCTATTTAAGAATCTGATAAAAGTGCATTCTCCTGAGTCTTCACTGGAAAAAGTTATCAAAAAGTCAACTCTGGAGATTTTGCTGGTGCTCCTCTATTTTGCCCTTCATACTATACCTCCCTGTCATGGGAAGGAGGTTTTATGCAATTCATCAAGTGACAAATATTTTTGCTTTTCGTCACTGTGTGATGACATCTTGAGATGGGAAAAGGAGCCCCAGCATGGTAAAAACAAGCACAACTTCAATCTGTGTTGCTGCAATATGCGGTGATATAGATTGTAATTAGCACTAGATATTTGGAAATGGACCCTTAGAGAGATAATGATTGAGAAGTGGATAAATATTAATTAAATTATGGGGATTAATTATTGGAGAGGCTAAAGGAGTTAATGATTATAATTATAGTTTAATTAATAATAATGATGGGCATGATGTGGAAGTTAATTATTAAAGTGATTAAAGTAAAATGATTTTGTGGAATCATACAGTTGAAACTGTCAAAGCACCAATATGCATGGCTTGTCCCAGTTTAATAAAACCCACCACATCATGCCACTACTTGAACTGTCCTATATAGAATGGGCCTCTTGGAGCCTTATAAGCAGAGCAGGTGAAAAATATATATTTCAACACTAATAATTAGAGAGCAAGTAAGATGGTGATTTTAAATTATTTAACATTGATTTGAAGCGGCAAGTTAAAATGGCCCTAATCCTGTCCTCACCCCTTTCCTCTTCCCACATGAACCTATCCCCTCTCACCTCCTTTGCTTCCTCTCTCCCATTTCCTGTTTCCATCTTGCCCACCTTTTTAATCCTTCATTGTCATCAGACACTGTCCCATCTGCATTCAAGCATGCCTTGTCTCCCTAATTCTTAAATCCCACCCTTGATCCTGACACTTTCTCTAACTACCATCCAGTCTTGGGGGGGTTAAATCAAACTGACTGAGGTACCAATTAAGTTACCTGTGCTCAACCATGGATATCTCCAAAACCGGGACTGTTGGGGAGCCTTGAGGACCGTGTTTGGGAACCTCTGTTTAACACCTTGCTTCAGCAGTCTACAACCACCTCACTGCCTTTCTTATCTCCCACTCCCCGCTTGACCCTTTTCAGTCTGGCTTTCTGCTCTCCACTCCACAGAAACTGCCCTCACTAATGTCAGCAATTACCTTCTTGCTGCCAAATCCAAGGGCCACTATTCTCTGCAGTCTAGAGATGCTAGGCAGTATTAATTAAGCCCTGTAAACTGGGCTTGTCCCAGCTCCTTTCACACTCTTAAAGTCAAGAATAGTATACACAAATGCTTAACTTGAGAGGTTCCCAAACACGGTCCTCAAGGCTCCCCAACAGTGCAGGTTTTAGAGATATCCATGGATGAGCATAGGGGTTAAATCAAACTGACTGAGGTACCAATTAAGTCACCTGTGCTCAACCATGGATATCTCCAAAACCTGGACTGTTGGGGAGCCTTGAGGACCACGTTTGGGAACCTCTGCTTAACACCTTGCTTCAGCATTGCTAGTTCAAAGCAAGCTAAAATAAAAATGTTTAAACAGTATGTAGGCATTCTGAGGCCAATGCAAATTGAATGGAAATCATCCGCAATTGCACCAGTATTAACTGCATGGAAACTAAATACAGATAATCAACCATATGCTGTGTTGTACCCATCTATGTGTCCGCACGGCCCCTATCTATGCGTTTCATGGCTGTCATCGTTATCAGTGTGCATTTGCTCCATCCCATTTCTTGGTGCAAAAGATATGTTTGAAAAGATACTGTACATATCTCTATGTATGTACAACTTTTTATAACCTGCAGTCCCATTAAAACAGCCCCAAGTTGAAACATTGCATTCGGCTAAGGAGCATGTGCATTGGCAAAACATCTAAAATCCTTCTGCAAAATGGATTTGTGTCCAGCTGCATCAGCTCCTCTATGGTGTTTATTGCTCATTTTCTATGTGACCAAAACAGAGAAGAGACTGGATCTCCTACAGAGATCATTGATCTCTATTACAGAGATACCGGTACAATAGTATATGTCATGGTTCTCAAACTCGGTCCTCAGGACTCCACACACTGCATGTTTTCCAGGTCACCTAGCAGGTGCACAGGTGTATTCATTATGCACTAACACATTTTAGAAGATCCACAGGTGGAGCTAATTGTTTCACTTGTGATTTTGTGAGGACACCTGCAAAACATGCACTGTTCGGGATTCTGAGGACTGAGTATGAGAACCTGTGGTTCAGTATATGTCAAATCTTCGCCAGGCAGATGATGGAACAGGAAATGGGAAATGTATCACTCTCTACAGTTTCCGGCCCATGCTTTTTTTCATGACTTGTTATGGTCCTGTATGCTTTGTCTCTCTGTAGAGATCAATTATCCCTATGTGATCTTCCTTCTCTTGCCCATTACCCTGTCAAAATTTATACAGAGGAGAAATGTAAATAATGAATGCAGGTGTTCATTTAACCTTGCAATGTTTTCTCTGACCCCCAATCCATTTTGCACCTCTATCTAGTTTGCATACTCTGGGTTTTATTTAAATAAATGGATAATATGGCATTAATTGAAGACCTTAAAATCCTGATTTTTGCCAGTTTATGCAATTTTCTATTTCCTTTCATCACTCTATCTAAAAGAAACAATCCTAAATACCAGGTTATGTTTCTGTAGACTGATATTTAAATCTTCACACATACGCACACGCACACACCATAGAATACATCACAGCCTGGCATTAAATCAGAGCTGGTGTCATAATGCAAGCAATATCACAAAGGAATTCTGATTAGGCAAATAGTCTACATAAAAATGAGTACAGGGATATAATGCAGAATAATCAGAGCACTAGCATTTCATCTCTGTTTGGAAGCATCTTCATACACAGCTAGAATAATAGAAATCTTTAATACACAATTAAATACTTTTTAACACTTTCTGTGGCTGTAAAATCGAGACAATTTTTGTCTTGAAATAAAATGAGGTAGCCCAAGTGAAAGTGAGGGTGATTGAGGGAAGACACACTCAATGAATGTGTTACAGTACCTAAGGTATGTTTACACTCAATGATTAATTGTATTGGGAGTTACATAGTGTACAGAAAAATAAAAACTTTTAAGAGACTGGTGAAAACAATAAAATATGCATAAATTTATATTTCCCGACAAAAATGTCAGGAACAATCTTTTTAGAATTTATTGATAAGTATGTCAACATGTCATTTTTTTATTTGTTTCTCCAACTATTTTTTTTTTTTTAATTAATATAAAGTAGTATTTTTCCTGAAAACCTAAATATTTGAGAATCATATGATGCATTAGAAAATAGATGTATAATTCATGACTTTTCCTCTTTTAACTCGTTTCCAGGCCTCTCCCAGGTGTTAGTAAAGAGTGATCAAATGCATATATGTACTGTACGTTACAGCCCAATAAATCTCCTCCATGCTTCATAATGACAGGTCAGCCTGACCTTGAAATGGTCTTTAATCTGGTGTTTTAGAAGAATAGAGAACCAGCTTTGACAATCACAAGCTAAACCCAGCTAGCTCAGGACTATCTAGATATAGCTTAATCTTCTTAATCTACTAAGACAAATCCATTCCTTTATCTTGATATTAACATATTTTGGTTTTATTATGAACTTCTTTTTTGTAATTCTCTTTTCATATTACTTGAAGGGATGATAAATATAAATTGTGTACTTTAGCTAATATATGGGAAAGTAAAGAAATCCAACTGAGTAATATAGAAAAAATATATTTACTATTTAGTACTTTTTCATACTTGTGCATTTGACCACATTTGCTTACAGCTACTGTATAAGTTTGCCCATTTGTGGCACGAATATGTGTATTTCTGTGGTGTATCTAAGTGAAAGGAATAGGAAAAAGGTCATTCACTGAGAGCTCTGTGATAAATATTCTTCCTCACAGTTGAATGCACATTATAATTCAGCAATCAAAATGCTGTTCTCTCATTCTGTTGGATTGTACTATGCATTATAGTGTGAACTGGAAGTGTCTGTGGTACAGTAAATATCAGTGTTTAAGCTTACCACCCTGCACAGAACACGTGAGTTCTAGACTTTATTAATAGAAATGTGTGCGGAAATGGTTTTGCCAAAACCACCCTCAAAGGTGTTGGTTTTGCAAAAACCACCCTAAAGTGTTTTGGTTCTGATTGGTTTTGGATTTCATAAAAAAAAAAAATGAAAATTATGCAACTTGGACCTGCTTATGTTCCTATGCTATTATTATTAACAACAACATTAATTTCTAGTCAATTTTGACCACCTCACTGTACCTAAAATCAAGATGGAGGGACTTAAATGCAATCCAAAATGAGATCCGGTTTTAAAATCCGAATTCTGAATTGTAAGGTAAGGACTCTGTTCTAGTCAGAACTCCAAAGTGATTTTGAGCTGGGGCTTGGTTAATCTCAGAACCTCTAAATTTGTGTGTGTTAGGTTTTCTCAAAATCCGAACCTCTCTTCTCTAGTTATTAAAGACCACTCTTGTGATGTCACCAGGACAACCTATAACAGCAGATAAACCATGAACATGTCTTCCCTGCAGGGTGTGGTATGATTGGTTGTCAGTTATCATATCAAAATGCATCTGCTATTGTCAAACTGTTGACATGCAGCATGTCGACAGTGACCATGTTGACATTCATAATGTCTACATGGATGATATGCCAACCTAATGTACTGTCGCCAAATTTTCCCTTGTGGTCTAATGGTGTTTTACCATCTCCCGGCAACAGAGATGGCTCCAGCTTCTTCTTCTTGGTCCTGGTGGTCATCTGCAGAGCAGTTCCGTTGGCAAAGTGTCAGCAGTGGCATTCCGGTAAGTATTCTACCCCTATCCCAAATCCTAAAAAAAAGCAGAATATAAAAGGTAAAAATCTCACTTAAATTGCGGCGCATTTCACAGCATACAGCCACTTCCTTAGTTACATCCAGATGCTTCCTCATGACGTTGAACAGTGAACTGCCTGAAAAAGTGTCGCAACTTAAGTGAGCTTATTCTTTTTCATTTTATGCTTTATTTTTAGGTATGTCAAATATTTTGTTTGAAATTTTATTTTAAATACTTTTTTGGAAGTTTTTCACTAGTAAAAAACTTTATGGAATTTGTTTATCCAGGACAGTAGTTATATGATTTTGATGTAATTGATTAATTAATTAAAATGTATTCTTTATTTACATTTATACTTGGTCACTCTCTTTTGGTCATTCCTACTTTATAATATAGCTCACTGTGAGAGTAAAAGGTTGATCATTATATTGGTTGAAGCTGAGGCAATTATCAGGATAGTCCCAGAACACTGTATAGCTATCCTTTTAGGAGATTAAGGGACAGTCTAATCAAAGCACTGTGTCACAGACAACACTGTGTCTCAGACGTTTTATTAGATTATAACCAAGATTGTTGCTATACCCTGCTCCAGCGTCAAAGACATCCACTAGTGCCTACTTCTTCTCACGTACATCTTCTTCAATAAGTCATTTCAAATTTCCCTCTACCTGTTTTTTCACTGTGGTACCCTAGAGGCCGCTACCTACTTATAGGGCAGCAGTGCCAAAAACAGAAGGTAGGGTCAGAGTCCACAAGATATAAAAGTGCAATAATATACTACAATAGCTGTCCCTTCTGGTTTGATGGTTGGCTCAGAGGCACTCATGTACAAATGAAGTACACTAAGACAATGAAATACAAGGTAACCATGTCTCCCCTAGCTTTTCATGTATTTCAAATTAGAGTTGTAGCATAAACATGTACATGGAAGCATGTTCTTTAGCGCCTACACAAAGCAGGTTCAAGTAGCAAGCTGCACATCAGTTACATCAATACATTACGAAGGCACAAGTATAGCTATAGTAGTCCATGCAAATTACTGTACAGTATATGGGATCCAGCAGCACATGGTTTTCTGTTCCAGTGGAAAAATGTGGTTTTATATACAAACTTAATTTGGTTTTGAAATCAATTATTCAAGCAATTATATGATTTCGAAAATAATGGGTCTGAGTCAGAATTACACTTAATTCCAAATGCGGATGAATCGCAATTTTCAGCAAATTCCGCATGTGTCCCAGCCTGAATATGCAATGCACGGCAATCATGAGAAATTTTGAGTCAGCCACATCTCAGTTGATTCTCACATATATTTGAATGGACATTACTTGGTGGCAATGAGGTGGCAATAGTGTATTCGCTTGTCGAAGAAGCGTCCCATGAATGAGAGAGAATGAGTACCCCAGAAGTGGTCCCCCTTATGCAGGCCCCAGTAGTGCCCCTTATACAATACCCCCAGCATACAATGCCCCAGTAGTGGTCCCCCTTATGCAGGTACCCATTACTGCCCCTTATAAAGTACCCCAGTAGTGGTCCCCCTTATGCAGGCCTCAGAAGTGCCCCTTATACAGTGCCCCCATTAGTGATCCCCCTTATGCAGCCAGGCCCCCATTAGTGCCCCTTACACAGTGCCCCCCCAGTAGTGATCACCCTTATGCAGGCCCCCATTAGTGTCCAGTGCCTCCAGTAGTGATGCCCCTTATGCAGCCAGGCCCCAATTAGTGCCCCTTACATAGTGCCCCCCCAGTACTGGTCCCCCTTATGCAGGCCTCCCTTTGTTTCCAGTGCCCCTAGTAATGATCCCCCTTATGCAGCCAGTCCCCCATTAGTGACCCTTACACAGTGCCCCCCAGTAGTGGTCCCCCTTAGGTAGGACCCCAGTAGTTATCACACAGACATACACACACAAAACATAAAAAACAGGCTTACCTGATTGCCTGCTCCTGATGCTGCTCCTCTGTCTCTGTCCTCCCGCTTAGTCCCACTCTGCATTATGGGAGAAACGTCATGACATCTCTCCCATCACCCACTGCAGGAGCCGGAAGGCGGTGCTCACGAGTGAGCTCCAGCCAAGCTCTGGCAGTGGGCATGGCAGCCCATGAGAGTCTAATTAATTCCAGTATCTCAGCACCTGATTGACCAACTGCTGATAATTAGCCTATACACTCCTGCAGCAAAATAATATGAGGTGTTGCCAAGCTCACAAATTAGGACAGAGAAAAACAAATTCTGCGCTGGAGTGCAAGTACAATCAATTATATTTATTCATACCATATAGTTCTCAATAAAAACAGCATAAATATAACATGTGGCACTTAGGACTCATGCACGCACTGTCCCAAATAAAACAAGTATAACCACTATTTGTTTGCATCAAGTGGAAATATATAGCACATAAAATGTAACAATACAATAAATAAATGAAATAAACAGCAATTCAGTACATAGACATAAGCTATACTATAAACCTGTATAAAAAGTATTAGCAGCTTGGATGAATAATTGTTCTTTAAATCCAGGTGGTTAATCCTAAAAAGGACCACTTGGATATTTATTGGTATTGTGGCTATCCAAGTAATTCTCCTATTGCATATGAAGGATATAAAAAGTCACTAGAATACCTCCAGGTACTAGCTAAAGTGTATAAATATATTCAAATAAATGAAATGTCCCAAACACTGAGGCAAACAGGGGAATCCCTCTAGAGCAGGTCAGGGTAACAATTGATCAGGTCCAGCCTGACTCACCATAAATACCATGTGTCATCCGCTGATAGTAGCTGGCAAGCGTGAGAAGCTTTAATTACAGCACCGCATTCATTCATCAGAGCCGGAGCGCTGGCCGCCGTCGCTTCGTCAGGTATAGTGTGGCTGTGCCACTGACCGCCGTATGCCTTTCCAGGTGGGTAATGGGATAGCAGTTCAGGACACCAAGAGCTACAGGAACAACTATGCGTTTCAGTCACTGCTGTGACCTTTTTCAAGTTGGATGTTCCTTATTCTACCCTGCCAGGTTAAATACCAAAGTCTCTCATTCAATTGGTGCTTGCAAATTAAGGATTAGTATCCACCTGAATCACTTCTCTGAAATTTCGTTCTAAGCTTGCTGTATTAAATATATTTATACTATTGCAGTTTGCCTCTATGTACCTTATATCCAAAGGTTATAAAAATAATAATAAAGAATATACACACATATATATTACACACACAATACATATAACCTAAAAAAATATTTATACCAAGGTTATATACATTAAAAATATTTACCTCTCTTTAAAATCCATTTGTATCTCATTTCCTACTGTATTTCAAAGCAGCTTGCAAATATTAACCAACTGATTACTGGTACTAATACCCCAATATAATCAGCAATCAAATTAATCATTGGAATAATATGCATCTTGAAATTTATATACAAGTAATAGATATAATCTAACCATATCTATATTCCAAGAATATATTTGTTTATTTAATATGGGAAGAAGGGGGAGAGAGGGAAGGGGGAAAATAATAATAATAATAAATAAATAAATAATAAATAAAAAAGATTTAATTAATCCCTGAGAATTATCCAAACATACCCCTTTAACAATAGCATATGGCTTTTTCCTAGAGAGTCCTAATATCATAGAAAGAGACAAAGAGACAATAACACCTCAAAATAATATCTTAGTGTCCAGTGCCCCCTGTAGTGATCCCACTTATGCAGCCAGGCCCCCATTAGCGACCCTTACACAGTTCCCCCCAGTAGTGATCCCCAATATGCAGCCAGGCCCCCATTAGTGACCTTTACACTGTTCCCCCCAGTAGTGGTCCCCCTTAGGCAGGCCCCCAGTAGTTATCACACAGACATACACACACAAAACATAAAAAACAGGCTTACCTGTTCCTAATGCTGCTCCTCTGTCTCCATCCTCCCGCTTAGTCCCGCTCTGCATTATGAGAGAGACGTCATGACATCTCTCCCATCGTATCCCATAGTAAAGGCGCCGGGGGCGATATGTATGTGTAAATGTGTAATGCGACCACACTCACTGCGGTGTGCACTACACTGGCTGACTAGGGCGGGCCTGTACCATGGCCGATGGTGCCCCCCAGTGCTGCCGGTCCCACAGCACTCAGGGCACGAGCCCCGGTGGTCCTGCCCTAGTTATGCCACTGGATTCATTTAAGGATATTTCTGGATCTCTATCAAGATAGGTCCGTTGCAGTTTTGTTGTGATGTGAGTTATCAGTCAATGAAGCATGAAGAATAACTTTATCATATCTTGAACAAAGCACACATATTTGGATCTCTATAAGTACAAGAAACGTTAGGATATATCTATCAAAAAAAGAGTAGAGAATTATGCACTTAGTAAACTAACCTTAATAAAATTCTGCTGCCTAACATGGAGAACACTCAGGATTGGATGTACTGATTAAAATACAAGTATACTGATATTTGATACACACAATAAAATCCAATAAAAACATAAGAAAAAAACTTAAGAAGTATCAATAAAAGAGAGTATAATTAAAAATACAATTTCTGCACACACACACATTCAGTTATACTGTATCAACTGTTAGAATGGTTCTCTAAATTCAGGTAGTAGAACGCAGCACAATGAGTTACTTTGCAAATTTCTCAAATGTATCTCTAGAAAAAAAGGGGGGTTAACCCCCTATTGTTCCTCAGCACACTGAATTGCAAATTCAACAATACATGAAGACTATATGGTGATATGAAACCTGAAGAGTACTGCCAGATTGATTTGAGCACCTGCCATTTTCTGTTTGTTCAAATGTATCTCTGTATTCAATTAGCATGGCAGTTAAGCTGAGAGTTTAAACGTACAGAGGCACACTGCAGGCAATGTTAGTAATTGTAGCAGTCAAATAAAGGATAAAAGTGATTATAGTAAATACCTGACCTTTAGTTGTATATTTAGGGATATGTCCTCCCAAATATGTTGTAGGTTTCGTCCACAGTCTTTCTTATGTGGCCGACCCACAGACTGAGCGACTGATTTGGTAAGCATGCACTTACCAATCAGCTGCTCAATATGTCTGGCAAGACACCACAACTGGACAGGCATTTAAATTTGCCTGCCCAGTTGTGATATCATTGTTGGCAGTTCCTGCAGCCAGCATAAGGGGTTGACTGTTCGTACACAACAGTAGATATGCACAATATATCTGCAAGATATATCACATGTGCGGTGCTGCATGACCAACACAATATATATTTGAAATATGTAGTTTACAGATATATTGTGTACACAACCGCAGATGCACTAATCGATATATATCGTTCGACGGCTGTACAAATGATATATCATACAGTGTGTTCCCAGCATTAGAAGATGTGTACACTTACAGTATCTAAGGCTGCTGGTGCCAGATGGAGCACCCTTTCTCCATACCGGCATGTTCCAACCAGCATAATAACTCTTTGTGCTACTCTCTACTCATTGCATTTAGAGAACCATTCTAAAAGATAATGCAGTTTTATAACCCATAGCGGGCCTGATTCAGACTTGCTCACAAGCGCATAGCGCTCGCAAGCGGGTCGATGGTGGGCCAGTGCGCACAGCGCGTGCATGAGCCCTGGAGAAAGAGCAAAAGCACTCGCTCCAGTGCTCGCAACAAACGGGGCTGTTGTCGAAGTTGATCGACAGCTCGTCCTGTTTTGTAGGCGGGGAGGGGGGGTGGCTGGGCAAATGGAGGCGTTCCTGCAGGAACCCCTGCCGTTTGTGGGTGGCCCTACTGACATCACTTGTAATGTCAGTAGGTGGACTTCCTGCTTTATTAGAGCAGGATGTCCACTGGGGCTTGCAGCCACGAGACTCTACCGTAAGGGTCTCGTCGCAAGCCCGATGGTCATGATGGTCTTGACAATCACGACCATCACCTGGTCACTCGCATAAGCTGTGGGTGGTCACCCACAGCTATACAAGCGGCCAAGAGGCCGCAACTTAAAAAACATGCGCCCGCCCTGATTCAGAGCGAGCGCTCGCTTTTTACGAGCGGCTCTGAATCAGGCCCTATGTGCAGAAATGTTATTATTAATTATCCTCACTTTTATTTATACTTTATTTATATTTTATTCAGTACATCCAAGCCTTAGTGTTTCTCATGTTAGGCAGCAGACTTTAATCTAGGTTATTTTACTAAGTGCAGTGATTCTCTCTATATAATTCCTTCCTATAGAATGTATCACTATATTAAATTATTACAATCTATGCTGTATATTATTTGTAATATTATTACAATATTTAAAAGCATTAGGAGCAAAATACACAATGAAGCAACCCTCCCATCCCGGGTAGCTTTGGCTTGTGCATGTGCTCATTTCCATGGGCACAGGTGAGGGGGCAAAGAAGGAAGTAATGTGAACCTGAAGACTCACCATTGGTACATCTGGGCAAATAAAGATTCTTTTTTGTCATGAATTGCTGCAATAAGGAATCTTTATATTGAGGTGCTGGCCGCAAATTATAATAAATAGAGCCCAAAAAGTTTTACTTTGACATTTAGTGCACTACCTTATAACAACTACTGTTCTCGTTTCTTTCATTATTTAGGATATAGCAGCAGACACTGTAGCTCACACTATACATGTTATGGAACTCCAGCTCAATTGTGCAAAACCCCTAGAGCCACTAGGAGGGTCTTCTGCCTACAGCAGTCACCCGTTGTTCCCTTAGTATGTTATGCACACACTGGTACTTAGAATGCCACCAAGTCTTAAACCGCAAGTACTGGAGGGAGACAAGCCTCAGTGATGGCTTGTAACAGTACCCCCACCCCTTGAGGAGGGGTTGAGAAACAACTAAAACCATGTTTATCTGGAAATTCTCTGAAGAGTGATTTCTTAAAATCAGGTGCATATAGCAATCTTCCAGGCACCCATGCTCTCTTCAGGCCCACAGCACTTCCAACGGACTAAGAAATGGACTCGCCCATGAACAAACTGAGTCCAGAATCTTTTCCACATATTCCTGATGAACCTAGACTAGACCTGGAGATGGCCTTCTGGGACGGCAAACTCTGAACTTATTGGAAAAGAAAGCCTTAAGAAAGAGCAGTGAAATGTGTTATTAATCTTCAGAGTCTTGGGTAACTTGAGACAAAATGCTATGGGGTTTACTAGTTTAGTTATCCAGAATGGACCGATATATCTAGGGCCTGACTTCTGAGTAGGCTGATGAAGTTTAATAATCTGGGCAGATAACCATGCCATGTTACCCACTTTGAATGTAAAAAGTTTTCAATACCTGTCAGAATTTTTTTTTGAGCGAAACAAGGCTTTCCTAAGAGCATAATGCACCTTTTTCCAGATGCTTATGAGACAATATAAGGACTATAAGCAGGAACACTTTCTTGCAAAAGGTCAAAAGCATTTGCCCATGGATGATATCCAAATACATAGAAAAAAGGAGCCATCATCGTAGATGAGTGACAGGAATTGTAAGCAAATTCCGCTGAAGGCAAATGTTCAGCCCAATCATTAGGACATTTCGATATGTAGCAGCGGAGATATTGTTCAAGAGATTTTATGACACGTTCAGTCTGACCGTTTGATTATGGTTGGTAACCAGAGGAAAGACTGAGATTGATAACCAACTTGCAACAGAATGACCTCCAGAATTGTGCGATGAATTGGGTACATCTATCAGAAACAATGTCCCATGGTAGACCATGTAATCTGAAGATGTGTTGAATAAATAATGTTGCCAGGTCCTTAACAGAATGAAGTTTAATTAAAGCAACAAAATAAGCCATTTTTCTAAAACAGTTGACCAATACCCAGATAGTATTGTATTTGGTAAGCACTGGAAGGTCCATGATGAAATCCATGGAGATATCAGATCATGGTTTGGAAGGCACAGATAGTGACAACAACTGTCCAGTAGGCAATTTCTGAGAGGTCTTGTTCTTTGCACAGGTCTCACATGACTGTATGAAGTCCTGAACATTTTGAGAAATGGAAGGCCACCAGACAGAATAAGACAAAAAATTCTAAAGTTCTGGCAATGCCTGGATGCCCAGAGACTTTATTGGTTTGAAAGTCAGTTAGTACAGCTCCCCTGAGTTTCATCTGGAATGAATAGAAGACATGGAGGTGTCTTTCTCAGTGCTTGTGTCTGTAAAGACTGGACAGCAAAATCCTGGGCAAGTCCGGCATAAATACATTTGGCTGGAATAATCAGAATCTTAGGAGACACAGACTCTTCCATCAGTAAAAAGCTGCAAGAAATAGCATCAGCCTTCATATTTTTAGGTCCAGGCCTGTTGGTGATTAAGAAATTAAAGCGTGTGAAGAATAATGCCCACCATACCTGTCTTGAGTTTAACCTTTTAGAGGACTTAATGTATGACAATTTTTTGTGATCAGTATAGTCTGTAATAGTTGCTTCACCCCCTCCAACCAGTGTCTCCAGTCCTCTTTAATAGCCAGGAGTTCCTGATTTCTAATTTAATAATTCACTTTAGCAGGAGAAAACTTCCAGGAAAAGAAAGCACAAGTATGTAATTTGTTGTCCATGCAATCTCTTTTGGAAAGGACTGCTCCTATTCCTGCCTCAGAGGCATCCACTCACAACAAATGTCAAATCTGGATAAGGAAGGCAGAGAACCGGCGCTGACACAAAGGCTTTCTTTAAAGCTTCAAAAGCCTGAATAGCTTTAAATGACCAATGGAAGGTATCAGACCCTTTCTTTGTCAACTCTATGACTGGTACAACAATAGTGGAGAAAAAATGGATAAACTTGCAAACCCAAGAAAGAATTGTATGGCCTTCAAAGTAATAGGATGAACCCAGTCATGAACAGCCTGTGGTTTACTGGAGTCCATGGAAAATCTCTTAGGGGTAATGATACAGCCCAAGAAAGAAATCGTCTTCACTTTGAACTCTCATTTCTCCAATTCAGCATAGAGATGTGTTCCCAAAGCTTTTTAAGTACCTGTCTAACATGATTGCAATGCTCTGCCAGCAATTGTGAATAGATAAAAATGTTATCAAGATTCACAACTATGAATTTTCCAAGAAACTTCTGGAGGACATCATTTATAAGATCTTTAAAGACAGGGGCATTGGATAACTCAAAGGGCATGACTAGTTATTCATAGTGCCCAGAAAGAGTGTTGAACGCCATCTTCCACTTATATCCCTCTTTGATTCGTGTGAGATTATAGGCTCACCTGTAAGTCTATCTTGGAGAATTTTGGAGAATACTTGTATGAATTTTCGACTATGACCTTATTGAGGCCTCCATCGTCAATGCAAGGCCAAAGCAAGCCATTCTACTTCACTACAAAGAAGAATACCTCTCCTGTGGGGGACTTTGAAGGATGGATAAAACCCTTTCTGAGGTTTTCTTGAATTAAATCCTCCATGGCCTTGGTCTCCGAAATGGATAGAGCATATAATCTCCCCTTATTAAGCTTGGAATAAGGCATAAACTTGATGGCACAATCATATGGATGATGTGGAGAGAGAGTCTGCCTTTCTTTTAGAGAACATGATATGGAAGTGGCAGTCTCTCCGGAATAGCCTGCATAACCCAAACCGGCAGAGAAAGACATTTAGCACTACATTCAGCTCCCCAATGATCAATTTTCCAATTCTCAATTGGATTGTGGCTTCTTAGCCATGGTAGACCAAGAACTATAAGGGCCATAAGACAGTAGACCAAAAAGAAGTACAGGACCTCTGAATGTACAGCACCTATAGCCATCCAAAGAGGAGGTGTCTGAAGGTTCACTTGTCCATTCAAGAGTGGACATCAATCAAGACCACAAATGGTAATTGGAGACTTCAATTCCTCTGCTGGATACCCAGAGATTGAGAGAAGGGTGTGTCCATGACATTTCTAGCCACTCTGCTGTCCAGGAAGGCCAAAGCCTCAAGCTCTTTATTGTGGACAAAAACTTGTACAGGAAGTAAAACTGAATTGCTGGGAGAAATAGTAGATAGGCCTAAAATAATTCCTCCCTTTTCAATAAAGTCCTTTGCACCTGCAATAGCGGCACAATCCAAGAGTTCATCTCCTGTTTTTATCCTCAGCCAACAACTGAAAATCCCCAATCTGCATGGGCTCCACCGAGTCCTCAATGGGCTCTGAAAGAACTACCAGATGGGGCAATGATGGTAGTTCTCTTTCCAATCTGAGCTCGCTGATGTGTCTGTCAATCCTGACAGCTAACTGCATTAAGCTATTTCAGGTCTTTGTGGCAGGGTATTGTACAAGGAAGTCTTTAATTTGCTATGTGAGGCCTAGATGAAATTGGCTCCGTAAGGCAGGATAGATCCAATCGATGTCTTTGGCCCACAATCTAAACTGCATACAGTATACTTCGGTGGAGTTCTGCCCTTGTATTAGTGAATGCAAATGGGCCTCAGCTGATGCTGTCCTGTCAGGATTCTCATACAGCACTCCCAGAGTGGCAAAGAAGGCATCAACAGACCAAAGAGCTGGATGGTCATGCTTCAGGCTGAAGGTCCAGGTATGGGTGTTTCATTGTAGGATTGTAGGAGAGAGATGACAATCCCCATAAATTTGAAATAAAGTTTACAACTTTCAAGAAAGTTGAAGAACCTTCGGAAGGTTAAGTTTAGGCTTTTTTATGGCTCCCTGTCCAAATGGGGTGGACCTATTGCTTGCTTCCTGAGAGGAGACTCGAAGAGTTAATTCCTGCAATCTCTGAGTCAGATTCTGGATCTGGACTGCCAGAATTTAGGTAGTATTCTGTGAAGACAGATCCATTCAGAGAAAATACTTGTAGCACTAGCAATGTTAGGGCCGGTAATAATGTTATGGAACTCCAGTTCAATTGTGTAAGACCCATAGAGCCACTAGGAGGGTCTTCTGCTTACAACAACTGCCTATTGTTCCCTTAGTGTTTTATGCACACAACAGTACTTAGAATACCCCCAGGTCTTAAACCTTAAGTAGTAGGAGCTTACACAATTGGTTGGAGACCACAGGAAATTTGGCTGGAGTAGTAAACAACAAGGCACAGACAAGACTGGAACACAGAGAGTTAAAAGACAAATCTGGGTCTAGATTTCAGCTGCAGCAAACTAGGCACTGAGAGGTGGAATGCAGAGCACTGTGCAGTTGGAATTCACATGTAGGCTAGGCTGGGGAAAGGCACAATGAGGACACAGGTCTGAGTTGAACAAGACAGGCACAGGATCAGGTAAGATACAGGCATTGCAGACAGGCAAGGCTTCTGACAGGCAGAGAGTCCACAGGTCTGGGCAGGGTACCACAGGAACAGACAGGGTATTCACAGGAATGTACTAGTACAGGGACACAGACAAGCAACTTACACAATAGTATAAGCTAAACCCGGCAGGGAGGAATTGGCCTGGCTGCCTTATAACAGGGAACTTCACCAATCAGGAGAGGCAGCATGCATAGATCTAAATTAGAGCAGATTATCTGCAGTTGCAGCACTGCATGTGGTTGGCAGCTTTGTGGTTGCTCAGCAACTGCAGCTGCAGCTCTAGTTTGGTGTCCTGGCAACCAATTGGACTATCAAACCCTGTGGCCAGAAGATACAATGTCATGGTTGCCCGGCAACAATCGGTACCCGACTGGAACTATAAATTATACATATGTTACATTATAGTGCACAGGACTATGGTGTATTTTCTACAATGCAGTGCTGTTATTAATCTGGTATATGATCATGCATGCACTAGCAGTGTATATATATATATATATATATATATATATATATTAGGGGTGTGCACTGGCCACTTTTCATGTTGTGTTTTGGTTTTGGATCTGCATCTTTCTTCGTGTTTTTGATCTGGATTGGTTTTGCCAAAACCACCCTTCAGTGTTTGGGGTTCTGGGTTTTGTGTTTTGGATCTGTATTTTTTTTTAAAAAAAGCATAAAAACAGCTAAAATCACAGAATTTGTGGGTTTTTCTGCTCCTATGCTATTATTAACTTCAATAACATTAATTTCCACTCATTTCCAGTCTATTCTGAACACCTGACACCTCACAATATTGTTTTGAGTCCAAGGTAGCTGGATGACTATGCTAAGCGACACGAGTGGGCGGCACAAACACGTGGCCCATCTAGGAGTGACACTGCAGTGGCAGACAGGATGGCAGTTTGAAAACCAAGGCCCCAAACAGTACATACTGCAAAGAAAAAAAAGAGGTGCAAGATGGAATTGTGCTCGGGCCCTCCCACCCACCCTTATGTTGTATAAACAGGACATGCACACTTTAACAAACCAATCATTTCAGTACCAGGGTCTGCCACACGATTGTGGCTGAAATGATTGGTTAGTTTGGGCCCCCACAAAACAAGCTGGCAATTAATCTGTCCCTGCACAAACTGGTTCTACGGAGGCAAGATTTCGTCCTCATCCTCCTCATCCACCGATTCTTCACCCTCTTCAGTGTTGTGCACATCCTCATCCTCACAGAGTATTAATTCGTCCCCGCTGGAATCCACCACCACAGGTCCCTCTGTACGCTCTGGAGGCTGGTCTCCCTGGAAGAGTTGATAATTCATTTTTATGAACATCATCTTCTCCACATTTTATGGAAGCAACCTCCTACGCCTTTCGCTGACAAGGTTCCCGGCTGCACTAAACACTCTTTTGGAGTACACACTGGAGGGGGGGCAACTCAGGTAAAATAGAGCCAGTTTGTACAGGGGCCTCCAAATTGCCTCTTTTTCCTGCCAGTACAGGTACAGACTATTTGACATCCCTACTTGGATGATGTCACCAATGTAATCCTCCACCATTCTGTCAGTGGTGACAGTATCATATGCAGTGACAGTAGACATATCAGAAATTGTTGGCACGTCCTTCAGTCTGGACCAGATGTCCAAACCTGCCCTTGACTTATGACACAGGCGCACGCTTGGTGCTGCTACTGTTGATGCACGTGCGGCTACAGCGCACACAAGTCACAAACAGAAAAAAAAAAGTTTTTTATTTTTTGGAGCACTTTGGGGGTTACACTACCCTTTAACAGACATATGGGATACAGGCGCATGCTTGGCACTGCTCCTTTGTTGATGCATGTGCAGCTACAGTGCACACAATTCACAAAGACAGAAAAAAAAGAAGAATTTTTTATTTTTTGTGGAGCGCACTTTGGGGGTTACACCACCCTTTAACAGACTTATGGGACACAGGCGCACGCTTGGCGCTGCTCCTTTGTTGATGCACGTGCGACTACTGTGCATACATTTTGCACACAAACAGAAAAAAAAGAATTGTTTATTTTTTATGGAGCGCACTTTGGGGGTTACACCACCCTTTAACAGACTTATGGGACACAGATGCACGCTTGGCGCTGCTCCTTTGTTGAAGCATGTGCAGATACAGTGCACACAATTCACAAAGACAGAAAAAAAAGAAGAATTTTTTATTTTTGTTGGAGTGCAGTTTGGGGGTTACACCACCCTTTAACGGACAGACACACACATGGTGCTGCTGCTTTGAGGATGCACGTACAGTGCACACAATTCACAAACACAGAAAATATTTTTTTATTTTGTTTGGAGTGCACTTTGGGGATTACAGCACCCTTTAATGGACGAGCCAACAGGCCCTTAACTTATGAAACAGGTGCACGCTTGGCGCTACTTTGTTGATGCACATGCAGCTACTGCGCACACAATTCACAAACACAGAAAATAATTTTTTCATTTTTGTTGGAGTGCACTTTGGGGGTTACACCACCCTTTAAGAGATGAGCCAGCCGGCCCTTTACTTATGACACAGGTGCACGTTTGGAGCTACTTTGTTGATGCACGTGCAAACACAGTGCACACAATTCACAAACACAGAAAATATTTTTTTATTTTGTTTGGAGTGCACTTTGGGGGTTACAGCACCCTTTAACGGACAAGCCAGCCGGCCCTTTACTTATGACACAGGCGCACGCTTGGCGCCGATCCTTTGTTGTTGCATGTGCAGCAACAGTGCATACAATTTACAAACACATAAAAAAAAAAAATTGTGGTGTGCACTTTGGGGGAGCACTCCTGATGCACAGATCACCCCCTGGACAACACTACAGTACCCCTCTAGGGCTACAGCCTTTATGGGACACTGCACAACACAGTCCAGCCAGCCCCTATAGACTTTGGAGTGGACACAGCCCCTATGGACAACTGACTGCACAGCACTGCTCAGCCAGCCCTTATAACAGCAGCACAACACAGCCCAGCCAGCCCCTATGGACAACAGCAGCACAACACAGCCCAGTCAGCCCCTATGGACTGAGTGGACACAGCCCCTATGGACAACAGCAGCACAACACAGCGCAGCCAGCCCTAGCTCCCACCCTCCCTCTTCACTGTCCACAACCGGAGTGAGAAATGGCGCAGACGCGGGGACCTTTTATAGGATCCAAAACCCGCAAGATCCAGAAAGCGGGATGATGACGTTTTGCCTCGATTTCAGATCCGAGTCAGGCGGGAAAAGTCGAGCCTGACTCGGATACGACTCGGATCGGGGGGGGCTCAGGGGAGTTTGGATTTCAGAAATCCGAACCCGCTCATCTCTAATATATATATATATATATATATATATATATATAGAGATCAGAGAAGGTAGCACTCATTCATAACAGGCAAGAGGGTGCACGGCCCTAAACAAAAGATAAACCACTAACACTTCCTGAAGCAGCAAAGTATAAAAACTAGCACTCACATTTAGTAGGTAAAAATTTTCCTTTATTCACATAGTGATAAGCAGCAGCATCTCTAGTCCCTGAGGAAAACTGACATTACAGGTGAAACGGACTTCGGGCTTTTGCAGTGCTGCTGCTTATCACTATGTGAATAAAGGAACATTTCTACCTACTAAACGTGAGAGTTAGCTGTTACACTTTGCTGCTTCAGGAAGTGTTAATGGTTTATCTCTCTCTCTCTCTCTCTCTCTATATATATATATATATATATGTATATATATATATATATATATGTATATATATATATATATATATATATATATATTTATATATTAGGGGTGAGCGGGTTCGGATTTCTGAAATCCGAACCCCCCCGAGCCCCCCCGATCCGAGGCCGATCCGAGTCAGACTCGACTTTTCCTGCCTGACTCGGATCTGAAATCGAGGCAAAACGTCATCATCCCGCCTTCCGGGTCTCGCGGGTTTTGGATTCTATATAAGGTACCCGCGTCGGCGCCATTTCTCACTCGGCTGTGGACAGTGAAGAGGGAGGGTGGGAGTTAGGGCTGGCTGGGCTGTGTAGTGTAGGGAAGTGTTGTGCTGTGCTGTGCTGTGCTGCTGTTGTCCATAGGGGCTGTCTCAACTCCTCCAAAGTCCATAGTGGCTGGCTGTGTTGTGCTGTGCTGCTGTTGCTCATAGGGACTGTGTCCACTCCTCCAAAGTCCATTGGGGCTGGCTGTGTTGTGCTGTGTTGCTGTTGTCCATAGGGGCTGTGTCCACTCCTCCAAAATCCATAGGGGCAGGCTGGACTGTGTTGTGCAGTCAGTTGTCCATAGGGGCTGTGTCCACTCCAAAGTCCTGTGCAGTGTCCCAGTCCTAAAGGGGTGCTGTAGTGTTGTCCAGGGGGTTCTCTGTCCATCAGGGGTGCTCCCCCCAACTGCAAAAAAAATAAATATTTTTTCAGTGTTTGTGAATTGTGTGCGCAGTAGCCGCACGTGCATCAACAAAGTAGTGCCAAGTGTGCGCCTGTGTCATAAGTAATGGGCCGGCTGGCTTGACCATTAAAGGGTGCTGTAACCCCCAAAGTGCATTCCAAGCAAAATCAAAAAATATTTTCTGTGTTTGTGAATTGTGTGCACTGTGGCTGCACGTGCATCAACAAAGGAGCAGTGCCAAGCGTGCGCCTGTGTCCCATAAGTAAAGGGCTTGCTGGCTTGTCTGTTAAAGGGTGCTGTAACCCCCAAAGGGCATTCCAAACAAAATAAAAAAATATATTTTTTTGTGTTTGTGAATTGTGTGCGCAGTAGTCGCACGTGCATCAACAAAGTAGCGCCAAGCGTGCGCCTGTGTCATAGGTAAAGGGCCGGCTGGCTTGACCGTTAAAGAGTGCTGTAACCCCAATAGTGCACTCCAAAAAAAAAAGTATATATTTTTTTGTATTTGTGAATTGTGTGCACAGTAACCGCATGAGCATCAACAAAGTAATGCCAAGTGTTTGCCTGTGTCAAAAGTAAAGGGCCGGCTGTCTTGACTGTTAAGGGTGCTGTAACCCCCAAAGTGCACTTCAAACAAAATAAAAAAATATTTTCTGTGTTTGTGAATTGTGTGCACTGTGGCTGCACGTGCATCAACAAAGGAGCAGCGCCAAGCATGCGCCTGTGTCCCATAAGTAAACGGCCAGCTGGCTTGTCTGTTAAAGGGTGCTGTAACCCCAAAAGGGCACTCCAAACAAAATAAAAAATGTTTTCTGTGTTTGTGACTTGTGTTCACTGTGGTTGCACATGCATCAACAAAGGAGCAGCGCCAAGCGTGCGCCTGTGTCCCATAAGTAAAGGGCCAGCTGGCATGTCCATTAAAGGGTGCTGTAACCCCCAAAGCACACTCCAAACAAAATAAAAAAATATATTTTTGTGTGTTTGTGAATTGTGTGCGCAGTAGCCGCACGTGCATCAACAAAGTAGTGCCAAGCGTGCGCCTGTGTCATAAGTAAAGGGCCGGCTGGCTTGACTGTTAAAGGGTGCTATAACCCCCAAAGTGCACTCCAAACAAAATAAAAAAATATTTATTTTTTGTGTTTGTGAATAGTGTGCGCAGTAGCCGCACGTGCATCAACAAAGTAGCGCCAAGCGTGCGCCTGTGTCATAGGTAAAGGGCCAGCAGGCTTGACCGTTAAAGAGTGCTGTAACCCTAAAAGTACAGTCCAAAAAAAATTTAAAATTATATTTTTTTGTGTTTGTGAATTGTGTGCGCAGAAGACGCACGAGCATCAACAAAGTAGTGCCAAGCGTGTGCCTTTGTCAAAAGTAAAGGGCCGGCTGGCTTGACCGTTAAGGATGCTGTAATCCCCAAACTACACTCCAAACAAAAAAAAAAAAAAATTTTTCTGTGTTTGTGAATTGTGTGCACTGTGGCTGCACGTGCATCAACAAAGGAGCAGCGCCAAGCATGCGCCTGTGTCCCATAAGTAAAGGGCCAGCTGGCTTGTCCGTTAAAAGGGTGCTGTAACCCCCAAAGGGCACTCCAAATAAAATAACAAAATATTTTTTTTTGTGTTTGTGAATTGTGTGCGCAGTAGCCGCACGTGCATCAACAAAGCAGTGCCAAGTGTGCGCCTGTGTCATAAGTAAAGGGTGAGCTGGCTTGACTGTTAAAGGGTGCTATAACCCCCAAAGTGCACTCCAAACAAAATAAAAAAATATTTTCTGTGTTTGTGAATTGTGTGCACTGTGGATACACGTGCATCAACAAAGAAGCTGCGCCAAGCGTGCGCCTGTGTCCCATAAGAAAAGGGCCAGCTGGCTGGTCCGGTAAAGGGTGCTGTAACCCCCAAAGTGCACTTCAAACAAAATAAAATTATATATTTTTTGTGTTTGTGAATTGTGTGCGCAGTAGCCGCACGTGCATCAACAAAGCAGTGCCAAGTGTGCGCCTGTGTCATAAGTAAAGGGCCAGCTGGCTTGACCATTAAAGGGTGCTGTAACCCCCAAAATGCACTCCAAACAAAATAAAAAAATATTTTCTGTGTTTGTGAATTGTGTTCACTGTGTCTGCACGTGCATCAACAATGGAGCAGCGGCAAGCGTGCGCCTGTGTCCCATAAGTAAAGGGCCTGCTGGCTTGTCCGGTAAAGGGTGCTGTAACCCCCAAAGTGCACTTCAAACAAAATAAAAAAATTTTTTTTTTGTGTTTGTGAATTGTGTGTGCAGTAGCCGCACGTGCATCAACAAAGTATTGCCAAGCGTGCGCCTGTGTCAAAAGTAAAGGGCCGGCTGGCTTGACTGTTAAAGGGTGCTATAACCCCCAAAGTGCACTCCAAACAAAATAAAAAAATATTTTCTGTGTTTGTGAATTGTGTGCACTGTGGCTGCACGTGCATCAACAAAGAAGCAGTGCCAAGCAAGCGCCTGTGACCCATAAGTAAAGGGCCGGCTGGCTTGACCGTTAAAGGGTGCTGTAACCCCCAAAATGCACTCCAAACAAAATAAAAAAATATTTTCTGTGTTTGTGAATTGTGTGCACTGTGGCTGCACGTGCATCACCAATGGAGCAGCGGCAAGCGTGTGCCTGTGTCCCATAAGTAAAGGGCCAGCTGGCTTGTCCGGTAAAGGGTGCTGTAACCCCCAAAGTGCCCTTCAAACAAAATAAAAAAATATTTTTTTTGTGTTTGTGAATTGTGTGTGCAGTAGCCGCACGTGCTTCAACAAAGTATTGCCAAGCGTGCGCCTGTGTCATAAGTAAAGGGCCAGCTGGCTTGACTGTGAAAGGGTGCTGTAACCCCCAAAGTGCACTCCAAACAAAATAAAAAAATATATATTTTTTGTGTTTGTGAATAGTGTGCGCAGTAGCCGCACGTGCATCAACAAAGTAGCGCCAAGCATGCGCCTGTGTCATAGGTAATGGGCCAGCAGGCTTGACCGTTAAAGAGTGCTGTAACCCCAAAAGTACACTCCAAAAAAAATTTAAAATTATATTTTTTTGTGTTTGTGAATTGTGTGCGCAGAAGACGCACGAGCATCAACAAAGTAGTGCCAAGCGTGTGCCTTTGTCAAAAGTAAAGGGCCGGCTGGCTTGACCGTTATGGATGCTGTAATCCCCAAACTACACTCCAAACAAAATAAAAAAATATTTTCTGTGTTTGTGAATTGTGTGCACTGTGGCTGCACGTGCATCAACAAAGGAGCAGCGCCAAGCATGCGCCTGTGTCCCATAAGTAAAGGGCCAGCTGGCTTGTCCGTTAAAGGGTGCTGTAACCCCCAAAGGGCACTCCAAATAAAATAACAAAATATTTTTTTTTGTGTTTGTGAATTGTGTGCGCAGTAGCCGCACGTGCATCAACAAAGTATTGCCAAGCGTGCGCCTGTGTCAAAAGTAAAGGGCCGGCTGGCTTGACTGTTAAAGGGTGCTATAACCCCCAAAGTGCACTCCAAACAAAATAAAAAAATATTTTCTGTGTTTGTGAATTGTGTGCACTGTGGCTGCACGTGCATCAACAAAGAAGCAGTGCCAAGCAAGCGCCTGTGACCCATAAGTAAAGGGCCGGCTGGCTTGACCGTTAAAGGGTGCTGTAACCCCCAAAATGCACTCCAAACAAAATAAAAAAATATTTTCTGTGTTTGTGAATTGTGTGCACTGTGGATACACGTGCATCAACAAAGAAGCAGCGCCAAGCGTGTGCCTGTGTCCCATAAGAAAAGGGCCAGCTGGCTGGTCCGGTAAAGGGTGCTGTAACCCCCAAAGTGCACTTCAAACAAAATAAAATTATATATTTTTTGTGTTTGTGAATTGTGTGCGCAGTAGCCGCACGTGCATCAACAAAGTAGTGCCAAGCGTGCGCCTGTGTCATAGGTAAAGGGCCAGCAGGCTTGACCGTTAAAGAGTGCTGTAACCCTAAAAGTACACTCCAAAAAAAATTTAAAATTATATTTTTTTGTGTTTGTGAATTGTGTGCGCAGAAGACGCACGAGCATCAACAAAGTAGTGCCAAGCGTGTGTCTTTGTCAAAAGTAAAGGGCCGGCTGGCTTGACCGTTAAGGATGCTGTAATCCCCAAACTACACTCCAAACAAAAAAAAATAAAAAATTTTCTGTGTTTGTGAATTGTGTGCACTGTGGCTGCACGTGCATCAACAAAGGAGCAGCGCCAAGCATGCGCCTGTGTCCCATAAGTAAAGGGCCATCTGGCTTGTCCGTTAAAGGGTGCTGTAACCCCCAAAGGGCACTCCAAATAAAATAACTAAATATTTTTTTTTGTGTTTGTGAATTGTGTGCGCAGTAGCCGCACGTGCATCAACAAAGCAGTGCCAAGCGTGCGCCTGTGTCATAAGTAAAGGGCGAGCTGGCTTGACTGTTAAAGGATGCTATAACCCCCAAAGTGCACTCCAAACAAAATAAAAAAATATTTTCTGTGTTTGTGAATTGTGTGCACTGTGGATACACGTGCATCACCAATGGAGCAGCGGCAAGCGTGTGCCTGTGTCCCATAAGTAAAGGGCCAGCTGGCTTGTCCGGTAAAGGGTGCTGTAACCCCCAAAGTGCCCTTCAAACAAAATAAAAAAATATTTTTTTTGTGTTTGTGAATTGTGTGTGCAGTAGCCGCACGTGCTTCAACAAAGTATTGCCAAGCGTGCGCCTGTGTCATAAGTAAAGGGCCAGCTGGCTTGACTGTGAAAGGGTGCTGTAACCCCCAAAGTGCACTCCAAACAAAATAAAAAAATATATATTTTTTGTGTTTGTGAATAGTGTGCGCAGTAGCCGCACGTGCATCAACAAAGTAGCGCCAAGCATGCGCCTGTGTCATAGGTAATGGGCCAGCAGGCTTGACCGTTAAAGAGTGCTGTAACCCCAAAAGTACACTCCAAAAAAAATGTAAAATTATATTTTTTTGTGTTTGTGAATTGTGTGCGCAGAAGACGCACGAGCATCAACAAAGTAGTGCCAAGCGTGTGCCTTTGTCAAAAGTAAAGGGCCGGCTGGCTTGACCGTTATGGATGCTGTAATCCCCAAACTACACTCCAAACAAAATAAAAAAATATTTTCTGTGTTTGTGAATTGTGTGCACTGTGGCTGCACGTGCATCAACAAAGGAGCAGCGCCAAGCATGCGCCTGTGTCCCATAAGTAAAGGGCCAGCTGGCTTGTCCGTTAAAGGGTGCTGTAACCCCCAAAGGGCACTCCAAATAAAATAACAAAATATATTTTTTTGTGTTTGTGAATTGTGTGCGCAGTAGCCGCACGTGCATCAACAAAGCAGTGCCAAGCGTGCGCCTGTGTCATAAGTAAAGGGTGAGCTGGCTTGACTGTTAAAGGGTGCTATAACTCCCAAAGTGCACTCCAAACAAAATAAAAAAATATTTTCTGTGTTTGTGAATTGTGTGCACTGTGGATACACGTGCATCAACAAAGAAGCAGCGCCAAGCGTGTGCCTGTGTCCCATAAGAAAAGGGCCAGCTGGCTGGTCCGGTAAAGGGTGCTGTAACCCCCAAAGTGCACTTCAAACAAAATAAAATTATATATTTTTTGTGTTTGTGAATTGTGTGCGCAGTAGCCGCACGTGCATCAACAAAGTAGTGCCAAGCGTGCGCCTGTGTCATAGGTAAAGGGCCAGAAGGCTTGACCGTTAAAGAGTGCTGTAACCCTAAAAGTACACTCCAAAAAAAATTTAAAATTATATTTTTTTGTGTTTGTGAATTGTGTGCGCAGAAGACGCACGAGCATCAACAAAGTAGTGCCAAGCGTGTGCCTTTGTCAAAAGTAAAGGGCCGGCTGTCTTGACCGTTAAGGATGCTGTAATCCCCAAACTACACTCCAAACAAAAAAAAATAAAAAATTTTCTGTGTTTGTGAATTGTGTGCACTGTGGCTGCACGTGCATCAACAAAGGAGCAGCGCCAAGCATGCGCCTGTGTCCCATAAGTAAAGGGCCATCTGGCTTGTCCGTTAAAGGGTGCTGTAACCCCCAAAGGGCACTCCAAATAAAATAACTAAATATTTTTTTTTGTGTTTGTGAATTGTGTGCGCAGTAGCCGCACGTGCATCAACAAAGCAGTGCCAAGCGTGCGCCTGTGTCATAAGTAAAGGGCGAGCTGGCTTGACTGTTAAAGGGTGCTGTAACCCCCAAAGGGCATTCCAAACAAAATAAAAAAATATATTTTTTTGTGTTTGTGAATTGTGTGCGCAGTAGTCGCACGTGCATCAACAAAGTAGCGCCAAGCGTGCGCCTGTGTCATAGGTAAAGGGCCGGCTGGCTTGACCGTTAAAGAGTGCTGTAACCCCAATAGTGCACTCCAAAAAAAAAAGTATATATTTTTTTGTATTTGTGAATTGTGTGCACAGTAACCGCATGAGCATCAACAAAGTAATGCCAAGTGTTTGCCTGTGTCAAAAGTAAAGGGCCGGCTGTCTTGACTGTTAAGGGTGCTGTAACCCCCAAAGTGCACTTCAAACAAAATAAAAAAATATTTTCTGTGTTTGTGAATTGTGTGCACTGTGGCTGCACGTGCATCAACAAAGGAGCAGCGCCAAGCATGCGCCTGTGTCCCATAAGTAAACGGCCAGCTGGCTTGTCTGTTAAAGGGTGCTGTAACCCCAAAAGGGCACTCCAAACAAAATAAAAAATGTTTTCTGTGTTTGTGACTTGTGTTCACTGTGGTTGCACATGCATCAACAAAGGAGCAGCGCCAAGCGTGCGCCTGTGTCCCATAAGTAAAGGGCCAGCTGGCATGTCCATTAAAGGGTGCTGTAACCCCCAAAGCACACTCCAAACAAAATAAAAAAATATATTTTTGTGTGTTTGTGAATTGTGTGCGCAGTAGCCGCACGTGCATCAACAAAGTAGTGCCAAGCGTGCGCCTGTGTCATAAGTAAAGGGCCGGCTGGCTTGACTGTTAAAGGGTGCTATAACCCCCAAAGTGCACTCCAAACAAAATAAAAAAATATTTATTTTTTGTGTTTGTGAATAGTGTGCGCAGTAGCCGCACGTGCATCAACAAAGTAGCGCCAAGCGTGCGCCTGTGTCATAGGTAAAGGGCCAGCAGGCTTGACCGTTAAAGAGTGCTGTAACCCTAAAAGTACAGTCCAAAAAAAATTTAAAATTATATTTTTTTGTGTTTGTGAATTGTGTGCGCAGAAGACGCACGAGCATCAACAAAGTAGTGCCAAGCGTGTGCCTTTGTCAAAAGTAAAGGGCCGGCTGGCTTGACCGTTAAGGATGCTGTAATCCCCAAACTACACTCCAAACAAAAAAAAAAAAAAATTTTTCTGTGTTTGTGAATTGTGTGCACTGTGGCTGCACGTGCATCAACAAAGGAGCAGCGCCAAGCATGCGCCTGTGTCCCATAAGTAAAGGGCCAGCTGGCTTGTCCGTTAAAAGGGTGCTGTAACCCCCAAAGGGCACTCCAAATAAAATAACAAAATATTTTTTTTTGTGTTTGTGAATTGTGTGCGCAGTAGCCGCACGTGCATCAACAAAGCAGTGCCAAGTGTGCGCCTGTGTCATAAGTAAAGGGTGAGCTGGCTTGACTGTTAAAGGGTGCTATAACCCCCAAAGTGCACTCCAAACAAAATAAAAAAATATTTTCTGTGTTTGTGAATTGTGTGCACTGTGGATACACGTGCATCAACAAAGAAGCTGCGCCAAGCGTGCGCCTGTGTCCCATAAGAAAAGGGCCAGCTGGCTGGTCCGGTAAAGGGTGATGTAACCCCCAAAGTGCACTTCAAACAAAATAAAATTATATATTTTTTGTGTTTGTGAATTGTGTGCGCAGTAGCCGCACGTGCATCAACAAAGCAGTGCCAAGTGTGCGCCTGTGTCATAAGTAAAGGGCCAGCTGGCTTGACCATTAAAGGGTGCTGTAACCCCCAAAATGCACTCCAAACAAAATAAAAAAATATTTTCTGTGTTTGTGAATTGTGTTCACTGTGTCTGCACGTGCATCAACAATGGAGCAGCGGCAAGCGTGCGCCTGTGTCCCATAAGTAAAGGGCCTGCTGGCTTGTCCGGTAAAGGGTGCTGTAACCCCCAAAGTGCACTTCAAACAAAATAAAAAAAATTTTTTTTTGTGTTTGTGAATTGTGTGTGCAGTAGCCGCACGTGCATCAACAAAGTATTGCCAAGCGTGCGCCTGTGTCAAAAGTAAAGGGCCGGCTGGCTTGACTGTTAAAGGGTGCTATAACCCCCAAAGTGCACTCCAAACAAAATAAAAAAATATTTTCTGTGTTTGTGAATTGTGTGCACTGTGGCTGCACGTGCATCAACAAAGAAGCAGTGCCAAGCAAGCGCCTGTGACCCATAAGTAAAGGGCCGGCTGGCTTGACCGTTAAAGGGTGCTGTAACCCCCAAAATGCACTCCAAACAAAATAAAAAAATATTTTCTGTGTTTGTGAATTGTGTGCACTGTGGCTGCACGTGCATCACCAATGGAGCAGCGGCAAGCGTGTGCCTGTGTCCCATAAGTAAAGGGCCAGCTGGCTTGTCCGGTAAAGGGTGCTGTAACCCCCAAAGTGCCCTTCAAACAAAATAAAAAAATATTTTTTTTGTGTTTGTGAATTGTGTGTGCAGTAGCCGCACGTGCTTCAACAAAGTATTGCCAAGCGTGCGCCTGTGTCATAAGTAAAGGGCCAGCTGGCTTGACTGTGAAAGGGTGCTGTAACCCCCAAAGTGCACTCCAAACAAAATAAAAAAATATATATTTTTTGTGTTTGTGAATAGTGTGCGCAGTAGCCGCACGTGCATCAACAAAGTAGCGCCAAGCATGCGCCTGTGTCATAGGTAATGGGCCAGCAGGCTTGACCGTTAAAGAGTGCTGTAACCCCAAAAGTACACTCCAAAAAAAATTTAAAATTATATTTTTTTGTGTTTGTGAATTGTGTGCGCAGAAGACGCACGAGCATCAACAAAGTAGTGCCAAGCGTGTGCCTTTGTCAAAAGTAAAGGGCCGGCTGGCTTGACCGTTATGGATGCTGTAATCCCCAAACTACACTCCAAACAAAATAAAAAAATATTTTCTGTGTTTGTGAATTGTGTGCACTGTGGCTGCACGTGCATCAACAAAGGAGCAGCGCCAAGCATGCGCCTGTGTCCCATAAGTAAAGGGCCAGCTGGCTTGTCCGTTAAAGGGTGCTGTAACCTCCAAAGGGCACTCCAAATAAAATAACAAAATATTTTTTTTTGTGTTTGTGAATTGTGTGCGCAGTAGCCGCACGTGCATCAACAAAGTATTGCCAAGCGTGCGCCTGTGTCAAAAGTAAAGGGCCGGCTGGCTTGACTGTTAAAGGGTGCTATAACCCCCAAAGTGCACTCCAAACAAAATAAAAAAATATTTTCTGTGTTTGTGAATTGTGTGCACTGTGGCTGCACGTGCATCAACAAAGAAGCAGTGCCAAGCAAGCGCCTGTGACCCATAAGTAAAGGGCCGGCTGGCTTGACCGTTAAAGGGTGCTGTAACCCCCAAAATGCACTCCAAACAAAATAAAAAAATATTTTCTGTGTTTGTGAATTGTGTGCACTGTGGATACACGTGCATCAACAAAGAAGCAGCGCCAAGCGTGTGCCTGTGTCCCATAAGAAAAGGGCCAGCTGGCTGGTCCGGTAAAGGGTGCTGTAACCCCCAAAGTGCACTTCAAACAAAATAAAATTATATATTTTTTGTGTTTGTGAATTGTGTGCGCAGTAGCCGCACGTGCATCAACAAAGTAGTGCCAAGCGTGCGCCTGTGTCATAGGTAAAGGGCCAGCAGGCTTGACCGTTAAAGAGTGCTGTAACCCTAAAAGTACACTCCAAAAAAAATTTAAAATTATATTTTTTTGTGTTTGTGAATTGTGTGCGCAGAAGACGCACGAGCATCAACAAAGTAGTGCCAAGCGTGTGTCTTTGTCAAAAGTAAAGGGCCGGCTGGCTTGACCGTTAAGGATGCTGTAATCCCCAAACTACACTCCAAACAAAAAAAAATAAAAAATTTTCTGTGTTTGTGAATTGTGTGCACTGTGGCTGCACGTGCATCAACAAAGGAGCAGCGCCAAGCATGCGCCTGTGTCCCATAAGTAAAGGGCCATCTGGCTTGTCCGTTAAAGGGTGCTGTAACCCCCAAAGGGCACTCCAAATAAAATAACTAAATATTTTTTTTTGTGTTTGTGAATTGTGTGCGCAGTAGCCGCACGTGCATCAACAAAGCAGTGCCAAGCGTGCGCCTGTGTCATAAGTAAAGGGCGAGCTGGCTTGACTGTTAAAGGATGCTATAACCCCCAAAGTGCACTCCAAACAAAATAAAAAAATATTTTCTGTGTTTGTGAATTGTGTGCACTGTGGATACACGTGCATCACCAATGGAGCAGCGGCAAGCGTGTGCCTGTGTCCCATAAGTAAAGGGCCAGCTGGCTTGTCCGGTAAAGGGTGCTGTAACCCCCAAAGTGCCCTTCAAACAAAATAAAAAAATATTTTTTTTGTGTTTGTGAATTGTGTGTGCAGTAGCCGCACGTGCTTCAACAAAGTATTGCCAAGCGTGCGCCTGTGTCATAAGTAAAGGGCCAGCTGGCTTGACTGTGAAAGGGTGCTGTAACCCCCAAAGTGCACTCCAAACAAAATAAAAAAATATATATTTTTTGTGTTTGTGAATAGTGTGCGCAGTAGCCGCACGTGCATCAACAAAGTAGCGCCAAGCATGCGCCTGTGTCATAGGTAATGGGCCAGCAGGCTTGACCGTTAAAGAGTGCTGTAACCCTAAAAGTACAGTCCAAAAAAAATTTAAAATTATATTTTTTTGTGTTTGTGAATTGTGTGCGCAGAAGACGCACGAGCATCAACAAAGTAGTGCCAAGCGTGTGCCTTTGTCAAAAGTAAAGGGCCGGCTGGCTTGACCGTTATGGATGCTGTAATCCCCAAACTACACTCCAAACAAAATAAAAAAATATTTTCTGTGTTTGTGAATTGTGTGCACTGTGGCTGCACGTGCATCAACAAAGGAGCAGCGCCAAGCATGCGCCTGTGTCCCATAAGTAAAGGGCCAGCTGGCTTGTCCG
Source organism: Taudactylus pleione (assembly GCA_031769625.1). Taxonomy (NCBI): domain Eukaryota; kingdom Metazoa; phylum Chordata; class Amphibia; order Anura; family Myobatrachidae; genus Taudactylus; species Taudactylus pleione. The sequence goes on along the minus strand of JAUIMM010000145.1, from coordinate 1,143,772 downwards.
TTAAAGGGTGCTGTAACCCCCAAAGGGCACTCCAAATAAAATAACAAAATATATTTTTTTGTGTTTGTGAATTGTGTGCGCAGTAGCCGCACGTGCATCAACAAAGCAGTGCCAAGCGTGCGCCTGTGTCATAAGTAAAGGGTGAGCTGGCTTGACTGTTAAAGGGTGCTATAACTCCCAAAGTGCACTCCAAACAAAATAAAAAAATATTTTCTGTGTTTGTGAATTGTGTGCACTGTGGATACACGTGCATCAACAAAGAAGCAGCGCCAAGCGTGTGCCTGTGTCCCATAAGAAAAGGGCCAGCTGGCTGGTCCGGTAAAGGGTGCTGTAACCCCCAAAGTGCACTTCAAACAAAATAAAATTATATATTTTTTGTGTTTGTGAATTGTGTGCGCAGTAGCCGCACGTGCATCAACAAAGTAGTGCCAAGCGTGCGCCTGTGTCATAGGTAAAGGGCCAGAAGGCTTGACCGTTAAAGAGTGCTGTAACCCTAAAAGTACACTCCAAAAAAAATTTAAAATTATATTTTTTTGTGTTTGTGAATTGTGTGCGCAGAAGACGCACGAGCATCAACAAAGTAGTGCCAAGCGTGTGCCTTTGTCAAAAGTAAAGGGCCGGCTGTCTTGACCGTTAAGGATGCTGTAATCCCCAAACTACACTCCAAACAAAAAAAAATAAAAAATTTTCTGTGTTTGTGAATTGTGTGCACTGTGGCTGCACGTGCATCAACAAAGGAGCAGCGCCAAGCATGCGCCTGTGTCCCATAAGTAAAGGGCCATCTGGCTTGTCCGTTAAAGGGTGCTGTAACCCCCAAAGGGCACTCCAAATAAAATAACTAAATATTTTTTTTTGTGTTTGTGAATTGTGTGCGCAGTAGCCGCACGTGCATCAACAAAGCAGTGCCAAGCGTGCGCCTGTGTCATAAGTAAAGGGCGAGCTGGCTTGACTGTTAAAGGGTGCTATAACCCCCAAAGTGCACTCCAAACAAAATAAAAAAATATTTTCTGTGTTTGTGAATTGTGTGCACTGTGGATACACGTGCATCACCAATGGAGCAGCGGCAAGCGTGTGCCTGTGTCCCATAAGTAAAGGGCCAGCTGGCTTGTCCGGTAAAGGGTGCTGTAACCCCCAAAGTGCCCTTCAAACAAAATAAAAAAATATTTTTTTTGTGTTTGTGAATTGTGTGTGCAGTAGCCGCACGTGCTTCAACAAAGTATTGCCAAGCGTGCGCCTGTGTCATAAGTAAAGGGCCAGCTGGCTTGACTGTGAAAGGGTGCTGTAACCCCCAAAGTGCACTCCAAACAAAATAAAAAAATATATATTTTTTGTGTTTGTGAATAGTGTGCGCAGTAGCCGCACGTGCATCAACAAAGTAGCGCCAAGCATGCGCCTGTGTCATAGGTAATGGGCCAGCAGGCTTGACCGTTAAAGAGTGCTGTAACCCCAAAAGTACACTCCAAAAAAAATTTAAAATTATATTTTTTTGTGTTTGTGAATTGTGTGCGCAGAAGACGCACGAGCATCAACAAAGTAGTGCCAAGCGTGTGCCTTTGTCAAAAGTAAAGGGCCGGCTGGCTTGACCGTTATGGATGCTGTAATCCCCAAACTACACTCCAAACAAAATAAAAAAATATTTTCTGTGTTTGTGAATTGTGTGCACTGTGGCTGCACGTGCATCAACAAAGGAGCAGCGCCAAGCATGCGCCTGTGTCCCATAAGTAAAGGGCCAGCTGGCTTGTCCGTTAAAGGGTGCTGTAACCCCCAAAGGGCACTCCAAATAAAATAACAAAATATATTTTTTTGTGTTTGTGAATTGTGTGCGCAGTAGCCGCACGTGCATCAACAAAGCAGTGCCAAGCGTGCGCCTGTGTCATAAGTAAAGGGTGAGCTGGCTTGACTGTTAAAGGGTGCTATAACTCCCAAAGTGCACTCCAAACAAAATAAAAAAATATTTTCTGTGTTTGTGAATTGTGTGCACTGTGGATACACGTGCATCAACAAAGAAGCAGCGCCAAGCGTGTGCCTGTGTCCCATAAGAAAAGGGCCAGCTGGCTGGTCCGGTAAAGGGTGCTGTAACCCCCAAAGTGCACTTCAAACAAAATAAAATAATATATTTTTTGTGTTTGTGAATTGTGTGCGCAGTAGCCGCACGTGCATCAACAAAGTAGTGCCAAGCGTGTGTCTGTGTCATAGGTAAAGGGCCAGCAGGCTTGACCGTTAAAGAGTGCTGTAACCCTAAAAGTACACTCCAAAAAAAATTTAAAATTATATTTTTTTGTGTTTGTGAATTGTGTGCGCAGAAGACGCACGAGCATCAACAAAGTAGTGCCAAGCGTGTGCCTTTGTCAAAAGTAAATTGCCGGCTGGCTTGACCGTTAAGGATGCTGTAATCCCCAAACTACACTCCAAACAAAAAAAAATAAAAAATTTTCTGTGTTTGTGAATTGTGTGCACTGTGGCTGCACGTGCATCAACAAAGGAGCAGCGCCAAGCATGCGCCTGTGTCCCATAAGTAAAGGGCCAGCTGGCTTGTCCGTTAAAGGGTGCTGTAACCCCCAAAGGGCACTCCAAATAAAATAACTAAATATTTTTTTTTGTGTTTGTGAATTGTGTGCGCAGTAGCCGCACGTGCATCAACAAAGCAGTGCCAAGCGTGCGCCTGTGTCATAAGTAAAGGGCGAGCTGGCTTGACTGTTAAAGGGTGCTATAACCCCCAAAGTGCACTCCAAACAAAATAAAAAAATATTTTCTGTGTTTGTGAATTGTGTGCACTGTGGATACACGTGCATCAACAAAGAAGCTGCGCCAAGCGTGCACCTGTGTCCCATAAGAAAAGGGCCAGCTGGCTGGTCCGGTAAAGGGTGCTGTAACCCCCAAAGTGCACTTCAAACAAAATAAAATTATATATTTTTTGTGTTTGTGAATTGTGTGCGCAGTAGCCGCACGTGCATCAACAAAGTAGTGCCAAGCGTGCGCCTGTGTCATAAGTAAAGGGCCAGCTGGCTTGACCATTAAAGGGTGCTGTAACCCCCAAAATGCACTCCAAACAAAATAAAAAAATATTTTCTGTGTTTGTGAATTGTGTGCACTGTGTCTGCACGTGCATCAACAATGGAGCAGCGGCAAGCGTGCGCCTGTGTCCCATAAGTAAAGGGCCTGCTGGCTTGTCCGGTAAAGGGTGCTGTAACCCCCAAAGTGCACTTCAAACAAAATAAAAAAATATTTTTTTTGTGTTTGTGAATTGTGTGTGCAGTAGCCGCACGTGCATCAACAAAGTATTGCCAAGCGTGCGCCTGTGTCATAAGTAAAGGGCCGGCTGGCTTGACTGTTAAAGGGTGCTATAACCCCCAAAGTGCACTCCAAACAAAATAAAAAAATATTTTCTGTGTTTGTGAATTGTGTGCACTGTGGCTGCACGTGCATCAACAAAGAAGCAGTGCCAAGCAAGCGCCTGTGACCCATAAGTAAAGGGCCGGCTGGCTTGACCGTTAAAGGGTGCTGTAACCCCCAAAATGCACTCCAAACAAAATAAAAAAATATTTTCTGTGTTTGTGAATTGTGTGCACTGTGGCTGCACGTGCATCACCAATGGAGCAGCGGCAAGCGTGCGCCTGTGTCCCATAAGTAAAGGGCCAGCTGGCTTGTCCGGTAAAGGGTGCTGTAACCCCCAAAGTGCACTTCAAACAAAATAAAAAAATATTTTTTTTGTGTTTGTGAATTGTGTGTGCAGTAGCCGCACGTGCTTCAACAAAGTATTGCCAAGCGTGCGCCTGTGTCATAAGTAAAGGGCCAGCTGGCTTGACTGTGAAAGGGTGCTGTAACCCCCAAAGTGCACTCCAAACAAAATAAAAAAAAATATATTTTTTGTGTTTGTGAATAGTGTGCGCAGTAGCCGCACGTGCATCAACAAAGTAGCGCCAAGCGTGCGCCTGTGTCATAGGTAATGGGCCAGCAGGCTTGACCGTTAAAGAGTGCTGTAACCCCAAAAGTACACTCCAAAAAAAAATTAAAATTATATTTTTTTGTGTTTGTGAATTGTGTGCGCAGAAGACGCACGAGCATCAACAAAGTAGTGCCAAGCGTGTGCCTTTGTCAAAAGTAAAGGGCCGGCTGGCTTGACCGTTATGGATGCTGTAATCCCCAAACTACACTCCAAACAAAATAAAAAAATATTTTCTGTGTTTGTGAATTGTGTGCACTGTGGCTGCACGTGCATCAACAAAGGAGCAGCGCCAAGCATGCGCCTGTGTCCCATAAGTAAAGGGCCAGCTGGCTTGTCCGTTAAAGGGTGCTGTAACCCCCAAAGGGCACTCCAAATAAAATAACAAAATATATTTTTTTGTGTTTGTGAATTGTGTGCGCAGTAGCCGCACCTGCATCAACAAAGCAGTGCCAAGCGTGCGCCTGTGTCATAAGTAAAGGGCGAGCTGGCTTGACTGTTAAAGGGTGCTATAACTCCCAAAGTGCACTCCAAACTAAATAAAAAAATATTTTCTGTGTTTGTGAATTGTGTGCACTGTGGATACACGTGCATCAACAAAGAAGCAGCGCCAAGCGTGTGCCTGTGTCCCATAAGAAAAGGGCCAGCTGGCTGGTCCGGTAAAGGGTGCTGTAACCCCCAAAGTGCACTTCAAACAAAATAAAATTATATATTTTTTGTGTTTGTGAATTGTGTGCGCAGTAGCCGCACGTGCATCAACAAAGTAGTGCCAAGCGTGCGCCTGTGTCATAAGTAAAGGGCCAGCTGGCTTGACCATTAAAGGGTGCTGTAACCCCCAAAATGCACTCCAAACAAAATAAAAAAATATTTTCTGTGTTTGTGAATTGTGTGCACTGTGGATACACGTGCATCACCAATGGAGCAGCGGCAAGCGTGTGCCTGTGTCCCATAAGTAAAGGGCCAGCTGGCTTGTCCGGTAAAGGGTGCTGTAACCCCCAAAGTGCCCTTCAAACAAAATAAAAAAATATTTTTTTTGTGTTTGTGAATTGTGTGTGCAGTAGCCGCACGTGCTTCAACAAAGTATTGCCAAGCGTGCGCCTGTGTCATAAGTAAAGGGCCAGCTGGCTTGACTGTGAAAGGGTGCTGTAACCCCCAAAGTGCACTCCAAACAAAATAAAAAAATATATATTTTTTGTGTTTGTGAATAGTGTGCGCAGTAGCCGCACGTGCATCAACAAAGTAGCGCCAAGCATGCGCCTGTGTCATAGGTAATGGGCCAGCAGGCTTGACCGTTAAAGAGTGCTGTAACCCCAAAAGTACACTCCAAAAAAAATTTAAAATTATATTTTTTTGTGTTTGTGAATTGTGTGCGCAGAAGACGCACGAGCATCAACAAAGTAGTGCCAAGCGTGTGCCTTTGTCAAAAGTAAAGGGCCGGCTGGCTTGACCGTTATGGATGCTGTAATCCCCAAACTACACTCCAAACAAAATAAAAAAATATTTTCTGTGTTTGTGAATTGTGTGCACTGTGGCTGCACGTGCATCAACAAAGGAGCAGCGCCAAGCATGCGCCTGTGTCCCATAAGTAAAGGGCCAGCTGGCTTGTCCGTTAAAGGGTGCTGTAACCCCCAAAGGGCACTCCAAATAAAATAACAAAATATATTTTTTTGTGTTTGTGAATTGTGTGCGCAGTAGCCGCACGTGCATCAACAAAGCAGTGCCAAGCGTGCGCCTGTGTCATAAGTAAAGGGTGAGCTGGCTTGACTGTTAAAGGGTGCTATAACTCCCAAAGTGCACTCCAAACAAAATAAAAAAATATTTTCTGTGTTTGTGAATTGTGTGCACTGTGGATACACGTGCATCAACAAAGAAGCAGCGCCAAGCGTGTGCCTGTGTCCCATAAGAAAAGGGCCAGCTGGCTGGTCCGGTAAAGGGTGCTGTAACCCCCAAAGTGCACTTCAAACAAAATAAAATAATATATTTTTTGTGTTTGTGAATTGTGTGCGCAGTAGCCGCACGTGCATCAACAAAGTAGTGCCAAGCGTGTGTCTGTGTCATAGGTAAAGGGCCAGCAGGCTTGACCGTTAAAGAGTGCTGTAACCCTAAAAGTACACTCCAAAAAAAATTTAAAATTATATTTTTTTGTGTTTGTGAATTGTGTGCGCAGAAGACGCACGAGCATCAACAAAGTAGTGCCAAGCGTGTGCCTTTGTCAAAAGTAAAGGGCCGGCTGGCTTGACCGTTAAGGATGCTGTAATCCCCAAACTACACTCCAAACAAAAAAAAATAAAAAATTTTCTGTGTTTGTGAATTGTGTGCACTGTGGCTGCACGTGCATCAACAAAGGAGCAGCGCCAAGCATGCGCCTGTGTCCCATAAGTAAAGGGCCAGCTGGCTTGTCCGTTAAAGGGTGCTGTAACCCCCAAAGGGCACTCCAAATAAAATAACTAAATATTTTTTTTTGTGTTTGTGAATTGTGTGCGCAGTAGCCGCACGTGCATCAACAAAGCAGTGCCAAGCGTGCGCCTGTGTCATAAGTAAAGGGCGAGCTGGCTTGACTGTTAAAGGGTGCTATAACCCCCAAAGTGCACTCCAAACAAAATAAAAAAATATTTTCTGTGTTTGTGAATTGTGTGCACTGTGGATACACGTGCATCAACAAAGAAGCTGCGCCAAGCGTGCACCTGTGTCCCATAAGAAAAGGGCCAGCTGGCTGGTCCGGTAAAGGGTGCTGTAACCCCCAAAGTGCACTTCAAACAAAATAAAATTATATATTTTTTGTGTTTGTGAATTGTGTGCGCAGTAGCCGCACGTGCATCAACAAAGTAGTGCCAAGCGTGCGCCTGTGTCATAAGTAAAGGGCCAGCTGGCTTGACCATTAAAGGGTGCTGTAACCCCCAAAATGCACTCCAAACAAAATAAAAAAATATTTTCTGTGTTTGTGAATTGTGTGCACTGTGTCTGCACGTGCATCAACAATGGAGCAGCGGCAAGCGTGCGCCTGTGTCCCATAAGTAAAGGGCCTGCTGGCTTGTCCGGTAAAGGGTGCTGTAACCCCCAAAGTGCACTTCAAACAAAATAAAAAAATATTTTTTTTGTGTTTGTGAATTGTGTGTGCAGTAGCCGCACGTGCATCAACAAAGTATTGCCAAGCGTGCGCCTGTGTCATAAGTAAAGGGCCGGCTGGCTTGACTGTTAAAGGGTGCTATAACCCCCAAAGTGCACTCCAAACAAAATAAAAAAATATTTTCTGTGTTTGTGAATTGTGTGCACTGTGGCTGCACGTGCATCAACAAAGAAGCAGTGCCAAGCAAGCGCCTGTGACCCATAAGTAAAGGGCCGGCTGGCTTGACCGTTAAAGGGTGCTGTAACCCCCAAAATGCACTCCAAACAAAATAAAAAAATATTTTCTGTGTTTGTGAATTGTGTGCACTGTGGCTGCACGTGCATCACCAATGGAGCAGCGGCAAGCGTGCGCCTGTGTCCCATAAGTAAAGGGCCAGCTGGCTTGTCCGGTAAAGGGTGCTGTAACCCCCAAAGTGCACTTCAAACAAAATAAAAAAATATTTTTTTTGTGTTTGTGAATTGTGTGTGCAGTAGCCGCACGTGCTTCAACAAAGTATTGCCAAGCGTGCGCCTGTGTCATAAGTAAAGGGCCAGCTGGCTTGACTGTGAAAGGGTGCTGTAACCCCCAAAGTGCACTCCAAACAAAATAAAAAAATATATATTTTTTGTGTTTGTGAATAGTGTGCGCAGTAGCCGCACGTGCATCAACAAAGTAACGCCAAGCGTGCGCCTGTGTCATAGGTAATGGGCCAGCAGGCTTGACCGTTAAAGAGTGCTGTAACCCCAAAAGTACACTCCAAAAAAAAATTAAAATTATATTTTTTTGTGTTTGTGAATTGTGTGCGCAGAAGACGCACGAGCATCAACAAAGTAGTGCCAAGCGTGTGCCTTTGTCAAAAGTAAAGGGCCGGCTGGCTTGACCGTTATGGATGCTGTAATCCCCAAACTACACTCCAAACAAAATAAAAAAATATTTTCTGTGTTTGTGAATTGTGTGCACTGTGGCTGCACGTGCATCAACAAAGGAGCAGCGCCAAGCATGCGCCTGTGTCCCATAAGTAAAGGGCCAGCTGGCTTGTCCGTTAAAGGGTGCTGTAACCCCCAAAGGGCACTCCAAATAAAATAACAAAATATATTTTTTTGTGTTTGTGAATTGTGTGCGCAGTAGCCGCACCTGCATCAACAAAGCAGTGCCAAGCGTGCGCCTGTGTCATAAGTAAAGGGCGAGCTGGCTTGACTGTTAAAGGGTGCTATAACTCCCAAAGTGCACTCCAAACTAAATAAAAAAATATTTTCTGTGTTTGTGAATTGTGTGCACTGTGGATACACGTGCATCAACAAAGAAGCAGCGCCAAGCGTGTGCCTGTGTCCCATAAGAAAAGGGCCAGCTGGCTGGTCCGGTAAAGGGTGCTGTAACCCCCAAAGTGCACTTCAAACAAAATAAAATTATATATTTTTTGTGTTTGTGAATTGTGTGCGCAGTAGCCGCACGTGCATCAACAAAGTAGTGCCAAGCGTGCGCCTGTGTCATAAGTAAAGGGCCAGCTGGCTTGACCATTAAAGGGTGCTGTAACCCCCAAAATGCACTCCAAACAAAATAAAAAAATATTTTCTGTGTTTGTGAATTGTGTGCACTGTGTCTGCACGTGCATCAACAATGGAGCAGCGGCAAGCGTGCACCTGTGTCCCATAAGTAAAGGGCCTGCTGGCTTGTCCGGTAAAGGGTGCTGTAACCCCCAAAGTGCACTTCAAACAAAATAAAAAAATATTTTTTTTGTGTTTGTGAATTGTGTGTGCAGTAGCCGCATGTGCATCAACAAAGTATTGCCAAGCGTGCGCCTGTGTCATAAGTAAAGGGCCGGCTGGCTTGACTGTTAAAGGGTGCTATAACCCCCAAAGTGCACTCCAAACAAAATAAAAAAATATTTTCTGTGTTTGTGAATTGTGTGCACTGTGGCTGCACGTGCAACAACAAAGAAGCAGCGCCAAGCAAGCGCCTGTGACCCATAAGTAAAGGGCCGGCTGGCTTGACCGTTAAAGGGTGCTGTAACCCCCAAAATGCACTCCAAACAAAATAAAAAAATATTTTCTGTGTTTGTGAATTGTGTGCACTGTGGCTGCACGTGCATCACCAATGGAGCAGCGGCAAGCGTGCGCCTGTGTCCCATAAGTAAAGGGCCAGCTGGCTTGTCCGGTAAAGGGTGCTGTAACCCCCAAAGTGCACTTCAAACAAAATAAAAAAATATTTTTTTTGTGTTTGTGAATTGTGTGTGCAGTAGCCGCACGTGCTTCAACAAAGTATTGCCAAGCGTGCGCCTGTGTCATAAGTAAAGGGCCGGCTGGCTTGACTGTGAAAGGGTGCTGTAACCCCCAAAGTGCACTCCAAACAAAATAAAAAATATTTTCTGTGTTTGTGAATTGTGTGCACTGTGGCTGCACGTGCATCAACAGAGAAGCAGCGCCAAGCGTGCGCCTGTGTCCCATAAGTAAAGGGCCTGCTGGCTTGTCCGGTAAAGGCTGCTGTAAGCCACAAAGTGCACTCTAAACAAAATAAAAAAATATCTATTTTTTGTGTTTGTGAATTGTGTGCGCAGTAGCCGCACGTGCATCAACAAATTAGCGCCAAGCGTGCGCCTGTGTCATAGGTAAAGGGCCGGCTGGCTTGACCGTTAAAGGGTGCTGTAACCCCCAAAGTGCACTTCAAACAAAATAAAAATATATATTTTTTTGTGTTTGTGAATTGTGTGCGCAGTAGCCGCACATGCATCAACAAAGTAGTGCCTAGCGTGCGCCTGTGTCATAATTAATGGGCCGGCTGGCTTGACCATTAAAGGGTGCTGTAACCCCCAAAGTGCACTCCAAACAAAATAAAAAAAAAATTTCTGTGTTTGTGAATTGTGTGCACTGTGGCTGCACGTGCATCAACAAAGGAGCAGCCCAAGCGTGCATCTGTCTGTTAAAGGGTGGTGTAACCCCCAAAGTGCACTCCAACAAAAATAAAACATTTTCTTCTGTGTTTGGGAATTGTCTGCACTGTACATTCATCCTCAAAGTAGCAGCGCGAAGCATTCGTCTGTCTGTTAAAAAGTGGTATAACCCCCAAAGTGCGCTCCACAAAGAATAAAAAATTCTTCTATTTTTTTCTGTCTTTGTGAATTGTGTGGGCTGTAGCTGCACATGCATCAACAAAGGAGCAGCGCCAAGCGTGCGCCTGTGTCCCATAAGTAAAGAGCCGGCGTGTTCATTTTTTAAAGGGTGGTGTAACCCACAAAGTGCACTAGTCTCCAACAAAAATAAAAAATAATTTTCTGTGTTTGTGTGCGCCGCACGTATATATCAATATAACATAAATGGAGGACCAAACTTTCTCCGATAAAAATAAAATAGGGAAAGATCAAGAACCACTTCCTCCTGGTCCTGAAGCTGCTGCCACTAGTCATGACATAGATGATAACATGCCATCAACGTCGTCTGCCAAGGCCGATGCCCAATGTCATAGTAGAGGGCACATACAATCCCAAATGACAAAGTTCAGGAAAATGAACTTGAAAAAAACATTTTAATCATCTGAGGAGAAACGTAAACTTGCCAATATGCCATTTACGACACGGAGTGGCAAGGAACGGCTAAGGTTTTTCCCTATGTTCATGACTAGTGGTTCAGCTTCACATGACGATGGAACCCCTCCTCCTGCTAAAAAAATCAAACGAGTTAAGCTGGCAAAAGCACAGCGAAGAACTGTGCGTTCTTAGAAGATATCACAAATCCCCAAGGAGAGTCCAAGTGTGGTGGCGGTTGTGATGCCTGACCTTCCCAGCACTGGACAGGAAGAGGTGGCTCTTTCCACCATTTGCACACCCCCTGCAAGTGCTGAAAGGAGCACCCACAGTCCACTTGCTAATATGCAAATTGAAGATGTCACTGTAGAAGTAAAACAGGATGAGGACACTGGTGTAACTGGCGCTGAGGAGGAAGTTGGTGAGGAGGATTCTGATGGTGATGTGGTTTGTTTAAATCAGGCTCCGGGGGAGACAGTTGTTGTCCGTGGGATGAAAAAGCCCATCACGGTCTTGCCTGGAGAGAAGACCAAACATTCCACCTCTTTGGTCTGGCAATATTTCTATCCAAATCCGGACAACAACTGTCTTGCCATATGTACCATAGGTAAAGGTGAAATAAGTAGGGGTAGGGACGTTAACAACCAAGGAACATCCTCCCTTATACGGCACCTGCAGCGCGTTCATAAAAAGTTACTGTCAAGTTCAGAAACTTTGGCTAAGACCGTAAGCAGTCCAGGGACACCTAAATCCCGTTGTCCTGTTGTATCCAAGCACCTGCAAACCACACCGTTAACTCCTTCCTTGTCAATTTCCTCCTTAGTCAGGATCGGAAGTAGTCATGTGGGCCATGTCACTGGCATGACTGACTCTCCTATCCGGGATTCCTCCGGAGAATCCTGCATTGCTACACCTCGTGCTGCCGCTGCTGCTGTTGCTGCTGCAGGGAGTCATTCATAATCCCAGAGAGGAAGTAGGAACACCACTACTTTTACTAAACAATTGACCCTCCAACAGTCCTTAGCGAGGAGGATGAAGTACGACAACAGTCATCCTGAAGCAAAACGTATAACTGAGGCCTTGACTGCTATGTTGGTGTTAGATGTGCATCTGGTATCTGCCATTAGTGCAGTGGGATTTAGACAATTGATGGAGGTAGTGTGTCCCCGGTTCCAAATCCCATCTAGATTCCACTTCACTAGGCAGGCAATACCGAGACTGTACAGAAACGTCAGAAAAAGTGTCCTCAGTGTCCTGAAAAATGCGGTTGTACCCAATGTCCACTTAACCATGGACATGTGGACAAGTGGAACAGGGCAGACTAAGGACTATATGACTGTGTCAGCCCACTGGGTAGATGTATCACCTTACGCAGCAACAACAGCAGCGTCACCTGTAGCAGCATCTCAGAAACGCCAGCTCGTTCCAAGGCAGGCTACACTGTGTATCACTGGTTTCAGTAAGAGGCACACCGCCGACAACCTCTTAGAGAAACTGAGGGAAATCATCGCCCAGTGGCTTGCCCCACTTAGACTCTCCTGGGGATTTGTGATATCTGACAACACCACCAATATTGTGTGGGCATTACATCTGGGAAAATTCCAGCACATCCCATGTTTTGCTCACACAATAAACTTGGTAGTGCAGAATTTTCTTAAAAGTGACAGGGGTGTGCAGGAGATGCTTTGGGTGGCCTGAAAAATTTCTGGCCACTTTCACCATTCAGCAACTGCATGCCAAAGACTGGAGCACCAGCAAACACTCTTGAACCTGCCCCGCCATCACCTGAAGCAAGAGGTTGTGACGCGGTGGAACTCAACCCTCTATATGCTTCAGAGGATGGAGGAGCAGCAAAAGGCCATACATCCACCTATCACATAGGCAAAGGAGGGGGTATGCACCTGACTCAAGCGCAGTGGAGAATGATTTCCGTGTTGTGCAAAGTTCTCCAGCCATTCGAACTTGCCACACGTGAAGTCAGTTCAGACACTGCCAGCTTGAGTCAGGTCATTCCCCTCATCAGGCTTTTGCAGAAGCAGCTGGAGAAAGTGAAGGAGGAGCTAAGATGGAGTGATTCCGCTCGGCATGTGGGACTTGTGGATGAAGCCCTTCATTCGCTTTGCCATGATTCAAGGGTGGTCAATCTGTTGAAATCAGACCACTACATTTTGGCCACCCAGCTCGATCCTAGGTTTAAAGCCTATGTGGTGTCACTCTTTCTTGCCGACACAAGTCTGCAGAGGTGCAAAGACCTGCTGGTGAAAACATTGTCAGCTGAAGCGGAACATAACACGTCAACAGCTCCTTCTTCGTTTTCTCCCGCAACTGGGGCTGCCAGGAAAAAACTTAGGTATCCTAAGCAACCCTCTGGCAGTGATGCAGGGCAGGCAGGACCAAGTTTGGACATCTGTTCCGGACTGAAGGACCTGGAAAAATTTCTGACATGTCTACTGTCACTGCATATGATACTGTCACCATTGACAGAATGGTGGAGGATTACATCGGTGACAACATCCAAGTAGGCATGTCAGACAGTCCGTATCTGTACTGGCAGGAAAAAGAGGCAATTTGGAGGCCCCTGTACAAACTGGCTCTATTTTACCTGAGTTGCCCCCCCTCCAGTGTGTACTCCGAAAGAGTGTTTAGTGCAGCCGGGAACCTTGTCAGCGAAAGGCGTAGGAGGTTGCTTACACAAAATGTAGAGAAGATGATGTTCAGAAAAATGAATTACCAACTCTTCCAGGGAGACTAGCCTCCTGAATGTACAGAGGGACCTGTGGTGGTGGATTCAAGCGGGGACGAGTTAATAGTCTGTGAGCATGAGGATGTACACAACACTGAAGAGGGTGAGGAATCGGTGGATGAGGAGGATGAGGACGACATCTTGCCTCCGTAGAGCCAGTTTGTGCAGGGACAGATTAATTGCCAGCTTGTTTTGTGGGGGCCCAAACGAACCAATCATTTCAGCCACAGTCGTGTGGCAGACCCTGGCGCTGAAATTATTGGTTTGTTAAAGTGTGCATGTCCTGTTTATACAACATAAGGGTGGGTGGGAGGGCCCAAGGACAATTCCATCTTGCACCTCTTTTTTTTCTTTGCATTATGTACTGTTTGGGGCCTTGTTTTTCAAACTGCCATCCTGTCTGCCACTGCAGTGCCACTCCTAGATGGGCCACGTGTTTGTGCCGCCCACTCATGTCGCTTAGTATAGCCTTTTGGACATAAAAACACTATTTAGAATAGACTGGAAATGAGTGGAAATTAAGGTTATTGAGGTTAATAATAGCATAGGAGCTGAAAAACCAACACATTCTGTGACTTTAGCTGTTTTTATTAATTTTAAAAAAAAATGCAGATCCAAAACACAAAACCCAGAACCCAAAACACGGAAAGGTGGTTTTGGCAAAACCAATCCAGATCCAAAACACTAAGAAAGATCCAGATCCAAAACCAAAACACAAAACACGAAAAGTGGCAGGTGCACACCCCTAAAATATATATATATATATATATAGATAGCATATATATATATATATATATATATATATATATATATATACAGTATATGTATACATTTTTTTTTTAAAGGGGCCTAGTCCATGCACACTCTAATGGTTAGCCAAGCCTTTGTGGAGGCTGGCCACAACCCTTCTGAAGGCTGGCCCCACCCCTAAGTATGGGCCCCTACCAGTGTATTCTACCAGAGGGCCCTTAATGCCAAGTCTGACCACTTACCACGGGGGCTTTCATGAAAGAAAAGCAGTCTGCAGTGACTCTAGTAATTCTCTTACAAAATGTGTAGAGAAATATCTGTCCTTGCTCAGCAGCCTCCTTGGTCCTTGGTGCACCCCTTATAGCTGGCACCTGGAGGTCAATGCCTCCACTGCCCCCGGGAGATACATCATTGACCAGGAAGTTATGTAATGAAATTTATATCACATACTTTTTTATTGTATTATTCAAAAGCAGTAGATTTTAATTATTATTATTTTTTAGGGTGAAATTAGCCTTTTTCCTATTTAATAATGTATGTTAGCAACATAAATACCTCTAATATCTTAAAATAAATAAATCCAATTTAGTTACTGTAGGTAGACTAAGAAACATAGCTGCAGTTACTGTATTAGTCAATCTGACTCATCCCAAAAACCCGAAAGTCAGGAGGATGCATGCTTATGAAGCTGCATACACAGTAGTTGTTGTTTCATACTTTGATGCAATAGAACACAGTGATATTTAGGGGAAATGGAAAGAAGATGTGCACACGTTTCCAATGTTTAGATGTCAAATAGACATGGAAATGTCACATGCATAAAAGAATGTAACATGCCCTGTTCCCTAGTCCCTACTGATGTACCTATACCATCAAATAGCTGTCGCTGACAATGGATTTGCGATTTCTCTTATAGAGGAGACTAATGAGCAGCTTGAAAGTAAGTGACCTGGGAGTGAGATGTAAACAGTCAAAAATAGATTTTTTTTTAAACATTAAAGACATTTTCTGTGAAAATACTGCAATAACATTACTTGGTAAATGACCTGGTGACATTGTGCTGGGAAATCTTATTGGTTTATTTAGACATCCTCAGGCTTGCCCTCTCTGAGTTTTCTTATTTATCACTTCATTTATCGTCAGTCCTTATTTTATTGTCTACTTCCCCATTCCTACATATTCTTTTTTCCATCCAGTGGCGTAACTAGGGGAGGTCGAGAGAGTCTCATGCCCTGGGCACCATGGCAAGCCCAGCAGAGGGGAGATGCTACCGCCAGGACATCATACCCACACACCCGCCCTCCCCCCGCCACCATTGTGTCCTGACTTCTTTAACGAGCAGGCAAGTATGCTGTGCCTGCTAGCCTGATGCTGGTTGGGCTGCCTGTAGGGGGAGCTGCAGCGGAAGCGCACAGCCCCTCCAAGGCAGTCTTCTTACAAAGCTCTATCCTGACCTGAGTGATTCTTCCTTCCCTGGTGCTCTCTCAGTCTCCACTCACCGCAGGTGGGTTAAGGGGGTGGTGACGGTGGGTGGCTAAGCTGCTGTGGGAGGGAGGGGGGGTCTCACCATTGGTGTGTGTTCATTTTTCATGTGTGGGGAGTGGGATGGGGGGCTGCTGGCTGCATTTGTGTGAAAGAGGTGTGTGTGTCTGTATAGGCTTTCATTGTGTGTGTATGTGTCAGTGTGTGTATATGTGTCAGTGTGTATGTGTATATGTGTTAGTTTGTGTGTATATGTGTCAGTGTGTGTGTATATGTGTCAGTGTGTATGTGTATATGTGTCAGTGTGTATGTGTCTGTGTATATATGTCAGTGTGTATATATGTCAGTATGTGTATATATGTCAGTGTGTGTGTGTCAGTATGTGTGTGCATATGTGTCAGTGTGTGTATATGTGTCAGTGTGTATGTGTATGTGTCAGTGTATATATGTCAGTGTGTATATGTGTCAGTGTGTGTGTATATATGTCAGTGTGTGTGTATATATGTCAGTGTGTGTGTGTATCTGTGTCAATGTTTGTCTGTTTACTGATAGACAACACAGGGGGGAGCTGATCGCATGACTGAATGATGATGCAGAGGGGCAGCTGATCGTGTGACTGAGAGACAATGCAGGGGGGAGCTGATCACGTGACTGAGAGACAATGCAGGGTAGAAGGTGATGGTGTATTGAGAGATGACACAGGGGTTATGGTGTGGCTGAGAGATGCTATAGGGAGGGAGGTGATGATGTGCTGCGAGATGATGCAGTAGGGAGATGATGGTGTGCTAAAAGTTTATGCAGGGGGGGAGATGATGGTGTGCTAACAGTTTACACAGGGGGGAGATGATGGTGTGCTGAGAGTTGATGCAGGGGTGGATATGATGGTGTGCTGAGAGTTAACGCAGGGGGGGGGGTTGATGGTGTGCTGAGAGTTGACACATGGGGGAGCTGATGGTGTGCTGAGAGACAACGCAGGGAGGGAGATGATGGTGTGGCTAAGAGACGATGCAATGAGATGATGGTGTGGCTGAGAGATGCAGGGGGGAAAGAAGTTACACAAGGGCACGAGTCTGGTTGAACTGCTGTTGTATGATGATGACCTTGCTAACATTCCTACACAAACAGACATCTTCCGGACGATGTGACCTACATGAATATTGAATACATTCTTTCAGAGGTTCCACATTGTGAGAAACCACCGTATAGGTAAGGAGCCAATGAAATGGGAAGGAATGCGATAAGAAATGGTGCGT
Source organism: Taudactylus pleione (assembly GCA_031769625.1). NCBI lineage: Eukaryota > Metazoa > Chordata > Amphibia > Anura > Myobatrachidae > Taudactylus > Taudactylus pleione. Next base: position 1,126,978 of record JAUIMM010000145.1, on the reverse strand, counting down.
CATGTTGGCACGGCCCATTTCAGTAGCCACACCTTGTCTGGTGTGTGACCATGCCCATTTTATTGGTGCACACCTTAGGCGCGCAAAATATGTTTTTCTGTATGGTGGGGGGGCGCCAATCTTCAACTTGCCCTGGCCTCTGAAGACCCTAGTTACACCACTGTTTCCATCACTATGATTAGATTTGGTCAGTTCCTCTATTTTCAGTTAGTGATCTACAGTCAAGTGTATACTATAATGTCACTAACCCTAACAGTACAATGTTTCAAGTTTAATTATATTGTTAATTTTCCTGTTTTTGGTGTAAATTTATTTTATGAATGTATTTTTAGTTTCTGTTACTGTGTGTATTATGGACCTGATTCATTACGGAATGCTATTATGATTACACATGCAGGTGGCTGATTGTTGCGTACTGTGCATACATATGCATCACAGTGCACGTGAGTGAAGGCTCCACTGCAATCGAACTGTGAGCACAGAGACTATGCAGACCCATCGCAGACTGATTTACAGGAAGTGAGTATTTGTGTGTGTTGAAGGGAGGGTGGTCAGCAAAACGCAGGCGTGCCAGTGTGTTTGAACACCGTTACAGGGGCGTGCATAAAATAGTCACTGCGATGGCATATGCAGCTTGAGCTCTCACTGCATGCGACGAGGTCAGCAATTTCTGAGTAAGGTCTGACCTTGTGCAATTGTGCGTGAGGCTCCGATGTTACTTGATGGTACCGATGGTTTTGCAGATTTGCAAAGTATTACAGATGTAAGGGGAAGTGGGCGTTTTTATGTTGGCCTGCGTTGGCTTTGTGATTGCATTCATTAGAATATTTTCACAGTGGGTCTCCGTGCGTAATCGCAGCTGCGATTGCAATAGTGATACTTAATAAATCAGGCCCTATATGTCACTGCTTTTGATAGTGTTTGCACTCTGGGTCTGATTCAGACCCAGTTGCAAACGCTGAGCGCTTGTAACCAGGTCGATGGTGGCCCAGAGCGCATGTGCACAATGGAGCTGGCTCCGGGTCTCGCAACAAAGGGGGCGAGCTGTCGATGTTGAGTGACAGCTCGCCCCCTTTGGTGGGCGGGCCAGGGGGGTGGCTGCCCAAACGGAGGCGTTCCCATGAGAACGCCAGTCGTTTGGGGGTGGCCCCACTGACATCACAACTGTTAGTGCTGAAAGCTCTCTGAGGCTTGCGGCCATGAGACCCTACCACAAGGGTCTCATCGCAAGCCTGATGGTTGCGATGGTCTTGACCATCGCGACCATCAACCTGGCCGCTCACTATAGCTGTGGGTGGTCACCTATAGCTATACGAGTGGCCAGGAGGCCACACAAAAAAAAAAACGCCCTGATCCAGAGCGAACGCTCTTTCAGAGCGTCCGGCTCTGAATCAGGGTCTCTGGGCCTAATTCAGACCCGCTCGCGAGCGCTCGCAAGCGGGTCGATGTTGGCCAAGTGCGCATGCGCTTGACGGAGGCGATTCCATCGTGCACATGCGCGAGACCCAAAAAACGATGGCCAAGCCGTCGTTATGGGTCTCGCACCAAAGGGGGCGTGCAGTCGATGGTGATTGACAGCACGCCCCCTTTGGTGGGCGTGCCGGGGGCGTGGCTGCCCAGATGGAGGCGTTCCCATGGAAACGCCTTCCGTCTGGGGCCGGCCCCACTGACATCACTAGTGATGTCAGTGGGAGTGCTTTTGGCGAAAGCCAAAAGCAAAAAGCCAAAAGCTCTCCAGGGCTTGCGGCAACGAGACCCTACCGCAAGGGTCAAGACCATCGCGACCATCATTTTGGCCGCTCGCTATAGCTGTGGGTGGTCACCCACAGCTATGTGAGCGGCCAGGAGGCCGCTCTTAAATTCAGAGGGACAGCCCTGATTCAGAGCGAGCGCTCTTTCAGAGCGTCCGGCTCTGAATCAGGGCCTCTGTCCTTTTTCCTAATTCCTTATTCTTCCATTGTATTGCTGCATGTCTCACATCAAGCTTTTTGCTAGTCTTCCTGCTGTACATGATTTTTATTACATCACAACCTGTAATAATAAACTCATATCAAGCAACTAATGTAAACTTTTGTGGATTGACTAAAAAAATTTTATAAATTCATTTAAAGATTTCAGTAAAGAAAATATTTGAGTCCATCCATTTGCGGCAGGTAATTCAGGTACATCTTTGTGAGTAATCTTTACTGCAAAATAATCCTTTGATCTTGCTTGAGATAAGGCAATGTAGAGCATGCCATGTGAGAAGACAGGTTCCAGCAGTTACATTCCGACTTTGGCAAGTGTCTGTCCTTGACTCTTAATCATTGTCATTGCAAAGGACAATATGATCGGAAATTGAATACGTTTGATCATAAAATGGAAAGTGCTGCCGCTTGGAGTCAGCGGAATGCGTGACAAGGTGTGCAATGATCCCTTATGTTCTCCGCACAAAATTTACACAGAAATTGTATTTTGCAATAGCGACTTTATGATCATACATGTGCCATTGACTAAACTTATCCTTGTGTTCAGGTTCCTGGTGAGCCTCACAACTACACCCTTATTCAGATTTAGAATGTGAGGTTGAAAGTCCACTCATCCTGATCATGTGCAAAAATTCAATTGGATAGTGCACTCTTTCACTCTCATCTTCAGTCACAACTGTTTTTAGACTGCGGAAAATGCGCTTGTTACCTGGAAGTCGTTCAGTGATCTTGTTGTTGATCTCAGAACAGTGGGAATTATTTGGGCAAAACAGTGCTCTATCTCTCAGTTTGTATTCAGACAGAATTTAAATGTTAGTGCCCCTTTCTCTCCAGCTTCCTACCCCCTGCCCATTACTCCAACATCCTGTCTTTCCTGCCTCCTGCCCCCTGTGTCTCTCAGCTTCAACCCGCTCCCCTGTGTACCTCAGTCTAACCCTCTATGTCCCTTAGCTTCCCCCTCACCCTGTGTCTATCAGCCTCCCCTTCTGTGTCTCTTAGCCTCCCGCACTGTCTCTCAGTCTCCCCTCTGCCTCAATCAGCCTCTCCTGTGTCTCTCAGCCTCCATCTCTTTGTCAATCAGCCTCCCCTTCCCCAGTGTCTCTCAGCATCATTGTCTATGTCACCAGCCCAGCCTAGTTCAGCCCACACTTATTGTGAGACTCGCATTGCAAATACTCTTCAATTCTCTCCTGCCAGAGACATATAGTTGCAACTCATTGATTGCTCACGCCTTCCAGTAAGGCTCTTATGTTTTCTTTTTTTTTCTGTGGGGTAGACAATCTGTTATGGGTAAGTATGCAACAGAAATGTAAGTGAGACAGGGATGTGCTGCTGTCAGTGAAGCAGGGATGTGCTACTTTCCTGTGAGTAGTGTCTATATGAGTGATACTGTTGTTTACAGATGGATTTGTTTACAGATGGTCATGTGACAGTTGTAAGTAGTTAAAGTGAGCTGTTACGCTGGGAAGTGTGCAGCCAGCGGGAAATAATGCACAGTCAAATGATGTAGTGCACAGGTTCTCAAACTCTGTCCTCAGTATCCCAAACAATGCATGTTTTCCAGGTATCCTCACAGAATAACAAGTGAAAAAATTAGCTCCACCTGGGAATCTTTTGAAATGTGTCAGTGAGTAATGAATATACCTGTGCACCTGCTGAGTGACCTGGAAAACGTGACCTGTGTACGGTCCTGAGGACCGAGTTTGAGAACCACTGATCTAGTGTGTCCAATCATGTTAGTGAGAATGCTGTAATTATAACACACTACTTTACATGGGAACTTTGCCACTCCGCCATGCCTGAACCGTTGCCCCAATCTCATTTTTCCCTTTGACTGGCACAACTACATGGTAAGACCTTTATTTTGATACAGCAACCATATTTTTATGTTCAACAGTTTCCCTCAAAATACAGCTCAAAGTAAAAAACCTTCTAGATTTAATATATAGATTATAACTTCCTGATGTATATTATATCAATTCATGCTTTTTATAACTTTTACTGTTTTGTCTTCTACATCTATGATTATGTTTTTGCTTTGCAATTATTTTATTATTTAACATCCTGACCAGTTTCTGCAACTTTTATATGTCGTTAAGCCCTCTGGTTCTGTCACTCTTCTGATTGTCTGCCAGATTTCCTTGTTACTATTAATTGCTTTAATGTGTTACTACTGTTTGTGTGCTCTGTGTAATTCTTTCTGTCAGTCTCAGCCATCTAGTTTTGTTACTATTAATGCTCTGTTTTCTGGTTGCTTGTTACTCTTTCTGGGCCTAATTCAGACCCGCTCGCGAGTGCTGAGCACTCGCAAGTGGGTCGATGGTGTCCTAATGCGCACGCGCACGACAGAGGGAGCTCCGTTGTGCGCATGCGCGAGACCCGCATAGCGACAGCCAAGCTGTCACTATGGGTTCGCACCAAAGGGGGCGTGCTGTCGATGGTGACTGACAGCACGCCCACTTTGGTGGGCGTGCCAGGGGCATGGCTGCCCAGACAGAGGCGTTCCCATGGGAACGCCTTCCATCTGGAGCCGGCCCCACTGACATCACTAGTGATGTCACTGGGAGTGCTTTTGGCTCTGGGCACTCCTGGGCTTGCAGCAGCGAGAACCTACCGCAGAGTCTCGTCGCAAGCCCGATGGTTGCGATGGTCTTGACCATCACGACCATCTTTTTGGCCGCTCGCATAAGCTGTGGGTGGTCACCCACAGCTATGCGAGCGGCCAGGAGGCAGCTCCATTTTTAGGTAGGAGGGCCCTGATTCAGAGCAAGCACTCTGGTCAGAGCGTCCGGCTCTGAATCAGGCCCTCTGTTCCTATCACATGTTATGTTCTTGAACCTCTTTGTCACTATTCTTGTTCTTTGTCACTCGTCTGATTCTGTTCCACTTTTGTCAATCTTCTGCTTGTTTAATCTTCTTCTTCTTATTGTCTGATACACGTTCAGTATTTTGTCACTTTTCTGGTTGTTATTCTTCCTGTTATCTGTTACATATTCTTATTTGTCTGCCACTTTTACTGCTTTTGTCAATCTTTTGATTTTGCTACAATGTCTGTTATTTGTTGAATATCTTGTCTATTCTTCTTTTTTCTCTGTTGCTTTTTCTGTTTGTTTTTTTGTTATGCTGTTGGTTGCCCCCCCCTATTCCCATTCTTTGTCACCTTCATTTCTCTGTCACTGTTCTGATTCTTTTAATATTATGATTGTTTGTCACTATTCTGTCTCTGTCATACCTTCAGCTCTATGTCACTTGGTTTCAATGGGGGCTGCGCACAAAGTATATTTAATAAAATGAGACAAGTGAAACTTCTCTTTAACACATAACGTCATCTGTGGATGTGCGCCCTCAGGAAAGATAAGCAGGAAGATACCATTCTCTTCCTGCTTCCTCTCATACTGCATTGCATCCCTGATCCTCATGGCGTGGAGGCGCATGCACACAGGGTACATGCCTTCTCTTGCAAAGGTGAAAGTTTGCAATAGGCTCTGTTATCTTCTCGCCTGGACAGACCTTTACTGCTGGGTCTGTCCTTGATTCAAAAAAATATAATTAAGGAGATACTGTATAACAAAAGTGAAAAGCAGAAATGTTTTTATGCAGCTATTCAATTTCTTTTTTTTAAAATAAGCCTACAGTCTTAGCGTTACAGTTCTGCTTCACCCTCCTGCAGAATGGTACTCTATCTATCTATCTATCTATCTATCTATCTATCTATCTATCTATCTATCTGTCTGTCTGTCTGTCTGTCTGTCTGTCTGTCTGTCTGTCTGTCTGTCTATCTGTATGTCTGTCTATCTGTATGTCTGTCTATCTGTCTATCTATCTATCTATCTATCTATCTATCTATCTATCTATCTATCTATCTATCTATCTATCCATCCGTGTGTGTGTATATATATATATATATATATATTTATATATGCCAACCCTACATCTAGAGAGGGACATGGTTTAATTTATCAGAAAACACTAAGGAAAATGGTTCTGCCACCAATTCAGCCCCAGATGGCCTCAAAACTGCAGCAATTAAAATGATATCAAGAAGTAAAGCTAAAGCATGACATGATTGAGTAGATTAGCGGAGCTGATTCCATATGTCTTGCTTTAAACTGGTCCCCATGCAGCCAGCAACGACTCATGCCATTGAACAGCAAATTAATCATGCTAACTGTCAACTGCTGTCACCATACATCATTCACTTTTTTTCCTTGACTCTTTATTTTATGCTGTAAGAAAATGTGATATCAAGAAGAAAGCAAGTAGAACATGTGCACTGCTCACTGTGTGACAATGTTCCAGCTAAAATATTGATGACATGCAGTCTGTGAATACAGGGAAACAGGGAGGGATTAAACATCTGACAGGTGGGAAGCTTTTATCCTCTCTTGATTTAATATCTGAGACATGACTGCTTGACAACAATGAATAGAAGCTCTGGATCTGCTGTGTGCTGTTACTGCTGCACATAATAAAATATGCAATTGCTTAAAAGTGAATTATCAAACAAAATGCACTGATCTTTAGTGATATGTATCTAGACTTGAGAACCTTTGATATTTCTTAATGATAGTGAAGTGTGCATTAGCCCGAATATAGGCGTGTACACAATAAGCCACAGGGGATGCCGCTTTGGCACTTCCCCCTCTGTCGGGTTATGGACTCCCTCCAGGACATACACTACTTACCTGGACTCAACTGACTACCCAGGTGAGTAGAGTATGTCCTGGTGGGAGGGGGAATGCAGTAGTACATAGCCTGGTGGATGGGGAAGTGCCAAAGTGGCACCCCCATGCCGGCTTCTGCGCACGCCTATGAGCCCAACACAATGGACCTAAAATAGAGTTGCAAGTATGCGTGTATGTGTAGTGTATCTTGTTTATTATCTCCACACATTCTCAGAAAATGCAACAATGTAGAGTCAAATGCATTCTGAATGGATCTACACTAACAACCGGAGAGGCAGAATGTGGGTGTGATGGGTCGTTATCACATAAGTACAGTAGGCAAAGTTCAGAAAGGGTGTGTTCAGGCTAATGTTACTCATGAAGACCAGCATATTAGTATATTTACTCCTATTACGGGGCATATCTGTTGCACCTACTGTACTATAGGGCAGGTGCAAGAACACACTGATGTTGATAGCTTGCTGTAAGGCAGGTGCATATGCTGCTCATGCAGAGTTGTACACAGGGTGGTGCTAGAGTGTCTGGTGACCCCCTGCAAACTATACATTTGTGACCTCCTCAACTCCATTAGGGACAAGCAGCTGCCAGCTGTGTCTCTCTCTTTCACTCACTGTTCGGTGGGTCCTCCTCCTAGCGTTGCCCTGGGCAGCTGAGGCAAATCTTCCATTGCTACTCTTCTTGGGCACAGTACACCACACACAGAGAGAGTAGGTGGGCACACATGGTGTGAGGTCATCATGTTCGTTGCACTTGTAATGTGCTGGTCTACTTGCTATTGCTGGCAGTAGCGCTGCTTGTAACAACTTAACAAGGCAGGGGAACGAAATAGCTTCTCTCGCTCAGGGGTGGGCAATGCTCAGCGATTAAATCAGTTCCTAACTGGGTGGATGCATACATAAATTACATTTAAATTTGGAGTCTGTACCACCCATTAGCCAGATCGCTGACCCATCCGAATTTAAATGTAATTAATGATCACTGCTGCCCGGTCTACCCCCGGACCACCCCTTAGTTTTGCACTGCCAGACCTGCCCATGAAACTTCTGCACTAGCTGCCTCAGCCTGCCTGTCACAGGAGCAGCAGCGCAGCAAGAGCAGACAGAAAACAAGCAGCGGGGAGGGTGCCCCTCCTGCCCTGTATCCCCCTACAATGCTTAATCCACGGACTGCATTGTGCTGGCCCTGAGTGAACACATCTGGACATAGGAGAAAATATGCTATTTTTACATGTGTTTATTTTCAGGAATGAACTTTTACTTCCAGCCCTATATCAGCCCCCATGTATGTAACTTCAGCATAGTAAACAAGCTATATTTAACCTTCTGTGAACCAAGTGGCAAAAACAAAACATGGCATACCATGTGGGGCATCTCATACCCCATGCTATACTTTACCATCAGTATACTAATTTAGTATGACCGTAATTCCAACTGTCATAACATCGATTCTTGTTCCTTAAAGTATAAAATTAAAATAAAATAGTAAAAAGGGAATAAACGCTTTCATCTGTTAATGCAAGAAAACATCAATAAAACAATTTTTTACGAACTAAACTTACAAGCTTCTAGTAACAACTTTTTTGAAAAATATCTTTGGAACATGTTTGAATCACAATCATTAGTAAATATTAAACAATTATGAACAATTAGAAATAATTAAAATAAACTTAAGCTGGGTACACACTGACAGATATATCTGTCCAATCTGTCTGGTGGGAAGGAAAATCTGGTAATGTATGGATGCAAATACCAATAGAAATTTGCACCAAAACCCTGTAAGACAGACCAGATTTTCCTTTTCACCAGACAGATTGGACAGATATATCTGTCAGTGTGTACCCAGCTTAAATCAACTCAGTCTTAGGGGTCTATTTACTAAGCAGTGTTAGGAGACAGAGTAATAAGTGATAACAAAGTGATAAGGTACCAGCCAATCAGCTCCCAACTGTCATTTCACAGGCTGTGTTTGAAAAATGACAGTTGGGAGCTGATTGACTGGCACCTTATCACTTTCTTATCACTTTTCACTGTGTCTTCTAACACTGCTTAGTAAATAGACCCTTAATGAGATCACTCTTGACTGACCATCAAAGCAGGTGCCGAACCAGGTGGGGAATGAGATTCCCACAATCACTTTACATGTGTACTTGCTGCGCTGGTGCTCGCCACACAAAGCTGTCATCACAACTCAAACTGGTAACATCGCAACTCCAGCTACACAAAATGTCAACTTGCGCGCAGTATTTTTTAAAAAGTTATAGGCGTTTAAATCTTGCTGGGGTATGTCACACCCCATGTAGTTCACTGGAGGTTAAATTATATCTGTCGCATCTGGAAAAGCATGAACATTATAATTATTGTGCATTGAAGACACGCCTGTCTTTATAGTTATATCTATTTTTAATAGGTGTTCTGTATGTTAACAAACGAGTTATTCATGGTAAGTTTCCCATACTGTCTTTCTGTGGGTATTATAGAGGCATCAAAACCGGTACTGAACAAGTCTATTGAAAATATACTAGTTTGCTTTTACTTAATCCATCCAGAACTTATTAAAGTTTATTATCAACTCCAAGAACTTTATTCAGTAATTTGTGTCATTTGTGGAAATGTTTGTGAAAGCATCTAAAATTATTTTACAAAAATGTCCCATTTGCATTTTTTCAGTGTCTTTCTGAGTACTTGATCAGCGTCACCATCTTGCAATATTACAATAATAATTACAATAATTAAAAATAGCAATAACATTTCAGCTTCAGAGCTGTTCTCCCTCTTTCTTCTGCACATGCCTTGCAGTTGCTTACATGTTAATTACTCCCTTGGATTTGTTTATCTTGAATTGAATGTAAGTCCCAGCCTTACAATTAAGTAGAGTGTAATGTTGCAATACATGTGGTGGGCTTAAAAAGAAAAAATGCATTATTAATTTGAATAAGAACGATTCAAAAAAAGAAAAGAAAAAAGTAGCAGAGGTGAAGAGAGCAAAACTCCTGTAAGATTGATTTTGTCTGAGTGCGGAATGGTCGTCTTTTATAATGAAGCTTCAGCACCATGTTAGGTGAATACAAAGGCTGAATAGCTCCCTGCATTATCATCTATCTTTTTATTTTTATATTTAGTACTGTATCTACATCTTCATCAGTTTGCACCAATGTGCACATCCATGTTTATATAAAACATAGTGCAAATATGGTACATAAATACAATTACAGATTTATGGCAAATGTAATTTTACAATATATTTTTTACTAGTGACACTTCATATTGTTTCTATTCTGCATATGATATTGTAAATAACATTAAGGTAATTTACTTGTCACAACACAAGAGTATTGATGCACAACTGACAACTGGTGCGTTTGTTCTGGAATAATGCGGTTGTGCTCATCTGCATATTGCGTGCCATTTACTTGGAAGATAGCAGTCCCTGAACTAGTGTCATTAATATACCACATTCCAGTGTTTACCTTGTGTAAATATGGGAGCTCTTGTGCTGTGAACATAAGTCAGATGAGCAAAATTGGCTTCTATTGAGTAGAGATGAACGGTTCAGTTTATTAAAGTAAAATAATTGTGAAGTCCGCTCAGCTTAGTTGGAGTTCCAAAGTTCAAAAGATTTATTTGCACAAAGAAAGAAATAGCGTACTGCCCCTTACAATGCGCATGCGTGATTGGCACCAATACAAAGCTTCAATTCTGAATGCACTGACTTCCAACGGTCATTGCAGTACAATTTATAAGTTCACATTCAAATAGTCCTTAGGGAATAAAATCATTGGGTACAGGCAGGGATCTGTATATACCCGATGTCGGATAGGTCAGTTCCTTCTTCTTTGTGTGTGCAGCCGGATCTTCATTAACCAGAGGGTCACACCAAAACTATCCCATTCTGGAATTCCTTTGTCTCACAGTATCAGGGAGGAGGGGGAAATATTTGAGTTCCAGGGGAAGCACATTACATTGCTAAACTGCAAATAAAGGGATCTAGAATATTACATCAATAATATTACATTTATTTTGACAACAGAGATGCAGTATTTACCTAAAATACATTACATATTAAATGCTGATTAAAATAAGACTAAACATCAATATACAGTTATGTAACATTATAAATATACTTAAAGTATATTTAAAATAAGATCTTTGTATTAATGATATTCCATAACCGCACGGTGTGATGATTTCTGCAGGGTCACCAAAGTTATCCTGTTGGAATACAGAACAAAACAAGCGCAAGGAATGGTGCAATATTATGAATCATAATAGCATACAATCAGATATCATACAATCAGAACTCATACAATCAGATTGGCTAATCATTATTTGTAACCTATATAAGTAAATGCCTTCATCCAAGATATCTATCTTTAACAAGTTCTACTCGGTTCTTAGTGCAAGTTTGTATTTATGTTACTGGCTATACAAAACACAATGGAGCTGGATAGTCTATATGATTCGGTTTTCAGATCCGAACTTAACCAAGCCAAAATCAAAGTGCTCATCTCTACTATTGCGTAAGACTAAAGGCACACATCCACTTGCAGACATCAAAACGACTGCATGATTACGACATTGTAATCGTGCAGTCATTTGTTAGTCTGTGCTGTGCATACACTGAACGTTCAGTCGTTCAGTGTAGGCACATCAATCATCCCCTACCACGCTCAACCTGACGTTATTGTCAGGTTGTACAGCATTTTCGGGCAATGATTGATGTCGGAAACGACCAGAGGGACCGCGATTCCGACATAAAAGTGCACGATTTGTGCACGATTACTAAGCGATTGCATGATTACGATGTCGTAATTGTGCAATCGCTCAGTATTATCGCTAAGTGAATGTATGCCTTTAGGGCGGTATTCAATTAAAGGCGAAATTGGCCATTTTTGCCATCGTTGGCGAATCGGTTGTCCGATTTGGGCCGATTTTGCCAAGGACGTAGAAAAAAACGTAAGTTTTTTGCCTAAAACCTCCAGCCTAGGGCAGGTGAAAAAAATTAGCAAAATCCCTATTTTTGGGAAAAAATTAGGGGATTTCTTACAGAACCCTTTGGACAGCCCCCCTAATGATACTTTTGCGAAAAAAAAAGTTGTGTACTTTGGCGAAAAATGACCACTAAAATTTCAGTAATTTTTTTTTGCATTTAACTTATTGGGTCTGGTATATTGGAGAGCCATAAGGATGCGCCAAGTTTTTTAAACATCGCACATGGCTGGCGCAGGTGGTTTTTTAAAACCGCTAATAAAACACCTGAGCCAGCCACGTGCGATGTTTAAAACACTTGGCACATCTTTATGGCCCTCCGAAATGCCAGCCCCAATACACTAAATGCATTTTTCACAGCAAAAAAAAATTTGGACCGAAATTTCAGCGGTCATTTTTTGCCAAAATACATAATTTACAAAAAAAATTTCTGCTAAAGTATCATTAGGAGGGCTGACTAAAGGGTTCTGTAAGAAATCCCCACATTTTTACCCAAAAATAGGGATTTTTCACTTTTTCCCTTTTTCTAAAAATCGGCGATATTATCGCGGGTGCAATAGTATCGCCGCTAATTGAATACGTACTCTGCACCATACATGCCTATTCTCCTGGAATGTCTGAGAGACTCATGAATTTTGACAAAGGAATGCTGTTTAGTAACTGTTGTATTGTGGGTAGTCACTCCTGTACATGTAACAAGCTATGGGCAAGAATTGGCCCTGCCATTCTTTGTGTGCATGCACCGTAGGCATCACCGGGGCGTAACAGGGGTGTGCCAATAGTCATAGGGGCGTGACCTTACATCATGACCCATCTCAGCATTTTGACCAAAAATTGTGGCGGTAGGTGATGCTCATTGGCCAGGCCTTCTGGCATTTACCATAATTGCCATAAACCATTCCAAGCCATGATGGTAGACAGGCAGCATAGTCAGTGTGACCCTCAGTAGGTGCTGTAACTACAGTAATTGAGCTGTTTTTTTGTCCAGGTAGAGCCTCTGCCAGCCCCTCTTGAATGTCTGCCAACTTTTTTGAGGTGGCATTGTTAGAAATTGGCATCTCTTTGATAGTATTATGCTGTAATGTTAATTATGTATTAATACATTTCGTATGCAGTGCACATAGGTGATTGAGAGGCACATTTATATTTAGCGCCATTGGGGTATTTTTTGTATTTAATTTAGGGGAGCCCCATCTTACACTTACTGTAGGCTGTTAGAGCATTCAAATCTGCCTTTCAGAGCTTGCCATCATATTCTCTTTTTAGCTCTGTTAAGCACCTTTAACTTTTATGTGCCACACACGCCCTGAATATTATTTGCGCAACCACTCAGCACCTTCCTTTTCTTTTTGCCACCAGTACCTTGTTCTAAGCCCTGTCTGTTCCTCCAGCTACCCCTAGGGTGGAAATCTCACCTTCCTTCACTTTATCCAATGGTATTTCCACAGATCATTCACAGGGCACCAGTGTCAGGCTCCACACTGTGGTCATGACCCACTGACTGACTTTTATTAAGTGCTTTTTTATGCAGATTCAGGGTTTCAATTGATCACAGACAAGAAGTTGAATATGTATAACAAAATACATGACAGGGCTTACAACTGGTATTGACATCAGGTGATGAGTATCGCTGGGCAAGGCTTCTTAAATGACTTTGCTTGGGAAAGTTTATTTAACAAATTTCCATAATAACTGTTTATTTAATGCTAACTGTACAAAAGCATTTAAAAAACTTCCAGGTCTGTATGCCAGTGCATCTCAATAACAAACAATAATAATTGGATAATTAATAAACATAATTAGGGGTCCATTCATCATGTTAATTATCGGGCCTGGACGGCCCCCAATAATTACATTTCCAATTTGCTGTGAGTAGCAGCGGTGGCTACATATTCACAGGAGCAATTCAACATTGCTCCTGTACAGAGACAGCTAATACGAAAATCAGCTGTCTTCGCGATCCCATTCACTGCTTTCGGAGCAGTGAAACTTAGCACTGGGCTTCACATAGGTTTGTAAAGCCCTGGCAACTGGTGTAAGGAGCCACACAGGGGCCAAGCGGATGCAAATGCCATCTGAAGACGGCAAATGCTTGCGCAGTCAAGCTTCGAAAATATTATATTTTCGAAGCTTGTTGAATTTAAGGCTCCATACTAGTGTCGGATTCTTGCGGGTTTTGGATTCTATACAGAGCCGGCCCTAGGCATAGGCATTCTAAGCAAATGTCTAGGGCATCTGGAACGCCTAGGGGCATTCCACAGCTCTGCAGCACCCACTCCCCTGCTACTGCCGTGACCGGAGCTCAGCTCCGATCAGGTAGCACAGCGGTCAGGTGACTGTGGTGGGAGCCAGGTCAGAATGAACTTCTGCACAGAAGTGCATGCCCAGCCCCGGCCACTCTTCCCATGGGCCACTGTGGAGCACAGCTCTGCCTCAATATTAGCTGCCGCTATAGGTGGATTTGGGGGGGGAGGAGTCACATGGGGGGCCCATGATCCCCTCTCATTTCTGCCATTTTTTTAACCGAGAGCAGCAGCAGCCAGCTTTGATAGTGCCTGCGGATGCTAGTACCCACTGGCTGCTGTGGCTCTAAGAGCTAGGTCCATCCGTAAACAGTATAAATATGCAGGTTCCAGAGACTCAGCAGAGGCTGACAGCATACAAAGCTGGTAAGTTTAAATGCGCTGCCGGAATGCCTGTGATAGGGAATCGACTGGCTGCAGACACACAAGGAGGCAGGCTGGATGCAGGCACAGGTGGGCTGGCTGGATGCAGGCACAGAAGAGGAGCTCTGGACGCAGGAACAGGAGGGGGATGGCTGAAGTGGATGCAGACACAGGAGGGGGGCTGGCTGGAATGGACATAGGCACAGAAGGGGGGTTGGATGGACACAGACACAGGAGGGGGGCTGGCTGGATGCAGGCACAGGAGGGGGGCTGGCTGGATGCAGGCACAGGAGCGGGCTGGCTGGATGCAGGCACAGGAGGGGGGGCTGGCTGGATGCAGGCACATGAGGGGGGCTGGCTGGATACAGGCACAGGAGGTGGGGTTGCATGGACACACGTACAGAAGAGTGGCTCTGGACGCAGGCACAGGAGGGGGCTGGCTGGATGCAAGGTGCTGGCTGTCTGGTGATGCTAACACTGAGAGTGGCTGGAACCAGGCATATATATATATATATATATATATATATATATATATATATTAGGGCTGTGCAGGCTCAGATAGGTTCGAGTTTGCACGTTGAGTTCGGATTTTTCCCTCCAAAAAAACGGAACTCAAAAAGAGGCAAAACGTCATCTTACATGGACGAAAATCATCATTCCTGGACTGTTGTGATCACTTGGTTCCTTTGAAGATTTCTTGTCAGACGCCTTCCATAAGAGTCTGGGCTGAGAGTCACCCAACACGTACACACATGCAAACTAATGGCAGCACTCCAGTCTCAACAAATGAAATTACATCACACTGATGCTGTACTCACAGAGAAGTTGCCATCCACCATTTCTGCTACCTCTGCAAATGTGGGTATAAGCAGCACAAATAAAGCTGATGACATAGAAATTGAGTGCCACCGAGGAAGTGCAAAAGTATGAGAGGGATATTTGTGTAGCTGACACCAGCACTAATGAGGATATTGAGGATGAGGATGTTGTTTGTGTAAGTCAGGCACCAGTGCAAGCAGCTTTTGGCCATGATAAGAGGAAGGCACCTCTTATGTGTGGAATTATTTTTTTACCCAAATCATGACAACAATTATCAATCCATCTGTGGTGTTTGTATAACCATAATAAGTAGGGGTAGGGATGTTAACCATCTAGGTACCTCCTCCCCGTTTTGTCATTTGCAGCAAACTCATGAAAAGTTTGCGACAGCATCAGAAGCTTGTGCTAAAAAAAATAACAACAGTCAGTCCAGCATCAGCTAGCTACCCCTTCTCTCAAGTTCAACTATATTCCAGTACCTGCAATTTCTACTGCCAACACCTTCATCTTCAATATGGGTAAAATCGTTTCTAAAACCTCTCACTTTAGTAAGTACACCCCTTTGTCTCATTGAAGTGGTCTTATTTTGTGCTCTAGTTCTCTGTAATGTTTTGGGAAAATGAATAGTTTTGAGGTAAATAATCTCCTTACATCGTCCTTTACTATGCTGTTTACAAAGGAAAGTACTTTTATCTATGAAAATAGGGCACCATTAGCGCCTTCGAATGTTCTTCCTGCTTGTTATTACATTTGGTTTTTGTGTATTAGGGCTACTACTGTAGAACATAAGGGGCAGCTTACTTGGGTGTGGGTGCCAGCACAGACCACACTTTCTCAACTAATATATTTTTGCTCTTTTCCTCAATTGTGCCAGGCACATATGCTGTCTACTGTTGTTAGTCTCTAGTAACTTTTATTAATCCAGGGGGTTTCTGGATTGTGGATAATTTAATTGCAGTTTGAACATTATATTTATCTAAATACAGTACTTGGACTCATCTCCAGGTGGAGGTGGTTTCAAACTGACTCTATTTAGTGCATTTTGGTGTTAGAATTACTTGATACAGCCATAAGATAGTGAATTGCACTCTCCAGCAAATGCTAATTACATTTAATTTAAACTGGCTTCAGCCACTGGTAATGATGATTCTGATTCACATTTACACCATGAAACTGTCTCAAAATACACCTGAAGTGCTAATATATTTTACTTAAATGTATTAAGAATGAAACAATATGATGATTGTTGCTCTATTCTGAGAATAGTATCATTATTAAGTATTAATAAGATATCAAAAATTAAAGATACCATTGGTTTCTTAAATACAGATGATAAAACGTTTAAAACAAATCAGATCTACTGTATATGTATATCAGAGCTATACATTCCTTACAGTCACAGTTAATGTTAATCAACAACTAAAGTTACTTTGATAAAAAAAATACAGGAAGTTTTCTGCTATGTAAGTTTTCTGCTATGTAAGTTTTCTAATATGAAATGTTTTAACTGTTTGAATATAATGACATAGGAGACAATTTTGTCATCCATTAATTGCAATGAAAATAGATGCTTACAAAGACCAATATTAAAATGCAAGAAATAACTTTTTTTGTCTATGTATCAGTGCTTATACCAGCATACTTTGGACATACAGTATAAGATAGCAAATGCTGCAGCATAACATTTCATATAGTGATATGCCGGATTAAAGTGACTTAATTCATTAGCCCATCATAGGTGTTTGCAAGGGAGGGGTTAATCTAGACAAGTTATACCCTTTTTACACTGGCAAAATAACCTGGGTTATTGCCATGTCAAGTGGAAAAAGGGCCAGGGTTGGATTCCGGGGTCAAGTGATCTGGCAATCCAACCCGGGTAGCAACCAGGGTAGAACACAGTAACGACCCCTGTAACCCTGCAGTGTGAACCCTATGAAGAGCCAGCTTAACAACGCTTGGAGATAATGTCATCTCCAAGCACTGGCAGAGGTGAAGCCCCAGCAATAACTAGGGTTCACCCTGCCGTGTAAATGGGTTTCAAGTCGCTGTGACACGGTGTGTTCAGTGAACCAGGATGGACCCGGGAATTTAATGTAAAAGGGGTATTAAAGTGTAACTCAGTCCTCTGCATTTTATTATTGAGTAGGATGCATGTCTCTTTTGCTGGTCCATTGCAGACTGCTGGTGGAATTTGTGTCTGTATGTTTTCTAGTGTAGATTAACCCCTTTCTTACATTCACCTGTGATGGGCCAATAAATGGATTATGAGCAATTTCCATTCTTTGTAAAATTGTAATACTGTTCTGAAAGACACGTATGGGAACAGTAGTTGCAGAGAAATGCTGATCCTTGTACTGCCATATTAGAGGATACTGGGGTGCCTCCAGATGAGTTTGATCTCAGTTTAGAAATAGATGACTCTAAGGAGTATATGTACTAATCCTTGGAGAGAGATAAAGTGGATGAAGATAAAGTACCAACAAATCAGCTCCTGTCACTTTACATTTTGAAAAATGTCAGTTATTTAATAAGCCATGGATTGAGATAAAGTGAACTGAGATAAGGTACCAGCCAATCAGCGCCTAACTGTCATTTTTCAAACACAGCCTGTGATATGGCAGTTAGGAGCTGATCGGCTTTCACTTTATCTCCATTCACTTATCTCCATCCAAGGCTTAGTAAATAGACCCCTATAACTCCATTCACTTTATCTCCATCCAGTGCTTAGTAAATAGACCCCTATATCTCCATTCACTTTATCTCCAATCACTTATCTCCATCCAAGGCTTAGTAAATAGACCCCTATAACTCCATTCACTTTATCTCCATCCAGTGCTTAGTAAATAGACCCCTATATCTCCATTCACTTTATCTCCAATCACTTATCTCCATCCAAGGCTTAGTAAATAGACCCCTATATCTCCATTCACTTTATCTCTCTCCAAGGCTTAGTACATAGACCCCGGTGCTATTTATATGTAGCGGAAGACTACCTGAGCAGAGGCATCTTGTAGCGGGTAGCTTATCAAGAATTTGCAAATGTGTGTGACCGAGTCCTCTACATTTTATTATGTTCTGTAGGATGCATGTCTCTTTTGTTTGCTCATTACAGTGTGCTGGGGGATATGTTATCTGTTTTTTCTCAACATTTTTTATACTCATGCTAACATTAAACAAACAAACAAATAAAGAAAAACATTCCCTCTCCCCATTTCCAAAGTTGTTCTCCATACCTGGATAACAGGTACAAACTGCAATACCTTCTCAAAACCGAAGTGCAATCTTAATGAGGAAATGAAGAAAAGGAAAAGGACTTGTTCAAATTATGTACAACTAAAACAAAAAATGCACCTATCTTTGTAAAAAAATTCACATTCCAATATAATATCAAAGATGGAAGTGCAAAATAAAAAAACCCAGTAGCACTTCATTCGTATTCAGCATACTTTTTTGAATTAAGAGGCAAGATTATTGATTATGTAAATATGTTCCCTTATGAATTGAAGAGGCAATAGGATTCAGCGCTTGTGACAAAACAGTTTTTAATGTACTCTATCTATCCTTATATTAAAGTTGCAGTTTTCCTGCTTCTCATTACATGACCAAAAATACAGTATATACACATTTCCGTGTATCATTGTTAATTTCATGTACTGCTAATAGAACTTTTACTTGTCATGCAGAATGACAAGTCTAAAGCACACTTTGTCTTCCCCTAAGGGAGCTAAATTTATTTTGGTCCTCTGTAATGTTTTGGTGAATGATACTAGCAATTCTCAGCTTTTCACACAATGTTCCCATCTATCCTGCATTCTGAAATGGTCTGCGTGTAAATTACATTTTTTGTGTCAACATCTGCCCTTTAGTATGTAAGCCTGGCAGAGATCTGAAATCCGCCTATGTCCATATGATATGCAGTCGAACTTTCAGTGATACGGCTAATGCACAATGCCCTAAACTAAGTCCATATGGTCATTGTGAGGTGAGAAAGCTTTAACCTACAGTATCTTACTGGCAGCAAATTCATTCTTTAATTTAATATTTAATAGATTAGTCACCATGCAAAAAAAATGTTAAAACAATATGGAGATTTATTTTGAATGCCCAATAATAAAAAAACATTTATACAGGTTCACCATAGATTCACTAGTTATGAATTTTATACTGTACACACTACAGCAGAGGTGGTCAGAGGTAATGTAAGTTTGCCAGCCATTGTTGAACTACAAGCCACAGCTTGTCTTTCCAGCCAAGTGTGCCAGAGCATGGTGAAACAGCTTGGAAGCCACAGACAGTCTATACCTGCACTACAGCAAAAGCTCTCACATATAAATGTATTGTATTTACATCAATACCATTGTTTAAACTAGCAGAGCCAAAATTTACTGTACTTAGAGATGAGCAAATCGGATTCGGATTGGGTACCCACTCGAACCAAGTTATGGCTCGGTTCTTCCCTCCACATTTGGTTCTCAAAATAAGGCAAAATCTAACTTCCAGAAAATCTCAGATCTCGCATAATTTGGAGTGAATTATGGAGTCCCTCCTTCTTCATTCCAGGTGCCATTTTATACAAGAGAGTGCATGGAGAGAGTTTTGGGCTGTAGGTGTGCTGCAATAGTTGCCATTAGACACAGTTGAGTAGGTAGATATGTACTAAGACCCCCGCATTTTGGATTTTGGTTCTAAATCTTCATAGTGTTTTGTTTTTGTTGGCATTTCTTAAATCAAGAACTAAGCCTAAAAGTAAAAGCCAAGTAAAAAATATAATATATATAGCCGTACATTCTCTCTGAATTCGGTTGAACCATCAAAGGTCATCCCAGTGAGAAGCAGGCTTCAAAGTTTTCTGCTCTCTAGGCCACAGCTCACATCCAGCCAGCCCCGAAGTGCTGCTGTCCCA
Source organism: Taudactylus pleione (assembly GCA_031769625.1). NCBI lineage: Eukaryota > Metazoa > Chordata > Amphibia > Anura > Myobatrachidae > Taudactylus > Taudactylus pleione. Next base: position 1,106,953 of record JAUIMM010000145.1, on the reverse strand, counting down.
ATCACCTGACCGATCCAGCCAATCTCTATTCAGTCTGAGTCAGCTGGGACCATTTGATACTGCTCATCAAATCCTGGCTAACCCCGGGGTATATATTCCAGCTGCTGGCTCTCAGTCATTGCCAGTACAATGTCTCTAGCTCAGTCCTTACTGAGTGAAGTGCAACTGTGCTCCGTTTGCAGTCATATTGTCTCCTACTGGTGCAGCTCTGTTGTTGTCTGCTGCACCAACTCTCCATGCTATTCTACTCCTGTATAATGAGTAACTCAAGTTGCACAGGTAAGCCCAACTTGTTTCAGTGTGTTGTGTATGTTCTATGTCTGTGCAAAGCATCCACCTGTCTGCTCAGGTATATTGCCATTCCTGCTTCCCTGGTTCCATTACAGACTAATCCACAGCTACATACCATCCATTCTTCAGTCCTGTCATTATTAGAGTGCTCCCAGACTACAGAGAATACCCAGTGCAAGCTTGTTAAATACTTCTACCAAGATCTGCCACTCAAGTGTCCTGGACAACAGAATCAAGTAAGGTGAGTGCTTTATTATTATCATGTAACAACCCAGTTCAGCCTGGTTAATCTACTGCTACACTCTTCTCTGCTACATACATCATACATCATACTATCAACAACACCGACGTCCCTGGTGGTCTAGTAGGTATGATACGGCATCTATCTGCTGAGACCCGGGTTCGATTCATGGTCAGGAAAGCATCTAACTACATGTCAAGATATTTCCTCAGGCCTGCCAACTTTTTATATACTCCTTCCACTTCTAACAAAGACATCTACCCGACCCTGGTCCACAAACCAATACAAGCGTGACACCAACAAGCCTTTCCAAACAGAAAATAACAGGCATCAGGTCTTTACAGGTAAATGGAGATGGAGTAGCAGTAGTCTTTACACCAATCCAGGAACGTGGGCAAAGCCCATAATGAAAAGTGGTGTATGATGGATTGTTCTTGGTAATGTGTTGTATATTAAAATAGACATGCACAGTTTACCAAATCAAGCAATTCAGTGACTGCCACATTTGTGACTGAAGTGCTTGGTTTGTTTGGACCCCCTCAAAAGAAGACATTTTGGTGATTGGGTTAAACAAAGCTACCAATGGGCTTAAAGCTAACAGTGTTAATCATCCTAACAGTTGGAAGATGTTATCATCCTCATCATCACTGTTCAATCACTGTTGTTAATATATTCATCACACAACAATTGCTCATATCACTGGAATCCACTGTTATACTCTGTTTGTTGTAATTTATTTATTTATTACATTATTTGTATAGCGCACACATATTTCACAGTGCTTTACAAAGAGAATATTTGGCAATTCACATCAATCCCTGCCCCAGTGGAGCTTACAATCTATATTCCCTACCTCATGCGCACACACAGGTTAATTTTTGTGGGGAACCAAGTCTACCAGTATATTTTTAGAGTATGGGAGGAAACCGGAGTACCCGGAGGAAACCCACGCAAGCACAGGGAGCATATACAAACTCCACACAGTTAGGGCCATGGTGGGAATTGAACCCATGACCTCATTGCTGTGAGGCAGTAATGCTAACCATTACACTGTCTGTGCTGCCCTAATTGATGCAAAGGTAATCTATCCTGATCGCTCACTTCCTGGATGTGCTAAACACTTTTTCCAAATAAAAATTGGAGAATGGGCAGCTTAAGTACACCATAACTAGTTTGTACAAGGGGCTTCAAATTGCCTTTGTTACCTCCTAGTATGCAAAGGGAATATGCAAGATCCTAATGTGTACATTAAAATAATCCTCCACCATTCTATCGATGCCAGTTCCACAGCATTATCTAGGCAAATAATTACTTTTTAAAAAATTCATGTTGCAGGTGAGGAAATGTAGTCCTTTTTAAATGGAATTGAGATGGAATTTGGTAGAGTGGACACAAGACCTCAACTACTCAACTAAAACCAGAAGCATTGATGGCGGATATTGAAGGCAGATCTAATGCTACAAAGCCATCATGTCTTCAGTGATCCACTGTACAACAGGACGGTGGCTGTCTTACTTGGTTCCTGTTGTCAATTATTGATTCACAGACAATTGATATTTCAAACTTCCAGTATTCTTGTCCCCCTTCTGTGTTGAAATTTTACCCCCAAAAGAAGCAGCCCTATTATGCAAGGATTCTTTTTGTGAATCCTGGATAAGGGAGGAGTCATATTGTCTTTGCAAATTGGATGCAGGAGGACTACCCACAATAATTAATGAGGAGGTTGATGATGAAGGCATTGGCGGTGGAGAATCATGTACTGCTATCTATCCATGCTGCTGGTAGCTGATGCTGGACTTATTATTTTACATGATTTTTGAGATTTTAATAAATTATACAAATGAACTCACTGCAAGTGATGTAACAGGGATGAGGTGCCTAGATGGTTAGAGTCCCTACCTCTTCTTACTTTGGCTTCACAGATGGAAAACATTGTTCGACACAGAAGAGGAGGCTTTTCTAGATTTATGCCCAGGCATGATATTATTACTGGAAAGAACTGTTGCCACTTGTGGCTGATTTACTTTGACACAAACAACATAATCCTCCTCAATTTTATCAACTTCTTCTTGTCCAACACATTCATCATCAACATCCTTATTAGTATCAGATGGACAAATTTCCCCCTCATCCTGTTGCACTTCCAAAGTAACATCCTCAATTTCTATGTCATCATCTTTGCTTTTACTAATACTCATCCTCACATTTGCAGGGGGTAGAGGAAAGGTGGAATGTGGCTTCTCTTTGATTACTCACACAAATATGAGACTCATACATAGCATATGTGGACTCCCTTAGACTATCCGCAGGAAGTTTATCAATACAAAGTTTTTTCTTGAGCCCTTTTAAAAGTGACAAATCTAGACTCAGAGCGAAAAGGTGTTGCATTCAAGGTTACAGAAGATCTAAAAAACTAAATGTAAAAAGCAGCGCTAAAGCTTAAACTCATTTATTGGATAATACCAAAAACACATAAATACATAAAAGATGAAATGACATTAGGTGTCAATCAATCTATGAACAATACTTGCAAGTATGAAAGAAATAATATAGTGAAAAATTAAAAAATTAAAAAATACTAAAAATTGAAAAAAAGGCACTGATGAATTAAAAAATCGACATGCATGTCAGAAATCGTAATGACTGGATGACCTCAATAAATACCAATTTCAGGCACTACACAATATACCGCACCATGGGTAAACAAGAAAATAGTTCTGTTGGTAGAACCTGAAGAATCAATCAGCCAAAGATGGAAATCCAATAAGGGACTGAGCACATATAGTCCTCACCGCTAGGACCCTCCTATATGGACAAATATTACCTCTATGAGTCTCCTAGGAGTGGTCTAATATGTAGTGGTGGTGGTCTGGGAAGGGGTGCTCAAAGTCGCAAGTCAATATCCACAGTTTCCTGGTGCTGAGCTGGTAGTCATAGGGGCTTCCAATGTATTACCAGGATTCAGGCACTACCAGCACCTGCACCTACACATCCCTGCACTTCAGTTGGAAGTTCAACATATGTGGATTTTTCTTCATTGGGAGCCCCTTTGACTACCAGCTCAGCACCAGGAAACTGTGGATATTGACTTGCGACTTTGAGCACCCCTTCCCAGACCACCGCCACTACATATTAGACCACTCCTAGGAGACTCATAGAGGTAATATTTGTCCATATAGGAGGGTCCTAGCGGTGAGGACTATATGTGCTCAGTCCCTTATTGGATTTCCATCTTTGGCTGATTGATTCTTCAGGTTCTACCAACAGAACTATTTTCTTGTTTACCCATGGTGCGGTATATTGTGTAGTGCCTGAAATTGGTATTTATTGAGGTCATCCAGTCATTACGATTTCTGACATGCATGTCGATTTTTTAATTCATCAGTGCCTTTTTTTCAATTTTTAGTATTTTTTAATTTTTTAATTTTTCACTATATTATTTCTTTCATACTTGCAAGTATTGTTCATAGACTGACTGACACCTAATGTCATTTCATCTTTTATGTATTTATGTGTTTTTGGTATTATCCAATAAATGAGTTTAAGCTTTAGCGCTGCTTTTTACATTTAGTTTTTTGGCTCTTCAAAGGGACTAACTACTCCTCTTTTCTAGCAGCTGCTTAGAGAGACAACCTTGTCAGCGCCGGTGTTATTTCCATAAGGTTACAGAAGATGCCTGACTGTGTTTTGCCCTGGATTTTGCAATAGGCCTTTAAGTGCATGAAAGAGCAGCAGTAGGACCACCACTCTGCCATGCTCTAAGGCCCTGATTCAGAGCTGCTCGCTGCTGGTGGGCGCTCACTCTGAATGTGGGCAGTTTTTTTTCTCCGGTCGCTCGCAAAGCTGTGGGGGACCACCCACAGCTTGTTCAAGTGGCCAGGAGACTGTCACAATTATTGTGACCATCGGGCTTGCGACGAGACCCTGAGGTAGGGTCTAGCTGCCGCCAGCCCGAGTGGACTTCCTGGTCTAATAGAGCAGGAAGTCCAGTACTGACATCAGTAGTGATGTCAGTCAGCCCTCCTACAAACGCCAGGCATTCCTAAGGGAATGCCTGTGTTTGTCCGGCCACCTCCCCTACCCACCCACAAAATAGCACATGCACAGTGGGTAACCATCCGGCAACTTGCGAGCAGCTCTGAATTGGGCCCTGAGACTTTCCTTTCTGGGTGTGGTACTAAGACTTTTCTTGCCAATGCGTGTGGTGTATGGAAAGTTTACATTCTTCAGCAGTAAATTTTCCCTTCATAGTCAGAGGTGATGTTTTGTTTACAATTGTGAAATATTGTTTAGATTTGAGGTGTCCTTTACATCTTGTTTACACTTGACCTCCATTAGTAGATGTTGACTGCCTGCACTAGTTCTGGGTTGCTCCTGCTCTTCTGCCGACTGATTCATGTTTGCTTTTATTTTTTACACTAGGACAGGAGAAAAGTAAGCCACTGTAGTTGAACTTAATTGCACCATACCAAGTGAACATACTGTACAATTAGATGGGGAAAGGTGAGATTTTTTCTTATAGCTTTGTTCCAAGATTTGAACTTGGCATGAAGAATTCAAGCCGGGATTTGGTTTTACTCATAACCCCCAAGTTCAGGTATTTTTTAAATTCCATAAATCAAACCCTCACATCTCTAATTTTAACATTAAATTGATTGCACACATACCAAAGACACGTAATACAATATCTTCAAGCAGCACTCCACAAACAGATCCTGCCCCATCATCTCCACTCAGGTGTGGTCTCCATACTCGTGTTGGTTATTCGAGGAGAAGCTCTAAAGGACCCCCTCCTAGACAACATACTAAAAGGAGCAAATAAGTGTTACATTAGACATATCTTATTTGCAGAGACATAGAAATGAATAACATTGCTTATTACAGTAAATTGTCTTGGCTACGGAGAGCATTTAATATGTGAGCCCTATTTTAATCCCCTAAGCAGGGGCAGTTTGAGAGCACTAGCTGCAGTGCAGTTAGGGATTTGGTAGGGGTGCCAGCCAATAGTGTGCCTTTGTTGTTACTAAGAAGTGAAGTTGGGTCTTCATAGTGTTTGTGCAGACAAAGCTCTGCCTCTTATGCTGTGTGTAACTCTCCCTACCCCACCTTTTTAGTGTGTTGACTTTTTATAGCAGAGAAAGTATAGCAATCCAGTAGCCATCTTGCTGCATTATTTAGGTGCGCTACCCTTCAATTTACTGAGTAGGCTGATTTCACCCTACTGGTATCTGTGGCATCATCTTTCCAGTAAGCCTGTTGAGTATATTGGCACAGGATTTGGAAACCTATTTGTTTGCCATTGTTAAATGGAAATAGACCCTTGCAAGCTGTTGCTAACATCTCAATTTGCATAAGATGAGTGATCAATGACTAGCTGGCCATCCTTTTCTTCACCACCATACTGTACTGTACTTTATGTTATTATTAAAAAGCTAACCTTTTTGAACACCACAGTAGTTGTCTGCGTTTTGATTTTAGATAAGATATATTAAGGTTATGTTGTATATTGCATTACAAGGGTTTCAAGCTGACATCTGCTGTTATGGCGTTTATGCTATTTCTGATTATTTTGTATAATGTTTGCGCCTTATTTTTTATACTAGTGCATTGTGCTATGTTGTGTACTACATTTGAATTTTGCATAAACTTTGAAAATGCCACCTGTTTTTTTCTTTACACATATAGAAATGTTTTAACTGTTCATGTTTTTGTAAAAATTATATTTAACACATAAGACAAATTGTGGAAGGGAAGGTTGTTTCCAAATGAAATTAGGGCAAGACAACACTATGGTCCAGTCATTTTAAACATGGTAAAACACAGTTTCTACAGAACTACACCTGCTGCATATAAAGGAGTAATACATTTTAAACACATACACTATGCAGTCAGAGTAAGTTCAATTGGTATATCTGTACCTTTATATATGACACTTTATTTAAATGCAATGTGTAGTCACATGCATAAAATGTTATGTCTTATTTTTTAAATCTAATACTTTTAACACTCCATCATCCTTTACGGTATAAAGTGTACTTACAGGTGAAAAAGTTGTTCATTAGAGTCTGACTGACCTTCCTTCCACTTTCTGAGAGTCACTTGTTGGTAACAAGACAATCCCTGCGCACTGTCTATTGTATAATCTGGTGGAGGATGTTGATTTAATGCCAAATTATACAATAGACAGAAGCAGAACACAACACTGTACACTTTAGCTGGACTATATAACAATATACCGCCAGATTTGTCAAGACACCTGAACCTAGCTTTTAATAAAACCAAAAGTGCATGCTATCACTGATCTGTTGGCTTTATGTGCCTCATTATACTTATGCTCAGCAGAAGTCTGCAGAGATGACAATGGCGTCAGATGCTTAGAGCAACAGTCACAGCCAGAATCACCTATAAATTGTTGGGAAAAAATTATTAACATACATCTTTGTGTGTCTTGATGGAAGGTTATACAAAAAGGTTACACAGTAGCTATCCCTCTAGCATTTGTTCCACCTCAAGCTTTCAGTATTATAGAGGGATGACTGAGTATAAAGGGGTCATGACACAAGCCATGATAGCCAGCTACAACACATGATTTTTTGTTTTGCATCACACACTACCAGCACATTAATAGAATAGGCATGGTGCCTGTTTATATATAATTCAGCCCTATTCTTAGGTGGTCTCAGCCCAATGTGTGTGCAGGCTATAGCTCCCAGGACATTAGGCATCCCAGTGAGACTAGGGAAAGTTACTGTTAGCTCATACCACTGTGACTCCTGGCAGTGGAAGTAGATATAGGTATAGTAAAAGGTCTTAGGGGCTTACATGACCCGGGTGAGATGACGGGAGAACATAGATTCGCACCACTCTAGAAGACACTGACTGGAAGGAACCAGTGACAAAAATGCAGAATGCCTAAATCTTGTGCAGGCCTGATAGGGCATTTGACCATGTGACCATGCAGTGACTGGCTCCAACTGTTACTTGAGAAGGTCACACAGGCTCATTAAGTTGGTATGGTTGAGACAGAACATCTGAATTACCTAAGCCTACTTAGGAACCTAGGAAGCTCCTGATCTTCCTTTCCTTTCTATCTCCTGGGTCCTTTCAGTTAGCTGGTGGAGTGCTGCTTATCTCAGGTAAGTGGTGAGCACTAAAATTCCTGATGCTGCCATTTTTCCTACAGCCATATTGTTGCAGATGCTTCTGTCCCTTTATATAGGCATCATGATGAAGCTTGGACAAATAGAATAATCTGTTTTTTTATACAAACTTGCTGCTCAATTGGTATATTGTGGCTGCGACACATCCACAGTCAGCCAATAATCATTCATTAGTGTGAACTTTGGAATAGCGTACAACTCTGAATCAGGCTCGATGTTATATAATCAATAGTCAGACCAATGGTCTATTGCAGACTTTTTCTGTCTAAAGTTTGTTTTTTTCCGACTATTTCCATTGGATTTGCCTTTAGGAAATCTCTGATTTGCAAATCTGATGGGAAATAGCAGAAAAACATGCATAGTTAATTTACCCGTACCAGTGCATGTGATACAAAACTAAAAAGAAAATTATGTTTTGCCTTGTTTGCAGATCCCAACTTGGCGGTAGGAACATAATCAGATTTTAACCATTTATCTCCAATCATAAGTATATTAAAACATTTGTTCTAAAATGTACACTTCATGATGCACCTTAATGCATATAGTTGTTACCTTTATATTAATGTATTTCATTCTTCCTCTTTGTATTCAGCAATCCTCTATTATGAGCCTCATTTTATGCAGAAAAAAAAGATCCATTAGATAGTCTATAACATAGGAATTTGTAGAAAGATAACTGCCTATCCATTTAATTCACATTTGGCCTTATTCAGAGGCAGACACTAATGCCGCTGTGACTGCAACTTTTTAATATCCATTGCCACGGGCATCACTAGGGGGGGTGCATGCCATACCAGGTGACACCATCTGAAGGGGTGACACCAAAATAGCATAGCTCCTCTGCTGTTTTGGTATCACCCCTTGATTTATGACACTGAGCAGCCACACTTCAGAGAGAGAAAGGGGAGAGGCTGAGGGTTCCCCCCAGCAGCTTCCAGAGCACTGGTAAGCCCACTGTGTGCCAGGAATGGGGCCGTGACATGCAGTCATGCCCCCAAGATGGGCACACATAAGGGGGCATGGCTTAGCAGCATGTGGCCATGTTTCCGGCACGCAAGAGGATGCTTACCAGCCGCACCAGGTGTTACCAAGGTTAGTGACACCGCTGTTCATTGGTTGCACCGCTAATCTGCTGCTTTGCATAAAAAGTCACACATTGGTCATACCATCAAACATTGCATCAGCCCTATGGATGTGCAGAATGTACATCTGAACATGGCCGCTGAAATCAGTGCAACTGCGTAAAAAGTCGCAGTCGCTAACTGTGACACCCCCATGATATGCCTGCATCTGGCTAGCCCACTGAAAATCCACCTCTCTGCATCCAAATTTGCTCTGCTGTAACCATCGGGACACATGAACAGATTGAAAACATCATCCCCTTGTGTCCAATATCAACACTGTGTCCACCTTTAAATCAAGCCCCATGTATTAGACACATGCCTTTGATCTTTTTAGTAAATCAGATTCTGTGTGGGTGCTGAAGAACCACCTTTCCTGAGTAAACTCTCTGGACTTTGTAACTATTTTAACATTGTTCTCTCTTATCAAACTGTACAAAGAGGTTAGTCTTATTATCCTGAGATGCAATAAATATTTCTACAGATCGATAGAATTCAAAAGTGGCACCTGTAAAATGTTTTGTTATTGCTTCCTGACCAAGTCAATGGTGCTGAAATGTAGCTCTTTGCATGAGTGCAATTTTCTTGTTTTGTGTTCATACTGGTATCTGTTGGTCTCTCGGGATAGATGGTAACAGCAGCCTCTATTTTCTCAACACCATGCAAGGAACTAAATCCATTCAGGAATCAGAGATGAGAGGCTCTCAGTCTTCTCCTTCTACTGCCTTTTATTTCCCTTGGCAGAAATTTCTGCCTGAACTTAGTCTCTGAGAGGATGAACCCAGAGACTCTAAGGTGGTAAGTAAATGTACTCCATACCCATCACAATACTGAATGCTGAGAGCAACAGTGTTTAAAGGTTTTCTTTTTTTTTATCAATGCTCTGAATTATCACACTAGAAAATATAATGTTGAGTGTAGTTTATTATGCGTATTCCTGCAAAATGGGAAATTGACAATACATTGCATACCAAGTTGGACATCCAAATCACAGTGAACATGGGAATTGCATATATAAACCTAAGAATAATTTATTCTTAAAACATTCAGAGAAACTGTTACTGAAATATCATGCAAACATTGTATATAGTGTCAAGAACCTGACACACTGCATCTGTAATCTGTGGTTACACCTGATTTCAACACTGACAGGGTACAGATTTAGCTGAAACACACACACTGCTAAGCATCTCGCATCTATATGCACCTACTGTAGTCACTATCATCAACTAATGTATTTAAGGCAGTAGGACCCCTAAGCAGAAATTGCACGGCTTGTTGCATGCACTGAGTACTTAAACTGTTTAGGCAATATCTGGGGCTAATTTTTGCACTCCCATGAAACATAGTGATGTGTGCCGACCCCCGTGTTTTGGTTTTGGATCTGTATCTCTTTCAAGATTTTGAATCTGGATTTGGTTTTACAAAACCACTTTTGCGTGTTTTGGTTTTGGTTTTTGGATCTGTATTTTTTTCAAAAAAATGATATAAACAGCTAAAACCACATAATTTGGGCTTGTTTTTGTTCCTACAGTATTATTAACCTTAATAACAATCATCTTAAGGCATTTCTAGGCATTTTTAACCACCTCACAGGTCACAATATTGATTTCACTATTTTTTGACAATATACTGTAGGCCAAAGGCTGCAGCGAAAAGGCTGGCTAAAGTCAGCAACAAAGCAGCGGCACAAACGCACGGCAGTTTAAAAAAAAATAGGACATCTATGAAACATTGCCACACAGCAGTGGCAGACAGGTTGGTAGTTTAATAAATTTTAATAATGTCAGTCGGCAATGCCCCAAATTGTGCCAAATGTAAAGAAAAGAGGTGCAAGATGGAATTGTCCTTGGGCCCTACCATACACTTATGTGGGTTATTAAAAAGGACATACAGAGTTTAACAAACTAAGCACTTTAGTGACCAGGATGTACTCTTTTGTGGCTGAAGTCCTTGGTTTGTTTGGGCCCCCCCAAAAAATTTTTTGGAAGGTCTACCTCCAATCCTTAAGAAGAAGGTTGATGAAGAGGGTGTTGGTGGTGGAGATTGCAAGTGCTGGTCCAAACTGCTGGTAGCTGATACTGGACTGCTTGTTATTAATTTACAAATTGTTATAATTTTGTTAAACAAATTGCATGAACTCGCTGCAAATGATGTAACAGGGAGGAGGTGCCTAGATGGTTAACGTCCCTTCCTCTGCTAACTTTGGCTTTACAAATGGTACAGATGCCTTCACAACTGTTGTCAGAATTTAGATTTAATTAATTCCACACCCAAGATGTGGCTTTTCTGGCTTTCTTTTTATCACAGGCAAGAACTGCTGCCACTGGTGGCTGATCTATGCAAACAACATCCTCCTCATCAACATCCTCATTAGCGTCAGATAGGACATAAATTATCCCTTCATCCTCCTTTTGCACTTCTTCCACACTATCATCCTCATTTTCTATTATTTCACCATCTAATACTAGCACAGCCGTCATGGTGTCAGTGATCCACTGTGTAACTGTGTGACAGCTGTTATACTTCCTCTATCAAAGAATTGTTTAATAGTCAATTGTTTTTTTAAATTACCACTAGTAGTAGTCTTGCTGGTCCCTTTCTGGGATGAAGATCCAACCCCAGCAGCAGCAGAAGCAACAGGCATAGCACTCAAGGATCCTTCTTAGGCGTTATGGATAGGAGAGGAGTCAGTCATGCTTATGAAATTGGATGCAGCAGGATTACTTCTGATCATGATTGAGGATGTTTATGATACAGGTGTTGGTGGTGGAGATTGCAGGTGCTTGAATCTAACAGAGAGAAGGGAGGTGACGCTGGACTGATTGTTATGTTTTTACTTTTTAGCCAAAGTTTCTGAATTTTGCGAACACTTTGGAATTTGATGAATGCACTGCAAATGACATAACAGGGAGGAGGTACCTAGATGCTTAAGATCCTTACCTCTAGTCACTCTTGCTTGGCAAATGTTACAGATGGCTTGCCATTTGTTGTCTGGATTTGGGTGGAAATAATTCCACACATGAGAAGTGGATTTTTTTGTCTTTTGCCCCAGCATGACAAAGGGATTTTTCATACCATGGGAAACAACTGTTACCTGATTTACATAAACAACATCCTCATCATCAACATCCTCATCATCAAAATCCTCATCATCCTTGTTATTGCCAACTACATAAATATCCTCCTCATCCTCCTGGTGCAATTCCACAGAAGCATACTCAATTTCTACATCAGCATGTTGACTTGTGCTGCTCATCCCCACATTTGCAGAGAGTACACAAATCATGGAAGAAGGATCCTCTTCAAGAACAGCATTTGAAAGGTTTGGCTCACACATAGCAAATGCAGGCATACTTGGACTCTCCACGGGGATCTGTGACTTTTCTGAACACACAGTTGGTTAAAGCGCCTTTTTTTTTTTTTAAAACTTCTACAGGGAGAAGGGCTTACATCATCATAAAATGCAGAACCACCAGTCAGAAATAAAGGCCAAGGCCTTATCTTTTCCTTGCCACTTCCTGTAGTAAATGGCATATTGCAATTTTTTGTTTCTCTGCAGCTAAACTAGCTTTTATTTTTTTTCTTTAACACTGTAAAACATTGCTTGTTTGATTTTATATGACCTGACTTAAGTCCTTGGGCAACGGCCTTCGGTAGATGACATTGATGGCCTTGTATCATCATCATGACTGCTGGCAGCAACTGCAAGACTGGTATTATTTTATTTATTAACACTTTCTTATTTAGTGCAGCATATTCCATTGCACTTTACAATTGGAAACATTTATAGAACAAAACAGGGTAATAACAGACAGATATATAGGTAGGAAAGCCCTGCTCACAAGCTTATAATCTATAGGGAAATAGGAATTGATACACAAGGTTAGGTGCAATATATTACATTATGGACCACCAGAATGCAGAATTTCTTGGTTGGCTGCATGATCCAGTCACACAGGAATGTCAGCTAAATGTCTGGAGTATGTGAAAGAAAGACAATGTGTGAGGTTATGTGTGGACTGTGATAGGGGATGTAATAAGACATGGAAGCTATGAAGGTTATGTGGTTGGTTCTGGAATCTGTTAAGCTTGTCTGAAGAGATGAGTTTTCAGGGAATGCTTGAAGGATTGAAGACTAGAGGTAAGTCTTATTGTGCGTGATAAGGCATTCAAGCGTGGGTGTAGCCTGAAGAAAGTCCTGTAATTGTGAATGGGAGCAAGTAATGCTTGGAGATGAGAGATGACAGATCTTGTGCTGAGCAGAGAGGTCGGGTTGATAGATATTTTGAGTTGAGTGAAGAGATGTATGTTGGTGTGGTTTGGTTAATGGCCTTATGTGTAAGTAACAGTATTTTGTATTGAATAGGGTAGAAAACCGGCAACCAATGGAGGCACTGACAGAGCGGGGTAGCAGATGATGAATGCTTGGCAAGGAAGATAAGCCTCGCAAATGCATTCATAATTGATTGTAATGACAATAGCCTGTTTTTGGGAAGACCAGTAAGGAGACTATTGCAATAGTCAATGTGGGAAAAAATTAGTGCATGGATTAGAGTTTTTGCAGTATCTTGTGTGAGATATGGTCGAATTTTGAACATGTTTTTTAGATATATGTAACATGATTTTGAGACAGATTGAATGTGGGGAACAAAGGACAGTTCAGAGTCAAGGATGACACCAAGGCAGCGAGCTTGTGGGGTGGGGTGGATTGTTGAGTTATCAACAGTGATAAAGACATCAGGTTGGTAACTGTTATTGGCTGGTGGAAATATAATTAATTCTGTTTTAGAAATATTAAGTTTCAGGTGGTGATATGACATCCAAGATGAAATGGCAGAAATACATTCAGTGACATGGATCAATACAGATGGTGATAAATCTGGAGAGGATAGGTAGATTTGAGTATCATCCGCATACAGATGGTACTGAAATCCAAAAGAGCGGATTAGTTTGCCAAGGTGGTATAGATTGAGAATAGCAAAGGACCTAAGACAGAGCCTTTGCGGTACTCCAACTGAAGGTAGTGAAGAGGAGGCAGATTTCGAAAAACAAACAGAAAAGGAGCGATCAGATACAGTAGGTAGGAAGATAACCAAGAAAGAGCTGTGTCCTTAAGACCTAGGGATTGTAATGTTTGTATGAGAAGAGAGTGGTCAACAGTGTCAAAAGCAGCAGAGAGATCTAGAAGAATTAGGAGTGAGTAATGGCCTTTAGCCTTGGCAGTGACCAGATCATTTACTACTTTAGTCAGTGCTGTCTCTGTGGAGTGCTGGGAATGAAAGCCAGACTGAAGTGGGTCCAATAAGTTGTGGGTGTTGAGAAAGTATGTGAGGCGAGTGTAGACAAGTCTCTCCAGTAGCTTAGAGGGGCATGAGAGCTTGGAGATAGGACAGTAATTTGAGAGTGTTAGGGTCAGAATTTTGTTTTTTTCAGAATGGGAGTAATCACTGCATGCTTGAACAGTGATGGAAATTTGCCAGTAGAGAGAGAGAGAGATTACAGATTTTAGTTCGGGTTGCGATGAGCACAGGAGACAGAGCTTTACTGATTTGTGAGAGTATAGGATCTAGAGGAGAGGTAATAGAGTAGGAGGATGAGAAGAGTGTAGTACCTTCATCTTCGTTTGTGAGGTCAAATGAAGAGAATGTGCCAGAGGGTTCAGGTAGGGAATTGAGCAGGTCACTAATTTCGGATATTATCAATCTTGTCCTTAAAATAGGAAGCAAGATCATGCACACAGATAGTAGCAGGTGGCTTGGATGAGGGAGGGGTAAGAAGTAGTTTAAATGTATTAAAAAGTCGCTTGGGGTTAGAGGCTTGAGCAGAGATAAGAGATTGGAAATATGTTTGTTTGCCAGTGTCCAGAGCAGTACGATAAGAGTTGTAGATAGTCTTATATATGAGGAAGTCACATGGAGTACGAGACTTTCGTCACTGATGTTCTACTTTACATGAGAGTTTTTGTAGATGCCTTGTTAAGTTAGAATGCAACGGTTGACGTCTAAGTCTACGTGGTGTGTGATGGGTAGCTGGAGCTACTTCATCGAGGGCTTTTTCTAGAATCTGATTTAGGTGTGATGCAGCAGTCTCAGAAGAAGTGAATGCAGAAATTGGTGAGAGTCGTTGTTGTAGAGAGGTAGATAGTTGTTGAAAGTTAATAGCATTAATATTTCTGCAGGTTTTAGGAGGTTTGGTTGATTTCACTGACATTGAGGTTGATGTAATGGAGGAGAGTGTGCAGGTGATAAGGTTGTGATCTGAGAGAGGGAAAGGAGCATTAGTGGTATGTGGTTCCTGCTCTCCTCTCATTTTATCGTCCTCCATATCTACAAACTTACACTGCGGTCTGACCGGCAGCGTCACCGAACAATATTTTTTTTACACTGGGGAAGAGCACCCCTGAAAGAGGCAGCAGCCCCTTGATGAACAACACAGACAGCACCCCTTTATTATGGACAACAAAACACCCTTGCCGAGAGCGGACAGACCACCTGCAGCATCACAAATACGTGGACTATAACCTGCGGTCTGGATGGCAGTGTCACCAAACAATAAAAGTGCAGCTATGTTGCTAAGACAGACACACAAAAAAATATATATTTTTTTATTTTTAGTGGATTGATAATATTAATTTTATTTCACTTTTATTTTTTTTTTAACACTGGGGAAGAGCACCCCTGAATGAGGCAGCAGCCCCTTGAAGAAGATCACAGACAGCACCCCTTCATTTTGGGCAACAAAGCACCCCTGCCGAGTACGGACAAACCACCTGCAGAGTCACAATGAAGTGGACGATAAACTGTGCAGTGTCACCAACAATAATAGCACAGCTAAGTTGTTAACGCACACAAAAAAAAGCAGTTTTATTTTTTCTTTAAACTGGGGAAGAGCACCCCTGAAAGAGGCAGCAGTCCCTTGATAAACAACACAGACAGCACCTCTTCTTTATGGACAACAAAGCACCCTTGCCGAGTGTGGACAGACCACCTGCAGAGTAACAAATATGTGTACGATAAACTGTGGCAGTGTCACCGAACAATGGTAGCGCAGCTAAGTTGCTACCACACACACACACACACACAAAAGCACTTGTTTTTTTTACACTGGGGAAGAGCACCACTAATTGACAGAGCACCCCACCTGAACAACACAGCACCCCTTTATGGACTGCAGCCCTAGCCTGATAGACAGGACAGCAACACAGCAGCAGCCACATTTAATTGACAGGACAAGAGACACAGCAGCTGCAGCACCCCCTTTACATACTGCAGCCTAAGCCCCTTTATGGACAACACAGCAGCAGCCTTTAGCCCAAGACCCTGACTGGACACACACACTGAGTGACTGACAGTAACTACAGGTCTGCTAGCTTCTCTCTCCATAGCTGGAGTGAAAATGGCGCTGATCACCGGGTCCTTTATATAATCCGAAACCTGTGAGAATCCGAAAGTGGAAGATTGATGTTTTGCCTCATTTTGAGATCTGAGTCATGCGGGAAAACCTGAGCTGGTCTTGGATCCAACTCGGAATTGCATTGTTCAGGTGGGTTCGGTTCTTGGAGAACCGGACTCGCTCATCTCTAATGAAATGGTGTTCAAATGGACAGGCATGCCTGAATTTTTCTGATCATTCCCCCGTCACCAACCCCATATGCTGACAGCCTGTCACTCACTTTGCGATTGATACCTTTGTGCATATGGAATCACAATGTGATCACTGTGCATGCACAGTGTGGCTTGTATGCATGCGCAATGGCAAACAATCACTCAACTGTGTCCGTAATTGCTATTGTATTTGCTGCTGAATCTGGCACTAAGCCCCTGATTCAGAGCCGGACGCTCTGAAAGAGCGCTCGCTCTGAATCAGGGTGGTTTTTTTTATTGGAGAGGCCTCCTGGCCGTTCGCATAGCTCAATAACCTTAATTTCCACTCATTTCCAGATTATTCTGATCACCTCACAATAATGTTTTTATGTCCAAAAGGTTGCACCGAGGTAGCTTGGTGACTATGCTAAGTGACACGAGTGGGCAGCACAAACACGTGGCCCATCTAGGAGTGACACTGCAGTGGCAGACAGGATGGCAGTTTGAAAAACTAGGCCCCAAACAGTACATAATGCAAAGGAAAAAAAGAGATGCAAGATGGAATTGTACTTGTACAATTGTACTTGTACTTTATGTTGTATAAACAGGACATGCACACTTTAACAAACCAATCATTTCAGCGCCAGGGTCTGCCACATGACTGTGGCTGAAATGATTGGTTCGTTTA
This sequence comes from Taudactylus pleione, assembly GCA_031769625.1. Classification (NCBI taxonomy): domain Eukaryota; kingdom Metazoa; phylum Chordata; class Amphibia; order Anura; family Myobatrachidae; genus Taudactylus; species Taudactylus pleione. The sequence continues at coordinate 1,089,866 of JAUIMM010000145.1, read as the reverse complement.
GACCTCCACAAAACAAGCTGGCAATTAATCTGTCCCTGCACAGACTGGCTCTACGGAGGCAAGATGTCGTCCTCATCCTCCTCATCCACCAATTCCTCACCCTCTTCAGTGTTGTGTACATCCTCATCCTCACAGAGTATTAATTCATCCCCGCTGGAATCCACCACCACAGGTCTCTCTGTACATTCTGGACCCTGGTCTCCCTGGAAGAGTTGATAATTCATTTTTATGAACATCATCTTCTCCACATTTTGTGGAAGCAACCCCCTACGCCTTTCGCTGACAAGGTTCCCAGCTGCACTAAACACTCTTTCGGAGTATACACTGGAGGGGGGGCAACTCAGGTAAAATAGAGCCAGTTTGTACAGGGGCCTCCAAATTGCTTTTTTTTCCTGCCAGTACAGGTATGGACTGTCTGACATGCCTACTTGGATGCTGTCACCGATGTAATCCTCCACCATTGTGTCAATGGTGACAGTATCATATACAGTGACAGTAGACATGTCAGAAATTGTTGCCAGGTCCTTCAGTCCAGACCAGATGTCCAAACTTGGTCCTGCCTGCCCTGCATCACCACCAGCGGGTTGCTTATGATACCTAAGTTTTTTCTTGGCAGCCCCAGTTGCGGGAGAAAATGAAGAAGGAGCTGTTCACGTGTCACGTTCCGCTTCAGCTGACAGTGTTTTCACCAGGAGGTCTTTGCACATCTGCAGGCTTGGGTCGGCTGGAAAGAAAGACACCACATGAGCTTTAAACCTAGGATCGAGCACAGTGGCCAAAATGTAGTAGTCTGATTTCGACAGATTGACCATTCTGGAATCCTGGCAAAGTGAATGAAGGGCTTCATCCACAAGTCCCACATGCCGAGCGGAATCACTCTGTTTTAGTTCCTCCTTCACCTTCTCCAGCTGCTTCTGCAAAAGCTTGATGAAGGGAATGACCTGACTCAAGCTGGCAGTGTCTGAACTGACTTCATGTGAGGCAAGTTTGAAGGGCTGGAGAACCTTGCACAACATGGAAATCATTCTCCACTGTGCTTGAGTCAGGTGTATACCCCCTCCTTTGTCATAGGTGGATGTATAGGCTTGAATGGCCTTTTGCTGCTCCTCCATCCTCTGAAGCATATAGAGTGTTGAGTTCCACCACATCACAACCTCTTGCTTCAGGTGATGGCAGGGCAGGTTCAAGAGTGTTTGCTGGTGCTCCAGTCTTCGGCATGCAGTCGCTGAATGGCGAAAGTGGCCAGAAATTTTTCGGCCCACCCAAAGCGTCTCCTGCACGCCCCTGTCGCTTTTCAGAAAATTCTGCACCACCAAATTTATTGTGTGAGCAAAACATAGGATGTGCTGGAATTTGCCCAGATGTAATGCCTGCACAATATTGGTGGCGTTGTCAGATATCACAAAACCCCAGGAGAGTCTAAGTGGGGTAAGCCACTGGGCGATGGTTTCCCTCAGTTTCTCTAAGAGGTTGTCGGCGGTGTGCCTCTAACTGAAACCGGTGATACACAGTGTAGCCTGCCTTGGAATGAGCTGGCATTTCTGAGATGCTGCTACCGGTGATGCTGCTGTTGTTGCTGCATAAGGTGATACATCTACCCAGTGGGCTATCACAGTCATATAGGGGGTCATTCAGACCCAGTCGTTCGCGCCGATGCACTTGGACAGGGTTGATGGCCCCCCACAGAGCATGCGCATGACGGTGCCGGTGCCGTCGTGCACATGCGTGAGACCCACTACGACCGACAGCGTCGGCTGTAGCGGTTCTCGATCCAAAGGGGGTGAGCTGTCGATGTTGATTGACAGCTCGCCCCATTTGGAAAGCGGGCCAGGGGGGTGGCATCCCAAATGGGGGCATTCCCATGGGAACGGCTACTGTTTGGGGGCGGCCCCACTGACATTACTAGTGATGTCAGTGGAGAGCTTCCGGCTCTGACAGAGCCGAAAGCTCTCCGGGGCTTAAGACAAGGGAGACCCTACCCTTGGGTCTCGTCGTAAGCCCTGATGGTCACGATGGTCTTGACCATCGCGACCATCACCTTAGGCAGTCGTAAGGCTGTGGGTGTTAACGCACAGCCTTACCACCGCAAAGGAGGACGTCTTGAAAATTCAAGATGTCCTCCCCTCATTCAGACCGACCGCACGCTCTGTGCGACCGGCTCTGAATGAGGTCCTTAGTCCTGCCCTGTTCCACTTGTCCACATTTCCGTGGTTAAGTGGACAATGGGTACAACTGCATTTTTTAGGACACTGAGGACACTTTTTCAGACGTTTCTGTACAGTCTCGTATCGCCTGCCTAGTGAAGTGTAATATAGATGGGATTTGGAACCGGGGACCCACTACCTCCATCAATTGTCTAAATCCCACTGCACTTATGGCGGATACCGGATGCACGTCTAACACCAACATTGCAGTCAAGGCCTCAGTTATACGTTTTGCTTCAGGATGACTGCTGTCGTACTTCATCCTCCTCACTAAGGACTGTTGGAGGGTCAATTGTTTAGTAAAAGTAGTTGTGTTCCAACTTCCTCTCTGGGATGATGAACGACTCCGAGCAGCAACAGCAGCAGCGGCAGCAGTAGGCATAGCAATGCAGGATCCTCCGGAGGAATCCTGGATAGGAGAGTCAGTCATGCCAGTGACATGGCCTGCAGGACTACTTCCGATCCTGACTAAGGAGGAAATTGATGAGGAGGGAGTTGACGGTGTGGTTTGCAGGCGCTTGGATACAACAGGACAACGGGATTTAGGTGTCCCTGGACTGCTTATGGTCTTAGCCAAAGTTTCTGAACTTGACAGTAACTTTTCATGAATGCGCTGCAGGTAACGTATAAGGGAGGATGTTCCTAGGTGGTTAACGTCCCTGCCCCTACTTATTTCACCTTTACATATGGTGGAATGTTTGGTCTTCTGCCCAGGCATGACTGTAATGGGCTTTTTCATCCCATGGACAACAACTGTCTCCCCCGGAGCCTGATTTAAACAAACCACATCACCATCAGAATCCTCCTCGCCAACTTACTCCTCAGCGCCAGCTACACCAGTATCCTCATCCTGTTGTACTTCAACAGTGACATCTTCAATTTGCATATCAGCAAGTGGACTGTGGGTGCTCCTTTCAGCACTTGCAGAGGGCATGCAAATGGTGGAAAGAGCCACCTCTTCCCGTCCAGTGCTGGGAAGATCAGGCATCGCAACCGCCACCACACTTGGACTCTCCTTGGGGATTTGTGATATCTTCTAAGAACGCACAGTTCTTCGCTGTGCTTTTGCCAGCTTAACTCGTTTGATTTTTTTAGTGGGATGAGGGCATCCATCGTCATATGAAGCTGAACCACTAATCATGAACATAGGGAAAGACCTTAGCCATTACTTGCCACTCCATGTCGTAAATGGCATATTGGCAAGTTTACGTTTCTCCTCAGATGATTTAAATGTTTTTTTTAAGGTCATTTTCCTGAACTTTGTCGTTTGGGATTGTATGTGCCCTCTACTATGACATTGGGCATCGGCCTTGGAAAACGACGTTGATGGCTTGTTATTGTCTATGTCATGACTAGTGACAGCAGCTTCAGCACTAGGAGGAAGTGGTTCTTGATCTTTCCCTATTTTATTTTTATTGGAAAAAATTTGGTCCTCCATTTATGTTATATTGATATATACGTGCGGCTAAGGCGCACACAAACACAGAAAATAATTTTTTATTTTTGTTGGAGACTAGTGCACTTTGTGGGTTACACCACCCTTTAAGAAATGAGCCAGCCAGCTCTTTACTTATGGGACACAGGCACACGCTTGGCACTGCTCCCTTGTTGATGCACGTGCAGCTACAGCGCACACAATTCACAAAGACAGAAAAAAAAAGATTTTTTAATTTTTTTGTGGAGCGCACTTTGAGGGTTACACCACCCTTTAACAGACAGACGCATGCTTGGAGCTGCTGCTTTGAGGATGCACGTACAGTGCCGACAATTCACAAACACAGAAGAAAATGTGTTTTTTTTGTTGGAACAGTGCAGACAATTCTCAAACACAGAAGAAACTGTTTTTTTGTTGTAGTGCACTTTGGGGGTTACACCACCCTTTAACAGACAGATGCACACTTGGCGCTGCTGCTTTGAGAATGCACGAACAGTGCACACAATTCACAAACACAGAAAAAAAATTTTTTTGGAGTGCACTTTGGGGGTTACAGCACCCTTTAACAGATGAGCCAACTGGCCCTTTACTTATGACACAGGTGCATGCTTGGCGCTGCTCCTTTGTTGATACACGTGCAGCAACAGTGCACACAATTCACAAACACAGAAATTATTTTTTAATTTTTTTTGGAGTGCACATTGGGGGTTACAGCACCCTTTAACGGACAATCCAGCCGGCCCTTGATTTATGACACAGGCGCATGCTTGGTGCTACTTTGTTGATGCACGTGTGGCTACCGCGCACACAATTCACAAACACAGAAAAAAAAAAAAATTTTTTGGAGTGCACTATGGGGGAGCACCCCTGACACACAGATCACCCCCTGGACAACACTACAGTACCCCTCTAGGACTGCAGCCTTTATGGGACACTGCACAACACAGTCCAGCCAGCCCCTATAGACTTTGGAGTGGACACAGCCCCTATGACTGCAACTGACTGCACAACACAGCCCAGCCAGCCCCTATGACAGCAGCACAACACAGCCCAGCCAGCCCCTATGGACAACAGCAGCACAACACAGCCCAGTCAGCCCCTATGGACTGAGTGGTCACAGCTCCTATGGACAACAGCAGCACAACACAGTCCAGCCAGCTCTAGCTCCCACCCTCCCTCTTCACTGTCCACAGCCGGAGAGAGAAATCGCACCGACGCGGGGACCTTTTATAGAATCCAAAACCCGCAGATCTGGAAGGCGGGATGATGATGTTTTGCCTCGATTTCAGATCCGAGTCAGGTGGGAAAAGTCGAGCCTGACTTGGATATGACTTAGATTGGGGGAGGCTCGGGGGGGTTCAGATTTCAGAAATCCGAACCGGCTCATCCCTAGTCAAGACCATCACGACCATCGGGCTTGCAATGAGACCCTTGTGGTAGGGTCTCATGGCCGCAAGCTCCAGAGAGCTTCTGGCTCTAATAGAGCCGGAAGCTCTCCCACTGACATCACTGGTGATGTCAGTAGGGCCACCTACAAACAGCAGGCGTTTGCATGGGAACACTTCCGTTTGTGAAGCCACCCCCACACCACGCCTCCAAAATGGTGTGAGCTGTTGATCAAAATTGACAGCCGCCCCCTTTTGGTGCGAGACCAAGAGCGACGGAGCACCCTTCGCTAGCCGGGTCTAGCATGCGCATGCGCAGTGGCCTAACATCGACTCTCTCGTGAGCGGGTCTGAATCAGGCCCACAGTTCACAGTAACCCTCTTCTCTGGGTATACAATCGGAAAACCGGCTGCCTTAATACCGGCTGCCGGCTTCCCGACTGTCATATCCCGGCGAAGGTGAAATGCCGGGCATCTAGAAGTAGGCACCTGACATTTCCCCGATGCTGGGAGACCGGTGCCCGGCATCCCGATCGAAAGGATGCCGGGCTCCACGAGCGGACAGCCACGGGGGGGAAGGGTAGGTTTAGGGCACCTGGGGGGGACTTAGGGTTAGGCACGCCCTCGGGAGGGTTAGGGTTAGGCTAGGGGGAGGGAGGTTTATGGATAGGCACCCCCGGGGGGGACTTAGGGTTAGGCAGCGGGGAAGGGGGGGTTAGGGTTAGGCACTTACAGGGGTGATTAGGGTTAGGCACTTTGGGGGGAGGTTAGGGTTAGGCACCCCTAAAGAGTGTTAGGTTAGTTTATACTTACCTTAGGGACGATCGGGATTTCCAGTGCTGTCGGGCTTCCGCTGCCGGGCTATGCACATCTGCCTGCCAGGCGCTGCCAGGAATCGGTATTTCTTACCGATTTAATTCTCTGTATGGGCTAGGTATATGTGTATGTACGCGTATATATATATATATATATATAATATATATATATACACACACACATACACAGTATATATATTTTAATGTGTAGAAATATATTACTCTGTAGTAGTAGTTTAAGTTACATGTTATCTGTACTACTGTAACTGTGAAACTGCATTTTATATAGGAAAGCAGCTGCAAGGATAGCAGTATAAAAGGGGCAGACCAGGGAGAGTGACAGTTGGAGAGTAACTGTTGAAATTATCAGAAGGAGTGTGCAGGATGAAACCTGTCTGCTAGAGTTTCCCTGAGACAAGTACACAACAACCCAGAAAAAACTGGTGACAAGGGGCCAAACTGCAGTCAGAGGTGGAGGAGATCCCAGAGGCAGTTCCGCTGAGTAGAATACCTGTATGGCAGCAGCTCTAACTAATGCTGAGAATGGTAATGGGGGAGTGGAGGATCACAGGAGGAGATGCTGCCATGCTTTTGAGATTTGCGCTCCACTGTCGAACGCAAACTGGAAGCTGTCATCTGCTCAGGCTAACTTGCACTTCTAGGTACTATTACCTGGAGATGGCCCACCCAGGAGCCCTGCAGTTGCATCCATGATATTGGCCTATGGCCTGGATGAGGTCTGCAACGCAATTGGATCTGGCCTAATTCATCCTGCAGCATCTGACAGGTCAGTCGTCTGTGAGAGGAATGGGGCATTTAATGTGGAGACCAATGTGTTTTATTTTTTTCCTGTGGTGGCCAATGTGTTTATTTTATTCCCTTGATAACCAGTGTTTTTTTATTTTTTCCTTTGAGGGCTAATATGTTTCATTTTTCATGTGAGGTCCAATGTGTATTATTTTTTTCCTGTGGGGGCCGATGTGTTTGTCTTTTCCTATTGATACCAATGTTTTTTTTTCCTGTGGGGCCCAATGTGTTTTTTATTTTTTTCTTGTGCATGTTTTTCATCTACACATGCATCTGATTCAGCAAGGAATGCATGCAATTGTTTGAAGTTTGTGATCTGCGCATGCATCACAGTGCACGTGTGTGAACGCAGACCCAGAGCACAATGATTGATGGGAAGTGCCATTTCTGAGTAAGGTCAGGGCTTGTGCAAGTGTGCTTATGGGTCCGATGTTACTCAATGTTACCGATTGTTTCCCTCCGACTGCAAGCCCGCTTGCAGTGTGTCCCAGCAGCAGCCTGATTGACAGGCTGAGGCATTTGGGAGGCAGAGGGGGGGTGTCGCCCCCGTTTTCCAGGAGGGACGAGGCCAGAGTTTCCATGGGTGCATGCAGACTTTCTGGCCTTGCAGACCGATGGTCGCAATTGTGTCGGTGGTGACGCCAGGCTGCGACCTGGGTTGCAGCGCTGGGATCACGCAAATGCAGCAAGGAGGTGTATGACACCTTCTTCTGCATTTGCATTTTAAATGGAGGGAATTGCACAGTCACTTTTGTGCAGCTGTGCAATTCCATCCATCTCTGAATCAGGCCCAGTACAGATTCAGATGCAAGCATGAAGAAGTGTATTAGAAATGTGTTGGGCATTCCTGTATGGGTGTGTTATTGGAATGACGCGGGTGTGTTGCTGAAGGTGGTTGCATACAGCAAAGCTGAATTGCTTACATTGGATGCCATACTCAAATGGTGATTTGCACCTAGCATAGGGCTGGCGCAAGTTTCAATGGTGTAATCGATGGTGACATCTCAAGATGCTCACAGTATGATTTCAGCATCTGTATACAATGACAGTGTATACAGAAGTACAGATGTACACCAGGCAAGGGCTTTTTTGGTGGCAAGGAAGGCTGCGACTGTGTCCAACTCAGAATCAGGCCTCATGAGGATGGATTCCGCTCCCTCAACTGACCCCACCTTCACTAGGACTGCTTCTAAAAATTTCCTGGGCTGGTTTTCCATCCCAATCTGCTTTTGCAATTCATGATGTACATCAGGAGTCAGGGAACTTTTTTACATTTTACCCCAAAATATACTTAGATACACTGACGTTACCCCCTTTATTTGAAAGGAAGGAAATCCTATAGTAGTGCCCCCATATAATGCCCCTGTAGTAGTGCCCCCATAGTTATGCCCCTGTAGTAGTGCCCTCATAGTTATGCCCCTGTAGCAGTGCCCCCATGGTTATGTCCCTGTAGCAGAGACCCCATAGTTATGCCCCTGTAGCAGTGCCCTCATAGTTATGCCCCTGTAGCAGTGCCCCCATAGTTATGCCCTTGTAGCAGTGTCCCCATAGTTATGCCCCTGTAGCAGTGTCCCCATAGTTATGTCCCTGTAGCAGTGCCCCCATAGTCATGACCCTGTAGTGCTGTTTGTACAAAAAAAAAACTTACCTTAATCCCTGCTCCTGCATCTGCCACCATCCTGTCCGCCTGGCTGCTCCTTGGAACTAAGGGAGAGACATCATGATGTCTCTCCCATAGTGCGCATGGAGAGAGCTGGAATAACATCTCAGCGGGCATCCGGCTTAGAGCCTCCCTACAGCGATGGGCTGGAGGTCACTGACGCCGGGTGCAGCGGGTGCACCGCTGCACCCGGCACCCGTGACCTCCATTCCTGGGGGTAATAGATGGACAGCAGGGCATGCAATGATTCATATGCATGCCGGGCTGTCTATCCATTACCCCCAGGAATTTCAGTTTTACCACAAATGGGGTAATTTTCCCCGACCACTGATGTACATTAATCCATAAATGCACATTTTTGTTGTCCTTATTTCAATGCATTTTATTCTGCTTCTTTGTATTAGTCCCTTCTCTAATATTAGCCTTATTTATAAGTAAATATTCTTTGCTTATATGACCTAATTTAGAGCCTGATTCAGAGATGTACAGTCATCCGAGGATGAATGCACATCTCTGATGGTTACCGGTCTGCACCTGCACAGGACATGTGATCTCACTCACTAACAAGCCGCAGCATGATTGATATACTGCAGTTTTTGGGGTCTTGACTGGTCACCTTTCGGCATTTAGCCAGGGTCTGCGTCGACTGATGTAGACCAGGCATGACCTGGCATCAGCCAGGCTGTGAGAAGCTTCAGCTATATTAGTCTTCCGACATATTAGTCTGCTGACATTTTAACCATACTTACCGACTTTGCAGAGCAGCATTCCGGGAGCAGCCAGACTGGACCTTCTTCTTTCATCTTTGGGGTTGGGCCAGAAAATAGCCAGCAATAAGCCCCACCCCCTTTACAGGAAACCCCTGTGATTCATGGATCCATGAGGAGGGGCAGGGATAAATGACGCGATTCTGCCATTTAGCCATGCCCCTTCCATACGGACCCACAAACGTCTCAGAAAACCTCCCCATCCTGCCCACTTCACTAGGAAGTGGGTGGAATGCGGGAGATTTGCCTACTCTTTCAGGAATGCGGGGATTATCCACAAAATCGGGAGACTCCCGCGACTCCTGGGATTAGACAAGTATGATATTAACCTTAGTGTGTTTCTTTGATCGGTAGGGAATAAAGACATTTATTATGGGCACAGTAAGGTCACATTCACATAATAGAGGCACACACATCCACAGATACAACCTTTAGTAGACATATCACTTGTAAATACTGGAAGGCCACTGCAATACTAAGTAATTATCATGATGACTATCAACAGCACTATCTAGTCCCTTCATGTTAGGCAATAACAACTGCTTTACAACAGCTGTGACTTGGTTGTGACTGTGGGAGTGTCTCAGGGCCTCCCTGTCTTGATCCCTTTGCACTAGAGACTAAGGAGTCCAGTTACTAAGCAGTGATAGGAGAGAGAGGGCCTGATTCAGAGCCGGACACTCTGACAAGAGCACTCGCTCTGAATCAGGGCCCTCCTACCTAATATTGGAGCGGCCTCCCACAGCTTATGCGAGCGGCTAAAAAGATGGTCACGATGGTCAAGACCATCACAGCACAGATGGTGTAATGGTAGCATTACTGCCTCACAGCACTGAGGTCGTTGGTTCGATACACACTACGGCCCTAACTGTGTGGAGTTTGTATATTCTCCTTGTGCTTGCGTGGGTTTCCCCCGGGTGCTCCGGTTTCCTCCCACACTCCAAAAATATACTGGTAGGTTAATTCGCTCCCATTAAAATTACCCCTAGTGTGTGTGTATGTGTGCGTGCATGTGGTAGGGAATATAGATTGTAAGCTCCACTGGGGCAGGGACTGATGTGAATGGCCGAATATTCTCTGTAAAGCGCTGCGGAATATGTGTGTGCGCTATATAAATGACTGGTAATAATAAATAAATAAATATGAATGACCTTTGAACTGACATGCTTTAAAAAACTGAAATGGAGAAGTCAGGGTCTAAAAAATCTTATCACAAGCAAAAGCAAACATGAATACAAATGTGTTTAATGCATAAAACAGAATGGGATTTTTTTGTTCACATGCAAATCATATGCAGTTTTTTAATGGCAGATTTTTCAGAAATATGGCATCATATATTTTAATAAATACAGAAAAAATTCCCCCCACATCGTTTTCTATTATTGTTCATATGGACTAGTTTCTGACATACTCTAGAGACAGGATCTTCAGCAAATTCACCAGCAGATTTTATAGATTGCCCTTATTTATCACCGAGCAGTATTTATTACCGTTCGTTGTGTTATTTGAAACTCTCTAGTCTCATGCATCAGCCAGCATCCAGGTCTATACCTATAATCCCACCCCAATGCTCAGCAGCCAGAACCCCCCCTATTCAACCCTCCCATGGCAGGCACCCCCCCTCTTCCCTACCACAGTAGCCTTTGGCCCCCCTTTCTCTCACAGTAGGGAAGGAAAGTTTCTTCCACTGCTGGGCAGGGATTCTAGTGGGCAGCCAGGTCTCACAGACTGCGCATTTGCTGGGAATGGTAACATATGGCACATACACCCATTACTGAAAAATAACAACTTCATTCATCAGTGCGGTTTAGAGAGAAGAAACAGCGCTGACAGGATTTTGAACACTACCGCTTGCTGGTGAGCACATCATTGATGAATTCAAGTTAATAAAAAGCTGTGGTGAGTGGCAATGGTAAATAACATAGCAGGACAAACCTGTTAGTAAAAGGAGCCGATAGTATCTTGCATTTATATCTTAAAGTACCATGAAAGTTGCCAGGAGAATTTTGTGAGAGGGGCCTTTGGAAAGCCATTTCGAAAGCACTCTGTGCCAGGATAGCATAATCTGCAGTCGCCTTCTGGCACGCAGAGCCTATAAGTGTCAGCCTCTGTTGAATAAGGTACAATAAGCCAGCATTTATGGAAATTTTAAAAAGCTTAACATTCATAAACATGTACTCCCATGATTTAGATTCAAGGCAAGGTTAATAATATGGGTTTTCTCTAACTAATGAGCTGCACCTGTGTCCACCTGTCTCTAGCAAACAGACTTTGCCAGATCATTGCATCAAGCTTGTTGGAAGATTTTGTCTGATTCTTCTGTTAGCTGTTCCAGTATTTCCTTTTGCTTTGGACTTCTGACATTCCCTTGGGAATCCCCTTTCAAAATTTCCAGCCAACATTCATCAAAATGCATTGGTCCATCATTTATCAAAGTGCTTTACCCATAATCCCTATTCCAGCCATTTAATATTTAGAGACATTGGTACCACTTTCACATTTTCAGTGCTTAAGGACTTCAGCTGTAATTTCTAGAGAGGAGCTGTTCAGTTTTGCAGACATCTGAATACACCCGAATTTTGGATTTCCGAGTAGAACTGAGTCCCAACTTGGGTCTTCCTGCCAAGTTTGGATCTTAAAACAAGGCAAAAGTAAATTTTCCTGGAAACCTCAGATCTCACGTGTTTTGGATTGCATGTAAGAGCCCCCTTCATGATCAGGTGCCATTTCACAAAGGAGAGTGTATGGAGTGGGGGTGGGCTGTAGTTGCTTTGCAAATGATGCCATTAGGGTGCCATTAGAATGCCATTAGATTAGAGAGAGTTGTAGTACAGTAGGTAGATGGAGTATGTAGGAAAGATGATTGCAGGCGTCTTTGTCTCTGTATGTGTTTGTTTGTCAGGAACACTAACTAGCAACTGCAATCCAGAGCACTGCAAACATACTATTGTGTAAATGCTTGCCATATATTGTAACACCTGCAATCTATTGCTGCAAACAGGCTGTTATGTATGTTTTTTACAGTGAACTTTTTACACTTGATTTTTGTCAAGAATTTGTAGTTGATGAGGGTAGAGAGAAAGTGTGATTTCAAGATTATTTGTCCAAAAATAGTATACAGTCTGTGCTGTGTCTGAGTTTGCTGCACCCCAAAGAAGATCTCTTTTATGTTATTAAAAAAGAATGCAAACATTTTTTTTCTGTAATATGCAGTATTTTATTGCAGTCCAGTTTTAGTTCTATTTCAAAGGTGTGTATCTTGGAAAGCCAGCATGGCAAGTAAAGGCTCAGCCCTTGCCTTTATTTCGAGTGGTGGTGGTGCTACTGCTCTTTCATTCACTAGAATACCTATTGGGAAAGCCAGGGCCAAACACAGTCAGACATCTCTTATCACCTCTAAAACAGTCAAATTTTTGCACAAAAAGAACACTAAGGGGTATATTTAATAAAGTGAGAGTTTTTAGAAGTGGAGATGTTGCCCACAGCAACCAAAGATTCTAGTTAACATTTAACAACCAACTTCTGATTGGTTGCTACGGGCAACATCTCAACTTCTAAAAACTCTCACTTTATTAAATTTACCCCTAAGGCTGAAGAACAAACTGTGTGCTCACAAAGTTCATGGATTCCTAAAAAGATTGTAAGGGGTATATTTACTAAAGTGAAAGTTTTTTAGAAATGTAGATGTTGCCCATAGCATCCAATCATATTATATGCAACATTTAACTAGCTAGAATTTGATTGCTTGCGATGGGCAACATCTCCACTTCTAAAAAGTCTCACTTTAGTAAATACACCCCTAAGGGTGTCCACGAGTGCTATGTGTAAGTCTCACATTTCTGACATTGTAATCCCAGAGAGCCCTTCTTCCACAATTTCTGAACCCTCTGCAAATGTGAGCATGGTTTAGACATACAATTAATGATGATGATGGTTTAGACAGAAATTGAGGATGCTACTTTGGAATTGCAACAGGATGAGGTAGATAATTGTGTATTTGACAGTAATACAAATGTTGATGATGAAGTTGTTGGACAAGCACAAATTGATAAAATTCAGGAGGGTGAAATTGTATTTGACCAAGTAAGTCAGCCAGCAGTGGCAGCAGTTCTTGCTAGTGATAAGAAAAAGGACATTGTCATGCATGTGCATATACCAAAAAAGCTACCTCTACCATGTGGAATAATTGTTATCCAAATACTGACATTTGTCAAGCCATCTGCATCATTTATGCTGCCAAAGTAGAGGTAGGGATGTTCTATTCACCTCCTCCCTGCATCAGCCAGCATCCAGGTCTATACCTATAATCCCACCCCAATGCTCAGCAGCCAGAACCCCCCCTATTCAACCCTCCCATGGCAGGCACCCCTCATCTTCCCTACCACAGTAGCCTTTGGCCCCCCTTCCTCCCTCCCTCTCACAGTAGGGAAGGGCGGTTTCTTCCACTGCTGGGCAGGGATTCTAGTGGGAAGCCAGGTTTCACAGACTGCGCATTTGCTGGGAATGGTAACATATGGCACATACACCCATTACTGAAAAATAACAACTTCATTCATCAGTGCGGTTTAGAAAGAAGAAACAGTGCTGACAGGATTTTGAACACTACCGCTTGCTGGTGAGCACATCATTGATAAATTCAAGTTAATAAAAAGCTGTGGTGAGTGGCAATGGTAAATAACATAGCAGGACAAACCTGTTAGTAAAAGGAGCCGATAGTATCTTGCATTTATATCTTAAAGTACCATGAAAGTTGCCAGGAGAATTTTGTGAGAGGGGTCTTTGGAAAGCCATCTCGAAAGCACTCTGTGCCAGGACAGCATAATCTGCAGTCGCCTTCTGGCACGCAGAGCCTATAAGTTTCAGCCTCTGTTGAATAAGGTACAATAAGCCAGCATTTATGGAAATTTTAAAAAGCTTAACATTCATAAACATGTACTCCCATGATTTAGATTCAAGGCAAGGTTAATAATATGGGTTTTCTCTAGCTAATGAGCTGCACCTGTGTCCACCTGTCTCTAGCAAACAGACTTTGCCAGATCATTGCATCAAGCTTGTTGGAAGATTTTGTCTGATTCTTCTGTTAACATTCTATTCTGATTCTACTTAACATTTAACTAGCAACTTCTAGAAGATAATAGCTAGAGTCTGATTGGTTGCTACGGGCAACATCTCAACTTCTAAAAACTCTCACTTTATTAAATTTACCCCTAAGGCTGAAGAACAAACTGTGTGCTCACAAAGTTCATGGATTCCTAAAAAGATTGTAAGGGGTATATTTACTAAAGTTAAAGTTTTTTTAGAAATGTAGATGTTGCCCATAGCATCCAATCATATTATATGCAACATTTAACTAGCTAGAATTTGATTGCTTGCGATGGGCAACATCTCCACTTCTAAAAAGTCTCACTTTAGTAAATACACCCCTAAGGGTGTCCACGAGTGCTATGTGTAAGTCTCACATTTCTGACATTGTAATCCCAGAGAGCCCTTCTTCCACAATTTCTGAACCCTCTGCAAATGTGAGCATGGTTTAGACATACAATTAATGATGATGATGGTTTAGACATAGAAATTGGGGATGCTACTTTGGAATTGCAACAGGATGAGGTAGATAATTGTGTATTTGACAGTAATACAAATGTTGATGATGAAGTTGTTGGACAAGCACAAATTGATAAAATTCAGGAGGGTGAAGTTGTATTTGACCAAGTAAGTCAGCCAGCAGTGGCAGCAGTTCTTGCTAGTGATAAGAAAAAGGACATTGTCATGCATGTGCATATACCAAAAAAGCTACCTCTACCATGTGGAATAATTTTTATCCAAATACTGACATTTGTCAAGCCATCTGTATCATTTATGCTGCCAAAGTAGAGGTAGGGATGTTCTATTCACCTCCTCCCTGTAATGTCATTCGGAAATGATTTATCAAAATCTGAAAAACCCCTAAAATAATAACAATCTGTCTAGCATCAGCTATCAGTAGCATGGATAGACACCAATAGATTGGGTACAGGATCCTAGCTGTCGGGATGCTGGCAGTCAGAATACCGCTAGCAGAATCCTGACCCAAGTAGGTAAGTATACTATCTATAACCCTTACCCTCCACCTAACCCTAACCCTCCCCCGCCCACAGCCTAACCCTAACCCCTAAACCTAACCCTCCCCTAACCCTAATACTTCCAATTGGGATGCCAGCAGTCGGAATTTTGGTGCCAGGGTTCTGAGCGTAACTGCATTATGATCCCAACACATAGAATCTTCCCCACTAACACCTTCATCATCAAACTCTTTATTAATGAACTGAGGTAGTCCTGCGCCCAATTTGCAAAGGTAAACTAACTCCTCCCCTATCCTGATGTCCCA
Source organism: Taudactylus pleione (assembly GCA_031769625.1). Classification (NCBI taxonomy): domain Eukaryota; kingdom Metazoa; phylum Chordata; class Amphibia; order Anura; family Myobatrachidae; genus Taudactylus; species Taudactylus pleione. The sequence goes on along the minus strand of JAUIMM010000145.1, from coordinate 1,074,429 downwards.
AGAAGAATCCTTGCACACAAGAGCTGCTGCTGCTGGGGGTGAATATTCATCAAGGAAGGGTACAAAAAAATAGTAGTTTCAAAAAACAATCATTTGCAAAAAGAAAGAAGTATGACAGCTGCCATCCTGTTGCACAGAGGATCATTGAAATCATGAAAACTATGTTAGCATTAGATCTGCATCCAATATCTGCCATCAATGCATCTAGCTGTAGGCAATTAGCAGAAGTCATGGGCCCATGCTACCAATTCCATCTTGATTCTATTTTTGCAGAACAGCAATTCCTCATCTGTACCAAGACGTAAAAAAATCTATTCTTTGCCTGGAAAATGCCATTGCACCTACTATCCACTTAACAACAGAAATGTGGACAAGAGGTACTTGTGAAAAAATAGTTTACATGACTATGACAATCCACTGGGTGAGTGTTTAGACTTTAGCAGAAGCAGTATCTCACACACCATGTCAGCTCATTCACAGGCAGGCTAATCTCTGTATCACTGGATTCACTAAGCGGCATACTGGTGTCAAGCTTTGGGAAAAACTAAGGGCCTGATTCAGACCCGGACGCAAGTGGCTGATCGTACGTTCGGCGTACGTGCCGAAAAATGTAAATTTAAGCACTCGCACGTAATTTCGAACGCACCTAAAATTCCACCCCAAAGTCTACTGACCCCTCCTCTAGCTAACAAGCAAGCCAAATAGCGAGCGTACATCCCCAATGTGGCTTGCAGGGAATGCACGCACAAGTACAAACCGGAAGGGGCCTGTCAGATTCCGATTACCTGCTCGTTTATTCTGCCTACCTCCTTCAATCGTATCATGCCAATCAATATATCAATTAGCTTAATTGCTCTTCAGATGTGTTTTTTTTTTTAATTGCAATAAACTTTACTTTTGTCCGTGTTTGTGTTTACCCGCAGAATACGTACGGTTTAAACACTAGCTTTCTTTTGCCAAAATACATGTTTGAGCCAATTATCCATTTGTTTTCCGTGTTTTTACCCACGCATATTTTACTGGGTTCATTTCTTTATTTAAATTAGCTAACGCATGTCACTGCATTAAGCCTATCATAACTCTCAATAGATTTTTGGCCCTGTCGAACACATGACTCAAACACTAACCAATGGAATGGTTCCTGTTAATTTCCCAACTACATTAGCCAATCAAAATTATTTTCTGGTCTTTATTAAAATTGTTTTTTTCAAAATACACCATTGCCATCATGAGAGCCTCTGCATTCACCAAGCGAGAGCTCCTGATTTTAACAGAGGTGATGGACAGGCGGATCACCAGCCAGCCTCCCCCCATCACCAATCGTGAAAAGCGTGCCGCCTATGCGGAGGTTTGCGGACGCCTGCGTTCCTTCGGCTCACGCCGCCAGATCGGCCAGCTGGAGTGCAGGTGGTCCGACCTTCAACGGCGGACGCCCCGCTTGCTGGCATGCTTTCGCATGCGGATAGCGGAGAGTAAGTTTTTTTTTCTTTGGTTTTCATGTTTATCTTTGTGGAACTATCGGCGTGTGCATGTTTTCTTGTATGGCCTGTTTATTCTTTGCACTCATATCTGCGTGTGCATGTTTTCTGGTTTGGCCTGTTAATTCTTTGCCCTCATATCTGCGTGTGCATGTTTTCTGGTTTGGCCTGTTTATTCTTTGCACTCATATCTGCGTGTGCATGTTTTCTGGTTTGGCCTGTTTATTCTTTGCACTCATATCTGCGTGTGCATGTTTTCTGGATTGGCCTGTTTATTCTTTGTACTCATATCTGCATGTGCATGTTTTCAATTTTTTGGGTTAAACAATTAGCGTTTAACAAGGTGATGTTCTAAACTAACCTCAATTTGTTTTCCATCATTTAGGGGCCGAGCGAAGACTACGGCGTCATCGCCGGCAAAGACGGCGCACTCGTCCCCTCTCCCCTACCCCCAGCCAAACCTCCTCTCCCCAAAATACCCAAAATTCCCCCTCCTCCCCAGCCTGCCCAAAACCTGTCGCCCATCCCTCTTTGCTAGTTCCCCTCCATCCCAATTCCCACTCCCCTCAACCCACCCCTCTCTTGACCACCCCATCTCCGGAATTGGTGATCACCCCTCCCACCTCCTTGGGAAATTTGACCATCTCCGAGGAGGACAAGGGAGTTGTTTTGGGGCAAGCCGTCATTCATAACGGTATGTTTCCCTTTTATCCTTTTTTGTTTTTGAAAATGTGTTGATCTAATCCTTTGTCTGTCCCTTTTCCTTTTTTTGGTTTTCCAAAAGTTTTGTTATATATCTGTTTGTATTTACATTTCACAGCTGATTTCCCCATACACATATCCCACATGGCAAAACAGTCAAACTTGTATGTCTGGCTTACGGTTGCTATTTTTTTTTGGTTTTTTGTTTGTCCATTTTTTTGGGCTTCTGGGTTTTTGTTAAAATGTGTTTTTTGCAACACTATTGTCACTTTTTGATAACTCTCTTTTGCTTGTGTTTTTTTGGAGATTCATAAATTATGGATTCATTGTAGTAAGCACCACAATTTTCTAACCCACAGGGGACCAGAGGCATTTGGCGGACCTAGCCGGGTGCATCCAAGTTATGCGGGGGCACGTGATCGGCCTGTTGGTGGTCCTGGATCGTATGGCAGGGATCCTGCGTCCCTATTTTTTTTTGTTTTAAGCCTCAAATTATTTTTCAAAAATAAAAAGTTACATTGTTTAAACTTACATAAGTAGACTAAGATTGTGTTATGTTGTTTTTTTAAAGCAGGCACATGAAACAGCTAACACTAACACTAGGTTTTGCGAGTTTACATTTTTTTTTTTTACTTAAAAAAATTTACATGTTACTATTTTGTGGGAAACCTGCTTAGGCCGACATTCCAAGGCATACTGATTCTTCATAATACCTTTTGGTGTTGGTTTGGACCCACAAATCATAGTTAAATAATGTGCAAATTGCCACATTACAGGATTAACCCTTAAGCAAATTTTACGTGGGTGAACCTGCTTACACTTGCTTGTAATGTACAATAAAATTTTTGGGATTACAAAATCAAAAAATGTATTCACCACATAAAATAAATAACAAAGTGTTGGTTCACAAAAAATACACACAGTGATAACAAAATGTAAAAACCAGCAAACACCATAAGAAAAATTACAAAAAAAATCAAGAACTGGTTGACAAATGAGCATGCCAACATGAATCAACAAATGTTGAGTTTCAAAATTGGGTCCAGAATATATATCCAATGTGTCCCCATGAAGTCATTTTTTGGGAGCAGGAAGTAGTCATCATTTCAGTCCAAAAGATTATGAAATAAAACACAAGATGGGAAATAAAAAACCAATTAATTTGATGGTCTAAAAAATTCCTTACAACATTGTGTCAAATAACTTCTTTTGTGCCAATAATTACCTAAAATATCTGGCCACCACATCATTGCGTATGGCCCCCCACATACTGACCTCCGACCAACCTCGGGGGGGCCATCCTCAGGCAAGGCATCCTCTGGCTGCATTGGGACACCACTCCTTATGGCGATGTTGTGAAATTTCCCACACAGGACCACAATTTTCAAAACCATATCCGGCAAATACATGAGTTCGCCACCAGAGCGGTGGAGGGATCTGAATCGGCCTTTTAAAAGGCCGATACAGCGCTCCACCCCTTGCCTGGTGGCTGTAAGTGTGGAATTAAAATTACTTTGTGGCCCTGGTGTGGGAGAAAAATAAGGAGTGAGCAGCCAGGGCGTGCAAGGGTAGCCACTGTCTCCTGTGAAAAAGAAGTGACAACATCAGGAACACTGTGTATCAAGCTTAGCATTGGTATGTACTAAAGGTCTCCACTTACCCAGAAGCCATGCATCACCAGCTTGTAGGTTGTCTAATTTTTGCCATATCCCTGATTGCCGGATGACGAATGAGTCATGTGCACTCCCGGGTAATTTTGCATTCAGGGACAGGATCTGGAGGGAGGCATCACATACCACCATTACATTCAGTGAGTGATAGTGTTTGCGGTTCCTAAAAATGGCCTCCAGCCATGCTGGAGGCTGAAATGGTATGTGAGTACCATCCACAACCCCTATGATGTGTGGGAAGCCAGCTATTTGGTAAAAATTGGCCTTGGCCACACTAAGGGCACCCATATCCAAAGGCATTTGAATAAAATGATGGAGGTGCTTGAAAAGGGCCTCCATCACTGCCCTCAGGATCCTGGAAAAGGAGGATTGGGATATTCCAGCAACTATTCCCACCGTGGTTTGAAAGGATCCAGAGGCACAGAAATGTAACACCGCCATAAATTGCGTAAGTGGTGGTATTGCTGTAGGACTGTCAATTTGCCGCTCCAGATCACTCTCTATTAATGAGAGAGTGTCTATGATGATTTGGGGCGGAAGACGGTAGCGTCTTAACACCTCATCATCGGGCATTCCAAAAAGGGTGACACGTGTTCTATATATCTGGGGCCTTGCACGCCTACGATGCCTATGCCTGGGACGAGATTGAGGTTGGTCGGCTTCCGGGAGCATGGCCACAACAATCCGACCAAGATCAACCTGAAATGGCAAGAATTGAATTTAAGGTTTGTTTGCCCCAAAAAATAATGAAAAATACTTATCTTTATGATACAATCCAATGATTCTTACATGCCGGGGTATTGTCATGATTTACAAAGCCTAAAAAACCAAATACCAGAACAAGGAAAAAATGTTTGGTGGCCATTTAGACAAAACATAAAAGGGGATAAACACACATTTCTCCAAAGAGCAAACCGACAGTGCGCAGACTTCCATAATTTGGGGCCCAAACAACAACTAAAATTGGGAACAGTAAATATCACCCAATTTAACTACAGAAAATAAGCAGACAAAAATGCGCTAATTAGTTCGCAATTTAACTACAGAAAATAAGCAGACAAAAATGCGCTAATTAGTTCGCAATTTAACTACAGAAAATAAGCAGACAAAAATGCGCTAATTAGTTCAGACATTTAGGAAATACAAAAACAAAGGTAAAAACTGTAAGGTGCACAAAAGATGCGTAAAAAAAGACATGAACATTTAACAAACAAGTAAAAATCCCAATTTACCAATACAGGATATAGAAGTCACAGAACAAAAAGGTCATTGGGGCAGAGCCAAAAGAAACCTACAAAAGGAGAATTTTGAAAAATTTAGGGAGCAAAAACTAAATAAAAGAAGGATAGCCAAATTGAACAAAAGGAAGACGGGCAAAAAACTTACCAAAAAAATACACCACAAGTAAAAGAACCACTCCAAAAAAAGCGAACGGAAAGATAAACTAAAAAAAAACGCACTGAAAAAATCGCCAAACACCACCAAATACAATTCCCGCCAACAATCCACTCCGACCAACGTAACCTCTAACAACCAACACCCGCCACCTAGACTAGAGATGGCCAAAGCCATAAATAGTGTTTATTTTCCCACTCAAATTAAGGAGGGATCATAGGAATGCACAATCAATGATGCGGACGAATAATAAGGACGCATGTATAAATACGTCACAACCAAAAAAAAACGGTCTGGTGTATTTCTTGTTTTGGTATGAGAAATGGCTACAGACCAGCCAAACAATGGCCAAGAGGCGGCCGGTAAGTTTTTCTGGCGTTTCCAAACAAGGATTATTTTGAGGCAGAATATAGTGAAAGTTGGCCAGCTAAAATTGCACAATTTTATTGAAAATAGGTGTGGAGGATGACATGGAAGAGGCTGCTGGGCCCAGTATTCCGGTCAAAGCAGGGAAAAAGAAAAGGCAGCCACAATTCACAAGAAAGGAGATGGAGGTTTTGGTTCAGAAGTGTGTGGACATCCTGCCACAGGCAGACAGGAATATGGGTGCAAGCCAGAAGTGGTGAATGTGGGAGGAGAAAGCCAGTGCTGTCAATAGGGTGGGTGATTATGTCCGTCTAGCCTGGGATGTCAAACGGCAGTAAGTAAAAACTTGACCACCCAAAAAAAACAGGGTGAAATAATGCAGGAATAATGGCTACTTTTTCACCCACAGATGGCAAGACTTCAAATATCGCCTGAAACAAAAAATGGCTGACAGGGCTAGGCATGCAAGGGGGACAGGTGGGAGTCCCACCCCTGTGTCATTGGAGTTTAATTATTTGGAAGAGCTGGCACAGGGGTGTGTGCAGGATGTGGAGGTGTTTGGCGTGTCCAACATGGATACGGACATGCCAGACTTTGCGGCTCCTCATGTTGTCCCAGGTAAATGTTGTGATGTAACCAACTCTGAAATGTTAATGTGACAATATGTAGATTGTAATGTTCCTCTTTTCTCTTTTTTCTCACAGAGACACAGGCGGATGAGTCTGCTCCAGAGGGGAGCCTTGGCCGCAGAATTTCTGCTGGCTCTGCAGGGGAGGAACCAGTACATCCGGCTGAGGACCCTGCAGAAGCCAGTCCTGGGCAATCCCCCTCGCAGGCAGTGGCACTCCTCACAGAACTCAATTTTAAATCGGATTCCCATACGGAGATTCTGCAGAGGATGGACGCCAGTCTGCTACGGGTGGCTGGGGTCCTGGAGCAAAATGCAGCGGCCAACGTGACCATTGGTCAGGCCCTGGCTGAAAATACCAGGGCCAACATCCGAATCGCCAATGCCCTGGAGCAGCTCGTTTGCCAGCACATGGTGGAGCCGACCTCCCTTCCTGCCGGATCATCAGGATCCTCCACCTCTGGCACAACAACAGCCATTCCTCCAAATGTGCCTAGCCCTGTGCCTAGTCAAGAGGCCACAACATCTGCCTCTGGACAGGCCAGCCAGAGGACATCCCGGAGCCGGTCTGGCGCCCACCCTACCCCAGCCAAACGGGGAAAGAAACTATGACAGCACTGGCTACTTTGCCCACACTCCTTCTGTGCTTGCCCCATATTCCTTTCTGGCCAAAACTTCCCTCTCCTTTCTTGTGAATTGTTTTTTTTTATTTTGTCATTTTTGTGCCAAAAATATCATTTTACCAAAAAAAATTTGCCAAATATTAGTGGGTAACAATGACCCCAAAAATGTACGTGACAATGCACATGATTTGTTTTAAAATGTGTTTTGCAAATAAAACCTACAAATTGTTCTCAACTGTATTGTGACATTAATTGAAAATTGGTTTATAGTTAATTCTGTCCCACAAGGGAAAAACGAAATCTGAGTTTGGGACTTTCCCAAAATCAAGGGTTAAAATAAAATGTTGCTTTAAGGAACACTTTGGAATCAAAAAAAAAAAAAACCAGCCCAATGCAAAGTGTTTCAATATACACAAACATGATTACAATATTGTTACAAAATGCAAAAATACTAACCAAATTGTAAAATACATTCCTACAAAAAAACGCTAATTGATTGTGTAATCCTGAAATTAGCAGCCGAGATTTTCAGCTGCGTACGGTTTTGTGCTATTACAAAGGGAAACAAAAAAAAAACATTACAAGCTGGTTTTCAATCCAAAGTTGATTGTTTATCTGACAAGCCGTGATAAATCGCTGAAACATCGAGGAGGCCCGGGCAAAAGGACAAGGCCATCGCCATTGTGGTCGAGTAATCCAGACCCTAAGCTGTGCGAGCAGTTTGAACGGAAAGAGGATCAGCCAGTGACGTATGAGTTGGTACGAACACATTGGACGTTCGCATGAGCTAATTTATGTACGCCCCAAAAACGCCTCGCCATGCCTGCGTTTTTCCATCTCCACCCCCGTCAACGCCCAAAAATGGCCTGTTCTGTCAATCACATTTGACATGTCACTTCCTGTTCGCAATTTGCCGAACGAGTGAAAAAAAGCTCGCAATCTGCCGTACGCACATGTGCAGTGTTACACCAACGCATGCGCGGTTTCTCAACATCGGAACGCAACGAGCGTACTGCTGTTAACGAGCGGCTCTGAATGAGGGCCTAAGGCCCATAAAATTTCTGGACATTCAGCAACTGCATGAAGAACATTGGAGCAGCTGCAAGCACAGTATCATTGGCCATGCCACTAACTGAAGCAAGAGGTACAGTAGTTCCCAGATGGTATTCCACCCTTTATATGCTTGAGCGACTGGAGAAATGCAAATAAGCTATCCAAATGTTCACATGAATCTATGGCACAAGAATAGGGGGGAGAAGTTACCACCTTACTGCAGCACACTGGAGAACACTCTTGGTTTTCTGCAAGCTACTGAAACCATTTGAAATTGTAAGTGAATTCTGACAGGTCATATCCGAGTTCAGGTCATATGCTTAAATTACCAACTGGAAAAGGAGGAGATGAAACTAAGCAATTCCACTAAGTATGTTGGATTTGTAGATCAATTTCTTTATTTGCTTCACCAGCACTCAAGAGTTTGCAGCATACTGCAATTGTATCACTACATTTTGGCAACCATGCTTGATTCTAGGTTTCTGTCCAATGTTAGGTCTTTCTTTCCAACTGACTCAGGGACTGAGGACCTCATCCAGAGCCGGTCGCACAGAGCGTGCGGTCGGTCTGAATGAGGCTCCTTTGTGGTGGTAAGGCTGTGGGTTAACACCCACAGCCTTACAACCACCTAAGGTGATGGTCGCGATGGTCAAGACCATCGCGACCATCGGGGCTTACGACGAGACCCTAGGGTAGGGTCTCCCTTGTCGTAAGCCCCGGAGAGCTTTCGGCTCTGTCTGAGCTGGAAGCTCTCCACTGACATCACTAGTGATGTCAGTGGGGCCGCCCCCAAATGGTAGGCGTTCCCATGGGAACGCCTCCATTTGGGCTGCCACCCCGCCGGCCCGCCTTCCAAACGGGGCGAGCTGTCAATCAACATCGACAGCTCGCCCCCTTTGGATCGAGACCCGCTACGACTAGTGCTGTCTGTCGAAGTGGGTCTCACGCATGCGCATGACGGCACCGGCGCCGTCATGCGCATGCTCTGTGGGGGGCCATCGACCCGGTCCGAGCGCATCGGCGCTAATGACCGGGTCTGAATAACCCCCTGATTCCGAGATTTACGCCAATGCATTCACAACTGTGATCTCTTTTTGTCCTCCAAAGCTTACCTGAGCATAAGGATGCCCAGTGCTGCCTTCTCAAATCCATCTGATGTCATACAACAGCATAAATGTTGGGAACATCCATGAAGATCAGGCAGACATGCAGCTTCTGAGTGAAGTTTAACCTGTCTCAAACACTGCATCTCTCCTGACATGCTGCAAGCTCTCATTCTGTGAAGGAGATTACAATGGCTGACTTATGCATGCGCATGAAATGCCTGGATTTCCAGAGCCACTCCCTGTTACCTCCGTCAAATGCTTATTACCTGTCTCTCCTTTTGTGAGTGAATCTTCTGCATGAGCATAATTGCAAATGCACAGTACAGGTTTCATGCAAGTGCATTGGTTAAAATTGCTCAATCAGAACAAATAGCACTTTGTGCAAATCTCATAATTGGCCCACAAATCATAAGAGATGCAAAGGACTCCTTGCAAGCAAGTCATCAGCTCAAGTGGCACATGACATGATAATGTCTCCTGCCTCAATTTCTCCTGCAAATGCTGCTGCCAGAAAAAAACTGACCTTTTCCAAGAGATCCACTGGTGATCATGATGAGTCAACTCGGCACACCAGAGTGAAACATTATGACATCTAATCAAGGTTAAAAATTTTTTGATATTGACATTTCTACCATGACTCAACAGACATCAAAATAAAATGGTGAAGCATTACTTTAATGATAATGATAATGCACAAATTAGCATCTCACAGGCCCTTTTAATACTGGGAGAAAAAAAATAAAATTGAAGCCCTTTGTACAAACTAGTTATGGTGTGCTTAACCTGGCCACCCTCCAGTGTGTACAGTACTTGGAAAGAATGTTTAGCACAGCCAGGAGCCTTGTGAGCAATCAGCATAGGATGATACTTCCAAAAAATGTGGAAAAACTGTTGGTCATCAAAATGAAGTACAGTACAAATATTATGAGGAAGAATGTTGCTGCCAATTAAAACAAACAGAGACTGTAACAGTGGATTCCAGTGGGGATGATGATCATACAAGAGTTATGATGGTGGTAATGATATCTTCCAACTGTGAGGTTGATTAACACTGTTAGCAAGAACCCAATTGGTAGCTTGGTTTAACTAAACCACCAAGATGTTTTAATTTTGTTTGGGCCCAAACAAACCAAGCACTTCAGCAACAAAAGTGGTAGTCCCTGTATCTAAAGTGCTTCAACAAAAGTGGCAGTCCTTGTCACTGAAATGCTTGGTTTGGTAAACTGTGCCCTAAGACAATTCCATTGCACATCACTTTTTGTTATGGGATTTGCCAAGAATGTGAGCGTTTCACAGGCAGCCTATATTACATTACTGGGGCACAGATGTTCTGTATCTTGCATGACCATCTTTGTTATTATTAGAAAAAATATAGACAATTATAAATAATCCCCTACAAATTCCAGTATAATTTAGGCTTTTCTCCCCTGATTAAAGATAAATAAAACAAACAAAACAGAATACATTGTTACTATTTCCTTTTTAATATAAATTACGACAGTGCAAAGACAATTTGGTATAAATATACAGACTGATGAGAGAAACGATGTACAGTACAATTGTCTACACTCTTTCAAAAGGTAGATACAAAGGGTCAAACATCATGAATTGTACAGGACTCTCAGGTTTAGGAACTGGATGGTTCAAGTAATTAAAGGTCTAATAATCAATGTGCTCACAATTTGCAGGTTACTTCATAGAAAATTACATTGTCAACTATCATTTTTAGGTTACTCATTTTAGATGGAAGAGAGTAAATAATCCCTATTTAGTATCCACAAACACTAAATCATCCATTGTAGCAGTTTAGCCTAACTTCAATTACTTTTTACTATTGGTTAGCTGCTAATTTACTGCTATTAGGGGCAGACAATGCAGCATCATAGTATGTAATGTCTAACAAACTTTTGTGGCACTTAACATTACTCGTATCTAATAGAAAGTATCAAAGTGACCAAAACTATCCATACAAATAAGAACTCTGTACTTTCATCTTTTTGTCATGGTTCTGGTATTCTGTAGGTTTGGCATTGGCCCAGGGTATTAACTGAGGAGTGCAGAAAATGGGGAGGCTTCAAGATACCATGACTCAAAGGTAATACAGTAAATCACAGGCTAGAGACACTAGGAATCATGGACCAGAGCAATGCAAGGATTCTAAAACTGGAACAGGAACCCAAGCCACCAGGCAGCCTCTCACCTAATGGTCCATGGACCAATCAGGCCAGAGAACTACTCCAGTGACAAGAAGAACCTGAACTCAAAAAAGTATTGTACTGGCAGTGTGGACCTGGGAAACAAGCCAGGAATCGGAGTCTCTGTTTAACCAGGGAAGAACTAATGATGCTATATCCCTAGTACAACAGAAGACCTGGACCATAATATAGAAGGGGAACTCAGGATAGAGAGACATTTCAGGCACACACAGTACTGAACACCTCGATGCTTAAACACTGTGACTCGATCATTCCCTCCAGACCGGGAAACCCAATGCTGTCTGTCAGCCCAAGAAAAGAGCACACAGTACAGAATAAGCAAAATAGTCAACCTAGATTATAGAGTTGCCCAATATAGCCACAGAGTGTAGTGATACTTGCAACACAGACCAGATGATGCCTGCACAACGCAGAATGGAATCCATGCAGGTGATAAGATATGTGGCAACAGCAGATGGTATGTACCGCAGGTACACTGGCAGAACTGGAGCTAGAGTTGGAAGTGGTCTGTGTGCAGCAATGGTAAACATTCCCAGTGGTTATCTGTATGTGGCATGGAAGCCACAGTGCTGAGAGGCAAACAGCAATGGTACAAGTAGGTAATGGTTGAGTTTTAGCAAGGAGAGTATCCATAGTAGAATGTTCTGGAAACACATGAAACACTGAGCCTGGAATGATCCTCAGGAAGGAACTCAGTTGTTCAGGCAATGAGTCTTTCCTAGGTCTGGAAATATATAGGGATTGGTAAGAGGTAATTGGTCAGGTGAGCAGCCAGGTGAGTGGTAATCACTGGGATACTCTGATGAAGGATTTAGACACAGAAATGAATGAATGTTAAACTCTTTATGGGTGGCTAAGACCACGGTTTGTGACAATTTTATACCATGTCACCAATGTTCATTTCTTTATTGATCCAATTAATAATCACAATCAGTGTTTACCTTTGATTAAATAGTACTCCACCTCCAATCACCTGTACTTGCTTTGAGCCTGTGAGTTGTTGTTTTGAGTAAGTTTGATGGTCATCTAGTTTTCTACCAGATATTACTCTAGCAGTAATCACACGTAGTGGCCTGAAGCCTGTGATTTATTGTTTTAAGAAGTTTGTTGGTAATATATTACATTTTCTACTAGGCTTTTACTTTTAGACTAATAGTTTTTGATTAATGAACACATTCTAAAGTGTTGAATAGTTTTTTAAACTGTCATCCTGTTTTCCACTGCTGTGCCTCTATGTTTCATAGATGTGCTATATTCTTTTGAACTGGCAAGTGTTGTTCAGCTGCTCTGTCACTGTTATGACTACCTGAACTTTCTGAACTAAATAGTGTAAGCCCCTACATCTGAACACTGGTACAGTAGAGGCTTACGCAGTAGATGATTGCAGGAGGTATGTGCGGCAAGAAACTTGACTGAAAAAAGATACTTTTAGGTTCTGATGCTGACAAGGTGCAATTGGACCATAGACTGATTGTAAAGTATGAATTGGAGTGGAGCAGCAAAGCAGCAGGCAGAGGATGCAGCACCGAGGTGAAGCAGGGCAGCTATGCCGCAGGTCAGGAGCATAGTACTGAGGTGCAGTGGAGCAGAAAGTCAAAGGCTTTAGGACATAGCACTGAGGAAGATTGGACCAGCAAGGTTGTAGAGTGTGGCACCAAGGTGGAGTGAAGCGGCTAGGTCACAGGCTGACGATTCCGCACTGAGGTGGAGTGAATCAGCAAGGCTGCAGGCTGAGGTAGTTACTAAAACACAGGAACAAGAAGTCAGCAGGGTCAGAGATTCCTCACAAGCACAGACAAGGACCAGGATCGATACATGAGGTATAAACTATAACCAGCAGGGAGCTGGTCCGGCTGCCTTATAATAGAAAGCTAAACCAATCAGCAGCAGCCTGAGAATGAGAGCATCAATATTACTAAATAGATACCAGCATACTAACAGAAGGAAGCAGCCCCAGTAGTCCCTGCTGCCACCTGGTGTCCTGATCTCTCAGCCACCACAGGTGCTGTCCCAGCCTGGCATCCCCTGGTGACCAGCGAGACCAGGTTGACCCTGCGGCCAGAAATCGCAGTGTCCTGGTTGCCTGCCGACAACCAAGACCTGAGAAGAAAGACAGAAAGCCATGGCGGTTGCTTGTGACAGTCACTTAGTTTGATGCAGCCTTTGGCCAATATTGGTGAATAATATTGTGAGCTGTGAGGTGGTCAAAATTGACAGGAAATACTCGAAAGTAATGTTATTGAGGTTAATGATATGAATTACATGATTTTATCTTATTTATAAAATGTTTTTTAAAAATCCATTTCCAAAACCAAAACACTTGAGGGAGGTTTTGGCAAAACCAAAACACGATGATGAATTAGAACAAAAGGCAAAACACGAGGGTTCACACACATCTCTAGTAAACCACACACATCTCTAGTGAATAGACCATGTCTACAGTGGAAAAGATTTTCAGAGAAGCAATAATATCAAGTTACAAAAATGTGCGCATAATACTTATTCAAAAATCATTCATGTTTTTTTGAAGTTATTACACCACTTGGTATTTGTGTATGTAAAAAAAACTGTACAGTTTTGTAATTAGTATTTTAACATTCAAGTATATGGGTACATTAAAAAGGTTTTTTTTCATATTCACAGTTTCCTACTTCTTAATTTAAAGAATGTGTCCATTTAATTAAAATGTATTAACTGCTCCTCCTTGATGTATTTTGAATAAAATTAATGTAGAATTTCCGTTATCCTTGTGGTTTATTAAACATGGTGAATACAAATACCATGCAATGAATCATATTACATTCGACTATTCACAATTTCTGTAATGGAAAATCATCATGTTACCACTTAAATATGTTATATGTGGATTCTACATTGAACAATACTTTACACAACTAAATATAAATTTAAAATAAATCAATGCAACATGAACAGTTAATATAGAATTTCCAAGACATTTGATACTTCACTCTCAAGTCTTTTGTAAAATGTAAAACAATGTAATAGAAATCACCTGAATCATTGTAGAGTTTCCATTACCTCCGATCAAAGAATAAAAAGCTTTCTAATACTTTAGATAATGCAGTACTGAAACAGTCCTCTCTTCAAATGTAATCCGTTTAATAGTTATATTTCATGGAGAATAACATTTTCTCTTAAGTGCTATCAAGGTTTAATCTGTCAGCCCTTTTCACCAGTACTCTATTGTTTAACCTTCATTTAAAGGAAGCTGTCTCAAGGAGTTTCCGGTATATTATTGCTTGTTTTGCTTTACTTGTTTCTGACAAATATAGATATTTACTACTTAAACTCATCATGTAAGAAGTAAAAATGTAAAGAATAAATGTAATTAACATTAATGTTTGAAATATGTTTAAGCATTGACATTTTTAACAATGAAAAAAAAAATAATGTGTTATGATGATGTTATATGTTGTTACTGTATATGTGTTATATGATGTTACAATACTGTACATTATTATTTTGTAGAGTTGCTCCTCCTGTCTTGTACTTTGCTATATATAGAGATTGTATTGTCATTGGTTAGAGTGCTTGGTGAACAGCAATATCAGACACCTTGTTACTTTGGGGCAGAATTATTTTTGCCCCCCAGTTTTCCTTGATTACTAATACACCATATTACCGCTTTTTGTGATTATAAGGGATGTAGTAGATTCAGGGCAATTAATACTTTTTCATGCTGGTATAGTTGATCTGATAAACAGCTGCCCTAGCAAATGCTAGCATCTACTGCAATCACCAGTGAAATATTACACTGCTGGTTCTGCACTAGCAATGCCAACCGTAGGTTGAGTTTGAGCACAAAAAAGTATTTAAAGGAGTTGCGCCTCTTTACAATTTGACAACTCTTTGCATTGGAAAGAGCCTGCTACCTCCATCTGAAGATGGTGCTAGCTATAGAGGGCAATCTAGTTTAGTTGGGCAAGATCATTGTTCAATACAGGACTGCAGTTTTTATAGGAATATGGAATTGACACAGAAGATATCTGAAATGACATTAATGCGAGTTATTCATACCAAAACAGGCATTTCCACATGTACTTTGAGGGAAAATAGCATAATAAATAGAGATGTGCACAAACCCCCATGTTTTGGCTCTGGTTCTAAATTTTCATCTTACAGTGTTTAGGTTTTGGCAAAACCACCCTCTAATGTTTTGGTTTGGTATTTCTCTAAAAATTGTTAAAAACAGTCATGTAATTTGGACCTATTTTTGTCCTATGGTATTATTAACAAATCATTTTGGCCACCGTACAGCTCACAATATTGATTTCTTTGCTTTACTGGCCAAAGGCTGCAGTGATCTTTCTGGCTATACTAGGTGACAGTGCAGTGGCACAAATACATGGCAGTTTAAAGAATATAGTACATCTATGAAACAGTAGCAAATCAGTGGCAGACAGGATGGCATTTAGTGGAATCTAGGTAAAGCATTGATTGATAGATTACTAACAGTAATAAAAATAAAGAAAAGTCATTCGGAGACATGGGACAAACTATTAAAAAACAAGCTTCCAAAATCCCAATTATATTTTTAAAATTGAAACTGAATCTAAACAACAAATCACAAGCCTCAGGAAAATACAATAGATTCAATGCAGATAAACAGCCTAATAAAAGATGACAATTATTAATTATATGATTTTAGGACAATACCAGAGATTCAATGCAGAGTAACAGCCTATTCAAAGATGATAATTATTAATTATATGATTTGATGATTCTTACCTATATCTGTGGAAAACCTGCAGGAATCAGGACCTATACATCTGGATAAGAAGCTGGTAGTAGATGGCCTTGCAAAATACAAAAGAACACCCAGTAAATTTCAGTTGTCAAGCCCTGGTGTTTAAGGGCTTCTGTTGTTGGAAAATGGACCGGGGGACCAAGGGCAGTGGGTGAAAGTAAATGGGAAGGTAATATATAAGTCCTCTTCATACGTGTCTGCCAAGTGTTGGCGGTACCTACCCCAAGGTGCGGAGTCTAGTCCACCTGATGATCTTCACCATTGACCCCTCCAATTGGGATGTAGGTTTTGCTGCACCAGGTTAACAGGTCACAGCCCCTGGGATAGGTACCTAGAGAAAACATGGAGATAGATATGGGAGGACTATACAAGCACTCACAATGTTGGAAGAATATAATAGATCCCAAAACCAATGAGCAGAGAAAGGCACTTTGGAAATCGATATGTTAGTAGTGAGGATAACCAGTTCTTGATATCAGATGCTGAAAAGTGATGGAAGCTGTTCCTGATATGAGATACTAAATGACGATGGTAAGCTGTACTTGATTTGAACACTGAATAATGATGATAGCCAGTACTTACATGAGATGTAGATTAGTGAAGGTAAGCTGCACTTAATATGAAACACTGGGTAGCAGTGGTAAAATGTACTTGATATGAACAATAATAATCGGTGATAGCCAGTACTTGATATGAGATGCTGATTAGCAATGGTAAGCTGCATTTGTAATAAAACACTTGTTAGCAATGGTAAGCTGTACTTGATATGAACACTGAATAATGATGAGAACCAGCATTGGAAGTGAGGTGCTGAGTAGCGGTGATAGTCAACACTGAATGTGAGACACTGAGTAGCAGTGATAATCAGCACTTGATGTGAAACACTGAGTAGCGGTGATAGCCGGCACTTGATGTGAGACACTGAGTAATGGTAATAACCAGTACTTGTTGTGAGATGCTGAGTAATGGCAATAACCAGTACTTGATGTGAGTCGTTGAGTAGCGTTTATACCCATCACTTGATATGACACGCGGAGTAGCAGTGAATACCAGCACCTGATGTGAGATGCTGAGTAATGGTGATGACAGCATACACAAGAGAGTACACAGGAAAGGTACACTGCAGAGCCTGGGATACAGACACAGTAGAAAATCACTATAGGAGCAAAGTTGTACAGGCAACTTCCTGCTGCAGGAGGTGCCCTAATATACCCCTTGGTAGTCAGTCATTGGCCAGATACAGCAACTGAGCAACCACAGAACTACCATAGGAGAATACTGATCAGATGACGGAAACCAACATGGCAGCACCAAGCAACGCGGCAACCAGGACACACACTAGAAGGCTCTAGCAGACCCTGGGCAGAAAACTCAGCCATCACTTGTCTCTATGGCTGATGTCAGGACTCTTTAGGAGCCCAAAGACACTATCGCAGAGTAATGGCCGATCCCAGGCTGCATCCTGACAACATGCTGCCTGTCAAACACACACAATTTTGGCAAAGCCCATAATGAAAAGTGGTTCATGATGGAATTGTCCTTGGCACTCTCATTCTCCCTTATTTTGTATATTAAAAAGAACATGCACAGTTTAACATACCAAGAACTTCAATGACATGGGCATCCCTTTTTGTGGCTGAAGTGCTTGGTTTGTTTGAACCCTCACAAACCAAACTAGTAAAGGGCATTAGGTGATCAACAGTGTTGTAAATTACCATCACAGAAAAATTTCATTATCATCCTCATTATCACCCTCATCACTGTTGCTAATATCATTATCATCACACAATATTAACTTGTCCCCATTGGAAACCACCTTTACAGAAGTTTCTGTACTTTGATGCAATTCATCAGAATTTGTAGTTCATTTTGATTAACTGGTTTTTTTGGAAGTAGTGTAGTCTGCTATGCTGATCACTCACAAGGTTCCCAGCTGTACTAAACTCTATTTTCAAGGACATCCTGAAAAGTGGGCAGCTTAAGTAAACCAAAGCCAGTTTGTAGAAGGGGGTCCACATTTCCTTTTATTCTTCCCAGTATTTAAAGCAACTGTGACATGCTAATTTATATATTATCATTAATGTAATCCTCTACCATTCTTTTGATGCTTACTGTAACATACTGAGCAGAATCACTTAATTTCATTGCCTCCCTCAGCTTCTCTATTTGCTTTCCCTGAAGTATAATTAAGGGTATGACCTAAATGAGACCAGCAGTGTCTGAACTCACTTCATTGGTTACAATTTCAAATGGTTTCAATAGCTTGCATAAAATGGAGAGTATTCTCCACTGTGCTGAACTAATGTAACATGGCCCTCCCTCTCCATATCTCATGGCTTTATTTGTATGCTTGGATGGTTTGTTGTAGTTCTCTTGGTTGAGTTGGTGGTATTGCAAACTATACTGTTGTTTCAGCCACTGCAATCTTCTTCATGTGGTTACTAAATTTTATAAATTGTGATAATTTATTTGGATCACAGTCAGTATGTTCTCCACGCATCTGGTATCAGTGATGACAACTCCTGAGGAGAGTCTTAGAGGGGTAAGCCATCCCTAAATTTTTCTACAGGTTTACACCAATATGTATATATATAGTGAAGCCAGTGATAAAGATAGTAGCTTGCCTGTAAATGAGATGGCATTGTGTATTAGATACTGCTGCTGTTGGAAAAGGTACACACACCCAATGGGCTGTCATGGACATGTAATCTTTAGATTGACCAGTATTGCTTGTCCACATACAATTATTATTATTATTATTATTATTATTATTATTATTATTACTATTATTACTATTATCCTTTATTTATATGGTGTCACAAGTGTTCTGCAGCACCTTACAAAGTACATAAACAAATAATTTGACAACTGACTTACAGTACAAAATAGGACAAGGACATGGATAATATACATTGCTACATTAGTGACCATAACACCTAGATATGCAACAGAGCGTAAGTGATAGGTGCCCTGGTGGGGGTTAAGAAGTAGGTGAAAGTAAAGTAAGGAGAAGCACAAGAGGGTAGAGGCCCTGGTTGTAAGAGCTTACATTCAAAAGGGGAGGGGCAGACAAACACATATGACACAGATGGGGTAAACAAGGAGGAAGGAGCATGTTGCAACAAGTTAGGAATGGAGCTGGAAGGCTTTGATGAAGTAGTGGGTCTTGAGAGCCCGTTTGATGGATTGTAAAGAGGAGGAGAGTCTGATAGGGAGAGAGAGAGAGTTCCAAAGGTCAGGAGCAACATGGGCAAAATCTTGGAGGCAGGAGTGGGAGGAAGTAAGCAGTTGGCATGAGAGGCGGCGTGCATTAGTTCAGCAAAGGGGGCAAACAGGAAAGTGGAGGGAGATGAGGTCAGAGATGTAACTGGGAGAGGAATGGGTGAAGGCTTTGTAAGTGAGTGTGAGAACCTTGAAGTGGGTTCTAAAAGGGAAGGGGAGCCAGTGGAGGGCTTGTAGGAGAGGGGAGGCAGATGTAGAGCATTTGGAGTGGAAGATGAGTTGAGCAGCAGCATTGAGGACATACTGAAGAGGAGAGAGATTGGAGTTGGGGAGGCCAGATAGGAGAAGGTTACAGTAGTCCAATCTGGATATGAGGGTTTTGGTGGCATCCTGGGTGAGAAAGGGTCTAATCATGGAAATATTTTTTAGATGGTAATGACAGGACTGTGAGAGGCTCTGGATATGTGGTTTGTAGGAGGAGGAGTCCAGGATAACTCCAAGACAGCACACTTTGGAGCTAGAAGAGATCGTTGTGCCATCAATTGATAAAGAAATAGTGGGAAGTGAGGTTATGTTGGAGTGTGGGAAAATGATCCGCTCAGTCTTAGAAATATTAAGTTTAAGAAATTGCTGGGACTTCCATGAAGAAATAGCAGAGAGACAGTTGGAGATACAAGTGAGGAGAGAGGGGGAGAGGTCAGGGGAGGAAAGGTAGATCTGAGTATCATCAGCATAGAGATGATAATGGAGGTCAAAAGAGCTGATGAGTTCACCTAGAGAGGACATATAGGGGGAGAATAGTAGAGGTCCAAGAATGGAACCTTGGGGAACACCTACTGTAATAGGCTGTGGTGGGGAGAGGAGTCATGAGAAGAGACAGAGAAGAACAGGTCTGAGAGGTAGGATGACAGCTAGGAGAGAGCAGTGTCACATAAACCAAGGCAGTGAAGGATTTGCAGCAGGAGAGGGTGGTCAACAGTGTCGAAGGCAGCAGAGAGGTCAAGGAGAAAAAGGAGAGAGTAGTAGCCCTTGGATTTGGCAGCAAGGAGGTAATTGCTGACTTTTGTGAGGGCAGTTTCAGTGGAGTGGAGAGAATGGAAGCCAGACTGAAAAGGATCAAGGAGGGAGTGGGAGGAAAGAGAGCTGGTAAGGTTGTTGTAAGCAACATGATCAAGGAGCTTGGAGGCAAAAGGAGGAAAGAGATGGGACAGTAGTTGGAGAGAGTGTTAGGATCAAGAGTAGGTTTTTTAAGAATGGGGGAGACTATTGCATGTTTGAATGAGAAGGGACAGTGCCAGATGAGAGGGAAAGATTGAGGAGGTGGGCAAGATGGGAATAGGCACAAGGAGAGAGTTAGCGGAGGAGACATGAAGGGATAGCATCAAGGGGGAGGTAGAAAGGGGGGAGGACTGGATGAGAGCCATGACTTCCTCTCCAGATACAAGGAGAAGGATGTCAGAGTTGGTGAAATGGATGGAGATGGGTGATCAGGGAAAGGAGGAGGTGTAGAGCAGGGGGACTGGTGGGATGTGATATCCTGACATATGGAATCAATTTTAGATGTAAAGTAGGTAGCAAACTCAATGGCAGTGAGAGAGGAGGGGAGGTGGGGAGGGGGTGGACAGAGGAGAGAGTTGAAGGTGGTGAAGAGATGCTGGGGATTTGAGGACTGGGAGGAAATGAGGATCTTGAAATAGGACTGTTTAGAGAGGGAAAGGGCAACACTGTAGGATGAGAGCATAAATTTGAAGTGGAGAAAATCTACCTTAGACTGTGATCTTCTCCAATGTTGTTCGGTGGTTTTTGAACACTTTTTCAGATATCTGGTGCATTTGGAATGCCAGGGCTGTAGTGTGGATCTGCGAGGGTGAGTAGTGATTGCCGGAGCAACTGAGTCCAGAGCAGAAGTTAGGGAGGCATTGTATAGGGAAGCAGATTGTTCAGGGCAGGAGACAGAGAGGATAGGGAGAGAAGCAAGTCAAGCAGGGAAGATAAAGAAATGGCATTGATAGCCTCAATGTTACACTTAGTGATGGAGGCCTTAGGGGGTAGAGGAGAGGAAGGAAAGAGAGATAGGTTAAAAGAAAGAAGGTGACGATCAGAGAGGAGGAATGGGGAGTTGTAATAATTAGAAATATTACAACGGTGAGTGAAGACTAGATCAAGTGAGTGCCCACTCACATGTGAGGGTGAGGAGGTCCATTGGGAGAGACCAAATGAATATGTGAGGGTAAAGAGTTTGGAGGCAGAGGATTCTGTGGTGATATCAATTGGAATATTGAAGTCACCAAGGATAATGGAGGGGAGGTCAGAGGAGAGAAACGGAGTGAGCCAGGAAGCAAAGCTGACAATAAACTTAGAGGGAGGGCCAGGAGGATGGTAAATGACAGCTACTCGCAGGTGTACTGGTTGGAAGAGGCATATAGCATGAACCTCAAATGTAGAGAATATAAGGGATGGTTCAGAGGGTAGGAGTTGGTAGGAGTAACCTGGGGATAGAAGGACCCCAACACCACCACCATGGTGACCCCTGGGCTGAGGGGTGTGAGAGAAGGTGAGGCCCCCAGATGAAAGCTGCAGGGGAAGGGGTGTCAGAGGGTGAAATCCAAGTTTCAGTAATGGCTAGTAGATGCAAGTTTTTGGAAATGAAAAGGTCATGGGTTAGAACCAGTTTATTACAGACTGATCTGGTATTCCAGAGGGCACATGATAGAAGGAGAGTGTTTATGGGAGAGACGTGAATGAGATTATCAGGGTTGCAGTGATGAGAAGGTGAGATTAATGTGGGTGACCATGATGAATGTAGTGGAGAGATTGTGCAGGCACCAGTATTGGGAAGGGATCCTGAATTTGGTGGGCAGGTAGGGAGTTTAATGAGATGTGGGTGGAGGTGGAGTGGCATGGCATGGAGAGGAGGCTTGGAGGAAGGATTAGCAGTGGGGTAGTAGGACCCAGGTGTAATAGAGGAGAACAAATGTGGAGCAATGGGAGAGGAGAGGGAGGAAGGCAGAGAGGAGGGGAGATAAAGGAAAGAGGAGGTGGAGGAGATAAGGGGGAAATGATAAAGGTTGAAGAAGGGGCAAAGCAGTGGATTAGGTAGACACTGAGTAGAGGAGGAATTGGATGAAAACATGGTCATGGTGTGGCTGGGTTGAGTTTGGGGAGGAAATCTAGATGTAGGAATAGAGTATGAATGTGAGAGAAAGTGCAGGAGATTTGCAGAGAAGCAAGTAAAAGTACAGTGGAAGAAGGTGTATCTGTGTAATGATAAAAGGTTATAACTGAGTGAAGGAAAAATGGAGATTTAGTGGGGAAGAAATGGAATATTAAAGTAATCTATGTTAGAAGACAGATAACAGGCTTGGCAAACAATTAAGGTAGAGATAAACGAAAATTGGCACAGATACAGTACATTATGCTGTGAAATATTTGTGAAATCAGAGAGCCAGCACAAATATTAGCAAGTAAAGTGTTAAGTTCTTACAGTGAGCAAACAGAGGCCCTGATTCAGAGCCGGATGCTCTGACAGAGCACTCGCTCTGAATCAGGGCCCTCCTATCTAAAAATGGAGCGGCCTCTTGGACGCTCGTATAGCTGTGGGTTACCACCCACAGCATATGCGAGCATCCATGATGATGGTCGCGATGGTCTGGACCATTGCAACCATCGGGCTTGTGACAAGACCCTGCGGTAGGGTCTCATGGCTGCAAGCCCTGGAGTGATTTTGGCTCTATCAGAGCCAAAATCACTCCCACTGACATCAGTAATGATGTCAGTGGGGCCGGACCCTGATGGTAGGCGTTCCCATGGGAACGCCTCCATCTGGCAGCCACGCCCCTGGTGCGTCCACCATCGACAGCACGCCTCCTTTGGTGTGAGACCCGGAGTGACAGCTTGGCTGTCGCTAGCCAGGTCTCGCACATACGCACGACGGAGCTCCCTCTGTCGTGCGCATGTGCATTTGGGGACCATCAACCCACTTGCGAGCGTCCTGCGCTCGCAAGCGGGTCTGAATGAGACCGTTACTCCCTCTACTGGGGTAGAACACTCAACTAAGTTTCCATATATTGGCAATAAGGATACCTCTCCTGGAGGTGGCAGAGCAGATCTCCCTTCAGAAGGTGATGGTACATACGTCTTCTATGGCATCAGAAGATCAGACAAAATATCTGGGATTAACTCAACAGATTATTTTTCTGGAATTAGAGGCTTGGATACTGATCGTGAGATTCCACTTGCAATGTTGACAAAACAAGTGCCCCTCCAGAGGCCATAGACTGAAGTTCCTTACTGACTAAGAGAATCTGGGTCGAGACTGACACAAATAGAATTTTTTCAAGAAACAAAATTTGAGTACAGATCAAGCAAAATTCAGACTAGAACCAGAATAGGCACTGGAGACCATTCCAGGGGTAGGCAATTCTAATTTTTCTCCTGGAACTGGCAAGACAAGTGCCTCACTTGAAGTTGGCAAGTCAAGTGTCTTCTTGACTATGCATGGTTTAGACATTTTATCTTGGCTCACAGATCTGGAGTAAGAGCATCTTGTTACAGGACCTCAGTCAAAAAGTCAAATCTTCTTTAGCATGGTAGACTTTAACTGATTGTCCAAGACTGAGGAAACTTTAACTGCAGACAGATGGTTTTCATTTCAGTTCTAATTCATCATCCAGTTTTCTTCGTTTTGCCAAAATGCTGTGACTGGTTTTGGTTTTGGATTGTTTCCCAAAATTTACAAAAAAAGCTAAAATCACATAATTTGGGTATTTTTTTGTTTGTAGACTATTATTAAAAACATGAAATATAGTGTCTGTGCTATTAAATGGAATACAATACAAAATTAATAAATATCCTAAGAGCTGTATTAAGATCCTGAGTCAGACCCGCTCGCTGCCGCATGCAGCTCACAAGGTCTGTGGGCATTTTTGTTTTTTTTTGTCTCCAGGCCGCTCGCAAAGCTGTGGGTTTCCACCCACAGCTTGTGCGAGCGGGCTGCAGACCATGGCAATTACCGTGACCATTGGACTTGCGACGAGTTCCTGGGCATGGTCTCGGCTGCCGCAAGCCCGCGTAGACTTCCTGCTGTAATAGAGCAGGAAGTCCACTACTGACATCAGTAGTGATTTCAGTAGGTCGTCCCACAAATACCAGGCATTCCTAAGGGAATGCCTGTATTTGTGCAGCCCCCCCCACCCGCCTACAAAACAAGGCGAGCTTTCACTCACCATTGACAGCTGCCCCGCCTTGTAGTGAACCCCACAGCGACTGAAGTTCAGTCGCTCAGCAGGGCTCGCGCATGCGCACGCCAGATGCGGCGCATGTGCAGCCCCGCCGAGCGACTGAACTTCTCGCGAGCATCTCTGAATTAGGCCCTAAATACCATACAAATACACTTTTAGTTAATACATAAACTGACTGACTGCAATCATATTTGTTATTCTAAAAACAAACATAAATAAAATGAATACATTAAATTGCTTTGAGTGATATACAACAAGAAACAGTTGAAATATTGTTAAAATTAGCCTCAGCTGGCAAAATCAGTCACTAGCAGCCCTGAATACTATGAATAAAAACCTTTTAATTATTAAACTTCAATTAAGCATATAAAAAAACTTGCTAAGTATACATTGAAAGATCCAATACTTATATAGGGAATCTATTCAAATTCTGCAGTAGGTACACTAATAGTAGTTATACAGTATGTACTGTATCACAGTCAGATACTTGCTAGTATAGGTGCCAGTGGTTGAATTGGGGATTTTTAAGTGGGGGTGTGGAAAATATAAGGTTGTACCTCTGCGTGTGTCTTTGGCACATGGCTGGGAAAGGGGGTGGCCATTTAAAAGGGGCATGTCATTAAGGCATGCACCTTTCTCTTTAGTGTATTATACCACATCATAGTACCCCTTATACACATTATGCCACACAGTAGTATTGCCCCTTATACAATGCCCACAGTAGTAGTGCCCTCTATACGATACCCACATTAGTAGTGCCCTTTATACAATGCCCACAGTAGTAGTGCCCTCTATACAATGCCCACAGTAGTGCCTCCTATGCAATGTCCATAGCAGTAGTGCCCCTAATACAATGCCCACAGTAGTAGTGCCCTATATACATTGCCCACAGTAGTAGTGCCCTCTATACATTGCCCACAGTAGTTGTGCTCCCTATACAATGCCCACAGCAGAAGTGTCCTCAATACAATGTCCACAGTCGTAGTTCCATCTATACATTGCCCACAGTAGTAGTGCCCTCTATACATTGCCCACAGTAGTTATGCTCCCTATACAATGCCCACAGTAGAAGTGTCCTCTATACAATTCACTTAACACTGAAGGAGCTTTTACCTTATTATTGTATTATATTGTGTGTGTTGCATATGGATGTTTGTGCATGTATATGTACATGTATATATATATGGATAATTTTTTATAATTTTTATTATTACTAGTTGTAGTTTTCTACTAAATTTTGATTGTAATT
This sequence comes from Taudactylus pleione, assembly GCA_031769625.1. Classification (NCBI taxonomy): domain Eukaryota; kingdom Metazoa; phylum Chordata; class Amphibia; order Anura; family Myobatrachidae; genus Taudactylus; species Taudactylus pleione. The sequence continues at coordinate 1,048,713 of JAUIMM010000145.1, read as the reverse complement.
ATTTTACTTGAAAACATTGGAGCTTTTAGCAATATTATATAACATCTTCCGATGTATTCATCTATATTCCACCTGTTCACTCTTCCATACATGACTGTATTATTCGTGTACTCAGTATTCCTGTTTATTTGCAGTCTTTGTACATGTGCAGGTTTACTAGGTTTCCCTGCTTACCATCCTTTCACTAAGAGCGTTTATCCCTTGCAACAGTATTGCTCAGCTAAGGAATTTCAACTACAATTGATGTCGTTCTGATACTAATTAACTACAATCCTATCACCATCCTTGTAACTGCTCTCCCGGTGACAGACTAGTGCTTATGTCTGTCAAACAGAGGAACTTCCCTATTCATGGTGCAAACGAATATAAACTTAATGACATGGGAAGGACCTTGAGCTATTCCCTGTAAACAGGCCCGCCAGGCAAAACGCGCATTGGATCCTTGGGTGCCCCATGACTGCGCAGAACAGGACACCCCAACACCAAGTTTCTTTCACATACTTCAGTGACTCGTAGTGCCATCAGTACACTGTATTTATTTTGACTGCAAACCTGCAGCTATTTATTCTTGAAGGAGTACATACACCTTCTTATTAATATTTTTCTCTGCCGACACATATGTGAACTATTAACTCTGATATATAAGCCTAATAGACGTCTATATCACTTTGTTTATACTTTTTACAGACCGTGTATGTTGCAGTCTATCTGCATATATTATACTGAGACATTTATTGCTAATTGCTGCAAATTGTGAGACATTTATTCTTTATTTTTGCTACTTATGACCAAATTTATGTTGAGAGAATCCTGAAGGGTTGTATCCACTATGATACCATATTGACGATAACACTTTATTCCTTGAATTAAGTATATTAATGCAAGTCCTTCATGTTGGTTGCAGATTCTATAAAGTGTTGCATCAGTTGTTACACCAATTAACTCTTGTGACAATTTCAGATTAGCAATTTTATGTTTTCCTTAGGATCTATTTGTTTTTAGAAGCATAATACTCCTGATCTCTCCTGATATGAGAAACACTCTCCCTGTGTTTCTCATATCAGCCTATTAATCCTCTCATTACTTTGTCCTATACCTAAGGGCAAGACAAATAACAGTAGAAATTAGGGCTTATGAAGGGAATCACAGTTGACTGTTGTTTCAAAGAATAAGTGCTCTATCAGATCTCTCACTTTTCTCCTATGCATTAAGCAAGAGAATAAGCAGCAGAGTCTGTAAGCAACTACTAACATTCCTAACTTTTTCTTCTTTCGCCTTGATTACTATACCAAGATTTCTAAAAGTGCATAATACATCTGCCAAACCAAGGGTTCATTCAGACCCACTCGTGAGCGGCAGTACACTCACAAGCGGGTCGATGTTCCCCCACTGCGCATGCGCACGATGGAGGGAGCTCCGTCGTGCGCATGCGCGAGACCCGGCGAGCGACGGGCTCTCCGTCGCTCCGGGTCTCGCACCAAAGGGGGCGTGCTGTCGGTGTTGATTGACAGCACTCCCCCTTTGGTGGGCGTGCCGGGGGCGTGACTGCCAGACGGAGGCGTTCCCATGGGAACGCCTACCGTCTCAAGCCGGCCCCACTGACATCACTAGTGATGTCAGTGGGAGTGATTGTGGCTCTGATAGAGCCAAAATCACTCCAGGGCTTGCGGCAGTGAGACCCTAACGCAGGGTCTCCGTCACAAGACCGATGGTCATGATGGTCAAGACCATCGCGACCATCATCATGGACGCTCGTTATAGCTATGGGTGGTAACCCACAGCTATGCGAGCGTCCGTGAGGACGCTCCAAAAAAAGGTAGGAGGGCCCTGATTCAGAGCGAGTGCTCTGGTCAGAGCATTCAGCTCTGAATCAGGCCCCAAGTGTGCAATTAGCTTTTATTTTTGCTTATATGAAAACTGGCATTTTTTATATTTTACATGTTTTAGTTGTACGTTGTTACATGTATGTCTATATTTCACCCATATTATCTGGGGTATATTGTAACTAAGAATCTGGTTGAGTCTCCCATATAAAAATATTCCGAAATACGGAATATTCCGAAATACGGAATATTTTTAGCATGACTGAGAAAGTGAAACTGTTGCTTTCTGATGGTTTAATGTACATAAACTTTGTTTAAATCACAAATTATTACAAATATTGTATAAAATAACCTTCAGGCTGTGTGTATAAGATGTATAGGAAACGTAAATGAATTTCATGTATTTAAACAAACTTTTTTTGATGCAGAAAATTATTAAAAATATAGTATAAAATGACCTTCAGGCTATGTGTATAAGGTGTATATAACACATAAATGCATTCTGTAATTAGATTTGTGTCCCATTCCCAAGATATTTAATTATTTTATGCAAATATTCCAAATTACGGAATATTTCGTTATCCAAAATATCTCTGGTCCCAAGCTTTTTGGATATGGGAGACTCTACCTGTACCACCGTGTCATTACATTTTATTCTATCTGGGATATCAGTAACCCAGTAATAGAATATTTGTGTATTTAATAGTCATATATGACTCTTGAATTTTTGTCAATATATATATATATATATATATATATATATGTAACAGTCTTGTGTTGTCAGTAATTTTATTACTTTCAACGTTAATTAAATGTTAAGTTTTAATAACTATTCCAATATATTTCATACCACAACTTGTGAGTGCACCCTTATAGAGTTCTTGTGTTTGGTTGATTTTTTGTCCATACATTCCTTCCTCTATACAATGCCCGCAGTCATAGTGCCATCTGTACATTGCCCACAGTAGTAGTGCCCTCTATACATTGCCCACAGTAGTAGTGCCTTCTACACATTGCCCACAGTAGTTTTGCTCCCTATACAATGCCAACAGTAGAAGTGTCCTCTATACAGTGCCCACAGTCATAGTGCCCTCTATACATTGCCCACAGTAGAAGTGACCTCTATACATTGCCCAAAGATTTGCCAACCCTCACATTATAATTAAAAATAATGCACTAAACACACAAGTTCCAAAATTAAAAATAATGCCACAAATATCCTTTCATTAAACATCTGCCTTCCTTTTTTATTTAAATGTATGGTTCAAATCTATTCTCTCTATTTCTCTCATTGCAAATAGTATAATAGACATCAGATCTATGAGGCAACCCAACCATGGAACCTGCTGTACTAACTCTGCTACAATCTCTTGTTGTCTAGTCCTGCAGCCTTCTGAATTCTGATTGGTCGATAGCTCCAGCAATCCACCAATCAGTGTGGGGAGACATCCTACCACTGTGATTGGTGGATGGGACTAGAGCCATCCACCAATCAGCATTCTGCAACACACAGCCGGATAATGTGGCTGCAGAACAGCTATGTGACAGGTGGCCGGGAGACAGAGAGAAGATGTTCCCTGGATGCTCTGACTGAATGACTGTAGGGTATGTAATGCAGCATGCGGCTACAGCAGCCCCATATCTTTGAAATTGGAGTAGCCGGGGTGAACATGTCATCATGCCCCACCCCCCGGCCCAGCCCGGTCCTAGCAGAGGTAGAATCTGCTCATGGGGGATGGGCACACTGGAGGGCGGGCGGCCGGGTGGCATCAGTGGCACTAGGGGGTTGAGTAGTCCTAGGGGTTGTCCTCCATTGACACTGAGCGGTGTCCAAGTCAGTCAGTGTAGCAGGCAGAGGCATGTAGCTTTCTCTCTCAGCACTGCAGCTGTAGCCACGCCTCCACCCTTGATCTGCTCCTTCCAAGTTAGTTAAAAAAAGTAGTGCTTGAAGTGCTGGTATGCCATACCATTGCAGACCAGCACACTTCGAGCACTGATAGGTGCACTATATAGGGAGCACAGGAAGTTCTCCATAAATGCCAACTTGCAAGTGGTGTTTTAAATCCAAATCCTGGACCTGCTGTGGAACCAGCTATATCTGCTCAGAGTCTCTTTAAACCAATATGCTGCCTGGTGCTGAAAGGGCAAGTGGATGTATTACCTCCTTGGTGGGAGAAGCTCTCACGATACTCGTAGTATTGGCTGAACCGCAGCTATAACATACACTTTGGTGAGTAGTGAGCCCAGGTCCCAGCAACAGGATGCCTCCTGTGAATGGCTGAATTGCCAATAGTGAACTAGTAAATTCCTGTGGGGGAGAGGCTCTCTGTCAAGACTGCTCACAATGCTAACATCGCTTTCTGCACCACACCCACACCCACACCGACACACTGTCTGTGAGTATGTGCCTCTGGTATCTGCTCATTTGCCAATAATTGTGGTAGGTGGCTGCTGGAACCAAGCAGTATCCCCCATGCACAAACACAAATAATCTATACATCCACAGTCAGTCAGGTAATGACCTTGATGTGTTTCTCATCCTTAGCAGAGATTTATTCATAAGGATATGTTAACCCTTCAAAAGTTCTCATTAAATACTAGTGGTGGCCAATCAAAACAGAAATAATGAATCCACCTGTTTAAGTAATTATGGCATAATTAAGAACAAATACAGCTCCTGGGATATAAAAGAAACTTAAAGGGAGACCAAATAAAATAAAATAAAAATGATTGTACAAATAAAAATATATATCTCAAAAATTATATATATTTGTGAAATGAAGTAAGAACGTATTAACATAAAATTAATATTAAAAGGTGAGATAGAAGTCAACAGTCTTAATATAGGTTTGTAAATTTTAAAAGACCACATACCTCTAGAGAGAAGAGTCCTAATGCTTCCCATTTGGGAAAAAGACATCAGATGGATAATATTACTAGATCCAAACATCTTGAAAAACTCAATTTATTAATGGAGGTATTTAGATCTAAAACACAAACCTTTAATAACAAAACACAATTTATTTTGGTCCAATTGGGGGAGAGATCGCAATCCTCTGATGACTCCCAAATTGAGGCTACAAAACAGATATGCTCCTCTACAAAGAGAAACTCCAAAAAGAAGAAGAAGTGGAGGATGATTGGTTTCAAAAAGGAAAAAAATCCAAGAAACATTTGAAATCATCCTCCCCTAGAGGTCTTTATAAACTTTAATTAAAAAAACTTTACACAGAGTAAATTTGGTTTGCTTACTAGAGGCATCAAATTTGCTCCTTCATCAAAGCCAAATTTATTTGAGCTTTTTGTGGATCCTGGAAATTCAGGCATGTTTGTATTCCAAGGAATCCGAACCTTGCTTCTCTAATTCAAATACTTTCTTACTGAAAATATTCTAAGAAGAAATACTTGTGCTAACAGGCTCATCTATGGTGAGAGCCACCCAGGGGTCATAGGAGAATGTGCTGAGCCCTGATTTTAGGAGCCTAGCACACTTGCTCCTCTGACCTGACCAGGGGGTTGGGACTACACCAGCAGGTCAGGCTGGAGGAGGAGAAAGCTGCTGGAGGCTCCACATAAAGGTAAGAGGAGAGAGTGGAAATGGACTACAGAGGAACATATTGTTTATATGCCCCTGTCTGTCTGTTTGTCTGTCTGTGTGTGTATGACAGGCCATAAATAACACTAAAATATGAAAAAAGATAATTAACTGTCACAAACACACTGTGCCTCATGGAAAAAAATCTAATCACATATTTGAATTTAGAATTTAAAACTGAACTAGTGTCACTAATCAAGCTTCTTGTAAAAAAAAATCATATTGACCAGTGTAATCATTCTGCAGGGGAAGATATGCAAAATTATACGGATTTAAGTTAAAAGTGAGTTGGGCAGTTCTGGTTGGATCCCAGATTTAATAATATAATGCAGAGAACATTAGTGATCACTATACAGCACACAGAGGGACTGATTCTGATGCTATTCCGATATTCAGGCAAACAGCCAATGTTTACTTGTCAAAGTCACACCATTCATGTTACCGACTTTGTACGTACTGTAGAGAGTTGCATTACAGATTTTGAAGCATGGTAGCAGAAATGTAAAGGGTGTTTCTGGATGCTAACTGTGAGGTAACAGGGGATGGGTAAAATGATGCATGGAGATGTTGCCTATTATGGGAGTGTCACATGTACATAGCGGGTGTGTGCCTAGCGGGTGTGTTGCTGAAAGTGGTTGCATACATAGATGCTCAACCACTCACATAGGAGGCATACTCATATAGAGAAACTGCACCGGCCAATGGACAGGTGCAAGTTTCGATGGTGCGACAGAGGCAGGAATTTCGGTAAGAAAATAAGGAATGTTAGAAAGACACCTGAATTGCACAGAATCAAATTCAAAGTTCTAATTTGTAAATAAAGTATTAAACTGTACACATTGGTAAAAATGTAGCATGTCATTTCACAAAACCGCATTTGTCCTGCAATTTGCAAATCATAAATTACATTTCCTACTTGCTATCAATATATATTTTGAATATTTATGCTGCATAAATATTTTTTAAGTATGCATTGCAACAAAAAAAAGATTGATAGTATAAAATTAAATCACTTGCTAAACTTTTTTGTACAGTCGCTGGAGTGGATTTTTAAGCCTTAGAGTCCACATCAGAAATCTCCTTTAAACAGACTGCTGTGTGAAATCATCAATAAAACATAGCCTGTGTAAGAACCGGCCAACTAAAAACAATAATCCTTTCGCCAGCCACAAACTTCTCTTACCGATTATATATTTTTCACCCTCCACTGACCTGCAATACCTGTACTATTCCCCTTACATCAACACCTGTGAAATTCTCCCTTTCATTGGAGATGATGTGATTACATTTAAACTCACACAACAATGCTTACAAAATGTGTTATTATTAACAGGGCTGCAGATAAACTCAAACCACAGTGTTAACCCCACAATGGACCCCAGACTAAAAAAAAGTTGCTGGTATACTGTACCGGCAGAATAGGGGTATGTGGGCGCATGAGCCAAAGGAATTTATAGTTCCGCAAGTCACCTGCCATTGGATTATTTATCAGTGCCTATAATTTTCTTGGATGGGGCAGTGGGTGGAGGAATGGAGTCTAAACCATTGTCACACATATTTACAAAAATATTCCCACTGTCATTTGTGTCCCCTCTCAATTTGGCAGTTCTTTGTCAACTATAATGAAAATATTTTGTTGTCATCCCAGCACTATAATACTATTAATTCCAGGAGTTGCAGCTTTACAAATATTGTATGGTATAGTCATTCTATTGGAAGGCCAAGCAAAAGTATACAGTACAGTATTGAAAGATTGTTTGGCTGAACATTGCACCTATGCAAGATGTAATTTGTCACCACAAACTTTCATTTGCAGGAAATTCAGATACAACTTCACTTATCTCTAGTGAACATTCCCTGTAATGATTTTACCTGTGACAATGTTTTGAGTATAGAAGGGACATTTTTGAAACTGTTCCATGGAATGCTCACCTCATTTTGAATGGGATTAACCCTCCCAGACATAACATTAATTTAAGTATGATCTCCATTTCAATTTAAGTATAATCTCCATTCAGATACAGCTTTATGAATGATGATTAGTGTTGACATGAATTCATGATTCACTGGGGGTAAATGTTAATGATGAAATGGATTTCACTGCAACACAAAAGTTACCTTTTTCTGTTTGTGATACTCTATATAAATACTGATTCAACATATAGTTTGACCTTAGTGGTCCTTTAAATATGCAAACCAAGAGTTAACTTGGATAAAAGAGAGGAAAGCATTTTCAGAGAACAAACAGGTTCTTGGATTTATATGTGCTCAGGAGATGTGTAAACTAGTGGACCATGCACTTGGCGCACAGAACTGCACACAGAAAAGCACTGTAATTAAAAGATTGGAAGTGTTTCACCAGTGCTATTGATCCCCTGACTCCACTAAGTATAATATAAAATAGGAGTCAAATGCCCAGTTAAAGAATAAGTCCATCTTTTTTAAATAAGTTGTGTAAGAGGAGTTTAACACAGCTGCCCACTGTCCATAAATATAGTTTACATGATTCAACTTCCACAAATTCTCCTTATATGCAGAAAGCAGCATTCTGACAACATACTGTACCACACACTTTTAAATCGGAATTTCATTAATAAATTCAGCATAATGTGAACAATAACATTCACAGACTCAACATTATGATCTCAGAACTTTTAAGTGACTGCTAACATCATTAAAATTTCACTGGATGGCCTGCATCATATATAATCAGAAGTGACAAAATAATGTATGTATTTCTTAGTTGCACAGTTTTTAGTCTGGTCTGGAGAAGAATATTATGGGGTATATTTACTAAAGGTCAAATTTACTCGATTTTGATCAATTTAAAATCAATAAAAAAAATTGATTAACATCGATGTTGTGTGTCTGGGGCTAAATCACACATTTACTAATACTTAAAAAGAAATAAAAAATTGTGTATTAGTAAATGTGTGATTTAGCCGCAGAAACACAACATCTATGTTATTCAATTTCTATCAATTTTAAATCCATAAAAAATTATTGAAATCGACCTTTATATATATACCCCTATGACTGTTATGCACAGAAAAAAATTTAAGATGAGTAGTTCAGTTTTACAGAAAACTGAACACACCTGAACTCAGAGTTTCCAAGGAGAGCCAAGTCCTGGTTCAGGTCTTCCCACCAGGTCTGTATCTCAAAATGATGCAAAACATAATTTTCATGGAAATTTGAATCCCACATCGCTCCTTATGATCAGGCACCATTTCAAACAGAAAAGTGGAGGGAGAAGGTATTAGCTGTAGTCTTGCTTCAGGAAAGTGGAGGGAGAAGGCGTTAGCTGTAGTATTGCTTCAAATATGCATTATTAGGGAGCAAATAGGAATTCATTAGAGAGAGCTGTGGGTTGATGTTGTGAGTGGGAAACATGTAACAGACTGTAGACATCTTTGTCACTGTGTTTGTTTGTCAGACACTAGCTAGAAGCAACTGCAATCTGCATACAAACTGACTACTGCCACAATAACTGTGTGATTGTTTGTCAGACACTAGTAGCACCTGCAATCCTGTGCAAAGAGGCTTTTGCATATTTTTGTTAGAACAGATCCTGATGTGAGCTACACTTACTTTACTTATTATTGTTTTTCACGAGGATATCTATCTACACTGCAGTATATATTATCACTTGTGCAGAAATAATGTGTCCCTGTCAGGTGCATCCCAACAAAAGTGTAAAATAGAAATTATTTTTAGATGTCTAAAAAATCTCATGTCTTTTATAATTCAATTGAAGTAATATATCAAGGGAATATTGTATGTTTTTGAGAGGCAGCATATATTAAATCACTTCCTGGGTGTAGTATTCCTGTCAGCTATACCCCAAAAACTATAAATGCATAAAAATTCAACTACAGTAGCTTTACTCCTGTCCTAGAGTAAAAATCAATCATGGATCATTTGATAAAAGAATAGAAGCAACCCAGTACTAGAGTTGGCAGTCATAGATTCAACATCTACATTTAAAGAAGGTCAAGGGTTAAGAAGAAGGTGTAAAAAAAGGGCACTCCAAATCTAAACAATATTTTACAACCTTAAAAAAAAACACATCTAACTATGATTGACTAAAAATATAAAATTCACAAAATTCCATACACCACATGGATAATACTCTCCATTTTATGCAAGCTATTGAAACTATTTGAAATTGTAACCAATGAAGTGAGTTTAGACACTGTGAGCCTGAGCCATGTCATACCCTTAATTAAACTAGCGAAAAAGCAGCTAGAAAAGCTGAAGAAGCAGATGAAAAAAAGCAAATCCACTAAGTAAGTTGGACCTATAGATCAAGGCCCTGATTCAGAGCCAGACATTCTGACAGAGGCTGGCCCTCTTACTTTTTTGAGCAGCCTCCTGGCCGCTCGCATAGCTGTGGATGACCACCCACAGCTATAGCGAATGGCCAAAATGATGGTCGCAATGGTCAAGACCATCGCGACCATCGGGCTTGTGACGAGACTCTTGCAGTAGGGTCTTGCTGCCGCAAGCCCTGGAGTGCTTTTGGCTCCATCAGAGCCATAAGCACTCCCACTGACATCACTAGTTGATATCAATTGACTATTGATGTCAGTGGGGCCGGCCCCAGATGGTAGGCATTCCCATGGGAACGCAGCCATGCCCCCGGCATGCCCACCAAAGGTGGTGTGCTGTCAATCACCATCGACAGCACGCCCCCTTTGATGCGAGACCCATAACGACGGCTTGGCCATCGTTAGTCGGGTCTCACGCATGCGCATGATGGAGCCGCCTCCATCGTGCGCATGTGCACTTGGGCAACATTGACCCGCTTGCACGAACTCAGCGCTCGAGAGCAGGTCTGAATCAGGCCCCAAGTTCTTTATTTACTACATTTTGGCAACCAATCTTGATCCTAGGTTTAAGTCCTAAGTAATGTCTTTCTTTCCAACTGACACAGATCTTAAGAGAGATAAAGAGCTGCTTGGAAGTAGGTTGTCAGCTCAAGTGGCACATCACACAACATCTCCTGCTTCAATTTCTTCTGCAAATGCAGCTGCCAACAAAAACTGACCTTTTCAAAGAAAGTGATAATGATGAGAAATCTCAGCACACCATGGTAAAACATTATGACAACTGGTCAAGCTTAAAAGAATGATGCATATTTGCTAATAATCAGCTATTCACAGCTATAAAAAAAATCCCTTTTGTCCAAATATATTTAAAATCACATGCAGGGACAGAGTCTCCAAAATAATATTCGGAGACAGAGCCATTCTGCACATGCACGGTCAGCAGACCACTCATGTGTGTTGGTCATTGCCAGTGAAGGTTCTCTTCAAGTAATTTTTGCAAAATAGTAGCCCATTCTATCAGGATTTTGCATGCTGGAGCTTTGTAAATCTGACAGATTTGCAGCCCCAATAGAAACCTTTGGGTTCTGCGGCAACTGTTGGAAATGGAGGGACCACAACATATATTGGAGATATCTGCTAAGTCTCCTCCGTCATACTGTACATTTGGGGGATCCTTAATATTTACAGATATCACCTGAAAACTGGTTTCGGGGAATATCCCATAAATATTTTTTGATAAATGGGCCCCACAGTCCCTTTGAAAACTAGGGAAATAAAAAAAATACAATTTGGAGCAAACTACAGTAGCTATGGTTCACCTCTGCTGCCACCCTCCAGTGTGTACTTGAAAACAGTGTTTAGCACAGCCAAGAACTTTGGAAACAATCAGCGTAGGAGGCTACTTCCAAGAAATTTAGCAAAACTGATGTACATCAAAATGAACTATATATTATATGAGAAGCCCTTTTCTGCCAATTACAACAAACAGTGACTTCTGTAATGGTGGATTTCAGTGTGGATGAGCTAAAATTGTGTGATGAAGATAATAACAGTGATAAGGTAGATGATGATGACATCTACTAACTGTGATGATGATTAACAATGATGTCAGTATAAAGCCCATTTGCAGCTTGCATTAGCTAAAGCTGTTCATACACGGGACGATTTTGAACACGATTATGGCAGTTTCTACAGGTTGGACAGACCAATCGTTTGCAAATAGTTGTATTTTGAGTCTTCTGCGACCCCGTTGCATGTCCCCACCATCGTCTAGTTGGATCACAGATGAGATGGCTTTACAGAGAGATCTCAACTGATCGTGTATGTTGTGATATACTTCTATGCATCTTATCCTATGATCTTAGTGATCAATCATACACCATTTGACCACATCTTATGAAGAATTTCAAGGGAAGAATTTCAAGGGAAATTGTACATCTGATCTTACCAACTTTGAATCTCACTGTGTATGGGTGCCTTAAGCCATCAAGATGTTTTCATTTGTTGGGGCCAAAACAAACCGAGCACTTCAGCCACAAAGTGGCAGTCTCTGTTGCTGAAGTGTTCGATTTATTAAACTGTGCATGTCTTTTTTAATATACAGAGAAAAAAAAGGAAAAAGGATTTCTCCTTTTTAGGTGCACTACCTTATATCCTCTTCCCCAATTTACATAACTTTTAATATACAACTAATCCCATGGACAAATACATTGTGCACCACTTTTAATTATGGGCTTTGCCAGAGCAAGATTAAAGGTATGTGGGGCCTGGGGGCAACTAAGTTGTGGGTGCCCACTCCAAAAAATTTTTACACACCATGGCCACCTTTCACCTCAGTGCCCCCTCTATATGCTCCACAGTGGCTCCCTGTTTGCTACACAGTGCCATAACCCCCCATGTACTACCAAGTACTTGCCTTAAGTGGCATGCATGCAGTACAAAAGAGCAGCTCTGAAGTGAGTTCCCTTATTAGCATCATGGACGTGATATGTCCACATGATGCTGATGAGGGGACTCAGGAGCCATGCTGCATTGTATGCACTGTGACAATGCATGCAGCAGCAGAACACAGAGCCATAGCAGCCGGTGATGTCTATGCGTTCTAGACTTCAGGCTGTAATTGCCTGCAAAGGATTTGCAACAAAGTATTAAAAAGTGAAAGTTAGATTTAGGATTGTTTAGTTTGTCCCATTACTATTGGCCCCTTAAAAAGTGGGAGGCACATATAGAAACCGTTGTAATTCCTACAACGTTCACCTGATTTGGATGTAATTACCCTCAAATTAAATCTGAAAGTCTGCAGTTAAAGCATATCTTGTTTGTTTCATTTCAAAGCCATTGTGGTGGTGAATAGAGGCCAAAATATGACAATTCTGTCAATGTCCCAATATTTATGCACCTGACTGTATATATAGGGATACCTAAATTGCACTATATATTTTCTGTTGGAAAACAATAATATTATAATAATATTAATAAACTATAATTATAATAAACTATTATTATAATAATAGTATACAGTATTTCCTCATAAAAAGGCATAGACGTAACAAATGAAGGTGCTTTCCAAAAAGTCTCATAGGAGACAAGTACAGATACAAAAGAGCAAATGGTGGCACTCAGTGCCAAAGAAGACAAGTAAGCAGCAGGTCATGTAACTTTTACAACAAAGAGAGCATGAATGTCCACTGCTCCTCCATCAGGGCAGTTGTTCAATCTGGCCAAAGTCAACAACCACTGGCGGGGCACTATTGCAAGGCTTCCCTCAAACTGTCCACCATCCACTATCGAATCATAAATCACATTTCTGCACCAAAGACAGGTGGTGATCGCTGTTTCCTACTACTTCAAGCTGAATGTCACTGAATCTATTGAGAGACATTATCACCTAAAGGTCTCAATGAGGACATAACTACCATAGGTGCAGTGGCTGAAGCGGCTATGGGGCCCACAGCTAGAGGGGTTGTCTTACTTGTCTGTTTGATGTTAATATGTGAGGTTTTGTTGCCATCAGGCAGTACATGAGGCCCTTAAAAATGTTATGATGAGCGGGTCTGGTTCTCTGAGACACGGACCCACCCTAACTTCCAGATCCGAGGCAAGAACCGAGCTAGGGTGGGGTTTTACAGCCTGACTTGGATCCAAAAACGAGGAAAAATGCATCATCCTCCCACTGTTGTATACACGCGGGTTTTGGATTATACAAAGGTCCCCGCGATCGGTGCCATTTTCACTCTGGTTGTGGAGAGAGAAGCTAGAAGATGTGTATTCAGTCACTGTTAGTTACTCAGTGTGTGTGTCCAGTTGGGGTCATGGCCTGAAAGCTGCTGCTGTGTTGTCCATAAAGGGGCTTAGGCTGCAGGAAATAAAGGGGGGCTTCATTCAGTGAGTGCTGTAGCTGCTGTGTCACTTGTCCAACTCCCTCAAGCCTCTTGATTAATGAAAACATATGTTTCCTTTTGTGCCATTTTGGAAGTTGAATTGCCATGTGTTTGTGCCGCCCATTGCTGCCGCTAAGCGTACTGCAAATTTGGGGCATAAACCAGATGAAAACAATATTGTGAGCTGTGATGTGGTCAAAATAGACTGGAAACGAGTGGAAATTAATGTTATTGAGGTTAATAATACTGTAGGAGCAAAAAAAAAAAAATTATGTGATTTTAGCTGTTTTTTTTTCAATTTTTGAAAAAAAAAAACAGATCCAAAACCAAAACCAAACACGTAAGTGGCGGTTTTGGCAAAACCAAATCCAGATCCAAAACGCAAGGAGATACAGATCCAAAACCAAAACACGGGGGTCGGCGCACATCCCTGGTGATGATGGGGTCCAAAAATGATTATTTATGCCCCTGTTTAGAATGCTAATGCATTAAAGAAGTTACAGTATCATATTGATATTGCAAAATGCTTTTTGTGGCTGTACTCAATGGTAAGCAGTAAAATAATTTTTTTTTTAGTCTAATTTTTAATTTGTATAATTAGTGACATAAACAAGAATAAGACAGTAAAATCATTTCAGAAATTAATAAAATATGTATCTGCACACTTATCTAAGGTGTCAGAGCTACTATAAATTTTGCATAAACTTGTAATGTTAGGTGAGTACAAGCACTTTTTTTTCTTAAGTACTGGTACCTTTTTTCATAGAAGGAAAGCACTGATATTATATGCAGATTGAGTAAACAATACATACCATGACTTTCTGGAGAGAATATGTATTATTTCATGCTGTGTTGGTTTGAAACACTCAAACAGTGTTGCAGTCATGTACTTATCCTATCTGTGGTACTGTTACACTTTGTGCATATGATGTTTGCATAAGGAAAAATAATTATTGAATGTTACAGGTAACTAATAGCAAAAACATCCATAGGTGCCAACATTACAGAAATTATGTAAAATCATGCTCAAGATAAAGATACTGTAGGCAGGGGCTGGCTGGCAACTTTAAGCCTGGGGGGGCAAACACAAGCATATGGCCCTTGATTTTCTACCAAATAACTGCGACGGAAAAAATAGCATAATACATTTCTCAGAGGCATGGTATATCTAATGTGGGTGTGGTTTATATAGCCATAGAAAATACTTGTTATATCATAGAGCTATAAACAAATACATAACCTACCAGCACCATCTGACAAAACAGAAACTATACTAGTTTTCTCTCTTCTGTACAGAGATCATAGCAGTGTCCTCTATAGAATAATTACACATAACACCAGATCCACAATCTGGCCGCCTCTCCTTGCTCATTAAAAATCTGCCCCCTTTTAAATTAGACCCCAGGATAACACACACACATACACATGCACGCACACACTTCCCTCATTAAACATAATACACTAGATTAAACACATACACACTTAAAAATAATGCCACAGATACCCTCTCATTAGGCATCTTACCCAAAATATGACTCCCCTTTTATTAAAACTCATGGACCAAATCTATTCTCCTACCTCCCTCATTGCAAATAGTGCAAGCAGGCTGCTACTACTATGAACTGAATACAGTCTATTTGATTAATCAAATCACGGAGTGCCGCTGTGTTTGTTATACTGGATATCTATCCACTATAGATTCAGAGGTCCTACATTCCCACGGGTCAGAGTAGTGCCCAGCTATGTGACTATTGTGTGTGTGTATATATATATATATATATATATATATATATAATATCACTGCATAGGCTCGGCACTCGTCCTCCGGTGATAAGCAAGGGTGCCCTCCGCAACAATATAAGATACCAGCACACAAAGGCAGCGGCACTCCAAAAACGTCAAGTAAAGACTTTTGCAGTAGACTGAAACACTTGTCAGCAGTGTTTTGCAGGAGTGGAACAGGATTATTGCTTCTGAGCAATCCTTACTTGGGAGTATAAATCCATCCACTATATAAACTGCGTCTACTCCAGTTTCTCTGCAAACAGATCTTAGGATCGTTTAATCAGTGTTCACATTTTCCTGACTATTAACAGGACTGATAATACAGTCATTTGATGATGTACCCCTGCTGAAGTCCCATGTGGGGACGAAACGCGTTGGGTCTCCATCGTATTTTGACTAGTGTTTGATGTAAGCTCATCAGATTCACTGATTTTATTGAATAAAAATTGTTCTTTTTTATTGAGAATGAAGTGTTTTATTCAAATAATAATAGTGGCCTTTTGGCCTGTTTGGGTGTATTTTTTGTGGAAGGGTATTTTTCAGCAACATCACAAGGAATCATTGCTAAACCTGAAAACAGGATTTATGACCTCTACAAAATCATTTAAAGACCAACAAAGGACTCAATAAATGTACTCTCTGTGAAATGAAAGGGAGATTCATCCTTTGTGTCGACATTTAGGACTGATCATTGAAGTAGCTTCATTGCTGCATTAATTGTTGATTTTTTAATTATTCAGTTTGTGTTATTTACACATTTTGTATTATAATATATTTTACATTTTGTACATTATAGCGCCCTTTCTCTTCTTTCTTGGTTTCCATTTCCCTCCATATCTGTCTAACAGAGATATTAGGTGGAAGGTGCAGCCATCCACTGTATTAGATTTAAGTGTTGGTTACATATCAGTATCATCAATAATTTTAGCGCAAATAATAGGGTATCTTTGTATATATATATATATATATATATATATATATATATAAAAAAATGAAAAATGAACAATGGGGGTGCACTCACCAGTCTTCTAAAATGAGTTTTTATTTCATCTTTTTAAAAAAATTTTTTACAGCATCATAGTAAAGCTCCGACGTTTCGGTCCTAGCCATGGACCTTTGTCAAGGTACCTTGACAAAGGTCCATGGCTAGGACCGAAACGTCGGAGCTTTACTATGATGCTGTAAATTTTTTTAAAAAAAAGATGAAATAAAAACTCATTTTAGAAGACTGGTGAGTGCACCCCCTTTGTTCATTTTTTGTATGCAGGGATACAGGTGATCCCTTTTGGGTGGCTACCCCAGCAATTGGATTTTCAGACGTGAGTGTGGACTAATACTGGACTTTATATATATATATATATATATATATATATATATATGTACTTTTGGATCAGCCGGCACTCCCTTGCTGGAAATACCTTGGAGGTGCATAAGGTGCCCTCCTGCATACAAAAATGTAGCAAACATATACACGATCTCTTTGAGGAGAAGGCGGCTCTCAGATGACTTTTGAAATAATGCAATCACACAGCCCAGTGTATATATATATATATATATATATATATATATATAGTAGAGATGGTATTATATTCAACTTTTTGATTTATATCAAAATCTTCATCAAAATAACCCTGACGAAGGTTTTGATATAAAGTGACACATTGAATATAGGTGGTCATGTGTGACCTCAATATTACCTATTAACTGAGAGTATTGCCATCTCTGCTTTAACTATATATTAATTTGTGGAGTGTGCCGGTGAGGCTGCTTTTTGTATCCTGGAGTGGCGAGTTCTCCTGTTTGTTTATATACTGTATATCTCTCTCACTCTCTCTATATATACATAAAACTACCTAGGTACCTTCTCTAAAAATGGAAAACATTCAAGTGCGTGAATCTATAAATACTGAAATGGACAGGATCAGCACTCTTTGGATTTCATGAAAAGGAAATATTATAAAAAGCTGACACCAAGTGTTTTTTTATATATCCTTGTCATGAAATCCAGCGAGTGCACATCGTGTTTCTTCTTTGACTATAGTTGCCCACGCTAGTATGTTAAACATTGCATAAAATAAATGCCCCCCCACCCCTTCCCCTATATATATTTCATAATTTTGTACCCTATACACCCCTTCCCTTATATATATTATATAACACTGTATACCCCTTTTATATATTTGCTGCTAATCTCTCACACCACATCCCCTCCTTACCCTTATATATTTTATATCTATAATCTTCCTTCACTTCTATATTTTATACTCACCACCTCCCATTTCTTAAATATTTTTTTGACCATCACCCCCCTATATATTTTAAGTACTCGTTTAACTTACATTTTGCTGGGGGAGGAATGTCAAAGATGACAAGTTCTCTGCACAACAGTGGACATTTTTTCTTCCACAAGCAGGACTCAGGTGGTAGATCGATAAAGGAGGAGGCCAGGGACTTGTGCGCCACCCTGACTCATCGCATAGGGGTCACAGAATAGAGGGAGAAGGTGATTGGGTAGGAGAACTTGGTGGGTGGGGATCACTTGATGCCGGAGCCCGGAGCTAGCATCGGAGCAAAGCAAAAGCCATGGGAGGAGCTGCTGCAGTTAGGTATGCACAGCAGCCCTCCCGCGGCCATTGATTGTACCTTAGGTACAAATTCAGCAGCCCCTTACCACTTCCCGATTGGAGCTCAGATGAGCTGCCATCACGGTAGCCATCATTAAGCCTGGCAGCAGCATGAGCCAGTCCACAGGGGGGAGCATGTGACAGGTGGCCGGGCACAGAGAGAAGAAGCTCCCCGGCCGCTCTGACTGTATAAATAATCAAATGGAGCTGTCGGGGAGCATATCCTCTCTGTCTCCCGGCCATCGGGCATGATACAGTGTGTGGCTGCATCCAGCTGGTGGCCCCTAACTTTAAAATTGGAGCGGCCCGGGGGGCATGTGTCACCCTGCCCCCCGGCCCAGCCCGCCACTGACTGTAGGCCATAGCAACCAAGCATATTCTGATTTTTTTCTAGTACACTTTAGAAAATGAAAGCAATCGTGATTGATTGCAACAGTACTTTTGTTTTGCAGACCATTTCCATAAGTCCTCCAATCAGCAGAGCTAAAGTCCTAACTGGTACCAGTCTTGGGAGGATTTATTGGCCAAACTATAACAGGCAAACCCACATCTTGGAGTACTCCTTTTTTAGTGGGAGCCAATATCAAACCCCTTAAAGTGGGACTGGAGCCTCTGGGGTATGCAAAGAAATAGTGAGCATCCTTGCATCCACTCCTAGACCCTATTAGCTGAATAACATTGGGACTCTTTTTGGTATACCTAGTGCGATGGATATCAGGATAATGGTACTTGGAAAAATTAGGGAGAATTGGCATGGCACTAGCATGGCACTAACATGCCCAATGCAACAAAGGTTTAAAACACATTTTAAAATCCCTCTTATTCCACTTTATTAAACTGCACTATCTTATTTTTTTAAGTACTTCAAAGCTGGTTTCCCTCATCTACAAAATCCAAATAAATAAAATGTCTTCACATTCCAGTGGTTCCTACTGTACTTTACCTTGATGCCCACTTTGGGTTGCCAGGAAGAGTCCTAGTGCAATTCATCACAGACATAGTTTGCTATCAGAGGGGCAGCCGAGCTCTCTCATTTTTTGGCGGGCTAATGGTGCTCCAGCTTTGTGCTTAAATGATTTTGGCACTTCTGTGAGTGAGGTACCCACAAGGTTTGGGGGTGACCTGGGACTCCCTTGATTCATTGGCCTGTATGCATCGCACACTTCAATATAGTACTTCAGGTACAGCTGTACAGCAGCTGGAATCCATACACTATGATCTTGAATAGAAGTAGCCTAATACTATTTACAGTACTACTGATATTTCTTTATATTTAATAGTTGCTAACACAGCACTGTGAGAATTTCTCTGTATGTTGCATTTAGTTATTTACAAGCTTTTAAAGGGTTATCAGTTGCTGGACAAACATCATCATTGTCTTGTATTACATCATCATTGTCCCGTATTATACTGTGGACATGGCATATTGCAATTTAGTGCTGCAACTGTCAGCTGTGTACAGCATAAGTAAGGCATCTGCAGCTCAATAGTACATTTTGACACATCTGTGATCTTGACTTGACATGCCACAGGATTACTATACAATGGGGCCTATATATTAATAATTGTTAGAGATAACAATTGAAAGAGTAAAACCACTCCTCCTTTAGCAGGGAAGGCACTTAAAAATCAGAAGGATCTATGGCCCTGAAATAAGTTGACACAAACTTACTTTATAAGCAACAACAACTGCCAAAAGTAGTAACCAAACTGATATCTCTATCACTGTTGGCAACTGAACAATGTATTCTACCCCACAAGCTCGCTGCCTAGATGTCATCCATGAATCTGAACTGTCCTTTTTTCTCCACATTCTATCTGTTTCCAAATCATGTTAAATATATCTAAAAAGCATATCCAGAATACACCCATATCTTACACAAGACACTGCTAAAAATCTGATTCATGCACTCATCTCCCACATTGATTATTGTCTTTACTGGCTTTCCCCAAAACAGACTCTCACCACTGCAAGCTATTTTGAAAGCAGCTGCGAGTCTGATCTACCTTGCTAAACGTGCATCGTTTGCTACTCAGCTCTATCAGTCCCTCCATTGGTTACCTTTATTCTAACAAAAGTACTTACACATAAGGCTATTAACAAAACTACACATCTCTTTGCTTATCTCAAAATATCTGCCAACCCAACCTTCCTGCTCTGCAAAAGATCTGAGTTTCTCATCCACATGCATTATCTGCTCACATCCACGGCTACAGGACTTTTTTCGCACTGCACCCAATCTGTGGAATGGCCTTCCACGCACAATAGGACTTTCCTTAAGTCTACAAATCTTCAAGTATTATCTGAAAACTCACCTACCCAATTACATCCCCTCAATACAATCTAAGACATAACTTTACATATGTTCTCTTTCTACACTTACATATCCCACTGACCCTAGGTCAACTTTCCTGTGTGAGTAAATCATCCAGACCACCAAGAACCTCTGCAATCTGGCTGGACCAACATGCAATATGTAGCACTTATCTTTGTGTATCAATGCCTATTTCCCTATAGATTGTTAGCTTGCAAGCAGAGCCCTCTTACCTCTTTGACTGTCTGTTATTACAAATTCTTGTTTTATTACTGTTTGTTCATAATTGTAGAGCAAAATATGCTGGCGCTATATAAGTAACTAATCATAATAACAATAATTGCAGCAAATGATCAAAAAAACAAGCTTTTTATTTACTCTTGTTAGATTTGTAATTATTTAAAAATGTTTAACATCATTGGCAACCACAAGTGTCAAATTAAAGAATTCTGAACTGCTAATGATAAGCTTAACAATGAATATAATGCTGGCCATACACTAAACAATTATCTGTCAGATAGCTGTCCAATCTGGCTGGTTGAAATGAAAACCTGGTAATGTATGGGAGCAGATGACAATCGATTATATGTTGTCATGTCTTGGGGTTAATTAGCTAGGCAGAGGGTGAATGGGTAGAGTGTTTAGGTGCTTAATGAGGGTACACACACAGCTTTCAGGTGAAATAAACAAGGTGATGCTTTACTGCCAGCATATGAAAACAGGAAACAGAAAAAAACAAAAACAAACCTAGCCCTTGTTTTGGGGCGACTAACTCACTTCTTCAACCCTTTCTATAGGGAAGCAGCTAGTCTGCAAACAAAAGTCCCAAGTCAGCTTAGCCCTGCTTCCTGCAGGGCAACACGGCCTGTGGCCTGGTCTTTAGTTGGCTGACACAACTACACACACATAGTCTGTCTCTATGCCTTCCCTGTATCCTCCAGGTGAGGCCTTGGCTTCCTCAGCCTGCAGCTCTACTACCTTCTCATCACAGTTTGAGAGTTGGTGGTCCCCCCCTTGCCTCCTGCAAGATTCAGACACTGGCCACCTGGCCTCCCAATGGCTCGCTCAGCTTCACTGGGCTCTCTGCCTGGTCTGCATCATCAGCCCACACCTGAGCTCTCTCCACCAGGCAGCCATTACTCAACTTCCAAGCTCCTTTTCTTCTCTGTGTGGGCGGATCTCTCCTGCCCCACACAGAATCTGCTGCTCACCAGTGCCACCTCTGGTGATACTGCCACAATGGTTTTAAACGCTGGAAAACAGACAAAACGATTGTTTAAATTGGTTATGTTTGTTTTATTTAACCAATTTGGCTGAACAACCATTTTTGTCTGTTTTCCAGTGTTTGTGAACAAATGTTTGATTGTCATTTGCTCCCATACTTTACCAGATTTTCATCACAACCAGCCAGATTGGACAGATATCTGACAGATAATTGTATAATGTATGCCCAGCATTAGATGGAGGCAGATACCGTTTATTTCCATTTCAATAAAAAATAAATGGCAATAATGTATCAGCTAGCCTTAAAATTGATGACTGTACTGTATTTCTATTAATCATGATACATCTGTAAAGTTAAGTAATAGTGATAATTGTGTTCACATTTTACATTATTAGGATGGCGAAAAGAAAGATGTTAAGGGATCAGTAAAGAAAAATGTATAACTCGAGAATGACCTAAAAAAATACGGTGCAATTTATTAAATGAGAAATAAGATAAGTATATGTTTTCCAAGGTTGTTTCTTCAGTTGTCATCCCCAAGGCGGACAGATATCCTCCCTGTATGTTGAAGCTGGGGTCCCATTTAGATTGAATAGCACTTTCAATATACTTGGTTGTGCAGCTTCATTATCAGCAAAAATCCAGCAAGAACTACACTTAGTGAACACTGTAGTAGGTAACTTTTCTAGTACTAGGAATGATTCCTATTGTGTCCAGAAGCCAATTAATCAACCAGTATGCTTTTATAAATAATATAATAATTATATTATTTTAGAGATGAACAATTTGGATTTTGACAGATCAGAATTTTTGGATAACCAGGCAGAAGTGAGACACCACTCTATTCTTCCCAACAATCTACAGTAGATCTGAAAATGAGTCAAAATGTCATGTTCCCAAAAATCTGAGATCACTGGTGTTTTAGATTGCATACATAAGGAAGGATGCTGCTGAGTGCAAATTTTAGGTGTAGGAGAGGGTTGGAGAGACTGAAAACAGTCTATTCGTATTTTGCACTTGACTAGCTACCACTTAAAAGTCTGTAGTTGTGATAACTGTAATTAGAGAGATGGACACGCATAGATTAAACTGCCACTTGGAAGAAATATCTCTTTATTTAAATATACTGTAGGTGTTATTTTACTACTAAGATATTACTAAGTGTTGATTAAAATATAAATCCTTTTGGTAAATTTCACTCCGTGACTTACTAAAATGTGACCTTATTAGAGAGCAGTGCTGTCCTGCACTGTCTCCTCACTGTGCATACAAGCGGTGTGCATGTGACAATGAGTATGGCTGTATCTGTTATCTATCAATAAACTAAAACCACTGGTTAACTGGGCTGTTCATAGCTTGAGTCATCCACTGGTGTGTGCCTATATACCTCTGCATTGGAGGAGGTTTGCTGATTGTTTTGGAGACTTGATGGACAAATTCTAATGTGGTTGCAGTGAATCTTGGGGTCCAAGCTCTGAGTCAAGTACTGTACATTTATGGTTCATTTTATATCATGGTGTTCTGCAGTCTCTAAGAACTGTGCTTTAGCTATGGCAGCTGCAGTTTCCTATTTTTGCAGCAAGTGCAATTTTTCTCTATAGCTAAATGCAATTTCTCTATTTTCAGCTGTATTTCTTGCTCTGCAATTTTGGCCCTTACTTTTGTGCCTTCAGCTTTTGTGCGGGCAGTGATGGCTGCATTACTAACAAATGAGGATTTTGGGGAACCACAGGTTTGGAACATTATTGTGTATGAAAATGTAATTTTCAGTGGCATGATGTTGAGGTGTAGATGCTTGAATGTGTAGATACTACTATATTGCAGTGTGCAGGTATCTGCGCTGACAGTGAGGAGTCAGGGTTTTGGGAAGGTGCTTCACCGTGCAGGGACTGCTGTATTGCCATATGGAGATGGCTGTACTGCAGGGCCATAGCTAGGGTAGTGCGGCCGATGCCATCACACAGGGCACCACAGGTCAGGGGGCTCTGTTTGGGCCTGTCAAATTTCTGTTTATTATCATTCTTGCTTGTAGCTTCCTCTTATTTCATCCCCAGCATCTCCTGGCCTCTCCTGTCTCTTCCCTGGCCCTTCCCCATGAAGCCATGGCCCTTTTTTGGGTGCATTATGTCTGTTTGAAAAATTAGGGGGGCGCCAATGATCCTTCTGGCACAGGGTACCAAAAAGTCTAGTTACGGCTCTGCTGTACTGACACTGTTTCTGTGAAGTCACATAACAGTATACAGTATACAGAGAGCATAACCACTTCTACTTTTCAACAAATCCACTCTAGATGTGAAAATCTGAAGAATAGTGTTTATTGTAGTAATAGAAGAATATGGTAAAAAGAAATGTAAACAAACAATAGAATGCAATTACAATATGATTATTATATTAGGCAAACATACACAGCAGTATTCTTAACTGGCGGCAGATCCATGATACAAGATATAGATCATGGTTGTTACCATTGATAATGCTCTAAGGGGAGAATATATAGCTACAGTATGCAACAAGGAAAAACCATAAGCACTTAGAGGTAAAAGTCCAAAGGAAGATAATAATCCCAAAAGATGCAGCTTTACTGTCTCAATGTAGCTGTCCTATTTTCTCATCACTCCAACGTGGGATTTCATAATGTGAGAAACAGAATAGAATACAATATGTTACACAACCGTTTACTGTTCTGATGCACACAAAAACTATATGGATAATCCACGAGATCCCAAGGATGTGCTCTGCAGTAGGAAGCATGTAGTAAATACACCCTTGTGCACTAGACAGAGATGTATAAAGGGATGCTTATTCGAAGCTTACATCAAATAGGCATATTTTAGGCTCATAATGGTTTCTTTTCTCCATATATTTTCTTCAACGTCCCATATATCATATATGGGAAATGAAAAAGCTCAGGATGTTGATACAAATCACCCATTTAAAAAGCGGGAAGTAATACATCCATACCAGATGGTAAAAAAGTCTAGTCCATACACTCTTCAGATGGTACAGAACCTGGGTGCTCTAATGAGGTGTATAAGGCTGGCTTTATAGGCATGTAATGTATTCCCACAGTCACTCACAAAGTGGTTCAATGCTCACTGGCGTCTTTGTCAAGTGGAGTGACCCTGCTACAGGATCAAATGGCACTGATATAGCTATTTGCTGTGACCAGGGTGCATTAGGAAGTTTACTATGAAAGCCTATAAAGTGCAAAGCTGGCCGCTATTAGGATGACCACTAGGTGGATCTTACACAGTAATACTTGTATATGTACAATATATAACAAATATAGATGCTGAAGGCATGACATTAGTAGAAATATTACTAATGTAGCTCCTGCATACAAGGTACCTCAGCAGACCTAAGGGGAGATGTTGGTAAATTTCAGTTAGTTTAGTCTTCTCAAAGTCTATGCTTCTAACCAAATTGTGTTCATTCTGACTTGAGCAACATCTACCAGGAGGTTACTCAGGAAACCCACACACATTGATAATGTTTGCTGAGATAACTGTAATGAATACAGCAATGTGATAAGACAATAGTACAATATGAATACAAAAGTTTAAATTAATAAAAGCACATATCATTCAATAATGGTACTTTGCAGTAATATGCAGTTGTGCGAACAATAATAATATTACTGAAATGAGAGAATCAGCAATGGCAGCACTCTCATCACTGATAACAGTTATGAGTAATTAAATATCTTTACAATTAAGTTGATAGCAATACCATGAAAAATGTCTCTAAACTACTTAGTTTGGGTTTGCAGCATTCACATGGATGAAATGAGACTTTAGAACTGGGAGAATTAAACTCTGGGTACAACCTTTTCTTCTGAGTTAGAAGTCTTTGCAACTATAATGATGAGGACTATAATGAAGAATAACAAATAATGGTTCTAATTACAGACTGTAAAACAATTTTAAATGCTAAATAAAACACAGGTTCTCAAACTCAGTCCTCAGGTCCCCAAACAGTGCATGTTTCCAGGTCTCCTCACAGAATCACAAGTGAAATAATTAGATCCATCTGTGGATCTTTTAAAATGTGCCAGTAAGTAAAGAATACACTTGTGCACCTGCTGTGTGACCTGGAAAATGTGAACTGTGTGGGGTCCTGAGGGCCAAGTTTGAGAACTACTGCTCTAGCATGTATGTCTAACATGTCATAATGTTTCAGCAAAAAATAATCGACTTGTAAGATAAACCCATTTGCCAATTTTTCTTTTGATATCTACAACAGTATAATATTAAAATGTTTTTTGAAATTAGAGTTTTTGGAACAGATTTTATTGGTGAACTATATGCACTATGGGCATGCATCAGAGTTGGACACAAATTGTGTCTAAGCTCAAACATTAAATGCTTTAGCAAAGAAAAAACACTTGCATCTTTCTAACTATGTAGAGTTGGCCATAAAATTGAGGTACAACCAAGTCTGCATAGGTAGCAAATGCACCTTCCCTGCAAACTATATGGAGCAGAAGGGCAATGAACAGCACAGGAAGTCTGTCTTCACTGTCAGCACAAAATGTCACCTATTCAGCACTGGTATGATATAAGTGGAAAACACAAAACACTGTTGTACCACCACTCCTCTTCCATAAAATACAGTATGGAGAATATGAAGTCCAGAGGCAACTGAGAACACCAATCTGTTTCAGAAGAACCATTAGAGGACAGAGGTGAAATACTGTCCAACACGTTGCTTACATCAAGGAAAAGTCAGCATACTTTATGCACAATCTGTATACCAACTTTTTGAAACAATATACAATGTTACATTCTTTCTTTTTTCCTATCCCCTCTAGGACATAAATACATTGTTTGATACTAAAAACAACAAGAGATATTTTGTTCCAAATGTATTCAAGAGAGAAACAACATTTTATTGGCTTTTTAGCGCCTCTTGGTGGGGTAACTCCTCCTGGCTACTACTCTGATTCTCCCCACTGTTGTTGTTCAATACCAAATCTGCCCTCATGCCAAATCTGCCATGGGAAAGTATCAAGCTATGGCAGTTTTGTTTGGACTGCTGCTTGCTCTGTGCTTGGTCATTCTGTGATATCTAACTCTTACTAGCCCTGAGTTATCTGGAGCCAGATAAAAAAGTAGGAAGGTCATTCTTGGAGCCCAACGTCCATCATACTGAATGAAGGTAAGCTGGACACTGGGTGCAGACAGCCGCGGGGGCAGTAGGGTTAGGTTAGGGTCTCCTGGGGGGGGATTTAGGATTAGGCACCCCCCCTGGAGTGTTAGGGTTAGGCTAGGGGAAGGGGGGGTTAGGGTTAGGCACACCCCGGGAGACTTAGGTTTAGGCTGTGGGGACAGGGGTGTTAGGCTTAGGCACTTGGGGGGGTTAGGCACTAGGGAGGAGGTTAGGTTTAGGCACCCCTAAGGGAAGGTTAGGGTTAGGGGGGAAAGCATAAGCAATAGCAAAAAAACTTACCTTGTTGAGATCTTCATTTTCTATCTTCCAGCATTGGTATTAGGTCCGCCGGGCTCACGTCAGGCAGTATTTAATACCAATTCCAGGTTAGGTTTCTTACCGTACCCATTCCAGTCTGGACAGCCCTGTAGAAATGCCAAGTAAGTAAGTGACTTGCAGGAAATGCCTCATACAGTTGGTGCAAGTTTAGTGGAAGCAAACGGTATGACATGTGACATTATTGTGTGGAAATAGTACACCATATTGTGTGCTCTTTTGGCTCCATTCACTCACACTATTATTATTATTATTATTATTATTATTATTATTATTATTATTATTATATTTATAAGGCACCACAAGGATTTTGTAGTGCTGCGCAAGGGAATATTGCACTGTATTATTGAACTATGCTGGAACCATCTATGTATTTAAAAAAATAACTATGGACTTAGATAAAACTGACATTGACATAACATGAAGTATATGCAGCAACCTAGCTTAAACACCTAAGAGAAAAAGAACCTATGAGCTAAAATATAATTATTCAATCTAATAACTGTGCTTAAGAATATCTGATAGGAGGTCCTGCAGGTGGGTATCACAACCATTTTTGCTTCTTTGGACTTATCATTATTATTATTATTATTATTATCATCATCATCAATATTATTATTAATTTTGTTATGTTCTTTTGTTTATAAGGGACCATGAAATAAATGCAGGACTGTACCGATTAAACATTCAAAACTTTACACATTAACAGAGGTTTAGATAAATAAAAAGATAGTACAATAGAATGCCATAGCATAAATACTAAACAATAAATATCACACCAGACTGGGAAGGACAGATTACTGGGGCATGGATAGGGCAACTCAATTAGGCAAGCAGAAGTTGCAGGTGGGAGTCAATTGAGTACTCAGTGATTCTGTATCCAACATATGGGTGAGCAGACAGAGGGCCTGATTCAGAGATGGACGCAGGGTGGATTGGTGCTTTGAGTTTGGACACAGAGAATCTGTGTATATATGCTAATGGAGCAGGTGGTATCTTTAGTTATAAGACACCCACTGATGGCTTCCCCAATTACAGTATGCTGGCTACATCCAAAGAAGCAGCATCAGATAAACTGTGTGAACATCAGGCAGCCATCAGACAGCCATCAGACATCTGAGTAACCCTAAGGTTACTCAAGATGTCTGGCAAAACCACACTGCCAGGGCAAGTGAAACCACTGTCACTGACTTCAGCACCACCCGTCTTCTGGAACTCTACCTCTCCCCACCTCCAAATGGCTGCAGACTTTCACTCACCCAATGTCTGCAGCCACACTGCATCCAACACATACTTGCCTACTGGAGGCTCCCAAAAATCAGGTAGCACTCCTGGTCACTCAGAAAAGTGGGCAAGTCTCCCAGAGGGTGAAGCCAAATGGCCACAGCCGCCCACTTCCCAAATTGTGGGTTGTACAAATCGCAGATGATGCAATTTGCATTGAATCGCTTCTTCATGTCTCCTCCCCCTGCTCCACAATGCCCATCTGATGACGCAATCACTCCCAGACCACTGTACCATGCCTCCCGCAGTGCCAACCTGGCTGCCCCTCTCCGCTCCTTACAGTTTTAGTTGGGGGCAACCAAAAGGTTGGAAAGTATGATACAACATCACAGGACCAGATCTACACATGTGCAGCACAGCTCCTGAGCATGAGCACATAATAAAAACTGGAGACTTGCAAGAATATTAAACTTCCATAAATCTCTGAGGGGGTCTATTTAGGAAGCAGTGTTAGGAGACACAGTGAAAAATTATAAGGTACCAGCCAATCAGATTCCAACTGTCATTTTTCATACCAGCCTATGAGATGGCAGTTAGGAGCTGATTGGCTGGCACCTTATCACTTTTCACTTTGTCTCCTAACACTGCTTAGTAAATAGACCCCTTAATCAGAACCATAGTCACAGTTGCTGATATGAGGAAAGTGACAGCAGAGTAGTACACTAGTGATACGTGTCCTAGGGAAAAACAAGAAAGCACTGCCTCTAAGAGCTAGCTAGCATACAGTACTATGGGTTATGCCCCTTTCATGACCATTAATTAGGGAGTACTGTAGACAAATGCCTCATTCCTGATGGCAATAATTGCATTTGTTTGCTTCTTGCAACTATGACTGTGTACAGTTGTAGTATTGTCCACATTGCTTATTAAGGCCTTTTTATTTTTTTCAGAGACACGTAAGTTTAAAAAAAAATATAGAAATGTAAAGCCTTTGGACTAATGTATAATCAGAAACTAAGATTACATTGTGCAATGTAATATTTTGTATCAGATAAGAAGGAGTGGTGCTTCTGTTTCTGCGTAATACTGTAGGTCGGTATTTGTAGACTTAGCTAAGGAGCAGATAGTTACTTTACATCTTTAAAAATTGAATTTGTTCATGTTATTGATGGAGAGTTGGCTGATCCACATGTTTGGATTGAAATAAGGAGTGGTTAGATAAGATAACTTGCATATTAAACATTGCTGCATGTTATGTTAATGAATAACTGGTCAATGTTTGTCTCAGCTGCTGTGAGAGCACAGAGGAAAGCCCATCTCCATTATAATAACCTACTTTATGAAGATTAAATGCCTCTGCAATTCAAACAAGGTAAAATTGCTTTAAAGCAAAATCAAACATCCCTGTGCTAGCTGAGGATTTGGGAAAGAGAATAAGAAATCTCTGCTATATTGTTATTGTGAACCGGTCAGTCCACAAGTAATTGCTTTTTCATAGATAAATTTGCTTTTTACTTTCCTTCAGTAATGAAATGAACTCGACACGTTTCTTGCGATCGCAAATCTGTTCTCACTCAAATGTCACTGACGGAATGTTCATCTGAGGGTCCTGAAAAGCATATAATGGAGGACATAGGGCCATGGGATGACTGACAGATATTATGAATCTGATTCATACATTTTTACGGGTGGGTAGTGTTATATTGCACTGTTTGGATAGATAGATAGATAGATAGATAGAAAGATAGATAGATAGATAGATAGATAGATATGAGATAGTTATGCATTTAAAGGTTAAGTAGTGATAGAGAGACAGATAGACACACAGAAAGACTGGCAAACAGGCAGACAGATAGATAGATAGATAGATAGATAGATAGATAGATAGATAGATAGATAGATAGATAGATAGATAGTTATGAATTTAAGTGAAAAATAGTACTAGATAGATAGATAGATAGATAGATTGATAGATTGATAGATAGATAGATAGATAGATAGATAGATACACAGAAGGACAGACAGATAGATAGATATAAATTTAAGGGTTAAGTAGTGATAGATATACTGAAAGATAGATAGATAGATAGATAGATAGATAGATAGATATGAATTTAAGTAAAAAATAGAACTAGATAGATAGATAGATAGATAGATAGATAGATATGAGATAGTTATGAATTTAAATAAGTAGTGATAGATAGACAGACAGACACACAGAAAGACAGACAGATATACTGAAAGATAGATAGATAGATAGATAGATAGATAGATAGATAGATAGATAGATAGATATGAATTTAAGTAAAAAATAGAACTAGACAGATAGATAGATAGATAGATAGATAGATAGATAGATAGATAGATAGATAGATAGATAGATAGATAGATATGAGATAGTTATGAATTTAAGGGATAACTAGTGATAGATAGATAGATAGATAGATAGATAGATAGATAGATAGATAGATAGATAGATAGATAGATATGAGATAGTTATGAATTTAAAGGATAAGAAATGATATATAGACTGACAGACAGACACATAGAAAGACAGACAGAAAGACAGATAGATAGATAGATAGATAGATAGATAGATAGATAGATAGATAGATAGATAGATATGAGATAGTTATGAATTTAAATGATAAGTTGTGATAGATAGACAGACAGACACACAGAAAGACAGACAGAAAGACAGATAGCTAGATAGATAGATAGATAGATAGATAGATAGATAGATAGATATGAATTTAAGGGATAAGCAGTGATAGATAGATAGATAGATAGATAGATAGATAGATAGATATGAATTTAAGTAAAAAATAGAACTAGATAGATAGATAGATAGATAGATAGATAGATAGATAGATAGATAGATAGATAGATATGAGATAGTTATGAATTTAAATAAGTAGTGATAGATAGACAGACAGACACACAGAAAGACGGACAGATATACTGAAAGATAGATAGATAGATAGATAGATAGATATGAATTTAAGTAAAAAATAGAACTAGACAGATAGATAGATAGATAGATAGATAGATAGATAGATAGATAGATAGATAGATAGATAGATAGATATGAGATAGTTATGAATTTAAGGGATAACTAGTGATAGATAGATAGATAGATAGATAGATAGATAGATAGATAGATAGATAGATATGAGATAGTTATGAATTTAAAGGATAAGAAATGATATATAGACTGACAGACAGACACATAGAAAGACAGACAGAAAGACAGATAGATAGATAGATAGATAGATAGATAGATAGATAGATATGAGATAGTTATGAATTTAAATGATAAGTTGTGATAGATAGACAGACAGACACACAGAAAGACAGACAGAAAGACAGATAGCTAGATAGATAGATAGATAGATAGATAGATAGATAGATAGATAGATATGAATTTAAGGGATAAGCATTGATAGATAGATAGATAGATAGATAGATAGATAGATAGATAGATAGATAGATAGATAGATAGATATGAGATAGTTATGAATTTAAGGGATAACTAGTGATAGATAGATAGATAGATAGATAGATAGATAGATAGATAGATAGATAGATATGAGATAGTTATGAATTTAAAGGATTAGAAGTGATATATAGACTGACAGACAGACACATAGAAAGACAGACAGAAAGACAGATAGATAGATAGATAGATAGATATGAGATAGTTATGAATTTAAATGATAAGTTGTGATAGATAGACAGACAGACACACAGAAAGACAGACAGAAAGACAGATAGCTAGATAGATAGATAGATAGATATGAATTTAAGGGATAAGCAGTGATAGATAGATAGATAGATAGATAGATAGATAGATAGATAGATAGATAGATAGATAGATATGTGATAGTTATGAATTTAAAGGAAAGAAGTGATATATAGACTGACAGACAGACAGACACACAGACAGATAGATAGATAGATATATAGATAGATAGATAGATATGAGATAATTATGAATATAAAGGATAAGAAGTGATAGATAGACTGACAGACAGACACACACAAAGACAAACAGAAAGACAGATAGATAGATAGATAGATAGATAAATAGATAGATAGATAGATAGATAAATAGTTATGAATTTAAAGGATTAGTAGTGATAGATAGATGATAGATAGATAGATAGATAGATAGATAGATAGATAGATAGATAGATAGATATGAATTTAAGGGATAAGTAGTGATAGATAGACTGACAGGCAGACACACACACAGAAAGACAGACAGATAGATAGATAGATAGATAGATAGATAGATAGATAGATAGATAGATAACAGTTATGAAATGTATAGAGGTTTAGATTTATAACCTCTGTAGGCTGGTTATCATAAACAGCCTTTGTGATGTCACTTATCTTTGGAACATTCGCAGCTTGGTATAGTACTGTACTGTGAGGTATCAGCAGGGGTGTATCTAGGGATCCAAGCGCCCCTGGCAATGTATTGGACTGGCACCCCTCCTATGCAGTGCCCCCAGTAGTAACCCTCCAGTAGCAATCCCCCTATGCTGCATTGCCCCCTTTAGTAGCCCCCCCTCTACAGTGCCCCCAGTAGTAGTCCCCCCTATACAGTGCCACCAGTAGTGGCCAGCCCCTTAAATTACCTCCAGTAGTGGCCACCCCCTAAATTAACCCCAGTAGTTGCCACCCATATAAAGTGCCACCAGTAGTGGCCACCACTATACAGTGTCCCCAGTAGTGGCCACCCCTATACAGTGCCCCCAGTAGTGGCCACCCCTATAAAGTGCCCCCAGTAGTGGCCACCCCTATATA
Organism: Taudactylus pleione; assembly: GCA_031769625.1. NCBI lineage: Eukaryota > Metazoa > Chordata > Amphibia > Anura > Myobatrachidae > Taudactylus > Taudactylus pleione. Next base: position 1,015,614 of record JAUIMM010000145.1, on the reverse strand, counting down.
GTGCCCCCAGTAGTGGCCACCCCTATACAGTGCCCCCAGTAGTAGCCACCCCCCTAAATTGTTCCCAGTAGTGGCCACCTATATACAGAGCCCCCAGTAGCAGGCACCCCCCCATAAAGTGCCCCCAGTAGTGGCCACCCCTTATTTCAGTGCCCCAAGTAGAGGCCACCCCTATAGAGTTCCCCCAGTAGTGGCCTCCCCTATAGAGTTCCCCTAGTAGTGGCCACCCCTATACAGAGCCCCATGTAGTGGGCACCCCCCCATTAAATTGCCCCCAGTAGCAGCCACTCCCTATTTCAGTGCCCCCCCTACACACCCACACACAAAAAAAAAAAAAACTTACCTGATCTTCGCTCCTGACACGACCGCTGCTGTCCACTCTGTCCCGCCCGCTCTTCTCCTGCATGGGAGAGACATAATACGTCATGACATCTCTCCCATCACATGCCTGAAGGGGGAGCCGGAAGACGGAGCTCTTTAGTGAGCTCCATCCAGCTCCCTCCATGGACAACGCAGCTACTAATGTGAGTCAGGCAGACTCTCATTAGCTGGCTGCTATTACAAATACAAAGCCATTGCTGCCGGCTGCGAGTTTGTAAACTGTGTAGGGCAGACCGCTCTCACTGCGGTCTGCCCTACACTTGTGGGGCCAAGGGACTTGTCCACCCCTTGGCTACTGGTGGCACTGAAGGGTGGTGCCCCCCCTTTGGTCAGCGCCCCTGGCGAGTGCCATCCTAGCCAATGGGTAGATATGCCCCTGGGTATCAGCTGTACCTGCTGAGATGGCATCTCACTGTATAAGGTAAGCTTATTTTAACCTAAATATTATATGTATATGATAGATCGATCAATCAAATTCATGCAGGTTTAGTTTTATCACCTCAGTAGGCTGATCGTGTAACTGGCTAACATCACAAACAGCCTTTGTGATGTCATTCATATTTGGTACAGTCACTGCTTGGTATAGACTTGTCAGATATCAGCTGTACCTGTTGAGATGATATCTCACAGTGTAAGGTATGCTTATTTTAGACTAAACTTTATTTGAAAATGAAAGATAGATAGATAGATAGATAGATAGATAGATATGAGATAGTTATGAATTTAAGGGATAAGTAGTGATAAATAGATAGATAGATAGATAGTTATGAGATAGTTATGAATTTAAAGGATAAGTAGTGATAGATAGACTGACAGAAAGACAGACAGAGAGATAGATAGATAGATAGATAGATAGATAGATAGATAGATAGATAGATAGATATGAGATAGTTATGAATATAAAGGAAAAGAAGTGATAGATAGACTGACAGACAGACACACACAAAGACAAACAGAAAAACAATAGATAGATAAATAGATAGATAGATAAATAGTTATGAATTTAAAGGATTAATAGTGATAGATAGATAGATAGATAGATAGATAGATAGATAGATAGATAGATAGATAGATAGATATGAATTTAAGGGATAAGTAGTGATAGATAGACTGCCAGACAGACACACAGAAAGATAGATAGATAGATAGATAGATAGATAGATGGATGGATAGATAGATAGATAGATAGATAGATAGATAGATAGATAGATAGATAGATAGATAGATATGAGATAGTTATGAATTTAAGGGATAAGTAGTGATAGATAGACTGACAGGCAGACACACACACAGAAAGACAGACAGACAGACAGACAGATAGATAGATAGATAACAGTTATGAAATGTATGGAGGTTTAGATTTATAACCTCTGTAGGCTGGTTATCATAAACAGTCTTTGTGATGTCGCTCATCTTTGGAACATTCGCTGCTTGGTATAGTACTGTACTGTGAGGTATCAGCAGGGTTGTATCTAGGGATCCAAGCGCCCCGGGCAATGTATTGATCTGGCACCCCTCCTATGCAGTGCCCCCAGTAGTAACCCTCCAGTAGCAATACCCCTATGCTGCATTGCCCCCTTTAGAAGCCCCCCTAATACTGTGCCCCCAGTAGTAGTCCCCCCTATACAGTGCCACCAGTAGTGGCCTGCCCCTTAAATTACCTCCAGTAGAGGCCACGCCCTAAATTAACCCCAGTAGTGGCCACCCCTATAAAGTGCCCCCAGTAGTGACCACCCCTATAAAGTGCCCCCAGTAGTGTCCACCCCTTTACAGTGCCCCCAGTAGTAGCCACCCCCCTAAATTGTCCCCAGTAGTGGCCACCTATATACAGAGCCCCCAGTAGCAGGCACCCCCCCATAAAGTGCCCCCAGTAGCGGCCACCCGTTATTTCAGTGCCCCCAGTGGAGGCCACCCCTATAGAGTGCCCCCAGTAGAGGCCTCCCCTATAGAGTGCCCCTAGTAGTGGCCACCCCTATACAGAGCCCCATGTAGTGGGCACCCCCCCATAAATTGCCCCCAGTAGCAGCCACTCCCTATTTCAGTGCCCCCCTACACACACACACAAAGAAAAAAAAAACTTACCTGATCCTCGCTCCTGACGCGACCGCTGCTGTCCACTCTGTCCCGCCCGCTCTTCTCCTGCATGGGAGAGACATAATACGTCATGACGTCTCTCCCATCACATGCCTGAAGAGGGAGCCGGAAGACAGAGCTTTTTAGTGAGCTCCATCCAGCTCCCTCCATGGAGAACGCAGCTACTAATGTGAGTCAGGCAGACTCTCATTAGCTGGCTGCTATTACAAACACAAAGCCATTGCTGGCGGCTGCGAGTTTGTAAACTGTGTAGGGCAGACCGCTCTCACTGCGGTCTGCCCTACACTTGTGGGGCCAAGGGACTTGTCCACCCCTTGGCTACTGGTGGCACTGCCGGGTGGTGCTCCCCCTTTGGTCAGCGCCCCTGGCGAGTGCCATCCTAGCCAATGGGTAGATATGCTCCTGGGTATCAGCTGTACCTGCTGAGATGGCATCTCACTGTATAAGGTAAGCTTATTTTAACCTAAATATTATATGTATATGATAGATCGATCGATCAAATTCATGCAGGTTTAGTTTTATCACCTCAGTAGGCTGATCGTGTAACTGGCTAACATCACAAACAGCCTTTGTGATGTCATTCATATTTGGTACAGTCACTGCTTGGTATAGACTTGTCAGATATCAGCTGTACCTGTTGAGATGATATCTCACAGTGTAAGGTATGCTTATTTTAGACTAAACTTTATTTGAAAATGAAAGATAGATAGACAGATAGATAGATAGATAGATAGATAGATAGATAGATAGATAGATAGATAGATAGACAGACAGATAGATAGATAGATATATAGATATGAGATAGTTATGAATTTAAGGGATAAGTAGTGATAGATAGATAGATAGATAGATAGATAGATAGATAGATAGATAGATAGATAGAGAGATAGATAGATAGATAGATAGATATGAGATAGTTATGAATTTAAAGGATAAGTAGTGATAGATAGACTGACAGACAGACAGAGAGATAGATAGATAGATAGATAGATAGATAGATAGATAGATAGATAGATAGATAGATAGATAGATAGATAGATAGATAGATAGATAGATATGAGATAGTTGTGAATTTAAGGGATAAGCAGTGATAGATAGAGAGACTGACAGGCACAAAGATAGATAGATAGATAGATAGATAGATAGATAGATAGATAGATAGATAGATAATTCATTTTTATTTTTTTACATTGTAAGCAGAAAAGATGTAAGCCATCTTAATTACACTTCAGAGACTATTTATTCAATCATATCAGGCTTTTCCCCAGTGAAGCTCTCAACCTATTTTGCTACCAAAGGTGGGTATATGCATATTTATTATAAGAATTTCTTTATATACAAAAGGTCATGAATAGGTTTCTAAAGCAGTATTAGAAATACTGAGAAAAATTAGGATTAATACATCTTTTTTTCAGAGTTTTCTTTATCTTTTCCCCTAACCGCCATTTTGTGTAAGGGCCTTATAAGCCATGCCTAGTTAGGCAAGGTTGTAATGGTAGTGCTCATTGTTTTTTCTTTTCTATTTATACTGTATATTGGAATGTTAAATGCTAATGTGATACATTTTAGAAATACAGAGTATACAGTAAGGTTAAGCTCAAGCTATGGGACACCAATCCATGGTTGATCATCCTCTAAAACATATTTTTTGATAAATACTGTGGATCATAGAAAAAAAACAGATTTATATGGCAGAAAGGACTATGGGCCTTTTACAGAATTGGACACAAGGAATCATATAGTGCTTCTGAAAAAGTCACATTTTTATAAATTATTCAGAGTTGGTTGGATACGCAAGTTTAACACCAGGTCTTCCCTCCCTGCCATATATCTGGGTCAGATGAAACTAGAATAAAACTGAAGGAATGATTTTACTGTGAGTACTGAAACAGCGAAAAAAATCACAGTACACAATGCATGCACATATCATTTTATGGTTGTTTAGCGTAGATAATAAATACCCAAGTGGCTTGGAGCATCTAAATTGCTAAGCAAACCAGATTCAAATATATATATAATCCTGCACATATTTGTTCACAAATGGAACAAGAGAAGACTAGATGACCACTGGTGAAAACCATTGTCAAAATTAGAATGGAGTCCAGCACCAGGTTGTTCTATGAGAACTCTTTCCACACAATTAGTTGAGACTAGTCATCCTGACCATTCAAGATAAAGTGTTGTAGAAGCTTTGTGATTGGTTAGCAAGCTCCAACTGTCCATTTGACAAGAGATGGCATCCAGATAAAGAGTGTTAGAAATTCCAGCCCATTATTTTTTATGATCAGTTTATTACCAGTTATATATATAGTGCATACATATTCTGCAGTGCTTTACAGAGAATATTTGGACAATCAGTCTTTGCCCCAGTCGCACTATCAGTCTATATTCCCTGCTTAATGTCCATACACAAACTTACCCACTAGGGTTCATTTTTTGTCAAGAGCTAATTAACCTACTAGTATACTTCTGTAGTGTGGGAGGAAACTGGAGTACATGGAGGAAACCCACACAAGCACATGGAGAATATACACACTGTGGTGGGGATTGAACCCATAACCTCAGCGCTGTGGTGCAGCAATGCTAACCATTACACTAATCATACATAACGCCCTCTATATCTTCATCATGAACTGGGACCCTTTGTCATAAATTACCTCTAGACTGTAGAATCTAAAAACATATTTGATGAAGATTAGATTGGGTTACAAAATTTCCCAGGCATCAAAGTGAACTTGCTTGTAGAAGGAAACTACTACAAGAAGAATGGTGACATTGACTTTAGAGTTGTGGAGGTCAGTATAAAATCCATGGATACATGGGTCCATGGCCTCTATTTAATGGCCAAAAGTATCAGGCATCTGGATGAGAAGTCCTCTGACTTATTTAGTAGTCACTAGAATGATTCTGCAGAGGAAGAAGTGACAATCTATCTTTAATCAATCAGCATTTCTACTTTTAATGTTATATTTAATGTTATATTGCTTCTTTATAGGAACATTCTGTTGCGCTTGGTAAGACATGATACAGGGTTCACAGTGTTATTACAAACTCAACTCAGCTAGGTAGGTAACAGGGACGTGCTATGAGGTAAATGGCGGAGGAGGCACTGGCTAGTATCAGCCAGATTTACACATACTGTACATATATGAACCCAAGGGGTCATGTGGACATTATTCAAAGGTACAGAAGTATATACAGTAGTGCTGGTAAATTGGTGTGTTTTGATCAGGGATATGTGGAAAAGGCAGGCAGGGGAGGCAGTGCCTCATCTGTCATACACTTTTTACTCCAGAGTATTGGCTATACAAATGAGTACAATAAATCAAAGAAGATATCTATAATATTTTCTTTAATTTTTTCTTAGCATTTTTATAGTCAAAACTTTGGAGTATACTAAAGCATGACATGAAAGGTTCTGCCTCACCTGCCTCACCTGACTGCACATCACTGATAGGTAATGTCACATGATTTGAAATAGTGTTAAGAAGAGGCTGTCAAGACTGTTTTAAGCCAACCTGGTGACCTGTACATGCATTAGCAATAGTGTCTTCCTCCAAGATCTCACTTGCAATTAAACTTACTTCTAACACTTCCAGCAACCATTCTGCACTTGGCTAGCATTCGTGGGCTTTTCCACATGTGCACCCATTAGTTGTATGTACATGTATTGTATGATATTTTAAATTAACGGTAAACTAAAAGCATTACTTTGTTGTTTTTTACTAATAAATTGTCTGATAAATAGTTAATATATGATAGTTGGCACTTGTATTTGGACAAAAAATTAATTTAGGTGAAACACAGTATGTCAAAAGGTTCATGGATAATCGTGTGGCATCAAATGTAGCTTCTTTAATGTAATTATATTGCTATATGAGTAATTGCTCAACAACTCGGGGATGCATGACTAACAAACTATCATCATCCCAACCCCAATCTAGACCTCTCTCATACTCGTACCTTATATTAATTACCACTCAAAGACCAATGTCAATATTTATATCAATAGAAGATCAGTGGCTTGAGAATGATGGCCAGCAGTGGAAGTTCAACTCAGGATCAGCTCAGGGATCAACTCAGGGAGTAAGTGTTTGTGAGAATTTTTTATGACTCTCAGCTTACTGTAGTAGCCTTTACCTATAGTGTAATTTTAGAGACTTTGGTAACACATTTTGACATTGAAATTTACACGATTAAACTGTAACAAATCTGGAATTCCTTGTATGCTACTTTAAATATGTCTTGTAATGTTTTGAAACCTGATGCATGTATGATTGCAGTGTATTTTACATTTTTGCCTTTTAAACTTGTCACCATTTTTAAGTTTCAGCGGCTTAAAGTTTTCTAACAACAACTGTTAACATCATACTTTACTTTAACAGAAGTGGTGACTGTTCCAACTATAATTTAGTGACCTTTAAAAACGTAAGACAAAAGTCTGTTTTTCATGTTAATTATTTCTTTAGAACAAAGAATTTAGATAATCTCCACATGTTTGAACAAATTGCAACAAAAAGAAATAAAGGAACTTAGCTTCTCTAGTAAATTTTCAGTGTTAAACTTCATCATGGCTAAATGACTATTAAACAGTAATTTGTCCTTTTCATAGAGCAGCTTAAGGCAGATGTCACATGGATATATTAGATGGCGCCATTTTTAAATTAAACGCATCAGTACATGACTGGAAATTATAAAGGAAACTGCTGAAAAGCATCTAGCTGACATGCTATGTGTACACCAGTTATTACCGCTTTTAATATCCTTTCTTTTGTATAAACAATAAAGTGTATCTCTGTGCACCTCATGGTATTTCAGTTATGAAATAGTTAATAGCAAAAGTTTTGTTGTATTGCCTGGTTTTGGTTTAGTCCAAAGTTTTCTCTTCGATCAATATCTTCTAATTAAACTGCCTGGTTCCCGACACATTATAGATTCACTGGGAATGGATCTGTTCAGAGCCAAAACTGAACTAAGGCTCAGCTGGGAGGGTGAGTGGCGGCTATGCTCATTCATTTATTTTGTAGTTCTTAAACTTTTAGGAAGGAAAGGTGACACATAGTCAAATTCTGCTTTTATCTCATTATCTAGATGCACTAAGTGTTAAGGAGCATGCACATCTGAGTTTACACCTACATGTATTGATGAGTGTTAGGATATTGCCTCTGCCAGAGAGTATTAATGAGTCTCACTGAGTACTAATAACTATGCATTTGTGATCGTTATTAAGCATCAATGAATGTCTAATGGTGTCAGAGAAAATTAATGAACATGAATGAATGCTTATTAGTGAATGTTAATGTGTGTTAAACTGATGGGGTATTTCTTTTGTATTTGTAATGTTATTTTTCTCAGATGGTTCTATTTCAATTCAATATACAGTACACTGGGTCTCAGTCAAACTGTCAAATAACCAATCATTTAACATTTATATATTCCTTACATTAAAAGAATTGTATCTTTGTAGAAATTTTTTTCTTAAAGAAACATTATAATTAAAAAATATATATTTATTTTTGTGTTCTATCTCTTTAAAAATAGCATGGTAAAAGCAATTGTATATATTGTTTTAGATGATTTTTAAAAAATAATTTGAAATAATTTTAATTATTTTAATTTTATGAATATTAGTTTCAGACACTGAATTTTGAATTTTAAAATTACTTAAGTAATAAAAGATAAGTACAATATTCCATGATTTTTTTTTACCTATCTTTATGAAATTCCAACATACGGTACAGTACTAACTATATTGCCCAATTTTATTCTACCATTTATATAGGCAAAACTGTATGGTGAGTGGGTGTGTTTTACATTACTGTTCTTCTGTTTCTTTTATTATTACAATAATAATATGTGCTTACATGTGATAATATAGCAGTAACATCTCAGCTCATGTTAGAAATACTTTTAAACATAAGATTTAAAATGAGGGACACTGTAAAGAATGGACTCACACATAGTTGCTACTTGCTGTCGTGAGATCCCTGTAACAACATCAACTGGAAATACAGAAATCAACTTCCGGGACTGACATATATAGGTTATGCCCAGATATAGTCTGTCCAGAATGATGAGTATATATTTGCAGGAGTAAACTTAAAGGTATAAGGCTTTTGGTTAGTGACTAGTGTTTAGGAGCAACACAGGTATCTACTAGTACTAAGTAATTCAAAGGGTTGAAGAAAAATAAGCTTTATACTGTTACCATTTTTTTTCTTTAAAGATTTTACACACAATTACACAGTACTTGTACAGCTGAGATTTTCCTCCTCTGCCTATTAATCTTTCCCTGAGAAATTCAGAAATGTCCAGAGCTTCTGTTTTGTGGATTTCAGTTCCCCTTGGACAGACCTCTTGTTCCATTCAAATTGGTCATATCTCTAAGTCTAAAGTCATTACTGAGCTGTTGCTTCTCAATGTTGTTGTGGCATATCCCAAATTCCAGGGCATACCAGATGGCATACTAGACTGGGTTGTCCCTGTGTTCTTAATCTTGGTTTGCTCTCTCCTTAAACTATTTGCCAGAGTCCATAGTGTAAATCCTATGAGTTATAAAAAGAGATAAAAATCATCATAACAGATTTTCTGGACATTTAGAGACATAATTTTGTGGTTATGCAAATTTTCTTCATCCAAGATCAAATGTGCTCCCATTACTGCTGGAGACACAGAGTTTTAGAATACTTCATGCAAATGAAATTGAAGTTTAATAGCAATCTCAAACATCTGAAGATTTCATTATTTCATATATGCATATTGAGATAACTAATGTAGCCATTAGATGTATACAGTGATGTGCGGTGAGGTCAATGGCTGGGGAAGCACATGTATAAAAACACAGTTTTTATATGAAAACTCTGGAGCATTACAGGGAGTATGCTAGGGGAGGGAATATACAGGGGAGGCTCAGCCTCCCCTGCCTACCCTGACTGCACATCCCTGGATGTACAGTATACCTTCTATAGGCAGCAATTGCCGCAGTGACAACTGCAAGCTCAAAATCTGTATTGCAATTTATGAAAAAAAAATCTGATTGGGGTGACTCACACAATTAATATAATCATAATTATTTATCACATTTTTCTAATAAAATGCATTGCAAAGTTACTTTCATGGGTGTCATATGTTAGATCGACAGTTATCATGTCAACAGGCATCAAGTCGACATGAAAATGGTGACATGAATGGGATGTTGGCATGCAGCATGTTGACATGCTTAGCATGTCGACAGTGACCATTTCAACATTCATTATATCTGCACGGATTACATGTTGAAATTATAGAATGTCAAACTAACATCCCTGTTGGCCCAGTGGTCACTTTCTAGGTCCTGATGGATGCAGCGGGTCCGGAGCAGCTTTTGGGTCCTGGCAGCCATGTGACCATCACTTTCGGTTCAGATGTCTGACGCTCTGTAAGAGCAGTTTGGGTGAGTATTTTCTGCTTATCCCAAACCCTAATCCTTATCCACTAACCTTCCCCATAGTGCATAGCCCTACTGGCAATGCATAGATCTAACCAGTTGCATTCTTAGAATGTCTACATTTCATATGATGACATTTCAGATGTTGAAATTAGGAATATGTCAACATGTTGAACTATGTCAACATTCTAGTGTGGTGTGGTGTCGACATTTTGAATGTCAATATGGTAACGGTTGACACTGTGATCGGATCCTATTTTCATTGAATTATATTTTGAGGGTACTTTGTTAAACTTTTATTTAGAATAACAGTGACTGTACAGTATGTAAATGACTAATAATTCAGATTGCAGGTGAGTAATAAGTAAATAGTTGCCACACATAAGTAATTTTGGAAACACTGTAAGATTAGTGATAACAATTTTATAACCATTTCCTCACAATACTGCTCCTATAAAGAGAGGGTTAAACATGGTGAACTCTACGTTTCAATGTATTTGTTAATAATCAAATGATTGAAACGCGGGTCACCATGTTTACTTATCGTATAGCAGTCCTACCATGCCCTCATTGTCTAACTTAAATCCCAGTAGCAATATAAAACCACAGACTTGTTTCAAAAGGCATATTGATTTTTTATTATTAAAAAAAACACTTAGTTTATTCCCCAGTGTTCCAAAATAAGAAGTGCTTTTATTTCTATCAGAAAATTGCCATCTTTTGGGGGTTTGTCAGTATGTCATTTAAGATACAATTTATATGAAAAAAAGTTAGTTTTTACTAACACATTTTTTTCTTCATATAGTCAAAATAAATAATGTAGTGCAACATCTGTCAAGCATTTCATTTACAGCCATTCAAAATTGTTAACTGTTCCAGAGTAACTAGCATTCTATTTCTATTATATTTTCCTGTAGAAATGCTTTCCATCTCAGCAGTTCAAAACTGTGTGTGGCACATTGCATGCATGGAAAAGATTACCTACCATATATATAAATTCCATAAGGTTGGCACTTCCACAACAAGGTAACAAATGCCGGGGTGCCTGTTAGAAAATATGTGCATGTGGCTGTAGGGCTGGAGGACACTGTTCCTCTGTCTTTAACCATAGCAAATCAACCAGAATGCCTGTGAATTAATTTTCAGGTTGTATTAACCCATCATCAGGGAACATGCAAATATAATATATAAATAATAGGAAAGAGTCAGGAGATTGTGTGCTACAGACAAGAGCTACAACACCAGCTGAGTTAGTGGTGTATTTTTAATGGAGTTGATCAGTTCTGATTCAGAGAAATCCATCAGAACCAAATTTTGGTGTACCAAGTTGAACTGATGCATGACTTGGCTCCTCCCACTAATTTGCATCATTGTAGTTTCAGGAGCCGTTTTAGATACAGTAGGAAAATGCTTGGAGAGGGTTGTTGGCTGCTGCTGGCTGCAATAGTGGCCATTGGAGAGAGTTGTAGGTGGTTGGAGTGAGTGGAAAGGATAGAATAAAATGTATCTTTACACTGTGTGTCTGTGAGGGTCAGAAACTCAGGGTCGTAGACACCCAGTCCGGGCCCCATTACTATGGAGCTAGTGTGGCCTAATTGCCAAAGACATGGTCATACCCTTTTAGAAATAAAAAAAAAAAAACGATTTGCATTGCGGCGAAGCTTTGCTGCTCGCTGGGAAGGGGGAGCTGTGAGCCCCCAGCCTGGCACAAATCCAGGGGTGGGTGTGATCAGTGTGCTCTCCCCCCCCCCCCCCACAGGCAGAGGAGAGGAGCCTGCTGCTCAGCAGCAGCAGTCTCTCTCTGCAGTCTAGCACACACCAGCAATGTGCTGGGCTGCTGACAGGTAGGAGGGGGTGGCGGCCAGTGGCAAACTCAGGATTTCTAGATTGGGGATTCCAAATGCTTGATTTTAGAGCGAGTGTGGCCAGTTCATGAAGAGGGCGTAACTAGCACTTAAGCAGCTTTAATATGCATCATACAAAGTGTATTGTGTGTCATAATTCCAGCTTATACAAGACCAGCGATCACAGTAAATCATTATATGCGGAAGTAGGGCCATCCTGCCTGAGCTGAATGTTTTTGTTTCAGATTTGGGCACCATTCCAGAGCATTGGAGCAAGTCCGGGAGTCTGGGGGAGCACAGAAAAACTTAGCACTGCCCTGGCCATATATGTACATATTGTCCTTGTTATGCACTGGATAGTGTATTACTATTTGGTATTAATAATTAGCCCTATTGATGGTCTATAGCAGTGCACTCCTAACTGTGCATGTTTTCCAGATCTCCTAGGTTGGAGCACAGGTGTATTTATTACTGCCTGACACATGTTTAAAGATCCAGAGGAGGTGCTACTTATTTCATTTGTATACTGAGAAGAACATGCAGCACTAGTAAAATTCTATTATATTACATTTTTTATTGTTGTCATGGTGTGGGCAGGGGAGGGGGTGTTTCCAGGCAACCGGAAACCCCCCTGCATTTGCCTATGGCGGCGTCAGACCCGGGCCACTCCAACAAGCCCGGGTTTGGGTAATTATTACCTGCTGCCCCCCTCTCAGGACCCTGCAGATACAATATCAAGTAAACCACAATACAGACTCCTCCTGTGTATGTTTGAAAGTGAGCTGTACTTAGAATTGTTTTCACAAGGGTATCTATCTACAGTATATATTGTGAATGAGGGCAGAGACAATACTATCAATTGAAGCTTAGCTGATCTATTTTGCTCAGTGTTGTATCTTTGTGGACAAAAAAACTGTCTTTTTAAACTGTACATGCAAAGAGGAGATAAAGGGACAGACACTTTAGCTAGCATACTGCACAGGCTCCTCCTGCTTGTGTTTTAGTCTCTGCTGCACTTAGGGCCTGATTCAGAGCCGTTCAATAGATGTGATCGCTTGCTCCCAGCGTATGCAAATCCAGTGCACGCCCGGCAAGGCAGGCAATCGCTCGGCAAGGCATTAGCACAATCACTATGACTTGGTGAGCGATAACTTTGTGTAAGTAGATGCCCACCAGCAATTCATAAGATGCCCACGTGTGCATGTCATCTCCAGGAAGTGCATGAAAACATTGGTACATTGAGCACCATCGGATGTGCTTGCAGCACTTGAGGTTGACTATACCTGACCGCAAGCACTGTGATCCCTTCAGTGTGAAATACAACAAGGTGATGTGTACAATGACACTGCCTGTTAATTATGCACGCCTATGAAACAGCATTGAAACACCTCCACTCCCCCATTTGTAGTGGCCTGCCCCTGTTACCACCCAAAAATGGCCTCTCCTGTCACTCATTCAACTGGGCTGTCTATGTTGAGCAAGTGAATGCTTCCCGGTCTGTCGCAGTGGTTCACACATGCGCAATGTGATGCATGCGCAGAACGCAAAAATCAGCCAGCAACGAGCGCATCCTAGCGAGCAGGTCTGAATCAGGTCCTTAATGTATACACTTTTGAAGGGTATATATCTTGTGCATTAGGGACAGAGACAGTATTGTGTTTGCAAGCTTAGCTGACCAAAAAATACTGTGCAGTGTCTGAGTGATTTGCACCTCCAAGATAATTTTTTTAAAACCAGAAAAAGGTGTCAAGTTTTTTAATTAAATTTAGATATTTCAAGGAAAGAGTGTTTGAGACGTAGTGTATATCTGCAAGTAAGTGGTCATTTACTGTACTTACTGGGTGTTTTGGTCCCATCAGCTGCACTCCAAAATAATAAAAGTTATAAGAAGATTTTATTCCTTTTTTTTAATCATTGCAAATCCTTTAATTCATACTAGAGATTAAGAAAAAAAAGATTGTGTTTGAGGTGCAGGGTTTATTACAGTTCTTACTGAGTGTTTTGGTCTCATTAGCTACACCCCAAAAAATAAAAAATAAAAGAAGAATTTTTTTGTTTAAAAATACTCTCATCTTTTAAAAAAACTGCATAGTAAATGTAACAGTCCCTCATTTCCCTGTCACATTGTACATTCACCAGGTGTGGTGGCAGTTACAGGTTCAAGTACAATAGCTTTATTCCTGTCCTAGTTTAAATCAATCATGAATCAGTCTATAGAAGAACAGAAACATCCCAGTACTAGTGCTAGCTGTCGTAGTACTTCTTCAACATCTATATTTAAAAAAGGTGAAGGGATAAGAAGGTGTAAGAAGCTGCATTATATATTGTCAATTGTGTATGAGGGCAGAAACAGTGTGACTTGAAACGTAGCTGTCCAAAAAATACTAAGCTGTGTCTGAGTGAGCTGCACCCCAAAGAAGACTGTTTTTCTCCTTAAAAATCTCATATTTTCTAATTCAGTTAAAATCATGCAAAACTGCAATATTTTGTGTTTTGAGAGGTGTATATATATATATATATATATATGTATTCCACAGACAAAAATCCTTATTGTTTCACATGTCCCATTAAGGCTTCTTAGACATGATCTGAAATTTCACAAAACCTATACAATTTCTGCCAATCAAACTTAAAAAAGCAATGAAATTCCAATCATTAAGTCTAATGCCTTAATGGACGTGTTCCTTGCATAATACAGATATAGTATGCCATCACATCCTGTGGTTAACTGCAGATTCAGCACATTGCAAAGCCGTCATTTGGATAGTACTATCCTTAGAGGACAGTACTAATGTCTGTGGGTCCGTGTATTTCTTTTTTTTGCAAAGACAGGATTCTACATGGAACAAAGGTACCATTGGAGGTACAATTGGATTATCTACATGGAAAAGTGGACATGATTGGCTTCAGGGAAACATACTAGGTGAGTATGTGAGATAGTGTGTGAATGTATGTGTACATGTATGTGTGCATGTATGTCTTAATAAACTTTTCTTTCAATGGTGTGTGTGTCATGTGTATATTTTAATATTTCTTTTGATGTGGAACAACATGTACCAGCGGGCCCGTAATGCTTCACATGTTGGTACTTGTGGTTCTCCAAGTACCAGCATGCAGAGGATTCTTACTGGGAACTGTAGTTCCACAGCAAAAGACAATATTTTTAACTCTGTACTTGCACCACACTATTCACAATTAACTCGGCCCTGGAGATGGGGTCCCCAGCTCTCCAGGGATCCCTGGCCTGATTAGTGGTCAGGGATGATGCTTTGGCTGGGGGCCTGGAAATAGGACTCCCCTGGCTGTGGAATTACCCCCCTTCCCGCAAGACAGGGTCCGGTGTCAGTTCTGGATAATACAAGGGGGAGCCTACACATTTTTTTCCTCTGTACTTCCAGAACCAGGACCAACATTTTTTTTTATTCAATTTAACACTTTAATTTTTTTTAAACACAGCAGCACAGACGGAACCCACTGAGTCCATCTGTGCATCTGTGTTTATATTTATCACACACAGAAATAGGCATCATGGATCTCCCAGATCTGTGCATGCTGCATCTATCTACCACCACCCACACCACTGCCGGGTCCCACAGCCCTCACCACCAATCACATGCCACCGCTAATCTGTCTGCCGCTATCACCTCCCCCTCCTCCGGCTGTAGCTAATGGCTGCTTCTTTCTCCCGGGTCCCACCACCACTACCGCCGGGACTGGACCACCCAAGTGCAGCCACAGTGAGTACACCTGCTGAAGGCACCTACTGAGATTGCGCATTGAATTGAAGCTCCCTATCTCTATAATGGTGCAATTGTGAGGTAATAGTTTAAAAACTGTAACATTCTCAATTACCTGAACCCCAAAAGGCCCTACCCTGGAACAAGACCTACCTAATAAACCAATTCCAAAGACTAAATTCGCCCCTACCCTGAGTTATGCCTTCCTAAAATTCTCCCATAGAGAACAGCAGAAAAGTGGTCAGAAAAGATTGTCAGAAAAAACTGTCAGTTGGAACTTTAGATTACTCCCAAATTCTCAATTTTTTATATTTTTGCCCTGGAATTTGGCATGCAGTACTGAGAGACAGTTCCACATGTACTTGCCAAATTTCAGCTTGGCATTTCCTATAACTTTTCAGGTGTATCCCCTTAAACACCATGGCCCCCCCTTCGGAATTCTCTATGGAGATTTGCTTTTTGTATTATTCAGCCTTAATATAAGGACATGACTGTGCCCTTATAATATAATATATATATATATATATATATATATATATATATATATATAAATATATATATATATATATTACTATACTTACTGTGCATGGTGTCCTTGTCAGCTGCACTCCAAATTACACGTGCAAAGAAGACATTTGTCTTAGAGGAAAAAAAAATTCCAAGTATTTAATTAAAATAGCACAGTAAGGGTAACTGTCCTTCATTTTCCTATCTCATCGTATGTGCACTTGGTGTGGTGGCAGTTAAGTTAATTTATAGTAACTTTACACCTGTCCTGGTATAAACATCAATCATGGATCATCTATAGTAGAACAGGAGAAACCCAGTACTAATGCTGGCAGTCATAGTACTACTTCAACATCTATGTTTAAAAGTACATCAAGGGGTAAAAAGAATGTATAGGAATGGGCACTCCAAATCTAAACAATGTTTGACAATCTTCAAGAAAACCTTACCACTAACTATGAAGGAAATAATTATTGCCACAAAAATGTAGATTGCCAACTTGCAGTGGCAAGAAAGGGCTCAGATCTGCTAAGAAGTGCATTGTCATGCCTGGGCAAAATACAGAAATAGCCACTTCTTTTGCATGGAAATATTTTTATAAGGCAACGGTGGCATTTGCTGTACCAAAGTAATTAGAGGTAGTGACGGCAACCGTCTAGACCCCTCCTCACTTTAAAATAATTTGCAGCAAGTTCATTCAAGTTGCAACATCTGGAAAATCATATATAATACCAAATAATCTAGCATCAGCTAGCAGCAGTATGGATCGATACCAGTACATTCAATCTCTGCTGCCAACACTTTGATCATCAACCTTCTTTTTAGTGATCGGAGGTAGTTCTCCTGCATCGAATTTGCAAAGGCGAACCGACTCCCCTTATGCAATCCATGATTACCAAGAAGAACTGTGGCCTCCAAAAGCTGCTGCTGGGATTAAATATTCTTCACAGAAAGGGACCAAAACAAACTAGTGGTTTCAAATAGAGATGTGTGGTTCGGTTCTCCAAAAATCCGAATCCACCTGAATCTTGTGAATCCAGGTAAATCTGGTTGCGGTTCTTATCTCTTGAGGAGATCTGGGTAAATCCAGGTCATGGTTCTGATCTTTTTGCGGTTCAGAATTCGAATTTTAAATCTGAATTTTGGGTTTTGGATTGCATAAATGACATGATTTTAGCTGTTTTTAAAACTTTTTATCTACTTAAAAAAAAAAAAATCCAGATCCAAAACCAAAACACTTGAGGGTGGTTTTGCAAAACCAAATCCAGATCCAAAACCTTGAAGGAGATATAGATCCAAAACCAAAACACAGGGTTCAGCGCACATCCCTAGTTTCAAACAACAATAGCCTGTGAAACAATCATTAGCAAGAGGAATCAAGTAAAACAGCTGCCATCCTGATCTACAGCTGATAAATAAAGCCATAATGACTCTGTTAGCATTATATCTGCATCCAATATCCACCATCAATGCATCTGGTTTTAAACACTTAGTTGAAGTTATGTGTCCACACTACTAAATTCCACCTTGATTCTATTTTTCAAGAACAGAAATTTCTCACCTGTACCAGGACATTAAACAAAAATTTCTTCTTTGTTTACAAAATGCCATTATACCAACTATCCACTTAACAGATATGTGGACAAGTGGTACTGTTCAAACTCAAGAATACATGACTGTGAAAGCCCACTGTTTGGGTGTATGATCTTCAGCAGCAGTATCTAGCACACTGTTTCACTGGTTTCACTAAGCAGTATACCAGTGTCAGTCTGCTGCAAAAACTGAAGGATTTGATAGCGAAAAGGCTTACCCCGCTAAAACACTCCCCAGGATTTGACATTTCCGATAACAGGACTAACATTGTACTACCATTAAGGTTGGGTGAATTTCAACACGTACCATGTCTTGCGCACACAATAAACTCATGGTTCAGAATATCTATGACAAGTACATGCAGGAGATGCTGACTGTGGCTTGTAAAATTTAAAGGCATTTTTGGCTTTCAGCAACTGCATGTAGAACATTGTAGCAGCTGCAAGAAAAGTTCAATTTGACATGTCACTAAATGAACCAAGAGGTGATCAGGTGACCAAGCCTCCTGGCGAAACGTGCGTCCTTTAGCTATTTTCTTACTGCATACAGATATCTGACATACAGCACTTGCCGCTGTTACCCGCGGACTGTCCCAGTGAGGTATCTTTCTTTTGCTCTTGTGCGCTCTCTCATCTGAGTACTAGTTTGTGACTCCCCCTGCAATGCTGGAATAGTAACAGGGTAGAGACTCAATTCTATTCTTAGGCAGCAGAAGCATTGTCTGTTGTTTCCCCTGGGATTAACGCTGTACTTTCTCTCTCATCCCTTGTTTGATATAGACAGGGGAAAGCAGAGGTGAGTCCACGTCTGTTCATCCCAGGTCTTACTTCTTTCATTTTTTCTTTACTACATAAAGGCTTATTCATATATGGCATTTTCACTTAATTAAATTTATGTTGATATCCAGCATATGCAACTCTGCTGCTGTCCATTAATTTATTAGTGGTGTTAGGTTATAACAAACTTATTTGTATATTCAATATATGCTTCTTTATCAACTTATTCAATAATGCTGAAGTTTCTCCTTGATACATAGTATTGCGTTATTATTTATGCTGCATTGCTTTTTTCAACTAACTCGGTAAAGGTACTTGGAGGATAATAAGTTTATCTTTATTTTCCAATACATGCCCTTGGATCAAATTGTCTATCAATGCATATACTTTTCTCGATATAATATACCTTATTTCATCATTTTGTTGAAATCTATGATGGGATCTAACATATGCATTTGACTAATTGCTTGTTTTATTTCAAGGTTGATGGTTGGAAAATAGCAACTCTGGTGTTCAATACACATATACTATTCAATCTTTCACCTTAATCCATTATCTCCTCATGATATATGCTGCAATATGATTGATTTAGCAAATTCTGTTGATTATAAAACATAACAATAACTTTGGTCCAAAATGAAAGGTTTAGAAATTTCCGCACTCACTTCTGCAACAAAGGGACATATACCGAGGTAGCACAACCTTACCATTCACGGACATATAGTGGATGGATCAGTTTAGCCAACATCTTTCTGGTTTATTGACTAATAGGGATATAGATTTCGGAGCTGCCACTTTCAGTTGATCAAATTTGTATAGGTAATCTGTATCTGATTATGGGTATCATGTATAGAAACTATTGATAAGTATCCTATTATATTTGCGTCATCTGATTCAGGTGTGCATTTTTTCTTAGTGTGTCAGAGATCTTATAAATTATAATCATGAACGACATATACCTGTCTAGTGTATTGTACACTTCCATCAATTTTTTATCTTTTATTGGATATATTTAAAAATATCTCTTCTTTGTCCTTAATATATTTTTATACTTCTCAATGTGTATTTCAACTTTGGGGAGTTTTCCTTTTAAGAAGTTGTATAATAAACGTTAAATTTTATCACATACCAATCATTTCATTACTATCTATTTCCCTAATTATATTTAAGAGTGTGCCCACATAGGCATATTTCTCTTTTTTTCTTTTTTTGCTCTTTCCATAAAAAGTATTCTTAAATGTGTATCCACAAACCATCAGGGTACACCACCAACCTAGAGTCATCCTAGAAAATTGTATTTGATGATGAACCAGTATATTGGTAATACTATCATATAACAATTAATTTTTCAATTCCCTTTAACTTTACTACTAGTGTGGACTCATACCTTTGTTTCCACATAGCAATCCATGATTACCAAGAAGAATCGTGGCACCCAAAAGCTGCTACTGGGATTAAATATTTTTCACAGAAGGGGACCAAAATAAGCTAGTGATTTCAAATAGAAATGTGCGGTTCAGTTCTCCATAAATCTGAATCCACCTGAATTTTGAAACTCTGGGTAAATTCGAGTCACGGTCCTGAACTCCTGAGGAGATCTGGGTAAATCCAGGTCACGGTTCTGATCTTTCTGCGGTTCAGAATTTGGATTTTAAATCTGAATTTTGGGTTTTGGATTGCATAAATGACATGATTTTAGCTGTTTTTAAAACTTTTTATCTACTTTTAAAAATAAAAATCCAGATCCAAAACCAAAACACTTGAGGGTGGCTTTACAAAACCAAATCCAGATCCAAAACCTTGAAGGAAATATAGATCCAAAACCAAAACACGGGGTTCAGCGCACATCCCTAGTTTCAAACAACAATAGCCTGTGAAACAATCATTAGCAAGAGGAATCAAGTAAAACAGCTGCCATCCTGATCTACAGCTGATAAATAAAGCCATGATGACTCTGTTAGCATTATGTCTGCATCCAATATCCACCATCAATGCATCTGGTTTTAAACACTTAGTTGAAGTTATGTGTCCACACTACTAAATTCCACCTTGATTCTATTTTTCAAGAACAGAAATTTCTCACCTGTACCAGGACATTAAACAAAAATTTCTTCTTTGTTTACAAAATGCCATTATACCAACTATCCACTTAACAGATATGTGGACAAGTGGTACTGTTCAAACTCAAGAATACATGACTGTGAAAGCCCACTGTTTGGGTGTATGATCTTCAGCAGCAGTATCTAGCACACTGTTTCACTGGTTTCACTAAGCAGTATACCAGTGTCAGTCTGCTGCAAAAACTGAAGGATTTGATAGCGAAAAGGCTTACCCCGCTAAAACACTCCCCAGGATTTGACATTTCCAATAACAGGACTAACATTGTACTACCATTAAGGCTGGGTGAATTTCAACACGTACCATGTCTTGCGCACACAATAAACTCATGGTTCAGAATATCTATGACAAGTACATGCAGGAGATGCTGTCTGTGGCTTGTAAAATTTAAAGGCATTTTTGGCTTTCAGCAACTGCATGTAGAACATTGCAGCAGCTGCAAGAAAAGTTCAATTTGACATGTCACTAAATTAAGCAAGAGTTAGTAACCAAGTGGAATTACACTCTTTACATGCTTGGTCAATGGGAGGAACAGCAACAACCCATCAATAAGTACACATCAAGCATGAGATAGGGAACGGGGGATCATATTACCTTACTACAGCAGAATGGAGAAAAGTATCAGTTTTATGCAAGTTACTGAAATTGTAACCTATGAAGTAAGTTCAGACACTTCCAGCCTGATTCAGGTAATATACTTAATTAAACTACTGGAAAAGCAGCAAGATAGGCTGAAGGAGGAGATGAATCTAAGCAATTCTGCTAAGTATGTTGAACTTGTAGATATTTTTTTTTCATCACAACCAAAGGGTTTGCAACATCTTGCAATCAAATCAATAGATTTTGGTACTCATGCTTGATCCTAGATTTACAGTGACCTTAAACAAGAGATCCACTGATGATGATGAGTCAAAACTCAGGGTGAAAAATTATGACATCCACATCTATTGACACCTTAATCATGACTCAATCTGATACAGTAAGCATCAGAAGAATGGTGGAAGATTACTTTAATGATAATGTACACATTAGCATATTGCATAGTCCCTTTGAATACTTGTAGGAAAAAAGGCAATTTGGAGCCCCATGTGCAAACTAGCTACGGTGTACTTAAGCTGCATACTCTCCAGTGTGTATTCAGAAAGAGTGCTTAGCACAGCAAGGAACCTTGTGAGATATCAGCATAGGAGGCTAGTTGCAAAACATGTGGAAAAACTGATGTTCATCAAAATTAACTATAAATTCTATGAGGAAGATCTTTGCCGCCAATTACAACAAACAGAAATTTCTGAAATGGCAGATTTCAGTGGGGATGAGCTAAATTTGTGTGGAGAAGATTTTAGCAACAGCGATGAGGTTGATGATTATGATGACATTTGTTAACTGTAACGATGATGATTAACCTAAATTAAAAATCAATATGTTTTCTTTTGTGGCAGCCCAAACAAACCAAACACTTCAGCCACAAAATTGTCAGTCCCTGTAAATGAAGTGCTTGTTTTGTTAAATTGTGCATGTTTTTCCTACTATATAACATAAGGGTGAGTGGGTCCAACAATTCCATTGTGCACCACTTTTTATTATGGGCTTTTCCCCTCATGCTTTATTGGTGTAAAGACTACTAGCCTGTTACTCCATATCTATTTACCTGTACTGGTCTGAGGCCTGTGATGTACTGGTTGGAGAAGTTATTATCTTTTCAGCTAGGATGTTACTCTGGCTTTAATCGCCTTTATTGGCCTGAGGCATGTGATTTGATGTTTGGATACAATTTTCATTTGAAAACTTGCATTTGGAAGATTAATTTTTCATTATTTGTTCAGTGTTTCAGATTTACTTTTCCTTATAGTGATAATTCTAATTTAATGGGTGCAAAATGTATAGTGCACAGATGCCCTTGAGTGAAGTGCTTGCTGAGGTTACATATTTCATATGATGTCTTCAGAAATATGGTGATGGTCTTAGCAGATACTGGAGCAAAGGGTGTCAGAGTCTTTGCATTCTTCTGTGCAGGCAGAAGGACAAATGTCAACACCAGCAGCTGATATCCTGATATTATGGCTCCTCCTAAAGTCTAGTAACCTGGGAGGGAGGGTGTCTACAGAAAACAGATTTTTAGGAACAGATAAGTTGTAGGAAGTGAAAAGTTTCAAGTTCAGCATGTAGTGTTGGACAATGTGTCAGCAAAAAGAGGAATAGAAATAATAAGTGTTGCAGATTAGATATTAGAATTCATTTTCTGGGCGCATTGAAAGGTTCTTGGCAGGGTTGGTCTTTGGGAATGAGGACTAAGAGAAAGTTGTATATTCTTGCAATATTATAACTACAGTAGGTGCACTGGGTTACTTACATCTTGTCAACATTCATAATAACAACAACTGTATTCATGATAGCAAATCATCATGTTTACAATTGTACTGCCTTCATGTATGAAATGCCTTAAGGAGCATTTTGCACATGTCAACATCCCAGCTCTGTCATTGCATTGCACTGCAAGTTTAAGTCCTGATAATGCAATGTTTGGAAGTGGTTTTCTTCAATTTCAAGTAAGGCACAGAGAGCCTGATTAATTACCGATCGTAACTGCGATTGCAATAGCGATTACACATGCAGTCTCACTGCGATAGTATGCTAATCCACTGCAATCGCTATGCCGTCACAGCACAACATAAGGACACCCACTTTACCTTACACACATCTGTAATCCTTAGCAAGACTGTGAAACCATCAGTAACATTGAGTACCATCGCAGCCTCATGCACACTTGCACAAGCTCTGACTTTACTCAGGAATTGCTAAGCTCATTGCACGCTATGAGTAGTCAAGCTGCGTATGGCATCGCAGTGGATAATTTATGCATGCCCATGCAACAGCGTTCAAATGCATTGGCATGCCTGTGTTTCACCGACCACCCTCCCATCACCTCCCACAAACAGCACTTCCTGTCAGTCACTCTGCGTAGTCACTGTAATTGCAGTCCCTATCGTAGTGGCTGGTTCGTGCAATACGATGCATACGCCTGGGCAGAACACAACAATCGGCCAATTGCGGTAATGAATCAGGCCCAGTGCTTCTGATGCTGCAGGCAACCTGAGTGAATGGAATATCCCTGCATGTAAACTATTGCTACCAATAATTCAACACTGCATGAGGGAGAGGCCAGGTGCTGTGACATGCACTGCAATTTTAAGTGAGAATTTTATTTTCCTTTTATGCTTTATTTTTAAGCCTGATTTTTTAACTTGTGATTCACTGTTTTTAAATGATTTGTATTTTTTTATTATTCCTTTAACTATTGTTGTCTACAATACTGAAAATTATTTTATATTTTAAAATTTTGTTTAAACATGACAATAGTGAGTTGAATTACTGTATGATGCCATTAATCTCATAAATCTAATAAATCATTTGATTATTATTTAGCAATTTTTTGTTGCGTCAACCTTCTTTCTGATCATGTTTATGCTCAATATTTAAAAGGGCAATGCTTGTACTAGCAAGACATTGCTAGTAAAAGCATTGCCCTGTTAAATATTGTGTATAAAAACAATCAGAAACGCCAGGTTTTACAACTTGGTGCTTCAGAAATAAACCCCTTAGAGATAGGAAATGGGAAATATCTTTATTTTCATACCATGAGCAATGATATATCCCATATCACCCCCTCCTTGGCATGTCCTGCCACTGCTTGGCAGTACCCAAAATAGTTTTAATTCTTTGAATTGGCCACACTTCCCCCATGATCTCTATTTCCATGATTTGGCCACACCTCCCCCCATCATCCGGGCCCATTATTATTCTCTACAGCCATGAGCATGGGTAGGGCTGGCTCTAGGGGTGTCCGACCTGAGCGGTCGCACAGTGGCACCACCCATAGAGGGCACACCTCTCCCCAACATTCTGATTTCAGCGGGACATTACGATTAAATCGGGAGGTTGGGGATCCCCCACTTCCGCAGCTGTGTGGCGGTGCCGGACCCCGGAGACTCTGAATGGATGCTGCGCGCATGCATTTGGCATCCATTCAGTGATGGGAGAGGGCTGGGGGAAGCCCAGCTAGTGAGGCTACCCCAGCCTAACATTATTTGGAGGTGGACACACCTCCTTATAACGTCACTTAGGGGGCATGACCTATGGTAATTAGATCACACCCCCATTTTCTAAGCCATGCGCAAAGATAGCTGGCTCTGGAGGGGGTCGGCACAGGGTGCTCCAACCCCTGGAGCCGGCCCTGAGCATGGGTACCGAGAAGGACTCTGGAACTCACCTGTATTGAGAAGTGTATGTCTTTGAATCAGGCTTCAAATACTATCAAGGTGAGTAGCAGTGAGAGATTGTAGGTATTGCCTAGCTAGGTGTTGTCAGCCTGACTTGTCAGTGAAATAAGAGTGCAGTGCATTAAGAGCATGGCCACATTAAGAGGCATCCTTATAAGAGCAAGTGTAAGAGAATGTATATATATTGCATGGCAGGAGGCAGAACAGCTAAATAGGAAATAAAACCTGCAGTGATAAGAGCTAAGGGCAGGATGAGACACTATGATACAACTGACACTGCAACAGTGGCCGATAGACAGCTCTGAGAAAATCAAAGTATTGCCATCTAAGTTGAAAAAGTGTAATAAAAATGATACTTTATTTCATTGGAGAGATTATCTGATGCTCATTTAATGTGTCAACTTTAACAGTATTGTCCTACCTTGCCTGTACCAGTTCCATGCTCAACTTACCTTTATTACTAAATCTTCATGTACAGGGGCACAAGAGGACAAAGACCTGGGTGATGAGGTAGGTGACTGAGTTACTGAGTGTGTACACCTACACCCCTGCACAGACAGACATAAAGTCATTTGTAAAGATATTTGTTTAAAATATACATAGATATTATACAGGATCTAGTCAACATCCCGGTCACAATACCGGTGTCAGAATCCAGACAGTGTCATGATCCCGCCTCCAGAATCCCGTCCACCGGCATCCTGAAGGTAAGGGTCAGGGGTCAGAGGGAGGGTTAGGGGTTAGGCACTAGGAGGGAGGTTTGGGTTAGGCACTATGGTGGGGGGGGTAGGTTTAGGGTGCAGGGAGATTAGGTTAGGCATCGGGGAGGGAGGGTTAAGGGTAGGGGTAAGGGTTAGTATTAGGTTCCTTACCTGGGTGCTGTCGGGATTTTCACTGTCATTATTGTGACCAGCGGCATCCCGACCACTGGGATCCCATACCCAACCCTTTTATACACAGTTAAACATTTTAAGGTGGTACCATTGTTGTAGTATTGCAGTTTTAAGTGTTAACAATGTCTCCCTGTGACAAGGATCTCTGCAGTTACCAAGGTTGTGGCCATAGCCAAATGCAGGGGGTGTTTCCATCTGCCTGGAAACCCCCCTCCCCAGCCAACACCATGACCACAATAGAAACAGTAATGTAATATAATTTTACTAGCGCTGTGTGTTCTTCTCAGTATCACAAATGAAATAATTAGCACCACCTGTCTATCTTTTAAGATGTATCAGTCAGTAATAAATAATCTGTGCACCAACTA
Organism: Taudactylus pleione; assembly: GCA_031769625.1. NCBI lineage: Eukaryota > Metazoa > Chordata > Amphibia > Anura > Myobatrachidae > Taudactylus > Taudactylus pleione. The sequence continues at coordinate 989,600 of JAUIMM010000145.1, read as the reverse complement.
AGAGATCTAGAAAACATACACTGTTAGGGATGTGCTGCTATAGAGCCCAATATGTACATATATGTCCAGGGCAGTGCTAGGTTCTTCTGCTACTCCCAGAGTCCCAAACTTGCTCTCATGCGCTGGAATGGTGCTCACATCTAAAATAAAAACATTCAGTTCAGTAAGGATGGCCCTACTGCCACATCTAATGGCTTACTGTAATCACTGGTCCTGTATATGTTGGAATTATGACGCACAATATACTTTGTATGACGCATATTAAAGCTGGTTAAGTGCTAATTCTACCATCTTCATGGACTGGCCACACTCGCTCTAAAATCAAGCATTTGGAAACCCCCCTCTAGCAATCCAGCATTTGCCACTGGTGGCTACCCATATTATGATGTAAAGTTGTATAATTTTTACCTCTATGGCTCAGTCCCTATGTGTGATGTGTTATTACTTCTAAGGCTTGGTCCCTTTAAGTGTGGGAATGTAGCCCATTGCCTCTATGAGCTGATGAGGATCATGGTGAAGGAGCCAATAGGATAATTTTAACCAAGTATGTGTCTTCTTCAGATGTAATGTTTTATATCTGCATATAAGAGCGAGGCAAGTATTGCAGCCTTTGTTTTACGGTTCTTTGCAATGTTATATTAATGTTATATTGTCTTCCTATTACTCATGTTTATGTGTGTTAATAAAACTGTTGTGACCATTCCGATTTAGCATAACACTGGGTGTATATATTTGTTTAATCATTTATAGGTTAAGAGTAGTGTATTTGACTTTACCCTAGTCGATGTTTTTGATTTAATGTTTTTATTTCATGTTCCTTGTTATATCTGTATATTGGAAACTGTCTCATTTGCTAATTGCAAAACCACTGTACACTTGTTCATCTAATTGAATTTTCCACTTGGTCTGGCTTTGGATAGAATATGTTCTCATTATAATCCTAGTAGCGACAAGTACAGTTCAGAGGCATCCTAAACTCCCTATGTTCCAGGAAGTATTACACTTTCAACATTCTGGTGTCAGATTAGGGATTTGTCACCCAACCACAATGTCTATTTTCACAGCATGGTACTCTAGCCCACATCTGAGCATCAGTTTAACTCTGTGGAATTTGATGGTAATGCAGGTTCCTAGCTACATTTCACTGCAGGAAAAGCAACTTAAGTACAGTAATTCTACTTGTGCAAAGCATCTTTTCCAATGTATTAACATAATAAACTATACGAACTGAAGTCATTGTGTTGTGATAGATGGGCTTACACTTTTTCTTTCCAACATGTAATGCTAACCTACAGTAACCTGACTTTTCTTTCAAATATATTTCTACAATATGTAACATATTTTTATATGGAGTCCAGCCTACGTGACTTTCCCTTTAACTAATCTACCACTGCCCCAGTGCCCCAGAAGGCAGCTGGTTAAGTAACACTGTTCTTGATTGATAGATCAAAGGTTAAATAATAGTAAAACTGAAGATTATAGTAACTTCATGTCATTTTTATGTTCACTTAAATTACTTTAATTTAATACAATTGTATACATCATTATTAAATTGTAGCCTTGAAGAACAGTCTGTATTTAGTAGAATTCATATTGTGTTGTGGAAATCTGCAGAGCATTGTTCTAATTGGCAGCATTTTTGTATATTTTAATATCTGTTCAACTTACTGTAGTCTGCATTTTTTTCTTGCACTGCAGGATCCATAAGTTTCCTTTTAATAAGTAAGTAAGCTCAAAGATTTTTCAAAGTCTACATAACAAAAATGTGCAGACGCTTCTCCTTTCTCCTCTTTAAAGGCGTGATTTGCAATTAACAAAGATTTAATTACTGTATTTATCACTTGTGAGGCTGGGTGATCCCAATATAACATCCTGATGGGAGAAATGATAATAAAACAGGAAATGTTCCAGGGAATCGTACCACCAGGAAAACACAAAATTAACACATCAGATACACATTCTAAAAAAGTTTTGGACTAAAAAGTAATGCATTCACAAATAATATGTTTTTATATGTGTATAACACACATTTTTCTGGAAGATTTTAGAAGTATTTTGGGACAATGAACAGTGGCACTGATTCAGAGCCGGACGCTCTGATAGAGCGCTCGCTTTGAATCATTGCCGTCCTTCTTGATTTTTAGAGCGGCCTCCTGGCCGCTCGTATAGCTGTGGGTGACCACCCACAGCTATAGCGAGCGGCCAGGAAGATGGTCGCGATGGTCAAGACCATCGCGACCATCGGGCTTGCGACGAGACCCTTGTGGTAGGGTCTCGCCACAAGCCCTGGAGTGCTTTTGGCTCAAACTGAGACAAAAGCACTCCCACTGACATCACTTGTGATGTCAGTGGGGCCGGCCCCAGATGGTAGGTGTTCCCATGGGAACGCCTCCATCTCGGCAGCCACACCCCCTGCACGCACACCAAAGGGGGCGTGCTGTCACTCAATATCAGCAGCACGCCCCCTTTGGTACAAGAGCCGGAGCGACGGTTTGCCCATCGCTATCTGAGCAGGTCTGAATCAAGCCCAGTAAGCGGTGCTATAATGTTGAGTTACCCCAAAGATTATGATGCTATCTGCTTCTGTTTTTTGTGGTAACAAGATATTCATTTTGTTCTGATCCACTTTTTTAGATTTCTGTTTACTTATCAGCAGTGCTTAAAGTTGTCCTACAGACGTGGTGGAACTCCCCCTTCCCACCCGTCCTTGGCACTTTTTCAATAAAGGGACAGCGCGCGCTGAAAAAAAGGGGCATGGTCTCAAAAGAAAGGTGCGTGGTCACAAAATAGTATCCCCAACTCAAATTATGCCACACAGTAGCACAATTTTATTCACATTACACCGCACTTAGTGCCTGATTCAGACCCACTCGCAAGCGCTATGCGCTCACAAGTAGGTTGATGGTGGGGCATTGCGCATGTGCAGTGTGCACAATGTTCATGCATAAGTCCCGGAGAGAGAGAAATTCTCTTGCTCCGGGGCTCGCTACAAATGGGGCGGCTGTTGATGTTGATCGACAGCTCACCCCGTTTTGTAGGTGGGGTGGGGGGTGGCTGGACAAATACAGAGGCGTTCTTGAAGGAACGCCTGTTGTGTGTGGGAGGCCCTACTGACATCACAAGTGATATCAGTAGTGAGCTTCCAGCTCTATTAGAGCTGGAAGCTCACTGTGGCTTGCGCCAGATGAGATGCCACCACAAGGCTTCCCTGATTCAGAGTGAGTGCTCGCTTTTTGCGAGCGGCTCTGTATCAGGCCCTTAGTGCCCCTGATTTACATTACAACACATAGTGGTGTCCCTTATTTATATTATGACACACAGTAGTGCCCCTTTTGCACAATGCCCACATTAGTGCCCCTTATACACAATGCACAAAGTAGTACTGCCCCTAATACACTTAATGGCCACAGCAGTAGTGCCCCTTACACATAATGCCTACAGCAGAAGTTCCCCTTATGCAATGCCCCCTGCAGTGGTGCCCCTTATGGAGTGCCCCCAGTAGTGGTTCCCCTTATGCAGTGCCCCCAGTAGTGGGGCCCCTTATGCAGTGACCACAGTTATGGTTCCCCTTATGCAATGCCTCCATTATTAGTGCCTCCAGTAGTAATGCCCCATGTAGTAATGCCTCATGTAGTAATGGCCCCTGTAGTAGCGCCCCCAGTAGTAATGCCCCCTGTAGTAGTGTCCCCAGTAGTAATGCCCCCATTAGTAGTGCCCCAGTGGTAATGCCTCCATTAGTATTACCCCTAGAGGTAGTGCCCCAGTAGTAGTGACCCCTGTAGTAGTGCCCCCCAGTAGTAATGCCCCCATTAGTAATGCTCCCAGTGGTAGTGGCCCTAGTAGTACTGCCCCTTACAGAAAACAAATACAATTTTAAATACAAACACAATACTTACCTTAACCCTTGCTCCTGCATCTGCTGCCATTTGATCTGACCATTCCTTGGAATTATTGGAGACATCATGACGTCTCTCCCATAGTGCCCAAGGGGGGAACCAGATGCCGGAGCTCAAGAGTGAGCTCAAGCCTCCAGGTTCTGCTGCGGGGAAGGAGCAGGGTGCCGGCTGGTAACAAAATCTCAGTGGGCACCCAGCAAATGGAGCCTCCCTGTGGCACCGGGCTGAGGGCTGACTGGCCGGGTAAGGTGGGCTGGAGGAGGTGGAACCGGTTCCGCCTCCAAATGGAACTGACGGAATGCAGTTCTGCCCCATTTTGGCCCACCTTAACCCCTGCTTATCATGCATATTTGTTTACTCTTCTGGTGTTCAAGTAACATTGCTAAATAAGGACCTGATTCACAAGGAATGCAGTTGCTTATAAGCATTCAATCGAACGATTGTTGTGTACTACTAGCCACTGTGATCAGGACAGCAACCACAGAGGATATGCAGACCCATAGCAGAGTGATTGACAGGATGTGCCATTTGTGGGTGGTGACAAGGGGTGGTGAAGTGAACGCAGGCATGCCAGTGATTTCAATGGTGTTGCATTGGTGTGCATATATTATTCACTGCGATACCTTACACAAGCTGAGGCCTCATAGCATGCGCTGAAGTAAGCAACTCCTGAGTGAGGTCTGACCTGCCTTAACTGTGCATATGGGTCTGATGTTATTCGATGTTACCGATTGTTTCGCTTTGCTGGGAAAGTATATGGATGTGAGTAAGGGGAAGTGGGCATCCTTATGTTAGGCTTTGATTGCAATGTGAATGCAAACATTTGCATCTCACTGCTGATATTAGCTACTGTGTTGCGTGTGTATAAGCAGAATAGTGATCCGTAGTGAATCAGGCTTAAAGACCTTTAAGCAACCAAGTGTAAGAAGACTTATCTCAAGAGAAGGATAACAGTTACAGGGCGGGATCCATCAAGCATCACATTTGAATGCAATACCTCCCACCACTGATCGTGTCCATAGCAATTGCATTTAAACCCACAAAGGACAGCTCAAGCTATAATAGCTGTCCTTTGTGGTGTGACGACTTCAGGGTTTATGACCCAGGAGTCCTTTGGCGCATGCATGGCTGTCGGCCAGCGCATGCACACACCTTGGGTACACTGCGAGGGATCCTTTTGGATCCCTCTTGGGAACAAAGTTTTAAGACATCAATTAATTATTATGTATAGATCATATGTACTGTGTTGTGTGGCACTACTGGCCAATGCTGCTAAATATGTCATAAGATCTTCTTCATTCGCAGCAAGATTGCTGTGATTATACTGTACTGTGCATGCCATTATGTTTCATATTGTGTAATGCCTAGCAGACCACAAATTGCCTATTTATTCCAGTGGGAGTGTTCTTGATAGCACTGTGTATGCAATTTAGAACAGGCTGCTCAGATAGAGTCACTAATAGGATGTAGTCAGCATCCTGCCATGCAGGATGCCGACGGTCTAAATACCGGCACTGGAATCCCGACAGCAAGGGGGGAAGTTAGGTTCAGGCACCAGGGAGGGAGGGTTAGGGGAGGGGTACAGGTTAGCGTTAAGAGCACTTACCTACGGGTGTCGGGATTCTGACTGTCGGAATGCCTCTGTCGGTATTCTGACCATCGGGAACCCATACCCAACCCTCACTAATACCTGTGAATTGTATGAGATTTTTGTATAACTAAGTTCCTCAATATAGTCTTTTACTTTGCATCTGTGCATATATTATCTAGACATTGTTGGTCAGTGTATCCAGAATTTTAAACAATTTTTCTCTCTCACTACCTTTATTTCTCTTATATTTTCACCTAATTCACTCCTTGCTTTTACTAAAAGAGGCCACCTCTTTTACATATCACACACACCACATATATGAACATGTGGATGAATTAGACTTTACCCCATGTAAATTATTTCTACAGCGTATTTATGCGCAATTGTGTTCCTTTACATCTATAGTGCTAATGCTTTTTAGTGTATTGAATTGAAAGTTATATATTAATTTGTCTTATATATATATATATATATATATATATATATATATATATATATATACATTAGGAGTGTGCCCGGGATAGAGTACTTTTTCTCTTTCCACTTTTTTGTCCCAGAATTTAGCTCTAGGGAGCACCTCCTTCAATTTACATCCCAATATAGGGATTATGGTCACCTTTTTATAGTCAGCTTGGGACATAACATTATCTCCCATGAACATATCTATTACTTTTCTGACTCAATTAGCGTGCTCCTTTTTTCCCCCATTTCCTTGCCCTTTCTATTATATATTCAAAAGCAGCCAGAATTTTACGTGCATGCAAAAATCAATAAATTTATTTGCACCCTACATTGCAACATAGTTGTCAAGGTGCAAACTTTTAGCTAAAATTGATAAGTCCAGTATTGATTTTGGCCTCCATTGAGGTTATGGAAGTTTCAGATCTATTTTGTTACTTAAACCATTGCCTCCAATAAAAAAAAACCACTTAAAATACACACAATTCCACCTTAACCATAGTGGACAGGGAACATCACAGTCCAACACATCACAGAACCACTAGCAGCAAAGAAAGCTCAGAGATTAATAATCAACATACTAACAGAGAGTAAATCTTGACAATTTATCTTTACAGGCCATTCTCCTATATTAAACATGCATTTAGCATTCAACTAAAAAATTTTTTTATTTTCATTATAATATACCTTCAGGTCCCTTTTATAGTAATCATTCACTGTTGGTAAAATCAATAGATTTTGTAAATCGAACCTTTGGTAGACATTTACCATCTCATTTGTTTAAATAAAATTGAGTCAAACTAAATTAACTTTACTTTTCATTATCATTTTAAATCTGTTGCAACAATTGATTTGCCCATTATATATTTTTAATTTGTATGAACTTCATTGTCAGCCATTGAAATCCCAGCCCATATGGTGACAAGAAGTATAGAACAGGGGTCAAGGACTAAAGTGGTAAACCACTAGACACAGTTTGCCAGATAATGGGCATCTTCTGCTGATGTATTGAAAGGAAACAGCTTTCAGCATAAGTGTTCCAAGGTAAGTGATGACAGAATCCATATGTCACATCAAACTCTGCATGACCCCTCAAGGGGAAGGATTAAATAGGTCCTAGAATTAAATGTTACGGAGACAGCAATAGCATCCATGATGCCCTAATGCATAGTCAGATACAGAGCAGTAACATTTCTTAAGCAGGTGTACTACATGCTGTTCAGGACTGTGGTACTTGACTGCTCTTATCAGATGTTGATATTTTTATTGCCTTTTGTAGGTTATGGGGTAAATTTACTAACAATCATGTCCTGCCCATGTCTGTCCTTTTTTATATACAGGTAGGAATGGTCAGAATTGGGAATTCGGGAATTTACCATGCTCCCGTGTTTGTCAGGATTGTGTTTCCTCATGGTGTATGACTATGTGATCGTTCCTAACCATGTTTAATTCCTGTGTTTCCTGCCCGTGTTTCCCTCCCGAACAAGCAGCCTGTGAAATACGTGCAGGTTGCTTGTGTGTGTGTTATTTTTTAAAGGGTTAAACTTTATTTAAAAAATTGACATTCACCCCCCTCAAAGCATAACCAGCCCCGGTCTCATGACCCAGACCTGGCTCTAAAACTACGGGGAAAAAAACAGGTAGGGTTCCCCCATATTTTAGGAAGCAGCACTGGTCTCTTAGAGCCAGTCTTGTTTTGAAAATTAGGGGAAATATGCTGTGGGGTTCCCCCTATTTTTAAAATGAGCAATGTACTCAAATCTAGCTGGGGTGTAATGCCACAGCCAGGGGACCCTTTCAGCAGGTGACCCCTGCCAAAGCAGTAACACCCCAAGCAAGTCAGCACAAGCTGGAGATCTCAGGGGAGATGGGAACCCCCCAATAAAGGGATAACCCCTCTCCTGAGCACCCCAGGCTTACGCTGAAGCCTGGGGCTCTGCCCTGCACCCCTGGTAGGTGGGTTCAGGGTTAATAGTGTGAAAAATAGAATTATTCTATTGTTTTTTATAATGGAACTACAGGTTCCAGTGTGCCTGCCCTTTGACACTTGTGGAACTACAAGTGCCAGCAGGCAGCCGGCACCCGAACTGCCAGTGTAAAAAAATTGTAAAAAAAAGACAGTACACACACACACCGTAGAAATTAAAAGTTTATTACATACCTAACACACTCACACATACTTACCTTCTGACACATGTTCCAGTCCCCTTGTCCAGTAGGATTCCAATAATTTACCTCTGATTACATGTTACCCTAAGATCCCTGGCTTGTGCTGACTAGCTTGGGGGGTTAATGCTTTGGTGGGTATGACCTGGTAAAAGGGTCCCCTGGCTGTGACATTGCACCCCGGGTAGATTTGAGTACGGTGCAAGTTTTAAAAATAAGGGGAGCCCCATGATATTTTTCCCCCTATTTTTAAAACCAGGACTGGCCCTGAGAGCCCAGTGCTGGTTCCTAAAATACAGGAGACACCTACATGTTCCCCCCCCGCTGTATTTTTAGAACCAGGACTGGCTCAGGAGCCCGGGCTAGTTATGCTTTTGGGGGAAGGGGGGGCGGACATGTCGATTTTTTTTTAAATTAAGCATTTATTTAACAACAAAAGGAAGAAACATACATAGATCACACTGGTCTGTGTATGTTTCTGCTAGAAACACTGCTCAGGAGGGGGTCTATTTATAAATTCTATTTTTACACTGTTTGGTTTTATTACACCCATGATTCTAATAACAATTTTTGGTAAATTCCCTTGTTGTATTCCTGTCTATGGAAAGTACTGCCGTGTTCAGACGATTGTGTATTCATTTCTAGTTGTATCTTCGGGTGCATTTTAACTTCAAAATCAGCCATGATCACCTATAAAAATATAGAAAATACAGTAACCTCATTTTTTATTTCCCGTTTTTGGAAAAATTAGAAAAATGTCCTGTATATGCAAATACGGCCTAACACGAATCTTATCTGTGTCTATTTGTACTGATAAATATACAATGATATAAAATTATGTAAAGCTTACTAAGTTCTTTGCACATTAAAACATATTGGGCCTTATTCAGACTCGGTCGCAAGCACTGAGCGCTCGCAACCGGGTCGATGTTTGCCCACTATATTTTTCAGTATTGAAAAAAGTGGTAAATATTTTTATATAATGTTACTATAAAATAATAATTAATCTAGCAACCACAGACGGAGGACATTTGCAGCTCTGTCGGTAGGAGACAAGTTTGCAAAACTAGATTTAGCACAAGCTTATATAAAAATGGAGATTTAACATGCACAAAATAAATAGCTGACAATCCACACACACAAAGTTATATTCTGATATATGACAAGGTATATGACAAGGTACTCAATACTACCTCCATGATATTATTATTACAGGAAAAGATGATGAAGAACATTTAAGCAATCTTAAGAGTATAGATTAGGTGAATATAGGCCTATCAAAATAAATGTAAGTTATGTAAAAGAAGAAATTGCTCCAGTGGACATGCAGGTAACAGAAACTGTCTGCATAATCTCAAAGACAAATTTGAAGTAGTATTTTGCAAACCATAGGCCAAATGTAATAGGGTGAGAGTTTAGTAAATGTGAGAATTTAGCAGTAAACTTTCACACTTTTTAAACTCGGACAATTTAATAGAGTCCGAGAATATGCAAACTTGCATGTTATTAGACTAAAAAAACTCTCACAATATAAACTCTCATCCAGATGTTTTCCCATTTTGAAGATAAAACTTGACGAATGTGAAAGTTTACTGCTAAACTCTCTCATTTTCTAAACTCTCACCCTATTACATTTGGCCCACGTCAACAATCTGGGGCCCTGTTTTGATTTTATCTAGGCCTAATTAGATATTTTTACAAATTTCATCATCAAATATCATTGTTGTTACAGCCATTGCACTCTTACAGAAGGGAGCATCATGGAAATGTTTTACAAATTGTAAAAGGTTTTTTTCAAGAGACAATGAAGCTGCGAACAATGGGGGTCATTCAGACCCACTCGCGAGCGGCAGTACGCTCGCAAGTGGATCGATGGTCCCCACTGCGCATGCGCACGACGGAGGGAGCTCCGTCGTGCGCATGCGCGAGACCCGGCGAGCGAAGGACTTTCCATCGCTCCGGGTCTCGCACCAAAGGGGGCGTGCTGTCGATGTTGATTGACAGCACGCCCCCTTTGGTGGGCGTGCCGGAGGCGTGCCTGCCAGACGGAGGCGTTCCCATGGGAACACCTACCGTCTGAAGCCGGCCCCACTGACATCACTAGTGATGTCAGTGGGAGTGATTTTGGCTCTGATAGAGCCAAAATCACTCCAGGGCTTGTGGTTGAGAAACCCGACCACAGGGTTTCACTCGCAAGTCCGATGGTCGCGATGGTCAAGACCATCGCGACCATCTTGTTGCATGCTCATATATGCTGTGGGTGGTGACCCACAGCTATACGAGCATCCAGGAGGACGCTCCATATTAATGGAGGAGGGCCCTGATTCAGAGCGAGCGCTCTGGTCAGAGCGTCCGGCTCTGAATCAGGGCCAATATACAAAGCCATCAAACAGTTTGACTCATCACTATTTATAAATTTGGCATTTGACCTCATGTGGAATAGGGGCAGACTTATCACATACTATGTGCTGGCAGTGAACGATCAATCTCATTTGCATCGAGATCCTAAACAGTACAAGAATGTAACAATGCACAAATGAATTGTTATATGGAAATGGGAATGATAAATTCAGTAATGTGAATAGTCAGCCACAACTTGATAATAATTTAATTACTATAAGCTGGAGCGGGTATGGTATGATGTGTCAACAGCTATCATATTGACAGTTAACAGGTGTAGTACCTGCAGAATCAACAGGAGATTCTCCTCCTACGTAAATAGCATATCTGTGGATGTAAACATGACTTATTATATTATAATTATGTAATATGCTAAACTATGTAATTTGCCATACTCAGCGTTTGTGTGCCCAACCACCCTTCCTCAAGACTGCCATCAAAAATTGTAGGGCCTAATAGAGATGAAACAGATAGGCCCCCCTCAGCACTTCAGGCCCCTTCCCAGCCTGGCCCATAACTCGATGAACACAAATATGTAGCATGCAGGGAGGAGTGTTTGTATTACAATGCAAGCAGTTGGAGGAGGAGAATAAAGGAGGAGAGTTGGAAGTAGAGGCCTCCTGATGGAATGCTGCGGAGTCATGGAGAACTAAGGTGTTGAAGTGTGTCAATAAAAGGCAGCACATTAAAGGAAGCCAAGGGGTTCTGGAAATGTATATTTGCTAATCAGTGCAAAGGTACTGCATTTCAGAAAGGACAGGATGGAAGATTTCCAGGTTGTACTATATGGGTTGAGTGTGAAATCCCGGCGGCTGAATAGGTGCCAGGTAAAACGCTGACTCCGGAAGCATGAGCATTCATACTCCCAACAGAGGAGGTAAGTCCCCTAACTGTACCCTTCTCACCCCCCTAACACTAACCCTCCCTTAGGGGTGCCTAACCCTAAAACTCTCAGGGTGGAGCCTAACCCTAAATCCCCCCCAGGGGTGCCTAAAACTAACCCTAATCTCCCCACAGTGGTGCCTAGCTCCAACAACCAATTCCCCTAGCCTAACCCTAACACTAATCCCAGGAGGTGCCTAACCCTAAATCCCCCCCGGGGTGCCTAAACCTAACCCTCCCCCCCGAGGCTAACAACTACCTTTGTTCAGGAAGCCATCCAGTTGGGATTCTGTCGTCAGGCTAAAGATAGGCATCTGGACCTGTCTTTAGTGCAGTGTCGGGATTTAGACAGTGGGACCTGTCTGTCTGTATATTGACTGTATACCGTACAGTACATGTTATAATTCAAAGCAAGAAAGCATAATGATGACATATCTTAAAATATATATTTAAGATAGCAGTGCAAGTGAATGACTATGTGTACAAAGTTGATTTATGTACATAAATAACATTGCAATAAAGATAATGTACATCATGGAGTAATTATTTGTAAAATTGCTGTTTTTTTGTGTATTTTTGGGCTGATTACAAACCATCAGATTTAGAAAACATATAAAAGAATTTTCAAATTCAACATACAATTATTAAGCTGTGTATTGAAGACCTGCTGGGAAAAACTGCCCCCCAAAAGATGGTTGTGACAGGCGAGACAGCACAAACCACAGCTGCGTATGATGTTTAATACAATGTAAAAAAATGTTTTTTGTAAAAACCACCACAAGAAGACGACTGATGGCAGCAGCTTTACAATTTGGCTTATGCAGCATGCACATAGCTCGCAATTTGAGTTTTAACCCCTTCCAACTATTAAATAATAAATTTGTCAGTTTGAAAGGAAAAAACTATAGTGGTTTACTGCAACTCAAATCCACCCAATTTGATCATTCAAAAATGTACCTCTATTTGTATCTCTAAATACTAGGCCAGGCCTATCTTACTGTCAGCCTTTGATATACCTATGCCATTTATTGTAATAATACAGGGCCTGATTCAGACCCGTTTGCGAGCGCTGAGCGCTCGCAAGCGGGTCAATGGTGCCCTAATGCGCATGCGCACGACGGAGAGAGCTCAGTAGTGCGCATGTGCGAGACCCGCATAGCGACAGCCAAGCTGTCGCTATGGGTCTCGCTCCAAAGGGGGCGTGCTGTCGATGGTGAGTGACAGCACGCCCCCTTTGGTGGGCGTGCCGGGGGCATGCCGGGGGTGTGGCAGCCCAGACGGAGGCGTTCCCATGGGAACGCCTACTGTCTAGGGCCGTCTCCACTGACATCACTAGTGATGTCAGTGGGAGTGCTTTTGGTTCTGATAGAGCCGACAGCACTCCAGGGCTTACGGCAACGAGACCCTACCGCAGGGTCTCGTCGCAAGCCCGATGGTCGCGATGGTCATGACCATCGCGACCATCTTTTTGGCCGCTCGCATAAGCTGTGGGTGGTCACCCACAGCTATGCGAGCGGCCAGGGGGCCACTCCATTTTTAGGTAGGAGGGCCCTGATTCAGAGCGAGCGCTCTGGTTAGAGCATCCGGCTCTGAATATGGCCACAGTCTCTTAAGAATGCTATGCTTTTTTCACATGACACATCATCACCCAGTAATGCATACATAAGTACTTACCATCTGAGTCTTCTCATTTTCCTTTTGCTTCCTACAAGCTGGAGACACATAAGCCTGTAAGACTATGTGTTGGCTGTAAATCCAGAGACTGGACATTGTGAGATTGCTTATGATTAGGTAGAGGTGAATGTGCATGCTCTTTGCTATAACAAGCAGCTGGGAACTCTGGCACAGAGGCCCTGATTCAGAGCCGGATGCTCTGACAGAGCGCTCGCTCTGAATCAGGGCCGTCCTTCTTAATTTTAGAGCGGCCTCCTGGCCGCTCGCATAGCTGTGGGTGACCACCCACAGCTATAGCGAGTGGCCAAAAAGATGGTTGGGCTTGCGACGAGACCCTTGTGGTAGGGTCTCATTGCCGCAAGCCCTGGAGTGCTGTCGGCTCTATCAGAGCTGAAGGCACCCCCACTGACATCACTTGTGATGCCAGTGGGGCCGGCCCCAGACGGTTGGCGTTCCCATAGGAACGCCTCCGTCTGGGCAGCCACACCCCCGGAACACCCACCAAAGGGGGCGTGCTGTCACTCACCATTGACAGCACGCCCCCTTTGGTACGAGACCCATAGCGACGGCTTGGCCGTCGCTATCCGGGTCTCGCGCAAGCGCACGATGGAGCCAGGCCGTCGTGCGCATGCGCACTGGGCCAACATCGACCCACTTGCGAGCGCTCAGCACTCGTGAGCGGTCTGAATCAGGCCCATAGATCTGAGTAAGGTGGATTGGCCCAAGTTTTTTAAGTTGAGTTTTTCGGAAGAACATACTGCCTATCTCATAACACTATTTTTGATTCAAGAAAGTGCAGAATGGATTCAAGGAGCAATATAAGCAAGAGATTATAGCCCTTCAGAGACACTGGCAAGAAGCGAGCGCTCTTTCTGAATGAGGGCGGCCGCTTGTTTTTTTTAGTGCGGCCTCCTGGTCGCTATCTAAGCTGTGGGTTACCACCCACAGCTTCAGTGACCAACCAGGGAGATGGTCGTGATTGTCAAGACCATCGTGACCATTGGGGCTTGCAACGAGACCCTAAGGTTGGGTCTCGGCAACCGCAATCCCCAGGGAGCTTCCTGCTCTGATCAAGCAGGAAGCTCCCCACTGACATCACTGCTGATTTCAGTGTGGGCACCCACAAAATGGCAGGTGTTCCTTAAGGAATGCCTCCGTTTGTGAAACAACCCCCCGCCACGCCAATAAAAAGGGGCGAGCTGTCGATCAACATCGACAGCCGTTTTGTAGTGAGCTCCGAAGCGAGAGAAATTCTCTCTGGCTCTTGCACTTACGCACGTGCAGTGCTGCCGCTGTGCGTGCGCAGGGCCTTAACATCAACCCGGTTGCGAGCGCTTACCGCTTGCGACCGGGTCTGAATGAGACCCTATATTTGTTGCATAACTTCTCAGGATACAAAAAACTAAGGGGTCTAATCATTATGTTAATTATTGGGATCCAAACAGACCCCGATGATTAACATTTCATCTCTCTGTGAGCACTGGCGCAATTCATCATTGCCCATGCGCGGAGGCAGCTGATCCGACAATCAGCTGTCTCCATGGAACTTTTCATTGCTCCTTTCGGAATATTTTCACTGCTCCTACCGGTCACGCATACACACAAGAGCCCTAACATCCATCTGAAGGAGCCTGACAGGGGTGGAGGGATCCAAAAGGATTCCACTTCACAACCCAGGCCTCCTTCCCATAGGGAAGAAACTGGATGCTCACAGCGAGCGGGAGCAAACACCATCTGAAGATAAATTCATTTCTACAATTGCAGGTGAAAATTAACCTTTTCACCTGCAATTGTAGAAATTAAGTGCTGATGAACAGGCCCCTCAATAAACCACGAGGTTCCATCGCAGACTCATGCGCTATCCATGAAAGAAATATTGTTAATTTTCACTAACACCACATAGAGGTGTGAGCAAAAAATGACTGACAAATTTCCTCATGTAATTAACCTCGATTACTCAGTACCTTGCACTTGATTGAATCTCCCTCTCTGTTTTTTACATTAGAGATGTGCGCTGACTCCCGTGTTTTGGTTTTGGATCTGTTTTCATCTTTGTGTTTTGGTTTTAGTTTTGCAAAGCAACCTTTAAGTGTTTTGGTTTTGGATCTGGTTTTTTTTTAAATAAGTGATAACAAGTTTTTAAAAACAGCTAAAATTATGTAATTTTTGCAATCCAAAACCTGACATTTGCATTTAAAATCTGAATTCCAAACCGCAGGAATATGAAAACCACAATTTGGATTTCTCCGGATCTCCTAAGGAGAGCAGAACTGAGACTCGGATCTGTCCGTATTCACAAAATTCGGGTGGATTCGGATTTCTGGAGAACCGAACTGCACATCTCTAGTTTATATTACCCTTTATAACAGAATCAATGGTAAACTGAAAATTTGCAGGGTTTCATCAGGTATGAACAAGCATCACTTGGGTTCCTTCTAAAATCTGGGGGTCATTCAGACTCGCTCGCGAGCAAAGGACACTCGCAAGTGGGTCGATGTTTTCCCACTGCGCATGTGCACGATGGAGGGAGCTCCGTCGTGCGCATGCGCGAGACCCGTCGAGCAATGAGGAATACGTCGCTCGGGGTCTCGCACCAAAGGGGGTGTGTTGTCGATGGTGACTGACAGCACGCCCCCTTTGGTGGGTGTGCCGGGGGCATGGCTGCCAGACGGAGGCATTCCCATGGGAACGCCTACAGTCTGAAGCCGGCCCCACTGACATCAGTAATGATGTCAGTGGGAGTAATTTTGGCTCTGATAGAGCCAAAATCACTCCTGGGCTTGCGGCAGCGAGACCCTACCGCAGGGTCTCATTGCAAGCCTGATGGTCGTGATGGTCTTGACCATCGCGACCATCATTTTGGCCGCTCGAATATGCTGTGGGTGGTCACCCACAGCTATGCGAGCAGCCAGGAGGCCGCTCCATTTTCAGGTAGGAGGGCACTGATTCAGAGCGAGCGCTCTGGTCAGAGCGTTTGGCTCTGAATCAGGCCCTCTGTCTGATGTGAGGCAGTAAGTTCAACATATTAACCATTAATGCAGATGATATATAGTAATGGAAGATTAGTATACAATTACTGTGTAATAAATTGCATTGTTCATACAAATACACCTTATACACCCTCGGGTTCACAACCGGTACTCGTTGACCCATCTTCAACACACAACAAAACATCTTATAAGAACCATGACCTACACCACAATGAGAGTGAGCAGGGTATTTTATTCAGAACAGGCTGACAGATTAACAGACAGTTATTAAATAATTACTTGAATGAATGCAAGCAAATAAAGGTCACTGATCATTGAGAGACCAATGAGCACTGCTAAGACCTGTGAATTGGAGCAGAAAGCCCTATTTCTAAAGTGTGGTTCAATTAAATTACTGTATGTAATGGAAGGGCTCCAAATATCCTTTGCTTAGTTGTTTTTCCCACTGCGCTATGTAGACAAATGAGTGGCTCAATATCCTCTCTCATTGGATTTTATACCCTAAGCAGCATGCCTATACTGAGCCAATGGTTCTTTTCCACTGAATTGACTTGTCACCCTACTATAGCTACAGTATGTAATTTCACTCCTTAATAAAAATACCTACATTAATAAAGTACAAGTTCTACTCATATATATGGGGAGTCAATTTTTTTAAATTCAACATGCTTTTAAAATATTTAATTTTGATTCCAAGATGTTTCCAGCTACTAACCCCTTTACCCTAATACACTTTGAAGAACTTTCAGTCATCAAACCCATGTATTTCAATGCAGATCACTTAAGTAACCACCATATAATATTTTTCCCTGTCCATCCTTATATATTATTCCACGGCAAGTAAATTCATTAAACAGACAGACTTTAGATTTGGAATAGAAATAGTACTAAGACGGCAGGACTTAAAAGGAAGTTTGATTTCTCTAAAGAGCTGTGAAATCTCTTTTGTACAAATGTTCCAGAGTTTCAAAGTTACTGCACAGGGACTTTGTTGACATTAAGTTATTGGTTTAAAGGGACACCTTGAAATGTACTATGTGATTTCCAGACGCAGTTCAGCCCCCAGTCTGAGAGTTCATTTCACAGTATCCAGTTTTCAAAAGTGAGGCTTTTATTGTTGCAAAATGATGTAATAAAATACAAATCTCATATATAATATACAGTTTAACTTTTTTGCAGTGTGAGCCATATTTTTCCACAATCTCTAGTAGTGTTTACAATACATTCTCAATTACACATAACAAAATGCAAATCTAACTATTTTAAATATTTGACTATTTATTTGAATTTTTAGTAGCAATAAGATGACACAATGTTTGTTCAACATATAAATTACTGGTACTCCTTGCACACAAAATTCCAAATGAATCAGAGACATTGAGAATGGGCCTTGTACGGCCCCCGCCCCTGAGGTTCCCCATCCCTGGCTTAGAGGCAGACAGCTAGCACCTGCACATGAGAGATGCTGATAAAGCCTACAAATCCATGTTGGCGGAGAGTGAGAGATTTGGTGTGGTGCATGTGGAGCTGAAAGCGGATCGACTTGTTGTCATGACTGAGGAGTCTGCTGGACTTGGAAGGGGGTAAGTGACAGGCATTCCCCAGAGACATATGTATTTGAGTCCTTACTGGTTCTGTGTGGGTGAGAGGAAAATCCAAGCTGCTGAGAGTTTGCTGTGAAGTTATCCAAAGAGCAGATCGCTTGAAAGATATCCAGTGTTTTGGAGAGAAGAAGACCTTGCTTCCTGCAGAAAGTGTACAGTAGATGATTCTTGATGCTATAAAGAACTGAAAGCTGGTTAATATGGGATGTATAGTGCCATGCGCTAGAACAAGTGCATGCTGATGTCCACCTGAGGGAGCCATTATACCTTTCTAATTGTGTGGATATCGGATCTAGGGCTAGATGTATTAAGCCTTGAAAATAGATAAAGTGGATACAGATAAAGTACCAAACAATCCTAACTATCATGTTACAGGCTGTGTTTGAAAAATTACACCTAGGAGCTGATTGGTTGATACTTTATCTCTCTCTACTTTTTCTCTCTACAAGGCTTGTACATATGCCTCTTAGTGAGATAAGACCAGTATTTGTGCTAACTGCAATCATTAATAGATACCTATTTGTAGAGTTGCAACATAGAAACTGAGTTATCTGTATATTACAAGGCCCCAACAGTGCACTAATTTATATAATTCAATCATAGCCTGGGTTACCAACATTCAAGTCAAACCTTCTAAAAGGTCTAGCTATCATTGGGCCAATCAACATCGACAGCACACCCCCTTTGGTGCGAGACCCGGAGCGATGTAAAGCCCGTCGCTCCCCGGGTCTCACGCATGCGCACGACGGAGCTCCCTCCGTCGTGCGCATGCGCAGTGGGGAACATCGACCCGCTTGTGAGCGTACTGCCGCTCGCGAACAGGTCTGAATGACCCCCATTGTCCCCAGGTCTCTTAGGTTTAGGGGTACCCCTTAATTGGATAAACATGGAAATTGATTATGGATATTAATTGGTTTCAGAACATTTGCTATCCTTAGGCAACCATTGTGTTAGGTATCTAGCATGCAGAGCAATATCTGTGAGATTCATTATGTTGACTGGCCTATAGTCACAGATGTGATCTACATATTAGAATACAGTACCTTTAATGCTATTAATGTTATTCATTTCATGTGCAAAGGGGAAGTGGCAAAGTGGCACCCCCAATGCTGGGTTCTGCACACACCTACTGTAAGTTAAAAATGTTACATCAGGTGTGTGTGTGTGTGGCAAAAGGCTATTGATTTGGTTACATGTTTGATGAAAGTACTGTATATGTATTGTGTATTATGTATTATTTCAAATGTAGATTTATCTTATTTACAAAAGTGAAACTTCAAGTAAAGACAACCTTGTTGCATTATATCTGGGAGTGTTTCCTGTGTTATGCTGGCACCTCCTGCCTCTCTGTTGAATTGAGGGGACTAGAAAATGGGACTGTTGAAGGTTGGTGTTAGAGCCAAATGCTGAACTCTCATCCTCTGCTGCAATCAGGTAACATTGGGACTGTAGTAATAATCTCTGTGAGCATCTATAATTGTTTGGGGCACAACACCACTACTATAACTGTGTTCATTAATCATTGGATCAATTCAAAACTTGA
The DNA here is from genome assembly GCA_031769625.1 of Taudactylus pleione. Lineage (NCBI taxonomy): Eukaryota > Metazoa > Chordata > Amphibia > Anura > Myobatrachidae > Taudactylus > Taudactylus pleione. Next base: position 970,395 of record JAUIMM010000145.1, on the reverse strand, counting down.
TTATATTAATGCTCACACACAAACATTAGGCAGTGAAAAGTGCTGTGAGAAGTACTATCATTCTCCAATGCATCTCCCATCACATTGCAATAGAGGAACAGTTTAGAAAAACCTAAAGTTTCACACATCTGGGTATTTGCCTAGTAGCCTTCAAGGAAATGTCCGTCACAGATTCTCAGCTGGATAGCAACAGTAATATCACTGTTCTTTATAACTTATCACAGAAATTGCTTAATTACTGTTACTTTATATGTGAGTGACTATTTGCTACATGTAGATAATGAAGAAAAAACTAAGCCATCATCTTTTACTTTTAACAAAGCTTTCCATGAAATCAGTGTTGTGCAGCATTTTCACCATGGAGACACTACATGTAGAGGAAATATATGGCGGCACTCAGTGTCTTATATGCAAAAATGTCAGCAATTTATGTTATAAATATATATACTGTATATATATATATATATATATATATATATATATGTATTGCAGCCAAACACGGAGTGAGTGCAGCATGTTGTGCCTTCTCTGTAGATGTATGCATTGGTCAGTCTGATGCCCGAGCTATCAGGAGTTCTGACTGCTTCTCATAATGACGACATGCCAATATTGTGTCAGCCAGTTAATGGGAATTAGATTGAGAGAGCAGTTGTGCAGTTTATCACACCTGTTTTACATTTATACGAGCCTGTGCTGGGGACATGAAAACTCTGCAGTCAATTTGTACTGTAATCTACCTATGAGCCTTTCGCCTTAGCACTACTATTCCCTGAAGCTCTATTTGGAAAAACACATTTTTTTGTGTTAATGTCACCATTCCATAAACCTTTTTTATGATCTTCTCAGTGACTATAACCTTTTTTTCACAAGGCAAGCGAGATACAGTATTTGTATGTAAAGGTCTTGGTATATGCAGGTGCAGAAATTCTCCCAGGACATTACACGAAAATAGCTTTGTTCTCTGTTTAATATATGAGAATCACAGAAAAAAAGTTTAGATAAAGTGTTGCATATTGCTCAGTGGCAATAACTTTAAAGTAAATGTTCAAAGGACAGGTTTATCTGATTCTATCCTGCATTTAAATGGTGTATACTTAATGCTAATTATATATTAGAAACATAACTATTATATACATGTACATAATACATTACAATTATATAGGTAACAGTGATGTTAACTACCTTGTTTCTGCAGAGCAGTAGCGTGACACATTTGCATCCTGGGCCACCCCACCACCCACTCCAGCACATGTCACTTTGGGAGTAGGATGTGCAAGTCTCCTCTCCAATCAGCACTTAATAAGCAAAGGTGAGGTGCCACTGGTGCAGATGACAGTGCCACCTTTTGGCTGTGTCCTGGACAGCAGCATAAGCTGCACACCACTATTTATTGCTCTGTGACTCTGTATACCACAGCATACAGTACAACGGTAATATAGCAGAGCCTGATTAAGACTACATTGGACCCTAGCCAAGATATTGGTTTGGTCCACCTTAGAGGTGTGCTCAGACCCCTGTGTTTTGGTTTTGGTCCTAATTCATCATCATGTCTTGGTTTTGGCAAATAACACCCTCAATTGTTTTGAGTTCAGTTTCGCTTTTAGTTTTAGATCTGAATTTCTTTAAAAAATATAAAAACAGCTAAAATCATGTAACTTGGAGCTGTTTTTGTTTCTATAGTACTATTAACATCAATACCATTAATTTCCGGTAAATTTTGACCACCTCACAGCTCACAATGTTGTTTCACATATATTGGCCAAATGCTGGATTAACTAAGCGACAAAGCAGCAGCACAAACACATGGCATTTTAAAAGAATATTGTACATCTATTGTATGGAAACAATAGTAAGCTTCAAATTCACTTCTAAGAAACATACGGTATGTAGTTAGGAAGCCGAAGGTCGAAATGCCGACCGCCAGCTTCCTGACTGTCATATCTCGACAAGAGATGAATGATAAATGTCGAAATATCGATGCCTATCATTATTACTATTATCAGTTATTTATATAGCGCCACAAGTGTTCCGAAGTGCCTTAAAAAGTACATAAACAAATAGGTTGATTTACAGTGACTTACAGTACAATACAATACAGGACATGGAAAATATACATTGCTACATTTGTGACCATAACACCCAGATAAGCAGCAATGAAAAGCAACCAAGTGTTAGGTGCCCTAGTAGAGAGTAAGAAGTAGATGAAAGTAGAGTAAGGAGAAGCACAAGAGGGTAGAGGGCCCTGCTCATAAGAGCTTACAATCTAAAGGGGAGGGACAGACAAACAGGTGTGACACAGATGGGGTAGGCAGGGAGGAAGGAGTATATAGCAGCAAGTTAAGATGAGAGCTGGAAGGCTATGATGAAATAGTGGGTCTTGAGAGCCCATTTGAAGGGTTGCAGAGTTGTGGAAAGTCTGATGTGAAGCAGGAGAGAGTTCTAAAGGTGGGGAAAATGCGGGCAAAATCTTGGAGGCAGGAGTGGGAGGAATTAATCAATTGGCTTGAGAGGTGGCGTGCATTTGTTGAACGAAGAGGGTGGACAGGAGAGTGAAGGGAGATGAGATCCGAGATTTAAATGGGAGAGGAATGTCTGAGGGCTTTGTAAGTGAGTGTGAGATCCCTACATCAAGATCCCGACGCCTGGCATACCGAACAAAGGTAACCCGGGTGGCGGGTGGTGGGAGGGTTAGGTTACAGGCTCCTGGGGGGACCTAGTGTTTGACAACCCCGACGGGAGGGTTATAGTCAGGCTTGGTGAAGGGGGTTAGGGTTAGGCACCCCCAGGGGGAGGTTAGGGTGAGGCACACCGCCCGGGAGGGTTAGGTTTAGGGTGCGGGGAGGGGTGGTTAGGTTTAGGCACTTACAGGAGGAGCTTAGGGTTAGGCATTAGGGGGGAGGTTAGAGTTAGGCACCCATAATGGAGGGTTAGGGTTAGGGGGGAGAGGGTTAGGGATAGTAGAAATACTTACCCTGTCAGGATCTTCTTGTGCCGGTCTTTCGGCGTTGGGATATGAACCACCGGACTTCGGTCTGATGGTAACTCATACCAATTCTGAAACATACACAAGAGCCTGTTTGCCCTGGATTGCAGGTGCTAACTAGTATCTGACAAACATACAAAATGACAAGCATGCCTGCAGTCTTTTACACACTTCCACAAACTCCATCTACTGTACCTACAACTCTCATTAATTGTGATTAGTATGTAGTATTGCAGCATAAACTACAGCCATCACCTTCTCTATACACTCTCCTGTGTGAAATGGCACCTGAAACAAGGGAGGGACTTACATGTAATCCAAAACACGCAATTTCCATTTTTGAGATTCGAGATCCAAACTTGGTGAGAAAATCTAAGTCAGGACCTGATTCTGCTAGGAACCCCAAAGTGATCCAAGCAGGGACTCAGTTTGACTCAGTACCCCAAAGTTTTTGCATGTTCAGTTTTCAGCCAAACCACTCATCTATATTAAAAATAAGTTAGAGCAATGTGGTCCCCTCATTGTCCTCTGGGTTCTAGGTGGGAACCTAGGTTGTGTAATGTAGGAAGGAAGAAAAATAAAAACAGAAAAACAACATGCCATTCATCAGATCCATTTATTATCTGAAAAATAATTGTTTCAAACCTCATTTATGTTATAAAACTAATTTTGATGGTACATGTGAGAACATTGGGACTGTCTGTAATGCATATTTCACTTTTGTTTATCTAATATTTTTACATTTTTATGGAAACAAATAAATCTCATTAAAAGTATATGACTCAAATTGCTGGTACCCCCAGATAACCCATAAAAATTAGAGGCTATAAAGCCATCAGGAGACCAGAAAACGCCCCCATAAAAGCACCCTACAAACAATTTACATCTCATTAGAATATCTTAATATCACAATCCATCCTGTAATTTGAGGTGCATTCCTATGCCCCATCCACATTTAACTAAGAACACCCCTATTCACTAAACTTGCTAATATGTATTATTGTTTTACCATATAATAACCTTCTTACATACAATGTAACTTAACTTCTAAAAATAAAGACACAGACAACAGTGTTGGCATTTAAACATTTTTGTCACTTTATTTTTGACAAGTCATTACATTTTAGACTATAAGATAATAATAATAATAATAATAATAATAATAATAATAATAATAATAATAATAATAGTGATTGCACAAAAAGAACGTACAGGACAATAACAACCAACAGCTCAAACAAACACACACACAAGCCAAGCATTGGTGATCAACTCTCCTTTACCTTCAACCATCCGTTCGGGTGTTATAGTCATTTCCCATCCAGGACAATTGGCTGTCGCCTTACTCCACTTCAAGGAGAGTGCACCCACTAAGCCTAACTATTAACATAAACTAACTCCAAGTGCCTTTCTTTTCCGCAACCACAAACCAGCTATCAGACATTTATTAAACAAAACAAAAAAAGGGAGTGAGGGTGGGAAAAACTGGAACAAAGAGACAGATTTTCATACATCACTCCATTAAGTACCCCTAGACCACTCCCCATGAACATTCATTGGCTACATAAGACCAGCTAAACTTAAATGGGCAATAGCCAACACCTTATTAAACTGGCAACACTCAAAAAAATTGTGGTTTAATGTCCATCATGCTTAATTAGCAGAAAATTAGAAAATGATGAAGCGTTCACAAACTTTCAAGCACCACTATATATAGTGAGGAACAAAACATGGCTTCTTCTAAGTACAGTATAGTAACCATCATCACTTTATTAAACATAGGTCATTTACTTCAGGTTACCATGTGCATAGGTGATCTGAATAATAATTATGGAAACCCCAGAGGTGACTCCCCTGGGTTCTGTATAAAAAGAAAGAGTTCAATGGAACCTCTGTTCAGTAAAGTTAAATAATACAATGAAAATACAAACTGCTCTTCCAATATGTTTATTTGAATAAACAGACCCCCTCCACCTTATTTAATAATAAAAAGGTATTTTTTATTGTAACCTAAAGTAATGATCAACTGACGACATAGATCCTCAATTTATCGATATGAATCCTTAGTAGACACTATTGGTATTCATGCCCTTCATTCTAATATTCATCTAAGGTAAGCCTCAGTCAACACAATTTAAACAAAATTTTAAATGTTGAAAACTCCTGGAATCTACTCTCCGTCATTTTGTGAGTTAGATTCTATTCTATGTTGTTGTACATAGCTCACAATGTCCTAGTCTGCTTGGAGGGAGCTCTGGAGAGCTGAGAAATGTGAACAACACCTGTTTTGAAAGCAGGAAAAAGTATCTGGGCCTCCTGCTAATATAAAAGCTCTCCATGGTATTTCCTACAATGGGTCTATTTCATAAACAAAATATGGCTTATCTCCAGCATTTTAGCTAAAGAAACCCATAAGTTAGTTTTTTTCTGTATTTAGTTACATGAAAAGTACATAGAAATCATTGATTTCTCCACATTTTCATTTCTCCTATCACACTCCTGCAGCCCTACATTGAATGTAATGGGGACTGTGCAGGAATGGTATTTAGGTATAGATGTACTAAGCCTTGGAGAGAGATAAAACACAAACAATCAGATCCTATAATTTTGAAACACAGCCTGTAGGAGCTGATTGGTTTGTACTTTATCTCTCTTCAAGGCTTAGTACATCTCCCGTCAAACATAATGCCATCTCTAGGCATTATGGACCTCATTCAGAGTCGGTCGTTGCAGCCGCTCGGTCGTACGCCACCGATGTTCGCTAAACTGCGCATGTGTAAAATTCACAATGCGCGTGCGCAAACTAGCTATTATGATCAGAAATTGCTCTCTCCTTGAACACAGCCTGGTCGTTAGTTTGACTGACAGGATGAGGCGTTTGTGGGTGGTAACAGGGGAAGGTGCTTGTGAACGGGGGAGTGGAGATCTGAATGCAGGTGTGCGACTATGCAAACGGCATTTTATGGGAGTGCATAATTTACTAAGTAGTGTCACGGCACATGTGACATGGGAGGTTTTTACACTGACTTGATCGTAGTGCTTAAGAGAGGGTATGGTCAACCTTAAGCTCTACGAACAGCTCCGATGGTTCCCAATGGTCTCTATTAATCCTTATATGCCTGGAGATGATGTGTAATGTGAATGAGAAGGGGGCGTATTTTTAGTCTTATGGCCACATCCTCCCTTCGCTCATCCAGCTAACGATAAGAGCTGGAAGGTTTTGATAAAGGAATTGGTCTTCAGAGTCTGTTTGAAGCTTTGTGGAGAGATGGAGAGTCTTATAGGGAGAGTGAGAGAGTTTTGGGGTCAGGAGTGGGAGGTAGTATTCAGTTAAAAGGAGAGGTGGCATTAATTTGTGGAGCGAAGTGGGCAGGTAGTAGTGTGAAGGGAAATACATTTGCAGATGTATATGGAAGAAGATTGGGTGAGAGCTTTGTTAGTGAGAGTGAGAAGTTTCAATTGGGTTCTGAAGGGGAAGGAGTGCAGTATAGGGCTGGAGGAAAGGGAAGGCAGATGTAGTAAATTTGGATAGGAAGATGAGCTGAGTACCAGCATTGGGGACATATTGGAGTGAAGAGAGGTGGGAGAAAGGGGAGGCCAGATAAGAGGAGGTCTTAGTTGCCTCCAGGATGAGAAAGGGTTTGATCCTGGAGATATTTCTGAGATAGTAATGGTAGGACAGAATGTGTGGTTTGAAGAAGAGAAAAAGGTCAAGAATAACTCCAAGACAGAGCAATTGTGAAATAGAGAACATGGTGGTGCTGTCAAAGTTAATAAAATTGTGGGAGGTGAGGCCATTCAGGAGGATGGGAAGATTATCAGCTCAGTCTTCAACTGTTATGTTGAGGAAACTCGCTGGGATATAAAGGAGGAAATAGCAGAAAGACAATTGTGGATATGAGTGAGGAAATATGTGGAAAGGTCAGGGGAGGAGAGTTATATCTGAGTTTAATCAGCATATATTGGAGGCCAAAAGAGCTGTTGAGCTTAGCTAAGGAGGAAGTAAAAGTGGAGAATAGGAGACTTTCAAAAAGCAGAACCTATTGGTAGAGGAAGTGAGGGAGGAGTCATGAAAGGATACAGAGAAAAAGCCTGTCAGAGAGGTAGGAGGAAAGCCAGGAGAAGGCAGTATCATGCAGACCAAGGGAGTGAAGTATTTGCAGGAGTGGGTGGTCCACAGTGTCATAAGCAGCAGAGAGGTCAAGGAGTATGAGCAGAGAGTAGTGGTCCTTAGATTTGGCAGCATAGAGGTCTTTGCTGACTTTAGTACTGTCAGTGCAGTTTCTTTAGAGTGGAGAGGATCAAAGCCAGACTAAAATGGTTTAAGCAGGTAGTGAGAGGAATGAAAGGCAGTAAGGCGATTGTAGACAATCAGCTCAAGTAGTTTGCAGGCAAAGTGGAAGTGAGAGATAGGGTGGTATTTAGAGAGATTGTTAGGATCAATGTTGGGTTTTCAAAGATGAGGGGAGACAAGGGCATGCTTGTATGCAGAGGGGACAGTGTAATGCAAAGACCAACTGTGTTTACACAAAATTACAGAAAATTACTGCCCAACTGGTGTCTCTTCTCAAAAAACTCTGTGTTTTCCAAGTGCAGTCACCTGGGTTGAGTTGTTAATCACCTGGCTTAAGTTACCAACTGCAAACACCTGAAGACAATGGGTTGTTGGTCTACATACACCGCCCTGCAAATATTCAGAGTTTTCTATCTATCTATCTATCTATCTATCTATCTATCTATCTATCCATCTATCTATTGTCATCCATTCTATATATATATATCGTTCTATCTCGCTACAATTTCTAACAGCACAAATGGTGGCACTCTGGAATAACACTAATATTGTCCAGTGTCATAGTGTTAACAGGTGCATTCTGCTGTCTTCTGCTCGGATATCCCATGGAAGATAAAGATTGCTGTACTGACCTGCTGAATATGCATCTAGTACCTCCTGCATTGTATGTGGATGTGATTTGAGCCAGTGTCGTTTGTCTGTCACCACGGACAATTCTGGCCAGACTCTGCTGGTCACCATCATTAATCACCCATGGTCAGCCACTGCGCTGTCCAGAGTGGTCAGACTCCATTGGTCACCACAGTAATAACCCATGGTCAGCCACTGCACTGTCCACTGAGCTGTCATGAGGTATTCCCGGTACAGATGTGACATAGTAGATCAAGGAATGTTCAATTTCTGTTCAACTTCAGAAATGTCCCATCTGCCAGAAAACCAACTATTATGCCCCATTCAAACTCCAATAATTCACATTGCATGAGCGGCCTAGCCAGTGTTCAAACTGACTCACAAGATGTCAGATTACAACTGATGCAGGTCTAGTTATTTCCAAGACATCACAGTATGGTGACGCTGCTTGCCATTGCCTTTACATACTGCTATCCCATGACTTTTGGCACTTCAGTATATATATTTATATATATATGTATATTGGTTGGGCATGAAATCCCAGCTGTAGGGATGCCGCTAGTCAGAATACCGACATCGGCATCCCTGCAGCCAGAATCCTGATCCCCATAGGCTCACACGGTAAGTAATTTACCAACCCCTACCCTCACCCTAACCCTCCTTCCTCGGTGCCTATCCAAAACCTCCCCCCCTAGTGCCTAAGCCTAACCTCCCCCTCTCCGTACCCTAAACCTAAGACCCCCTCTCTGGTGCCTAAACCTAAACTCCAACCCTAGTGCCTAAACCTAACCTTCCCCTCCCCACACCCTAATCCAAACACTTCCTACCCAGTGCCTAACCCTAATGCCTAACCATAACCCCGCTACATAACTCTAACGTCCCCCTAACACCCCGATACTTACCTTCGGAATGCCAGTGGTCGGGATACTGGTGCCGGGATCCTGACCTGTCGAGATTTTGGCACCAGTATTCAGACCTTCGGCATCCTGCACGCGGGGAAACCAACTACATCCCCTAAATATATATATATATATATATAATATATATGTTTGAAACATCCATGGGATTTCCTTGTTTCATTGTACCAATAAGAAATCAGAAGTATAAAAGTAACATTGTGAAGGCTATCATCAATTGGCATGCTGCTTGTAGGAAGCCTAATTAGGAATATCAAAAATCCTGGTCTGAATATATCAAACTCTAGAATAACTTGTTCATTGCACTGCTCCATGTATAGCACATAACTCTTCCCTATTGGCTGTAGTTCAGTATACTTGCTCCCTATTACTCTTCCCATTCACTCTAATCTGTGTGCTATGATGTAGTGGGTGAATTGACACTCTGCATGCAGAGCTGTCGGTTAAAAGAGCTACTGTAACAGTAGCTGATAATAGGCAGTCATATTAATGGAGTGTGACAGGAACAGGTGCAGAGCATTTTGTATTTAAACTGTACAAGGGAAGCAGCGAGTTTAATACCTTGATATTTGGAAGCAGCTGCAGAGTAATTGCCATTTTAAACACTGTTATGAAATTGCTGACTATTGTAACATTGACCCATTTGCGACTACCCATTAATATAGAATTGTTCAAATGTTTGATAGCGATAACTTTACATTTAACAAATTATTCACTCAGTCATTTTACTTGTATAGCCTGTGATAAGGACAAATCCATCATTTGTCATTGTCTATAAGCATACCCATCCATATTGTTCTCATAGATACTTAACTTTATTCTAATGCAAGATATGCAGAGGATAAGAGCTCAGGATAGAGCTGTTTATTTGCTAAGCTCGGACATCCATTTTTGGACATGGTACAGTGTATTTTTAAAAGTTTTCAAGATTATAATATCTTTCTCCATCTGGTTGGTTTTCAAATAACACCTTTTCATGCATCTATGAAGAACACTGCAGTATAATGTTAAATTTGAACTATATGGAATAATGTGTTAGTGTTACTTAGCATAAATAATAGGGGTATTAGAATCTACCAACTACTGTAGTCAGGGCTGTATTAAGGGCCTAGGGATGAAAAACATCTGAGGCTTATACTGACAAGAAGAGGAGCTGTGACCGATGGAAGTCTGGAAATATTTTTCCCATTAGTACACAGGACTTAATACTATTCTTACATTGAGCCTGTTTCAAAGTTGTACGCTAATTCTGTCGCAACTGAGAATTTGTACACAGCTGCAATGCAAAAATATGCATATGTCGCAGCCACTGGATTATATAATGAGACGCCCACCTGCTGCTTTACAAATCCAAGCACCTGCGTAAAATGTCACAGCATCTGCGTACAAAGACACAACATTAATCGCAGATCATTCGATCGTTGCAGTCCTGAGTGAGTCTATCGTCCCGCAGAATGGACATGGGAATTGAGATGCCAGAGCCAAAATTTACTTGCGTATGGGCTCGCAGCTGCAGGTTGAGACATGCCCCAAATGGTTGCGACATGCCTGTGTTCCTTGCTGTCACTCCCAAACACTCCCTGACTGTCACTCACACTGCAAATAAATACTTGCTGCAAGCTACTAGGGTAATGTATATTGATGTATGCGCGTGCAACTGAGACGCATTCGCAGATGGCCAACAATCATTCAACTGAAAAGCATCGGCATACAGTACCGTAAAACTCGAAGTCAGACCTATTGCCAAGTCACTCCATCTGGAATCATTGGATTTCTTATTGCTATAATATTATTGGTCTAAATTCAAATTTAAATACAATATTCAATGTCAAACAAGAAAAGGGGTCTTTAAGTTATGAAAACTACCCCATTGCCACAATAGTTAACTTTTGTCAGTACATTGAAAAAAAAAATCCATTATTTGAAAAATATTACCACCGTTCTTGTCTTTTACTTCATAACACTTCTAGTCAGCATGTGAAGTGCTATAGACATCAACACTAAAATAATGAAAATGGTTAATGATATTGTAAGCTTTAACTCCTTAGAACAAAATGCAATTGCCTAGATGTTTTCTTCTAAATAGCAATAGCTCAGATGTAAAATAATAAGAAAAACAGAAGAAATAGTTAAGGTATATTTTAAAATACTGTATGCAATTGATGCTGTTAATTATTGAATATACGCACTATCAATTTTTGAGCCTCCCCAATGAAATCAGCACGTTGGGCTAAAGTTAATGCAGTTCTTAGACATTAATAATATACTGTTCTTACCTCTGCAATGTATTTCTATAACTTCTATTTCATATATCTTTCATATATCTTTGTAAACTTTCCTTATAACTGCACTTGTCATTCCTTTGCTACTAAAAGGGAACGTGGTCAGTTATTTGTCAACCAGGTGTCAAAACTTAATGGATATTTAAAGATCGTCAGTGAACAGTCAAATATCCAAATAAAATGCCCATCAGTGAGATGAGTGGCTCCCACTACCCCCAAACCATCAGTCAAGTCCTTATTTTAGGCCCATAATACTACAACTGGGGGTATCTACAGTGCAAACAGTTAATGTTGCAGGCATGATCTCTCACACTGCTTCCAATTTCATGATATGCTGTAATATCTGATGACATGAAAAAATAAATGTGATTTCCAAAGAGTTTCTTTGCTATAGATTTTGTATGGGGTGTGCAATAATCCTCCTCCTCACAAGACTGCATAAATGGAGAATAGGTATAAGCAGGGCTGGACTGGCCATCGGGCACTTATGGAAAATGCCAGAAGGGCCGATGGCTAAATGGGCCGGTTTGGCTGAGCGCAGGCATACCGGGCAGTACACCCTCCCGGGCGGCGCCATGCTCAGAGTCAGCAAGGAATTTTCACTAATGCGCGGCCACGTGATTGCACGATAACGTCATGACGCAATCATCTCCACCATTAGTTTCCTTCTGTCTCTCATCTCACCATAATCCTCCTCCTCCTCTTACTCTCTTCCATCTCCCCTGATTTCTTCTCTCTTTCCTGTTTCCCCTATTCTCTCATCTCCCCCTATACCTAAACTGCTGTCTGTCCTTATTCATCCTGTCTCCCCTATTGCTCCTGTATATTGTTTTTCCCTATTGCTACCTTCTATATCCCATCTCCCCCCTATTCCTTCTCTCTCTCTAGCAGGTTCCCCTCTTTCTCCTACGTATCGCCCGACTTCCCTATTCCTCCTCTCTCTCTCCAAGCTTCCCATATTCCGCCTCTCTCTCTAGCAGGTCCCCCTCTTTCTCCTTTGTCTCTCCCGACTTCCCTTATTCCTCCACTCTCCCAGCTCCCTCTATTCCTCCTCTCTCTCTAGCAGGTTCCACTCTTTCTCCTATGTCTCTTCCGGCTTCCCCTATTCCTCCTCTATCTCTCTCCCAGCATGCCCTCTTTCTACTATGTCTCTCCCAGCTCCCCCTATTTCTCCTATGTCTATCCCAGCTCCCCATATTTCTCCTATGTTTCTCCCAGCTCCCCCAATTTCTCCTATGTCTCTCCCAGCTCCCCTTATTTCTCATATGTCTCTCCCAGCTCCCCTTATTTCTGCTATGTCTCTCCCAGCTCCCCCAATTTCTCCTTTGTCTCTCCCAGCTCCCCTTATTTCTCCTATGTCTCTCCCAGCTCTCCCTAGTTCTCCTATGTCTCTCCCAGTTCTCCCTATTTCTCCTGTGTCTCTCCAAGCTCCCCCAATTTCTCCTAAGTCTCTCCCAGCTCCCATTATTTCTCCTACATCTCTCCCAGCTCCCCTTATTTCTCCAATGTCTCTCCCAGCACCCCTTATTTCTCCTATGTCTCTCCAAGCTCCCCTTATTTTTCCTATGTCTCTCCCAGCTCCCCTTATTTCTCCTATGTCTCTCCCAGCTCTCCCTATTTCTCCTGTGTCTCTCCCAGCTCTCCCTATTTCTCATGTGTCTCTCCCAGCTCTCCCTATTTCTCATGTGTCTCTCCCAGCTCCCCCAATTTCTCCTATGTCTCTCCCAGCTCCACTTATTTCTCCAATGTCTCTCCCAGCTCTCCCTATTTCTCCTGTGTCTCTCCCAGCTCTCCCTATTTCTCATGTGTCTCTCCCAGCTCCCCCAATTTCTCCTATGTCTCTCCCAGCTCCCGTTATTTCTCCTTTGTCTCTCCTAGCTCCCCTTATTTCTCCTATGTCTCTCCCAGATCTCCCTATTTCTCCTATGTCTCTCCCAGCTCTGTCTATTTCTCCTGTGTCTCTCCCAGCTCCCCCAATTTCTCATATGTCTCTCCCAGCTCCCCTTATTTCTCCAATGTGTCTCCCAGCTCCCCTTATTTCTCCTATGTCTCTCCCATCTCCCCTTATTTTTCCTATGACTCTCCCAGCTCCCCCAATTTTTCCTGTCTCTCCCTGCTCCCCTTATTTCTCCTATGTCTCTCCCAGGTCCCCATATTTCTCCTATATCTCTCCCAGCTCCCCTTATTTATCCAATGTCTCTCCCAGCTCCTCTTATTTCTCCTATGTCTATCCCAGCTCCCCTTATTTCTCCTAAGTCTCTCCCTGTTCCCCTTATTTTTCCTATGTCTCTCCCAGCTCGCCCAATTTCTGCTATGTCTCTCCCAGCTCCCCTTATTTTTCCTATGTCTCTCCCAGCTCCCCAAATTTTTCCTGTCTCTCCCTGCTCCCCTTATTTCTCCAATGTCTCTCCCAGGTCCCCATATTTCTCTTATGTCTTTCCCAGCTACCCCTATTTCTCCTATGTCTCTCCCAGCTCCCCTTATTTCTCCTATGTTTCTCCCAGCTCCCCCAATTTCTCCTATGTCTCTCCCAGCTCCCCTTATTTCTCCTATGTCTCTCCCAGCTCTCCCTTTTCTCCTGTGCCTCTCCCAGCTCCCCCAATTTCTACTATGGCTCTCTCAGCTCCCCATATTACTCCTATTTCTCTCCCAGCTCCCCCTATTTCTCCTATGTCTCTCCCAGCTCCCCTTATTTCTCCTATGTCTCTCCCAGCTCCCCTTATTTCTCCTATTTCTCTCCCAGCTCCCCCAATTTCTTCTATGTCTCTCCCAGCTCCCCTTATTACTCCTATGTCTCTCCAAGCTCTCCCTATTTCTCCTATGTCTCTCCCAGCTCTCCCTATTTCTCCTGTGTATCTCCCAGCTCCCCCAATTTCTCCTGTGACTCTCCCAGCTCCCCTTATTTATCCTATGTTATTCCCAGCTCTACCTATTTCTCCAATGTCTCTCCCATCTCTCCCTATTTCTCCTGTGTCTCCCCCAGCTCCCCCAATTTCTCCTATGTCTCTCCCAGCTCCCTTTATTTCTCCTATGTCTCTCCCAGTTCCCCTTATTTCTCCTATGTCTCTCCCAGCTACCCTTATTTTTCCTATGTCTCTCCCAGCTCCCCCAATTTTTCCTGTCTCTCCCTGCTCCCCTTATTTCTCCTATGTCTCTCCCAGGTCCCCATATTTCTCCTATATCTCTCCCAGCTCCCCTTATTTATCCAATGTCTCTCCCAGCTCCTCTTATTTCTCCTATGTCTATCCCAGCTCCCCTTATTTCTCCTAAGTCTCTCCCTGTTCCCCTTATTTTTCCTATGTCTCTCCCAGCTCGCCCAATTTCTGCTATGTCTCTCCCAGCTCCCCTTATTTTTCCTATGTCTCTCCCAGCTCCCCAAATTTTTCCTGTCTCTCCCTGCTCCCCTTATTTCTCCAATGTCTCTCCCAGGTCCCCATATTTCTCTTATGTCTTTCCCAGCTACCCCTATTTCTCCTATGTCTCTCCCAGCTCCCCTTATTTCTCCTATGTTTCTCCCAGCTCCCCCAATTTCTCCTATGTCTCTCCCAGCTCCCCTTATTTCTCCTATGTCTCTCCCAGCTCTCCCTTTTCTCCTGTGCCTCTCCCAGCTCCCCCAATTTCTACTATGGCTCTCCCAGCTCCCCATATTACTCCTATTTCTCTCCCAGCTCCCCCTATTTCTCCTATGTCTCTCCCAGCTCCCCTTATTTCTCCTATGTCTCTCCCAGCTCCCCTTATTTCTCCTATTTCTCTCCCAGCTCCCCCAATTTCTTCTATGTCTCTCCCAGCTCCCCTTATTACTCCTATGTCTCTCCAAGCTCTCCCTATTTCTCCTATGTCTCTCCCAGCTCTCCCTATTTCTCCTGTGTATCTCCCAGCTCCCCCAATTTCTCCTGTGACTCTCCCAGCTCCCCTTATTTATCCTATGTTATTCCCAGCTCTACCTATTTCTCCAATGTCTCTCCCATCTCTCCCTATTTCTCCTGTGTCTCCCCCAGCTCCCCCAATTTCTCCTATGTCTCTCCCAGCTCCCTTTATTTCTCCTATGTCTCTCCCAGTTCCCCTTATTTCTCCTATGTCTCTCCCAGCTACCCTTATTTTTCCTATGTCTCTCCCAGCTCCCCCAATTTTTCCTGTCTCTCCCTGCTCCCCTTATTTCTCCTATGTCTCTCCCAGGTCCCCATATTTCTCCTATATCTCTCCCAGCTCCCCTTATTTATCCAATGTCTCTCCCAGCTCCTCTTATTTCTCCTATGTCTATCCCAGCTCCCCTTATTTCTCCTAAGTCTCTCCCTGTTCCCCTTATTTTTCCTATGTCTCTCCCAGCTCGCCCAATTTCTGCTATGTCTCTCCCAGCTCCCCTTATTTTTCCTATGTCTCTCCCAGCTCCCCAAATTTTTCCTGTCTCTCCCTGCTCCCCTTATTTCTCCAATGTCTCTCCCAGGTCCCCATATTTCTCTTATGTCTTTCCCAGCTACCCCTATTTCTCCTATGTCTCTCCCAGCTCCCCTTATTTCTCCTATGTTTCTCCCAGCTCCCCCAATTTCTCCTATGTCTCTCCCAGCTCCCCTTATTTCTCCTATGTCTCTCCCAGCTCTCCCTTTTTCTCCTGTGCCTCTCCCAGCTCCCCCAATTTCTACTATGGCTCTCCCAGCTCCCCATATTACTCCTATTTCTCTCCCAGCTCCCCATATTTCTCCTATGTCTCTCCCAGCTCCCCTTATTTCTCCTATGTCTCTCCCAGCTCCCCTTATTTCTCCTATTTCTCTCCCAGCTCCCCCAATTTCTTCTATGTCTCTCCCAGCTCCCCTTATTACTCCTATGTCTCTCCAAGCTCTCCCTATTTCTCCTATGTCTCTCCCAGCTCTCCCTATTTCTCCTGTGTATCTCCAAGCTCCCCCAATTTCTCCTGTGACTCTCCCAGCTCCCCTTATTTATCCTATGTTATTCCCAGCTCTACCTATTTCTCCAATGTCTCTCCCATCTCTCCCTATTTCTCCTGTGTCTCCCCCAGCTCCCCCAATTTCTCCTATGTCTCTCCCAGCTCCCTTTATTTCTCCTATGTCTCTCCCAGTTCCCCTTATTTCTCCTATGTCTCTCCCAGCTACCCTTATTTTTCCTATGTCTCTCCCAGCTCCCCCAATTTTTCCTGTCTCTCCCAGCTCCCCTTATTTCTCCTATGTCTCTCCCAGCTCTCCCTATTTCTCCTATGTCTCTCCGAGCTCTCCCTATTTCTCCTGTGTATCTCCCAGCTCCCCCAATTTCTCCTATGTCTCTCCCAGCTCCCCTTATTTATCTTATGTCTCTCCCAGCTCTCCCTATTTCTCCTGTCTCTCCCAGCTCTCCCAATTTCGCCTGTCTCTCCCAGCTCTCCCAATTTCTCCTGTGTCTCTCCCAGCTCTCCCTATTTCTCCTGTGTCTCTCCCTGCTCTCCCTATTTCTCATGTGTCTCTCCCAGCTCCCCCAATTTCTCCTATGTCTCTCCCAGCTCCCCTTATTTCTCCTATGTCTCTCCCAGCTCCCCTTATTTCTCCTATGTCTCTCCCATCTTCCCTTTTTTTTCCTATGTCTTTCCCAGCTCCCCCAATTTTTCCTGTCTCTCCCTGCTCCCCTTATTTCTCCTATGTCTCTCCCAGGTCCCCATATTTCTCCTATGTCTCTCCCAGCTCCCCTTATTTATCCAATGTCTCTCCCAGCTCCCCTTATTTCTCCTATGTCTCTCCCAGCTCCCCTTATTTTTCCTATGTCTCTCCCAGCTCGCCCAATTTCTACTATGTCTCTCCCAGCTCCCCTTATTTTTCCTATGTCTCTCCCAGCTCCCCAAATTTTTCCTGTCTCTCCCTGCTCCCCTTATTTCTCCAATGTCTCTCCCAGGTCCCCATATTTCACCTATGTCTTTCCCAGCTACCACTATTTCTCCTAGGTCTCTCCCAGCTCCCATTATTTCTCCTATGTCTCTCCCAGCTCCCCCAATTTCTCCTATGTCTCTCCCAGCTCCCCTTATTTCTCCTATGTCTCTCCCAGCTCTCCCTTTTTCTCCTGTGCCTCTCCCAGCTCTCCCAATTTCTACTATGTCTCTCCCAGCTCCCCATATTACTCCTATTTCTCTCCCAGCTCCCCCTATTTCTCCTATGTCTCTCACAGCTCCCCTTATTTCTCCTAAGTCTCTCCCAGCTCCCCTTATTTCTCCTATGTCTCTCCCAGCTCCCCCAATTTCTCCAATGTCTCTCCCAGCTCCCCTTATTACTCCTATGTCTCTCCAAGCTCTCCCTATTTCTCCTATGTCTCTCCCAGCTCTCCCTATTTCTCCTGTGTATCTCCCAGCTCCCCCAATTTCTCCTATGTCTCTCCCAGCTCCCCTTATTTATCCTATGTTTCTCCCAGCTCTCCCTATTTCTCCTATGTCTTTCCCATCTCTCCCTATTTCTCCTGTGTCTCTCCCAGCTCCCCTTATTTCTCCTATGTCTCTCCCAGCTCCCTTTATTTCTCCTATGTCTCTCCCAGCTCCCCTTATTTTTCCTATGTCTCTCCCAGCTCCCCCAATTTTCCCTGTCTCTCCCAGCTCCCCTTATTTCTCCTATGTCTCTCCCAGCTCTCCCTATTTCTCCTATGTCCTTGTTCCTTCACTCTCTCTCTTGGTTCTCTCCTGTTCCTTCACTCTCTCTCTCTCGGCTCTCTCTCTCCCTCTCAGCTCTCTCTCTCCCTCTCTCGGGTCCCTCTCTCCCTCTCTCAGGTCTCTCTCTCAGCTCTCCCTGTTCCGTCACACTCTCTCTCTTTCTCTTTCTCTCTTTCTTTCTCTTTCTCTTTCTCTCTCTTTCTCTCTTTCTTTTTCTCTCTCTCTCTGTGCTCTCCCTGTTTCTTCACTCTCTCTCGGGGCTCTCCCTATTCCTTCTCTCTCTCTAGGCTCTCCCTATTCCTTCTCTCTCTCTTTCCCTCTCCCTCTTTCTCCCTATTCCTTCTCTCTCTCTCCCTGTTCAATCTCTCTCTGGGCTCTCCCTATTCCTTCTCTCTCTCTCTCCCTCTTCCTCTTTCTCCCTATTCCTTCTCTCTCTCTCTCTTGCTATTCCTTCTCTGTCTCTGGGCTCTCCCTATTCCTTCTTTATCTCCCTCTCTTTCTCCCTATTCCTTCTCTCTGTCTCTCCCTATTCCTTCTCTCTCTCTGGGCTCTCCCTATTTCTTCTCTCTATCCCTCTCTTTCTCACTATTCCTTCTCTGTCTCTCTCCCTGTTCCTTCTCTCTCTCTCTCTCTCTCTCTCTCTCCCTGTTCCTTCTCTCTCTCTCCCTATTCTGTCTCCCTCTCTCTCCCTATTCCATCTCTCTCTTTATTCCGTGTCTCTCTGTGTCTCTCTCTCTTTGTCTCTCCCTGTCTCTATCTTTCTCCATCTCCCCATTCCTTCTCTCTCTCTCACTGTCTCTCTCTCTGTCTCTCTCTATGTCTCTCTCTCTCTGTGTCTCTCTGTGTGTGTCTCTGTGTGTGTGTCTCTCTCTGGCTCTCTCTCTCTGTCTCTCTGTGTGTGTCTCTCTGTTGTCTCTCTCTCTTTCTGTTCATGTCTCTCTCTCTGTGTGGCTGTTTCTCTCTCTCTCTCTGTGGTTGGCTGTCTCTCTCTGCATATCTGTCTTTCTCTCTCTCTCTCTCTGTCTCTGTCTCTCTCTCTGTGGCTGTCTCTGTCCTGTGGCTGTCTCTGTCTCTCTCTCTCTCTGTCTGTCTCTGGTCTCTCTCATTCTCCTATGTTGGATCCCATCTTTCCTTTTCTCTCTCCCCCAGCTCCCCAAATTCCTCCAATTTTTTTCCTGGCTCCCTCCTTTCCTCCTCTCTCTTTCCTGTCTTCCCTTTTCTTGTGTGTGACCTGCACCAGTGAAGTGCCAGCTTTACCTAAGGCTGTGTACACACTTATAGGTATCTGTCCAATCTGTCTGGAGGGAAGAAAAATCTGGTCCATTTTCCAGCATCTGGGAGCATACGTTTATTGTTATTTGCTCCCATACATTCCCAGATTTTCCTTCCCACCAAATGGATTGGACAGATATATCTATAGGTGTGTACACAGCTTAACAGAACCAACACAATACCAAATTTTTAATTATGGCGCATGTTTGAATCCCCTGCAGGATTTGCTCTGTTGTTTGTGTACTTGTATATTCTAATATTAATTATATCTGTAGGAGTATAGACTAAAATAATGGGAGGGGTTAGGGATAGTAAGGGGAGGGGTCTATGCCAGTAGCATGATGATGACGCGAGGTGGGCCTGTATGCTCTTAAAATGCCAGGGCCTATTTTAAGTCCCAGTCTGGCCCTGGGTATAAGCAATGCTTTTATGTTTTATAAACTTAGTGAGTGCAATTGCTGTGGTTGTGTTGCTGTCTACTCTAGTAAATGGATCTCCCAATGGCTTATCGCTTTACAGTTCTGTACCTTTTATCATTCTTTGCCTCTTTCTGCATATATATATATATATATATATATATATATAAACGTTTGTGCTAATTTGTATGCTCTATTAACTATGAGTACTAATGAATATATAAAAAATGTGGAGGACTAAACCATCCTTTACTCTCATGACTTAATACCTATTTTGAACAGCGATGACTTAATATAATGTATAGTATAGGAAGGTGAAGGAATGGTACTGAGCTAACACCAGCTGAATGGCCCTACTGGTAGTAGTATGCTTAAAAACAGATTCCCATGAAATGGTCATTGTCTGTGCTCTGGGCTTACTACTATATATATATTTGGTTTTGTTAAGTAAATGCTTTTTCCACTTTTTTTTTATTGAAGCATCAAAAGACACAATGGATTCAATTATAGTACAAAATTATAAAGAAAACATTTTAGAGTCAATTATAATATCAAAGTACATGTTTTTGATTAACTGATCAGTCAATAAGAATGACAATGATCCTTTATGCACTGTTGTGCTGTTTGAATATTATTATTATTATTATTAATATTATTTGGAAAGACACACTTATATACACATGACTTGTGTCCCGAAAATACACTTAAAACATGCCATAAAAATAGAGCTTTTACATAGTTATGTGGAGCTGTACCTATCTTAAGATAAATGTAGCCTAATTCTCAACCTATAGTGTTACAATACAGCCACTTCAAAATACATTTAAAGTTCATCAAAATATATCATGATATAGCCGCATGCTACATATACACCAGTTATCATCAAGTTGATAATGATGACTGGCATTTTAATGTGGATTAAAACCTGATGGGATCTCTAGGCCAAAATAGAAAAGTACTCACAAATAAACTCCAATCCTTTATACTCCAGTTTATATTACTCCTTAATCCTAAAGGATGTTTTTCTTTCCATGAATTCCCAATGAAATTAATTCTTGCAGCATCCAAATTCATTCTGCAACCACCAGTGGTAACCATTGAAATGTATGCGCAGTGCAACTCAGATGCAAGAAAAGAATTAAAGCATTGGCCATTTGTGACCGACATCGACACTGTGCCCACCTCTGAATCAGGCCCTGGGTTAGTAGCATAAAAATGCACCAATTTGTTATGTATGCATAGATCCCACATGTATTATCAATAATAATAATTTATTGTATAAACACATATCCTGCTGGTGTACTAGATGGTGTGTGTCTACTTTTACCTGACCGGATTCTTTATTTTATGAGTCACACAGAGCAAAAACACATATCTCTTGATAAAAGGATATCTTACTAAAGGGAACAACTCAATAAATGAACAGGTCACATAAATCTCAAACTCAAAGTTTTGAGACAATTTTATGTGATTTCTATAGATTTATAGCCTGAAATACTATACATCTAACTACATGATCTAGTACTATACCTCCCATCAAAGAGAATTGACATTCTTCATTCCTTCTTTTGGGTTTACTTCTATCTAACCTAAATTTGAGTATATGGCATTTACTGGTTTTTACTCTTTTTTTCAAGGTTAAATTACTTAAATGTATAGAGCAAACTACTGAGTGTTTATTTTCTGTAGTTATTATTTATAAACACAAATAAAATAGTAATAATTGTTATATAAGTACTGTACTTATTAAAATTGTTGTTTATACATCAAGCTATAGCACAGTGCATCTGCAATATTTATTTGGTGTTGAAGAAACATCATACAGGTGGAGAGTTGGGTTTTGATTTAGAAATAATTGTATTCCTCTGAAACAAATACGATAAGGTTTGTAAAAGTTTGAACATGGTGTCTTTTTTAAATGTAACTTTGATACTATGAGAAAACTATGCATAAGGTTGGCATGGATTAGCCAGAATGCTTGGCATAAAATCATATGGATAATGTTTTTTCTTCAAAATTTGGAGTACCATTCCAAAAATAAAATACATACAATTTAAAAATGAACCATGTATTTCTTCATGCCCTCCCTGACCTTACCCTCCTTCAGTTGATTGGAACAGTGATCTTAGCAGTAACTATAGAAGGACAAACTTCTGTATTATCACTGAGCAGAGGCAATTTTTTTAACTTTCTGGTTCTTGGAACATTGTTTATCACAGTTATCTACATAGTAAGTTCAATACCTATAATGTTTAGATTACATTTGGATGGATGAACTGCTCCTAAATAGTTAATTTCACATATATCCAAATGTGATTATAACTTTAAAAAGTGTCTGAGGAGCAAAGCACTTTGAAAAAAAGAATTCCCTTTACTGTCAGTGATTATAAAATTGCAGCTAATAGAGAGTTAAAAGGCAGCGTCTGGTGTGCGTCAATGAAAATTCATACAAGAAGAGTGACTTTTAATATATTTGAATTAACAAGAAAAAAATCTGAACCACATGCCTCTAGAAACCCAAGCAAGATTGAAAAAGCTGGATATGTGATAGATGTTGCTTTAAAGTGTTGGTTGAAAGGATTTGCAAAGTGAAATTTGCCATGCAGAGAACCCCAGTGGGACAGGAGAAAAAAAAACACGCTTTTCTTCCCTGTAACGCTAAGGTCAGTGAATTCAAGAGAGGCGAAGTGTCTCATTCAAAGGTTTGTGGAGATGCTGCTAATGAAGGAAGGAACGAGAGATGGGACACAATAAACGGAACTCCAGGTTTTATAAGACATAGAAGATAAAGTATTTAAAAACAATGGGATGTGTGGGCAGCATACAAGAGAGGGTCTGAGAGCACAGGATGAATAAAATAACAGCAAAATGAGGAAAAATAAAACTTTTTAATAAAGTCAATACAATTTATTCTTTCTTCCCATGGCAGAAAACCTATTTATGACACAGTTCACAGTCACGAAACTAACGATTTATCGTTTCTTCCTGCAGTTTTCTGCATTAGTTGCAATTAGCTAAGTCATATATAGGGAAAAACAGTCAATGCTATTTTATGTTTGAAGCTGATGAGAAAAGGTCATTGCAGACATATAATTTTGCTTGAGAATTTCATAGCAGAAAAGTTGTTTAACGTAGACGTGCAAAGTACAAAATAGAAAATCAGTAGTGAGAAATACAATGTATTGAACAAACTGGTTGCATAAGGTTGTTGTTGTAAATATATGTAGCGTATTTTTGTACACTTAATTATCTTGATTTGGCAAAGTGCGAATACTTCTGGGTGTGAATGAAGGAAAGCATTGCATGGTTACATTTTGATTCTTGGAATGGTTTTGAATTGTTTTTGTAATTGATGTTCTGTAGTATATAGGAATAATTGTCATTTGGAGGGATGTCTACATTTATACAATAGATGTCCCGTGAAGAGCAAGTCATTTTATATTCATAGTTTAGTAAATAGGACACATTTTAAACAGGATTCGACTGCCAACATTTTGTACATACTAATAATACTCTGCATGACAGAAATTTGAGAGTGAAATGTATAGGGTTAGAATACACCACTACCACATAAATAATAATATTATGTTACACCTTTACACTAGAGCTTTTTTTATCCATTTTGGACATTTTATACTCTCTTTTTGGCACAATTAGCACCCTGTCAGATCCTGGGTAGTGAGGTGTGAGGCAAACTTGTGCATTACACATCCAGACCAGCTTTTGACAGGCCATGGATTTCCTGATAAATGGACCTCTGTGTTATTGGCGTTTCCATAGGGAACGTCATTTGAATGTGGCTCCTGATCAATTCCTCAATCAGCAGCATGAAATCCTGCAGCACAATTCCTCACCTCCTCCTTTATCATGTGCCGCTGATGCAGCCAAGATTTTCTGAACACTTGCAGTGTTTCTTGTGTCTTCACTGAAACAAAGCACATAACAGGAACCTAAAACATAATGCTAACACATTTGTTTGCTGTCACATCGTTAACCATTTAGGGCCTGATTGAGAGTTGTCGTCATTTTCTGAGCCCAGAAATAAGTGTGAATATCTAGAGTTCAGAGTTGGTCGCATCTATCTGCTTGTGAAAGTAGTCGCCATCATTATCAATACACATTTGTGCCACAGCCCTATCCTTAGTGCAAGAGATCCATGTGAAATAGAATGGATCTCTGCATACAGTATACTCTGAAGAGGCCTCAATTTTTCTGACACACCAATGACATCCCATTGCGCACACACTTATCCCACGTGCAAGTCCAGTTATACACACTCAGCCACAAGTGGCGATATGACTGAGATCCATACGACTGCAAATATTCTGCAATCTAAGTTGCATTTGCAAGCTCTAGCCCAGATTCAGAGCCAGACACTCTGCCAGAGCGCTCACTCTGAATCAGGGCCGTCCCTCCTACTTTTTGGAGCGGCCTCCTGGCCACTCGCATAGCTGTGGGTGACCACTCACAGCTATAGCGAGCGACCAAAATGATGGTCGCGATGGTCAAGTCCATCGCGACCATCAGGCTTGCGATGAGACCCTTGCGGTAGGGTCTCGCTGCCACAAGTCCTGGAGTGCTTTTGGCTGTATCAGAGCCAAAAGCACTCCCACTGACATCACTAGTGATGTCAGTGGGGCCGGCCCCAGATGGTAGGCGTTCCCATGGGAATGCCTCCGTCTGGGCAGCCACGCCCCCGGCACGCCCACCAAAGGGGGCGTGCTGTCAATCACCATCGACAGCATGCCCCCTTTGGTGTGAGACCCATAACGATGGCTTGGCCATCATTATTCGGGTCTCGCACATGCGCACGACGGAGCCACCTCCGTCGTGTGCATGCGCACATGGGCAACATCAACCCGCCCATGTAAAACAAATAGGTGACCAAAGATTTACAGAACAATACAATACAGGACAAGGACATGGATAAGATACATTGCCACATCAGTGACCATATTACCCACATAAGCAGCAGAGCTTAAGCAACCAAGTGTTAGGTGCCCTAGTGGGGGGTAATAAGTAGATGAAAGAAAAGTAGGGAGAAGCACAAGCAGGTAGAGGGCCCTGCTCATAAAAGCTTACATTCTAAAAGATAAGGGCAGACAAACAGGTGTGACACAGATGGGGTTGATGGGGAGGATATACTCACGGCCAGGTCACCAAGTTCCAGCTGATAAGAGTATCTAGGATATGACTCTGTAATAGGCACAATATCCAGATCATCCCTTGTTACTATTACAGTTAATTCTGAAAAATTTATCAGCACAGCTCCTAGTATTTGCATGCATAGCTCTAGAGTTTTGTTAGTGCATCTCGTAGTCCAAACCATGTTCAGCAAACACATAAAATAATGACAAATGTAGTTGATATAATCTGGTTTCAAATATTGTTTAAAGTTTGGTCAACTGTTTGATTAACTGTTATGCATATCACACTTAGGGCCATATTCAATTAGAGGGGTAAAGTCCATTATAATTTATCGCCGATGACATAATTTTTGCCTGTTTCAATTATCCCCATATTCAATTTCAAATACTTTTCGTCGGTGCGAAAAGACTTTGTTAAAAAACGGGGATAAGTTTTCACCATGTAATACATGGCGAAAAAAAGTGTAGAATTAAGGTTTAGGGGTACAGGCTTAAAAAAAATAGCCTACAGCCATGGTAGTGTCCCCTAAAAGTATTCTGTGTCAAAAAAAAAAAAAGTCCTCAGGACACCCCAAAAAAATGTACTTTAATTTTGGGGGTGCAAAAATATATATTGGGGAACAAAGTTATACCCCAGTGAAATTGATTTTGGGGGGTTCCCTTTTCTAGAATGTGGGTGGTAGCGGCAGGAGCATTTTTAAAGAATTTAAAAAATATATTTTAGGGACTTAAAAATATGCTTGCATCCATTTTCATGTACCCCAAATTTGATGAGCATAGTTATTTAAACAAAGAAAAAGATAAATGCTATCCTTCACCCTTTCTTCAGAGGCGCATTTATGCACGTGCCGCGGCTTTTTAAAAACCCGACTTACCTTCTGCAGGCCAAAACAGGGGTACCCATAGTGATCCCCCATGTCAGACCAACTTCAGGGCGGTGCCAGGATGATTTCCCAAAAATTTCCAGGACTTTTCCATACTTACCTTTCCGCCGGGTCCCGTTTTCGCCGGATCCAAATTGAATACGGGGATAAGGCTTAAAAAAGTAGCCTGCACCTCTGGGAATGTCCCCGAAAATTAATGTGTATCAAAAAAAATTTTTTAGGAAAATCGGGACACCCCAAAAAATTTACTTGAGTTTTGGGGTTAAAAAAACAATATGGGGGACAAAATCCTAAAGTAGCGAAATAGATTGCACAGGGGTTCCCAAGTATGCGGCAGGTATTTTCTTCATTGGTAGTGGCAGGTGCATTTTTGAAGAATTTTTAAAAATAACTTTAGGGACTTAAAAATATGCTTGCACTCATTTTCATGTACCCCAATTTTGATGAAAATACAGTAGTTATTTTTTTTTTAAAATAATCTAAATGCTATTCTTCACCCCTTCTTCTGAAGTCGCATTTATGCACCTGCCGCGGCTATTAAAAACCCTGACTTCCTTCAGGGGTACCTATAGTGATCCCCCATGTCTGGATATCTTTAGAGGGTGCCAGGAACATTTCCTGAAAATTCCTAGATTTTGTTTTTCTATACTTACCTTTCCGCCATGTCCTGATTCCACAGCTTCTGGAATTGAATACGGGGATAAGCGGGCATGCATTTGATACTTTATCCCCTGTCAAACCTCCGTTGTGGAGCGAAAAGTCTGGCATGTGAATATTCTGGACTTTTCACTCCAAATTGAATACTCCACTTTGTATCTTACCACATACAGCTGATCCAATGGCCACAGCTGACCCTTCTAATTCTAAAGAAATAGTTTGTCTAATAATGGCAAACTACAGCTGGCCTCTAGTGGTCAGCTGATTAAAGCAGATAAATTGTACTGTGTTAAGTAAACACATGCTCAATAAACTACTACCCTCAAGACTATCCACACATCAAATAATACCAATTAAGCACATTATGAAATCCCATACAATTAAATACACAGATTATTTTCACTATTGTATGTGTGATGCTTATCACATGTGAGCATACAAAATTAAATTATTCCTCTACTATTGTGTGTAAAGTGCATAATCATTTTTTTCAGGCCAGAATATGCATTGGAGCATGCAGTTACAAGCTCTAAATCATAGTTCACCTGCTCAGAAATATTCAGCAGTTTCCTTTTGTTGAGCTGTAACATTTGATTTGGTCTCCTGGTCTGTATGGGATTCCAGACTTTGGGGTCTATTTACTAAGCTATGTTAGGAGATAAAGTGAACGGTGATAAGGTACCAGACAATCAGCTCCTAACTGCCATGTCACAGGCTGTGTTTGAAAAATGGCAGTTAGGAGCTGATTGGCTGGTACCTTATCTCCTAACACAGCTTAGTAAATAGACCCCAAAATGTTTTCCTAATTTGAATAAATTATCTTAACCTCTGCATCACATGATGCTGCATCTCCTGCTCCGTGCTCTCTCTGTCCCCTTTCTTCTTCTCCATATACTGCAGAGCAATGAAGCCTACAAAACCAGCCATCTCACCAATCATCGTCATTGTGAAACTTCCTCAATAGCAGAAAGATCTATGGGGATCTATTTTAAATTAATCAAAGTATAATGGCATATAATTCCAGCAATCTCATTCATAAGACTCATATTTAAAATGTCTACCTCTTTCTGGTGGTTTGACATATGATTTTAGAAACCGACACTTGTTAAACTACACAATTTGCATTTCATTCCATTTGTAAAAATCAGGATTGTCTTTATTAAATTTCACAATTGAGAAATCACACATAGAACATCCATATAACATGCTTCATTAAAACTGTTCTTTAGTAAATCTTTCCCATAGACTTTATGCAAATTAAAGTTCATCCAACTCTATTTTACTGAATTCTAGTGTCTGTCTGCAGTATCTGTATTTCATATCAACTGAATTTGGTACTCTGGAGCAGTGGAAGAATTTTCCCCTAGTAAAATCCACCAACACCCCCAGTCTGTGTACTGGCAGTGGTTTCCCATTAGAAGAGCTTTTTGCTAGTTGCATGGATGACTGTCAGTCCTGGGGGAAAGTGTTTTCTCTCCTGGGACTGCCAGTCACGACTGTCATTAGCAGAAAGCGCTTCCAATGAGAAGTCACTTCTGCTTCTATTACTACAGCATTACCTGGCTTCTAGGGTCTGCATCAGATGCAAATTTAAAAAACAGAAAAAAAAACTGCCTGCCTTGCTACATTATTTTGCGCATTCACAATGGAACAGAGACTAGAGTTTCCATACCCCACTGCACCAACCTGTACTGCAGCATGGCTTCATTTAAAAAGAAAGATAGTAGCCACCACTGTACTGGAAGTTGTCTAAGTTCTCTACTAAACTACAAGTGGTGGAGTACCATCCTCCTCCACAGTCATTTGACAGTTACAGCAAAAATGGAACTAGTGAAACCATTACATATTTTATACTAGTTAAATCCGTAAAGGGATTGAAATATCCGCCAGTTAAAATCCTGACAGCGGATGCCAGACAGGAGGAAAACCTGACTGGGGCAGGTAAGTACCCTAACCCTCCCCTATAACCCTCCCTTAGTGGTGCCTAACCTTAACCTCCCCCCTAGTCCCTAGCCCTAACCTCCCCCTGGGGGTGCATAACCCTGGCCCCTCTTACCACTCCCTAAACCTAACCCTCCTGGGGGGTGCCTAACCCTAACACTCCTCCCTAAAGGTGCCTAACTCTAATCTCACCCCCAAAACCTAAACCTAACCCCGTTAGACTCCCTAATCCTAACCTCTTCCCCCATGGCGAACTCTATGGGTGCCCTGAACTTACCTTTGTTCGGGCTGGCGTCCATGGCCTTCCAGCATTGGGATTAACATAGGCATCTATATTTTGTCATCTATGCTAAATCCCTTGATGGAATTCCACTGTCGGGATTGAGACCGGCGGCCATGTGGCTGCAAGTCTCATAACTACATCCCGTTAAATCACTATGGTAAATCACTTTCATTGAGCAGCCCATCAACAAATTCATAAGTTCTATATCTGTGCTATGAAACTCATCCACTACTTACGATATGACTGCTGGTTTCTCATTGTGATGTTCAATATGGAGGTATTTTCTCAGATGCACATAATGGCTGGTAGGAATAAAATAAGAATTCTTTCATAATATCAGAAGCCATATTATGTTAAATGCTCCACAAATGTATTCAGGACACATACCTATCTAGAACATCTATTTCAAGCATTGCTCTATAAATATTAACATATAAAGATACTCAATATTACATCAGGTACAAAGGAGCAATAAATGTGAATTGTCAAAAGGATAAAATTAAAAATGGAGTATTTAATTAAACACACAACAGAAAAAAGGGAACTGTGTACTGTAGGGTCTGTTCTAGACACTGAGCATTGTAGAAGTGGTCCTCTGCTGTTACTGTAGTTGTCTTTACAAACAAAATAAAGCATACAAAGCATACTAAATGGCCTGAGTGGTACCGTGCAGTTTTCCATAAATAGACTCAGGACAAGTCATTATAAATAAGCAGCATTTGGAACAATATACATAGTACTGCAAAGTTTTAACATACATACTGTGATAACTTGAGGTAAATTAGCTCGGTAGACGGGTCAGTGGTGCAGTGCCTAGGTGCATAATATTAGAGTCCACACACAGCTTTTTAGGTTTAAATGAAATAAATGGAGATTTACTATCAGCATTCCGGAACAAATATAACAACACCTATCCCCTATTCAGGGTACTAACTCACTTCTTTAACCCTGACTATTATGGGAAGCTAGGGCCTGATTCAGAGCCAGACGCTATTTGCGGACGCTCATTCAGAAAGAGGGGCTGGCTATTTAAATTGAGCACTCGCTCTTTGCGGTCTGTTGACGCCTCTATGTCTGAGCGAACGTCCGAAACATGCGCTCGCTATTTTGTAAACACGCCCCTTGGCCGCTCGCATCATACATCATCTCCGCTATTTATTAGATTAATCGAGTACATCGAATGGCGTATGAACTGCTCGCTATTCTTGTGGTAGCATTTTCCTACAGCAATCATGCGAGCAGTTCAGGCAACCATGTGACGTGGCCGATGACGCTTCTTTGTTAATTATGCACACCCTTAAAATGCCCGTTTACACTGTTTGGAATGCCTGCGTTCGGATCTCCACTCCCCGTTTTCAAGCACCTTCCCCTGTTATCACCCACAAACGCCTCATCCTGTCACTCAAATTAGCAGGCATTCGCTATTTTGCAAACACACGATTTCTGACCGCACTGACTGGTTGATGCATGCGCATTACAACCCATACGCATGAGCAGATGTGCAAACATCGCTCGGAGCAAACGAGCGGCCGCTTACGAGCGGCTCTGAATCAGGCCCCTAGTCTGCAAAAGTCTCAGTCCTGTCTCTCTTTTGGTCCTACCTGCCTGGCTTGCAGATCTGGACACTGGCCTCCGGCCTGGCTTGCACAAACAGTCTTAGAGACTTGTGGTCCTCCCTGTCTGACTGCAGGTCTGGACACTAGCCTCTTGGCCACCACTTTCCTCCAGGAACATGTGATGCATTTCAGGTCTTGGATAATGGCATTACCCTATAGAAGATTATAGAAGATTATGGGCTTCTCTCCACAGAGTGCTGTGAGAGTAATCATATCGGATCCCTCCCTGCACCCCCACGGTGCATGCATTCTTCTGCGCATGTACAGTAAGATGCTAGAGGGACTTCTAGGTAATAGACCCGGAAGTCCCTCATTTGCAAAGGACAGCTCTTACTGAGAGAGTGATCCTTTGCGCATTCTTTCATGCATACCGGAGTAATGAATGACGGCATGCATGCAAATAGCGATGCGTCATGCATTCTGCCCTTAGCATTATATTGCCACAATACAAAATGTTCCCAGAAATTGAGATCTATATCAACGTTTAAGATAAGAGAAATTAGAGAAAATATTCAGAATACAAGCAGAATAAAATATTGTGAATAGCGTAATCAAGGTAGAGCAACTCCACAGCTGTCACAACCACAATCCACAAGGATTTCTGTTTGTGGTTGTCGCCACTGTGGAGTTGCTCTACCTTGATAAAGGTCTCTGACATGAGACCGAAACATCAGATTGTTTATTACTCTCATACCACAGGTGTATTTGTAAAGGATTTAATATTTTAAACTGATGCAATGGTGAGTGCCCTTATACTGTGATTTATATACTGTTCTTGGCTGGCACCAGACAGAGAGAACGAATTGTGATTGTACTTTGCAGGCAACTATACTACAGCTCAGAGTATGATAAAGTGAAGATTAAGGAACATGACCAAAATAACACTTTGATACACTGAAACTTCACTATGATCACTGACTATGACATTACTCAGAGATAAAAAATTGGCAGACACATAACTGAAGTGAGAAACAATGAAAAGAAAACAGAAAAAGCCTAGCAACAGGCCAGTGTTAACATTTGGCAAGCAGTTAGTAACTACAGTTAATTTTGGCTATTAACTAGTTAATGTTGACTATTAACTAAGGGCATTTTGAGTTTGGTATATATGTTAATATAAGAAAATTGACACAGTGTAATGTTTACAGGCAACATGTCGACATGTTCAACATGCCGGCATTTGTTATGTTGACACTGATTACCATAATATTAACCCTAACAGTAATCCTCCTAACCCCTAACTCCAATCCTAACGATGAACCCTTAACCTAAATGTAATGTTGGCATTTTTGAGATATCAACATATCATATGTTGACATTTTGTCAATGCCGACATTATGCAGGTGTCAACATTTCAAACATCATAACATTCAACATTTTTATGTAGATATTATGAATGTTGACATAGAGAATGATGACATTAAGACTGCATACCATGATTTTTAGGTTTAGTTTGTCAGTTTTAAAACATTATAATACATTTTACAAGCTACAGCATCACGTTACTAAATATACATGATACTCGTATGTTGCTGACTGAGGGCTTTATGCATTATGGATTGCAATATTGCATACACACGCAGTTCAACTGCTATAGCATGCTAAACCATTGCGATCACAATGCAAACTCAGCACAACATAAGGACGCCCACTTTAGCAGAATAGCGAAACCATCGGTACAATCAAGTACCATCGCAGCCTCATGCACACTTGCATAAGCCTTGACTTTACTCAGAAATTTCTAACAACCATGAATGCTATCAGACCTCACACTGCGTATGGCATCGCAGTGGCTAATTTATGTACGCCCATGCAACAGCGTGTGAATGCACTCTCACGTCTGCGTTTACCCCACCACCCCCAGTCACCACCCACAAACAGTGCTTCCTGTCAACCCCTCAGCGAGGTGTCTGCATAGCCTCTGCGGTCACAGTCCCGATCACAATAGTTAGTTCACGCAGACACACTGCGATACATATGCATGCGCAGAATGCAACAATCACCTGATTGCGTGCATACAGTATTAGCAACTGTGATCCAAGCTGAATCAGGCCCAGTGTACACATCCTGTTCTTGTCCTTGATGTAGACTCATGTTGTTTTTCTCATTTAAAATTTTCAGCAAAATGCTTTATTGCCTAACATGTGCATCAATCTTCCTTTGTATAATCTACTGCATAATATGTATTATCCCCAGAGGATGACACTAACAATCCCTCTTTATGGTACAGCAGGAAGCCTAGGTTGCTTCTTTTTAGGCATTCCTGTATTTTGCATATAAATATAGAAGGAAAGTCATAACTACTTAAGTGCCTCCCATATAGCCTTGTTTACCAAGATAGTCCAAATATTTTCCACATAGAAAGAATTTAGAAATAAAATTTTCAAGGAATCAAGCTTTAAATGCAAGAAATAGCAGCAATGGATGTGCTATGAAAAGTCAACATTCACAGTGTGGACAGTCAGAATGTCAACATGGACTTTAGATCGACAACCAACTTTCAAAAAATTTTACATGGTGGATATGTGGACATGTTCATAATATCTACATTTAACATGCCAACACCAGAATGTCAACATATTGGGTTTTTTTTGCTTATTTTAACCTAACCCTAAATTTAAAACTAACCTTAACCCTAAAAATAAGATAAGTTAAATGTCAACATCATAAGCATGTCCTCATTGTATTCATGTCGACATTTTTGCATATTGACATATTGGCTGTCTACCTTAAGTTTACCTCAACATTCAGAATCTGTCGACATTATGGTGCTGACATTCAGAATGTCGATATTCTGACCAGATCCCGCAGTAATCTTATATATAAAATTAATTGTCTGTTCGTTTGTATGTCTGTCCAGTTATGTATTTGGACACCCCTGCACAGATTAGTATAAAACCAACACGAGGTGGTCCAGTTTTATTCTGGGCAGGTTTTAGGGGGGTAAGGGTCCTGGTCAGACCTTTTGGTGCATGCTGGGCAGAACTTTGACCCAGGGATGCTGGGCAGAACTTTTACCCAGGGAGGCTGTTCTGGGTGTTTCACTTTTTTGGATTTGGATGAAAACTTCACAGAGGGGTGGCAAATGGTCTGGGATGGCTAATGGAGTTGTTGGGGTCCCGGTCGTACCTCACGGTGGAGTGTGCTGGGCAGAACTTTGACCAAGGGAGCCTGTTCTGGGCCTTCCACTGGATGGATTTGAATGACATCATATAATAAAACGTAATAACTTGATTTAAACCCGGGCAACGTCGGGTACTTCAGCTAATGGGTTTATATAATTAATTTACTTTATTTGTCACCTAGAGGATGGAAGACAGAAGTAATGTCATATGACTGTCAGAATTTAAAACTTCTAGGATGTGTGAGAATACTTTTAGGAGCAAGGGTTAAAATTTAAGGAGTGTCCACTTTTGAAGGTCTGATTTGTGTAGTCCTATAAAAGTTATGGGGTTGAGTGTTGGGGATGATTTGTTGGTTGATAATAGTGATTTCCTGGTTGGGAAATCTCTTGCCCCTTTGAAAGTTTCTCGACAGAGAAGCACTCTACCTTGTGTATTGCATTGTATTTTCCCTGTATAATCTCTGTCTATTGTATACATGTTATTGTATAATTAAAATTTTTCTCACTTCTTATTCCTCTCTCACAGTTTTCCTTTCTGCCCTTTTCCTGCTTATACTTCACTCCTATGTCTTTCTCTAGCTATATATTTTATCCCTTTTTTATGTCTTTCTTCCTTATCTCTACCATGTTATGTCTTGTCCCAGGTTGCATTAACGAGGCAGCTCTCTGAAGGGAAGTATAGGTGGGATATGGCTAATATAGTTGAAGATTATGTTGAGTCTAACACTCCTACTGCAGGATAGCCCATATCCCTTTTCATTCTCTGGGACATAGCTGTACATGGTGGTTCCAGCTTTTGCAGACAAAATGGATGTGTGAGCATTTCTCACTGTGTGACATGCTATATCCAATTCCTTAGTTCTTACAGTATCCCTGTTAGTGCCAACTGGTTTTGCATATCCACAATACTGTTTAGTTGGACATATTAGTTCTATCATATGTTATGCCAGGGAACAAGTCCCGCTGTTATACCACCGTTTTTATTAGTTTTTATCTCCTGCTGATATCGATTGGGAAGTGACCTCAACTTTTCTTCTTTATCCTGCAGGTAAATCCATACCAGGCATTGCTGCAACTCTAATTTGATATTTGCTATAGCCTATTGATTATTAGGTAAATCCATCCGAGGCATTGCTGCAACTTTATTTTGATGTTTGTAATAACCTATTGATTATTAGGTAAATCCATACCAGGCATTGCTGCAACTTTATTTTGATGATTGCAATAACCTATTGATCATTAGATAAATCCATACCAGCCATTGCTGCAGCTTTATTTTGATGTTTTCAATAACCTATTGATTATTAGGTAAATCCATAACAGGAATTGTTGCAACTTAATTTTGATGTTTGCAATAACCTATTGATTATTAGGTAAATCCAAACCAGGCATTGCTGTGAAATATCTCAAGAATATATATACATTTTTTGTTTTGTTTCTTTAGTTTGTAGATGTATAGATCCAATTGTTAGCTTTGTGGTATTTCTTGCTTGTTTGTTTAATTTATTTTATTGCTAGCCATTCAAGTGGTAGGGGATTGGTGGTTGTTTGTAATCATTGCATTCACATGCTAGGTCTCATTATTTAAGAACCTCTATAGGCTGTAGAGCCTGGCTTTAGTGCTAATATAGAAGTGCAAATTTAAAAGTGCAATTTTAACATCATTTTGCTGTTATACCGCCGTTATTAGTTTTTATCTTCTGCTGATATCGATTGTGAAGTGACCTCAACTTTTCTTCTTCATCCTGTAGGTAAATCCATACCAGGCATTGCTGCAACTTTATTTTGATGTTTGCAATAACCTATTGATTATTAGGTAAATCTATACCAGGCATTGTTGTCAAATATCTCAAGCATATTTTTGTTTTGTTTTGTTTCTTTAGTTTGTAGATGTATAGATCCAGTTGTTAGCTTTGTGGTATTTCTTGCTTGTTTGTTTAATTTATTTTATTGCTAGCCATCCAAGTGTGAGGGAATTGGGGATTGTTTTAAATCATTGCATTCACATGCTAGGTCTCATTATTTAAGAGCCTCTATAGGCTGTAGAACCTGGCTTTAGTGCTAATATAGAAGTGCAAAATTAAAAGTGCAATTTAAACATAATTTTGCTGTTATACCGCCATTAAACTGAAGTCAAACAGAAGGATAACACTCAAATTCCACCAGAAATCTAAACAACATTTGGACAAAGTTTCATCAAAAAATGTGAGTTCAAAAACTACTTATTCAATTCAAGCACCGGATGTCAGTATTACCATGACATTAATCACTGGACTCAGCTTGCTTATTGTAAGAACTTAACACTATACTTGCTAAACTTTGTGCTAGCTCTATGATCACACAAAGACCTCTAAGCTTACTGTATTCTGTGCCAATTTCAGTTTTCCTCTTAGAAATAATGTCTTGTTTCCTAAGTCCTATGCCTTGCCATATGTGATCTAGCTTCTACCACAGTCTAATTTAACATTCATTTTCTCCACTTATTAAATCTCTACTTTCACTCCCCTCAATAATAAACTTTTGTTATTGTGCAGATACCTTTTCTCCACTATATTCTCACTTGATTTTCTGCAAATCTCCTGCACTGTCACTCACATTCATACTTTATTCCTTCTCCCCCTATTCACCTCTGCCACACCATTATCATGTTTTCTTCCACTTCCCCCTCACTCAGTGTCTACCTAATCCTCTGCTCTTCCCCCTTCTTCCACCTTTATCCTTTCCCCCTTGCCTCCTTCACCTTCTCCTTCCATTATCTCCCCTCCTCTGTCTGCCTTCCTCTCTCTCCTCTACCACTACTATCCTTGCATTCTCTTCTATGCCACCATGGTCCTACTACCCCACTGCTAATCCCTTCAACCCTCTTCTCCATGCCACCTCATCCCACCTCCATCCACATCTCATTAAACTCCCTCCCTTGTCACTGCCTAAAGGTTCCCATCCCAGCAATGGTGCCTACACAATCTCTCCACTCTATTCATCTCAATCCCCAAAATAATCTCACATACTCATTACAATAATCCTGAAAATCTCATTCACATCTCTCCCACAAACACTGTCCCTTTATCCTGTGCCCTCTGGAAGGCCAGATCAGTCTGTAATAAACTGGTTCACTTCCTTGACCTTTTCATCTCCAAGACCTTGGATCTCCTAGCCATTACTGAAACCTGGATTTAACCTTCTGACACCACTTCTGCTGCAGCTCTCTCCTCTGGGGGCCTCACCTTCTCTCACACCCTTCAGCCCAGGGGTCACCATGGTGGTGGTGCTTGGGTCCTTTCATCCCCTGGTTACACCTACCAACTTATACCCCTGAACCATCCCTTACATTCTCTACATTTGTGGTTCATGCTATATGCCTCTTCCAAACAGTACACCTGCGAGTAGCTATCATTTACCATCCCTCTGGCCTTCTTTCCAAATTCCTTGACAACTTTGCTTCCTGGCTCCCTCACATTTTCTCCTCAGACCTTCCCTCTGTTAGACAACAACAGTATCTAAAAATATATAGATTAGGTGCATACAAATTGTGAACACTTTTAAAATGATTCCCTTAATAAAGTTTAAACTTGCTGCTCCTACAGAATATTTCTGCAATATTCTTAACAAAGTTACTAAAAAAATTATTTATAGAACAACAAGGAGTGCACATAAATATTTTCATCAATTAATTAAGAATGTGTATTGATACATCAATAACTTAAATACTTTACAATGCAAATTAGCACAAACATACAGTCTGCTGCACACAGTTATCACTTTAGATGCTGTAGTGAAAACAGAAAGGGTCTGCCTTATAAAGGCTGAAATTCAGGGTAGCTATTCAGTACAGTTCAACAGCTGATTGTCTGTAACCCTTATCTCCAAGAAAATGCCAAATAAAGCACCTGACTCAACCTACTTTTGGGGAGATGTAATATCCAGACTCACATGCCCATAAGATATCGCAGTGTTTAAGAAGTAAGCATTAGTGAGGACCACTTTCAACTCTCTCATTCCGATCTTACCACTCCTTAGTATATAGTCAGTGTGGGTTAATTTCTCCCCATTGGTTTGATTCTGCGAGGCAGACTGACGATGTCCGGCAGATACAGTCTCTAGGAGGGAGTATGCAGGTTGTCACGCTTCTCTGGCTGGTAGCACAAAGGGTAAACAAGACAGCTGTAGCAGTTTCTGAAAGTAATAGCAAATAGACAGAGTTTCCTTAGATCCTTGACTAGCTTCTACACTGTTGTTAAGAAGCGGTTTCTTCAGAAGACAAAAAGGTATGTGATTGCTGAGATTCTCTAGTGACATATTTAAGGGTCATTTGACCAATCCAAAAGGTCTAAATAATTAAAGCACCTGTGTTGAAAACCTGATTGCATATAACTGACATCTGTGTCAATATTTAGGCTTTTAGCCTGATATAACGGGAATACAATTAAGATTAAAACAAATACATTTTACAAATATAAAACATTACAAATTTATCTTAAAAAGGCATCATTGAGAGAGAAGAAGAATTACAAATTTAGAAATATATATCTTTCTTACAAATAAATTTTTATGTATTCTTTGTTAAATACAAGATATTTTACAAGTTTCTAAAGAAAAGCGGCCAATGCAGTCACACATTGTACAAGACAACTGAGGCTCCAATCCCATTCCAGGAAGAAATTTTTCCAGTTTTAAATATATTTATTTTCAATTGTATTTTATTAATATTATTTTTCAATAGAGAATACTTTCATTTATAGATCCAAACACATTCAGCAAGGTATTGTAGTCAAACAAAAATATCTCATGCTGCATGCCAAAATTAAAATACTTTATTAATTTTAACTTATTCATTGTTATATTATTTGTTAAATACAATATATTTTATAAGTCTCTAAAGCTAAGCTTCTATGGCTCAGCAGGCTAATGCAGTCAAACAATGTATAAGGTAACCCAAGTTCCAATCACAGTGCTGGAATAATTTTTTTTTCCCTCCTTTCTCCCAAGTTTTAAATAAATTTATTTTTATTTTTGTTAATATTATTTTACAATAGATAGTACTTTTACATATATACTGTAGATCCAACACCATTCAACAGGCTATTGAAGTCAATCAAAAATGCTCAGGCTGTCAGCCCCTTTCAAAATGAATCTAAATCCAAAGAGGCTTCATTGATTCTAAGGTCAACAGAGATCATTATGTCAAACTTAAATTACAACATTCCAAGATAATGAGATACAGTTGCCTCAAATAAGCTCATAGTTTCTAAGGCCCCTAACTCAATGATTAAATATGCTTAAAAATATTGAATTATTAAAAGTAGCTAAACTGTAGTTATTTATCATGGTAACAAATATCAGATGTTATTCAATTCCATACATTCATTCAGTCCTAATGGAGATAAGGTTCCCAAAGAATATATCCAGAAAGTTTCTTTTTTACAAAGGATATTATATCTATATCCTTCTCTTTCTGTCAGTTTAACCACCTTGATCCCCTGAATGCTTAATATTTTTACATCCCCATCATGGTAATTCATAACGTGTCTAGATAAACTATGTTTAGGGTTCCCCTTTATTACATTTATCCTATGCTCTAGGAATCTAGTGTTAAGGGATTGAGTTGTAGAGCCAACATATTGTAATCCACATTTGCAAGTTATTAAATATACCACATAGGTTGATTGGCTGTTTATCAAACTTTTAATACAAAAGCAAATTTTCAAAGTTGAAACAAATTCTTTACTTTTCTGTAGAATGAAGTCCCAAGTCATGCAGTGGTTCTTGAAACATTTGAAGCATCATGTGATGTTTCCATTTAGCCAATTAGATGCATTAAGAATCCCTTTTTTTGAATCTTGAAAATTGCTTGGTGCAAGATGTTCCTTCAAATTGGCAGCCCTTTTAAAAATAACACTAGTTTTATCTTCCAAATAAATAGACCGTGTCGTATCAAGTTTTATTACAGGGTAATATTTCTTGATAATATGTTTAATCTCCTTTCATCTTGAGTTAAATTTAGATACAAAACAAGGAGTCTCTTTTTTATGTTGTTTTATGGTACTCTCATTTGATTTCAAAGGATTCAGAAGAAATTCTCTTTCTCTATTTTGAACTTCATTGAACACGTATTCTAGAATCCTAGAGGATAGCCTTGTTCCAGAAAGTATTAGTTAGCTCTTTAGCTTGTATTATAAAATGTTTATTATTTGCATAGTTTCTTTTCAGCCTAAGATATTGTCCTATAGCGATGTTATTTAACCATGATCTATAATGACAACTCGGATAAGTAAGATATTTATTACATTAAATGAGACCATGGTATGAGCATAAGTGCTTTTTAGAAAGGTTCATTAAAGAAAGGTGTGTGATTATGGAGCCTATTTAAACCTCTCATGGAATTGCAATTTATTCAAGCCCTCCTTCTGAAGAAACTGGGAGTGCTGTCCCAGAGAAAGGCATTAAGGCCTTGGACTTTATGCTGTTGCACTCTCCAGAAAGAGACATTGGGATTACTCATTCTCTCTCTCAATCAACGCACTGTTAGCACATTGATTTGGTCAATGCACTCAGAGCCCTTCACTGTACACTGGTTCCCGCTGAGACTACACATTAGCCGTGTGTCTGATTCCCATTGACAGACCTGGCGGTTGGCGTGTGCAGTCTCTGAGCGCACAGCAGGGACACATTAGTGGAGAGCCAGCCAGGGCCAAGATCCGGCGATTACATGCACAAGCTGGAAACACCTAACAGAGATGTTCCAGCATTAAACCGACCCAGATCTTTCAAAACACACTAGGTAAGATACTTTAGGATGGACTAGACAATGGCATCCTCAACAAACAATAATATTACTTAATTAACAACCCACACTCCATTTTTCCTGTCTTTTATTATCTTCATAAGATACACAAAACACAACAAACCCAATCGACAGGCATATCATATCTGGTATCAATTCCATGAATGCCAATCTTTCCCTACACATAGACCATTTCTTACAGCCATACATCAGACAACAACAATCATACATATGTGACACCACACACATACTTAAGATCAGTTGGAATGATTACTACTGGCTGGTGACAATTTATGTCACATCTATCTACACAATCATCAACCACACAAAAGTACATGATAGCATCAAATACTTTCTAGACCGAGACCCCACACTAGAAATACATCCTGACTGGCATAGACTACATACTTAAACATGACTATTTTTTGGTTTGATGGTGACTATTTTTGACACGCAAAAAGGACTGCAATGGGGACTCAAATCACCCCAGGTATGCTAACCTGTTTATGAGCAGGTGGGAGAATGCACACTTATGGACAGTACATAGCTGGGAGGCAAATTTGATCTTTTAAACAAGGTACATTGCTGACGTATTTTGTATATGCAAAGGACCACAAAACACACTCACTGTATCATGCCTACAGACACTTGAGACTCCTGGGAAGAGTCAGGCTTACTAAGTAGTATGAACTGAGGTGGTTTTAGGAATGACCTTTTCATGAAATATCACTAGCACAAAATAAAAGTAATTACATTTATTCAAGAACAAAAACTGTATGTCAAAGTTCCACATTACATCTCAATAACACAAAGTTCATGACATGAACTAACAGGTGCAGGGGTATGCCCCTGTGAGAAACAAAGTGCAAAGTACACACTGAACTGGTGTGGGGTGAAACCCCAAGTCCAACATGAGGCTAGGGCCTCAGGATAGAGTGGAGGTCAATAACAGGGTTGAGCCCTGTATCGTGACGGAGGTCTGAAACAGGGTTGTGCACTGAGATGTAACAAGATCCCAAAAGAGGTTAAGCCCTGAGACATAATGAAGATCTAGAACAGGGTTGAGCCCTGCGATGTAATGAGGGTCCTGAACTGGGTTGAGCCCTGAGACATGATGAGAGTCTGGAACAGGGTTGAGCCCTGCAGCATAATGAAGGTCTGGAACAGAGTTGAGCCCTGCAGCATAATACAGGTCCAGAGCAGGGTTGAAACTAATAAAAACAAAGCACTATCGATACAATCCAGAACAATAGGTATACATACACAATAACACATAATTCTAGTGCTGCAAGGCCAAAGAGAACCTACTGTGAAGGTATCATAACAACAACAGAATAACTTTGTATCAAGTCAATCATGAGTCTATGAGAGTCTCCTCTCATTGGAGACTCATGATTGAATTGATACAAAGTTATTGATTGTCACATGAGGAGCTACACTGTTTCAGTTCTATTCATTACACTATATTTGGAGTAGATATCCATTTTTTATGCTGTTGTGTTTTGTATATGTTTTTTTATAATGATGATATCGATATCATAGCTTCTATATTTATATAAGTCTATCTGTGTTTTTACATTATTATTATTAAATAATTTTTTTAATACTATTTCTAGCTGCGCAAGACTATTGTTTGTTAGTATAAGAGCAGGGTTGAGCCCTGTGTGTATTGAAGGTCTGGAGCAGGGTTGAGCCCTGCAATGTGATGGGGTTCCCATGAGGATAGACTGTAACGGTGCAGTTAACAACTGTATAAGAAGTAACCCCAGTGTCCGTATGAGTCAATAATAACAAGTAAACCAAATAGTGTAGCGTAGAATGGAATAGCTTTAATAGAGCAGGATAACAATGGAAAGACAATGGCAATGCTGAGCTCTGTAGTGCAGCTGATAACCTGTAAGAACTGGAACCAGAACATGAGCAGGAATGTAGCGAGGTCCACAGCATACACCAGGCACAGCGGGGATCTGGCATTAGTCCAAGGAAGACCTGAAAGTAACATTGCACAGACAATGAGGCATAGTTAGTAACAGGCTTTATACTAGAAGTCTGTGATCCATAGGAAGTGCAGAACATGTGACCCAAATAGAGTCAGGTTTTGAATAATAAGCAATCAAGGAATCCAACAACCTTACGACACCTAAGAAACAGATGATCACTTTAACTATCTGTACACTGCATGTGATGAACACCAGCAACCAGGATAGATCCTCCAATGACCACAATGGAACTTCAGCAAGTGTAGTTTATCCTTATGTACTGACACAGTCAAAGTCCTGATACACTGACTTCATCAACACTAATGAAAAAACTTTCACTTCATGACACACTAGAGTAAGACAGAAGTGAACTTCCAGGACCTCCACATCTACACCAAAACATTTCACAAACAATTTGACATCAACAATTCCACTCTATCCAGCAGTGGTTAGCATCCAAAATGGCTACATAACATCCTGACAGGCCAATTCAAATGTATTAGACATAAATGCACTAGACTTGAAGACTATGATGAACAAGGTGATAAATTAACACAACAATTCATTGTCAAGGACTATGACAGCAAAATCATCCATACAACATTCACAAAGATAGGAAATGAAGACAGGGCACCACTGTTTGAATAAAAGAAAGACAAAAACAATAATTTCAACCATACCATTCATTATGCAATACTACGCTAGTGCAACACAAGTCAAAAGAATCATGCACAAACATTGGCAACTGCTTCTAAAAGATGACATACAGTACTAGCAAGGATACTACCTACATGACCAAAGGTAATCTACAGAAAGGCACCAAACATCAAGAGCAAGCTAGTTTTCATCCACATCCCATCCCTGACTCTTATCCAGACAACAATATGTAATAACTACACTATGGAAAGCTTCTACCTTTGTGGAACCTGCAATAACTGCTGCACACTCAGCTACAGGAGCACAAAACCCCCCACATCCTTCTCCTCCACATGGACAGGCAAAACATACAAAATCTGTGAGCACATGTAACACTAGCCATGTGATATACCTATTACAATGCCACTGCAACAGCCAATCTGTAGGAAGAACCATTAGGCCACTAAAAGTAAGGATAGAAAAGTACTTAATAAATATCACCAACCAAGTTGGCACTTACAATGTCCTCCTCCATTTCTTAGAACACCATCACAACAGCACCAAATGATTGACCTTCATAGGGATAAAAACCATAAAAAAAAAAACGGAGAGAGGCAACTACACAAACATACTTATTAAAGAAGAACTTAAGTGGATGTTCATGCTACAAACTTTCACACCGTTTGGCCTTAACATTCTGTAGACAATGAAATCAAATTGATTTATCTCTAAATAAACTCCACAGAATCCAGCCCTGCAGCAGAACTTCATATCACACTGATCTCCACTCTA
Organism: Taudactylus pleione; assembly: GCA_031769625.1. Taxonomy (NCBI): domain Eukaryota; kingdom Metazoa; phylum Chordata; class Amphibia; order Anura; family Myobatrachidae; genus Taudactylus; species Taudactylus pleione. The sequence goes on along the minus strand of JAUIMM010000145.1, from coordinate 927,145 downwards.
AAGGAGGACTCTGCATATAACCGCCCGCACTCCCACATTAACTACACAAACCCAACAGTCTTAGCTATGATGTAACACATAGTAAAATTTTCCTAAACCCTCCCATCCCTCCTTTATTTCCGTTCCTTACAATAGGAGTCTTCACTTCTGTTCACAGCATAACATAGGGAAACCCCCAGGATCTTGGTCAGTTAATAATACACATGTCACCTTCCCCACTATGTCATCAAGTCCACTCTACCTCCCCAATCTTCCCCCTCTCTCCTCTCCCCCACATTACCCTCATCCCTACCCACAATCCCCCTCTCCAATACCCTTCCCATTCTCTCTCTATTTCCTATTCTCATAATCTCAAATGCCCTTCCCAGAACCCATCATCACATTTAATACATAGCTCCAGACCCATCCACCTGCCACACCACTACCCCCTTTTATAGATGCTTGCCCTGTCATTTGTGATAGTCCTCTTTCCTCTCAAATGACCGTGATCATCCATCATGGGAATTGATCCAAATGACTCCGCTGACACACAAACACCAGTTTCGGACATTTACATTACACAGGTGCAATTCTACTAATGAAGGCAACATCACATTACCTACTACAAGTCCTCTCTCTGCCCCCATTATGAAGATATCATTACATATGTGTAGGGCTTACATGCCTTTATTTACCATTTGCCTCTTCATCTCTACACACAGTGTCCCATATGCTTTTATTTACCAATCACTCATTCATTTCCATAAACACCATGCCACACTCATTTGCAACCCCCATTGAATGGCTACAGCCAACCCAGCACATGGCCCTTAAAGCCTCTGATTATCAAACACCTGAATTCCTTCAGGCTGACACCACACAGGATTACAATAATTGGCCTCCAACCCACCACTTGTCCCAGAAGTTCAACAATAAAAAGTGACAGGATTTTAACAGCAGTAACTCCTTAAGAAAAGACAGAAGGCTGAAATGCATCAGAGACTTCATAAATCAGACTTAAGACTTTCACCCCCACTCCATGTAGGTAGAGCACCTATCTCCTCATCACACCAGGATCACCACCCACCTTGCTGCAAGGAGAGCCACCAGAAGCACCACATAACAAGCTGCCTCCAGACCCCAAAGGACTGTGAAGCCCTGAAGCTGTTTTCACCATGAGGTACCACAGTAGGCTGCATACCAGCATGTTCCTGGCACCAGCATGTACTGAGACTGCACGGGCCCATGCAGTTATCACAGCCAGTACCAATTAGCTGTGAACGGAAGATTTTGCAGTGGGCTACAGGGAAACAATGACAAAGTTTAAGCCCTCACCATGCTACTACCAGTAGGTAAGCAATTATAACACTAGTGTGGGACACCGCCTATAGCGTGTGCCCTAGCACTTTACACAGCCAATTAAAACTCAGTCCCAAAGTCTGTAGACCATAGGTTCAGCAGGGGATACATGCATGTCTAGAACCACATGGGAGCCCCCTGAAAAGGTCCAGTACATCTACGATACCAGATAAGACTGTATTTTAGACAGACTTCATCACCAACTTCACCATTCTGGAGAAGTACTGTGTCTCCTCGAATAAATTAATTGGTCCTTGGTGTCTGTCTTTTCATTTCTCACACTTTTTACACCAGCTACCATAAACCTAAGCCACCTATTCATTATATCCAACAGTAATACCTTATATTCATGCCCAACAATCCCACATTATCTTATTTACCCCCTGAGACCCAGCTGTCACCCAGCTATCCTCTAACCCTAGCCCCACAATTCTTATAATTTTGTTAAAAAACTTGCATGAAATCACTGCAAATGATGTAACAGGAAAGAGGTGCTAGATGGTATTTGTCTCTACCTCTACTATATTTGGTTTCACAAATGGCATAGATGCCTTTACAACTATTGTCAGGATTTGGGTTAAAATTATTCCACACCAAAGTGGTGGCTTCTCTTGTCTTATGCCCAGGCATAACAATGGCTTTTTTTTTGCCACGAGCAAGAACTGCTGCCACTGGTGGCTGATTTACACAATAAACATGCTCATCATCAACATCCTCTAAAGCATTACATAGTACACAAATATCCAAATTATCCTCCTGTTGCACTTCCACCACACTATCATCCTAAATTTCTATTATTTCACTATCTAATACCAGCATAGCCATCATGGTGTTATGGATCGGTTGTGCAACATGGTGATAGCTTTCATTCTGGCTTCCTCTATAAAAGGATTGTTTTCCTGTCAACTGGTTTTTTAAATGACTACTGGTAGTAGTCTTCTTGGTCCCCTTCTGGGATGTAGATCCACCCCCAGCAGATGCAACAGGCCTAGCACTCAAGGATTTTTCAGAGGAATCCTGTATAGAGGAGGACTCAGCCTTATCAAATTGGATGAAGGACTAGTTCTGATCATGATTGAGGATATTGTTGTTGATGGCATTGTGGTGGAGATTGCTGGTTCTTGGAACTAGCTGATGCTGAACTGCTTGTTGTTACTTTGTTAACATGTTTTTGATTTTGACAAAAACTTTTCATGCATGTACTGCAAATTATACAACAAGAATGATGTTCCTAGATGGGTAAAGTCCCTACCACTGCTTATTTTGGCTTTACAAACACTACAGATGCAAAGACAATTGTCTGGATTTGGGTAAAAATAATTCCACACTTAAAAGGTGGATTTTTTTTATCATGCCGTGGCATGCAAATAGCCTTCTTTCTATCATGGGCAAGAACTGTTTCCACTGTTGCCTCATTTATAGAAAGAACATTCTCATCATCAAACTCCTCATAATCAACATCCTCATTAGCACCTGGTCAGCTAAACAAATGTCCCCCTCATCTGTTGCACTTCTACCGTAGCAACCTCAATGTCTAGGTTGGCAACTTTTTACTTGTGATGCTCATCCATACATTGGCAGAGGGTGCAGAAATGGAGAAAGGGGGTTTCTCTATGAGTTCAGAAGGTCAGGCTTACACATAGCACTCGCTGACACAATTAGACTCTCCTCAGTTAATTGTGACATTTCTGTTTCTGAATACACAGTTTTTTCTACTGATCTAGAGTTTTAATTTTCTTGATAACTCTTCTAGACTTGGAATGAAAAGGTCTTGTATCTTCATGAGAGATAGAAGAAGATGCCTCACTGTTGCAGAACAGTAATTTGTTAAAAAACAACAATTTTTTTTGCAAAGCACTGCAGGGTATCACAGCACTTATATGTATGTGAATACAGTGGTATAATGCACACACAACATTTTGTAGAAAAAAATAATTATTTTTATTTTTTTGAAAATAACAATCAACACTGCATAGTCACACTACTTGTATTGATTGTGACCTCCCGCAGAGTCACAGTGCAGCACCAATGTGAAACACACAATAGAAGTATAACTAAATTACTGCACTATAAAAAATAAACAATGCTTTGCTAACTGCCTGTACTGTAAATCTAGCTTAGCCAATATTATACTAAGGGGACTGAATGAAGTATTGAGATAGGTGAGCTATGCACTGGTGTTGATGGGCACAGTAGACTGCTCAGTCAATGGAGTTGATGGACATAGCACAACAGTAACCACTGGAGTTTATGGAGACAGCACAACAGTAACAACTGGAGTTTATGGAGACAGCACAGCAGCAGCCACTGACTGGATTGGATGGACAGTTGACACAGCAGCAACCACTGAGAGTGGATGGACAGTGGACACAGCAGCCACTGAGAGTGGATAGCCAGTGCACACAGCACAGCAGAAGCCACCGAGAATGGATTGACAGTGGACACATCACAGCAGCAGCAGTCACTGAGAATGGATAAACTCAGGAGCCAACACAGCAGTGAGCAGTGAGAAATGTCGCCTGAATCATCACCATGGGGGTCTTATATAGAATCCAAAACTTACAAAAGATCTGACTACCTCATTTTAAAGTCCTTAATTGATGGAACGATCTGAGCAGGAGTGCAGATTCTCTTGATTGGCCAAGTTTGGATGGGCCCTGTTCTCTGAGAGCAGAGCCTGCTCATCTCTAGTTAAAATGCAAAGTCCAGCAAAAATGCCCATATTTCCTGTACCCAAGCACATTGGGAGGCGATTTAGGCTAGTTCAAGAACTATGAGCAATTATTACAATTGTTGAACCATTGCTTCCTGTAGTACCCAATCCTGCCACTATTTTAATGCAAATTTCATCAGACAGAACACATTTTTAAGTCAATTGACTTGTGGTCTGCATTTTTTTCAGTTCCAATAGATGCAGATAGTCAATAACATTTTGCGTTCACTTATTGCTGTAAATAATCAAACTCTACATGGATTTGTAAATTCTTCCACAATTTTCAGTCAATTTACTGTATTAAAGTGAGAGTTTTTAAAAATGGAGATGTTGCCCGTAGCAATCAATCAGATTCTAGCTATTATCTTCTTGAAGTTGCTAGTTAAATGTTAAGTAGATTCTGGTTGGTTTTGCTATGGACAACATCTCCACATTTAAAAACTCTCACTTTAGTAAATATACTTCTTACAATCACTTATTTTCTATGTGGTTCTACAATAGTTCAACATGTTGATGATTTTCTACTGTACTTTGCTCTTAAGTTTTGAAACATCAGTTACAGATACAGCAGAGCTATTGAAGTTTCTTTTACAATATAGACAGTGTGGGTAGAATTTATGAAGCAGTGGCTGCTTCATAAATTCTCCCCAAAGTATCCAAAGATATGGTGATGGTAACTGGCATAAGCATTCATAAACTGGAACAAAAAATATATATAAATAAGTGCTGAAACTAAAACAACACATTTAGGGTATGCTGTGATAGATAATTAAAAAAACAATTTTTGCCATCCCTCTTTACACCATACTCAGCACAATTTGCAGAACTAAAGGCTCTAACTAAAACATGCCTACTGACAGAAGCTAAAAGTTTAAATATACACATAAAGATTAGATGCACTTTTGGTGTGATGCACAATTTTAGTGGAATTATGCAAACAAAGAGACTTTATGACAGCAACAGGCAAACCAATTGTACATGCAGAAGCTGTAAAACAGTTGATAAAAGCTATACAATTACTATTGCAGTCATTAAGTGCCAAGCTTATATGACAGGGCTTGATGAAATTATTAAAGGAAATCATGGAGCAAATATTATTTCAAAGACAGCAACACAAAGATAAATCGTAAAAAAGGTGTGCATGTTTACTAATGATATCTGAATACCAAGTAAATAAACATTAATTGAAATGAAAACAAGATTGTGATTCACAAGAAAGGACTAATTTGGAAATTGCAAAGTGTACTTAAGTCAATGGATGCTTATGACAAAGCTCTAAACGCAAGCCTGTCACCCAAAAATTACTCTTGCTGTCATTGGCACAGAAGTCCCATGGACTCATAAATGATGGGCATGATTAGTCTGATTAATACTGACTGGTATGCTCCTAGCTTAGCATCAGTGGCAACCTGATAGAGTGTTTCCTGTATTATCTGCTTTCAGAAAATTTAGAAAGGCCAGTTACCATAATACCTTCAAATTTTCCCCCAAAATTCACTTCCTTTTCAAATCATACAAAATCTATTTTATTCAGCTTCCAAATTATGAATACTTTAGTATGTTTTGGTATATGTAGACTTGTTTACAAGGTGGGTTGAAGGGCAAACTGTGGCTAAGCAACAGCATGACATATTGCTAAGAAACTCCCACAGGAATTTGTTTATAGGCATAGTATACCATATGTAATATCATCTGACCAAAACACACTTTTTATTGGACTAGTTTTTAGAAAGATGCATTCTCTGGATAAAACAACAGCAACATACCCCATATCATCCACAATTCAGTGGTAAAGTCAAACATTACAATGGACAAATAAGTATAAACTATCTAAAATATGAAGAGAAGCTTAACCAATAGAGGATATTTAAATATTTTCCTCTTTGAGATACTGTTTCAAAAGCTACACAATGTTGTTTTTGTACCTGCATATAAACTCATTAAGATAAATCACTTAACTGTGAATCATCTCATCTCACTAAGGAACCAGCTGAAAAATACATATTATCTTTAACCTGTTGATGAGGTCTTGGTCTGAAATTTCCTGAGATGAGGCTCATTGACAAACATGTTGAAAGGGCTCTATTAAGTATGGCTAACAACTCCAAATGCTGCTAATGTAAAGTGAAGTCCTTCTACACATTGTAGAAAATTCAAGTTTCTTGAGAGGATATTTTTTAAGATATAGCTGGTTAATTTTACTAGTAAAAGCATCATGTGAGTTCTTACAGAAATCTCCTAGGAAGTAGACAAATAAGTGACTGGTTAAACCAGTCATACATTTATAAAACTGGGCCACTTGCCAGCACATTAACTCTGAAGAGAAATATACCTTTAAAAAGTAGAAAATCAACCAAAATATGTTGTTGGACCTAGGCCAAATTTGGGACTTTGGGGTTGCATTACTGGATGGTAAATTGTGATTGTCATGACCCTTATTTTGTTCAAAAGTTTTGAATATTTAATTGACTAAGGATGATATAATCAATGATACATATGTTATATATGTTAAATATGAGTTAAATGGTAAACCAAAATGATTTGACAGAAAATGTAATAATAGAAATGCTTAGTAGATTTGGAAAAACACTTATTAAAAGTAAATGTTACAGATGTGTCCACATACACCTTTCTGAAAATTGTGCCATGGCTCTCAATTTGGCATGACATCAATTCTCTTATGTTGTTGTGCTGTGCAGGCTGCAGTGCAGCAAAGGTGCTCTTCTTACTTTCACCAATCGGTGGCCAGTGTATCATGTAATGTAGTACTTAATAGTGTTCCACCTATGTAGCAAAGATACAGTAGTGGTCTCCTTTTGGATTTTAATAGAGGGCAAATGAGAAGTGGTGAGGAGTGTTTATGTTAAGGTGCAATATGCATTTGCTGCTAAATCACTAGCCGCTGAAACAGTGTACTAGCACCAAAAAACTGTCACTAGGAAACTGTCATCAGTCCCTGAAAAGACAGATTCTGTACTTCCCATCCACCGGTATTGTGGCATAGTGGTAAAGTCACTGCACATCACACTTGGCAGTTAGGGTTTGAATCCCAGTTGCTCCAAATATAAATGTATATAATTCAATAATATAATATCAATAATAGAATTGTAATAACAATAAAACATTTTAGCATAATATCATATTTCATTTAGAGGGTGTGAACACAGCATGTGTGTGTAGTGATTTCTTAGTGCGAAAATATGGCTCCATATTTCATATACTGAGCCATAAAATCTCACTTTAGATAAACATAAAAATAATGCTTGTAAATATGGCTCCATATTTCATATATAGTACTGGTTCTAGATATACATTATAATTCAAAAACTTGCCATTAGTAATTTACAGTTTGTTCATGTCCTTTTTCAGAATAACCCTGCCCATTGTTTGCCTCAACACGGAGGGGGAGTGAGGAGGAATTCATTTTGTAAAGGCTGCACATTGTACACAAAACAACAAATCACGTTTTAATTAGCCCTCCCCCTATGTTTTGTTACTACTCATTAATGTTGCCCTTTGTGTCTAGAGACAATTTTGTACTTTCGGTCCCTTCCTTCCTCCCAAAACTGTACTCATTTTCCATGGTTATATTGTACGTTCATTGACCAGTAATGTAGCTGAAAGCACAATGTTTTGTTTTCCAATTTGTATACACAGTATGTCAGTTGCTATATATATATATATATATATATATATAAATATATATATATACAGAGAGAGAGAGAGAGAGAGAGAGAGAGAGATGTGCGCCCACCCTCGTGTTTTGGTTTTGGATCTGGATCTCCCCTGGTTTTGGATCTGAATCTGGTTTAGGGATTTTTCCTTGGTGTTATGTGGTTTGGTTTTGGATCTGAATATTTTAATAAAATGTCAGAAAAACTGTTAAAATCACATAAAATGGGCTTATTTTTGTTCCTACAGCATTATTAACCTAAATAACATTTATTTACAGTAATTTCCAATCAATTTTGACCACCTCACAATATTATTTTTTTCATCTAGTTAAGACCCAAAGGTTGCATCTAGCTAGCTGGCTAACTAAGTTAAAGGACACAGTGGGTGACACTAACATGTGGCAGTTCAGCTTCCAATTTCCAACATGAATACAGTGTGTTATACAGTGTGGGTTGGATACAACAATAGTGCACTTACTGTGACAGCAGTGTTGGCAGAACAGGGGTTGTTGATGGTGTCCTCAGTACATGGAATGGCAGTGCATTGGTGCTGGCAGTGTCCTCAGTGAAGGGTACTGACAATGTTGACAGGGCCAGTGGTATCTTTAGTGCAGGTTTGCTGGCTGCATCGGCAGTGCAGGGGTTGCTGATGGTGTCCTCAGTTTGTGGATTGGCCACGCTGCGGTGCTGGCAGTGTCCTCAGTGAAGAGTACCGGCAATGTCAGCAGTGCGCGGTGCCAGCGGTGTCCTCAGTGCAGGTTTACTGACTGTGTTGGCAGTGTAGGGGTGTTCTCAATGCAGGGTGCCGGCAATGTCAGCAGAGCGAGGGTGCCATTAGTATATATATATATACATATATACAGAGAGAGAGAGAGAGATGTGCGCCCACCCTCGTGTTTTGGTTTTGGATCTGGATCTCCCCTGGTTTTGGATCTGAATCTGGTTTTGGATTTTTTCCATAGTGTTATGTGGTTTGGTTTTGGATCTGGATATTTTCATAAAATGTCAGAAAAACTGTTAAAATCACATAAAAAGGGCCTGTTTTTGTTCCTACAGCAGTAGTGTCCTCAGTGTAGATTTGCTGGCTTTGTCGGCAGTGCAGGGTTGCTGGCGGTGTCCTTAGTACATGGAATGACATTGCTGTGGTGCTGGCAGTGTCCTCTGTGAAGGGTACAGGTGATGTTGGCAGTGCAGGGGGGCCAGCAGTGTCCTCAGTGCAGGTTTGCTGACTGTGTTGGCAATGCAGGGGTGTTCTCAATGCAGGGTTCCGGCGGTGTTGGCAGAGCGGGGGAGCCAGAGGAGTCCTCAGTGCACGGGTGCTGACAGTGTTGGCAGTGCAGGGGTGCTGGTGGTGTCCTCAGTACATGGGGTAGCAGTGCAGGAGTGTAGGCACTGGTGGTGTCAGCAGCAGCGGATGCTGCCATTGGGGTGCCGGTTGGCAGCAGGGGTGCAGGTGGTGTAGGGCAGTGGGGGATGGCGGGTGCCATCTTCTTTTGCTTCCTGTGTGCATATTAAATTATCTTAATGCTGATTGGCTGAGAGCCGTGACAGACATCTCTCTCAGCCAATCAGTGTTAAGCCTGCTCAATACAAAACCTCATGATTCCACAACCTCATGACCCGAGAGTGGGATCACAAGGTTTTTCCTCGGGTTAAAGATCTGGGGCAGGCAGGGAGATCCAAGATTGGCTCAGATAGTGCTGGATCCACAAAATTCAGGTTGGTTCAGTTCTCCCTCCCGCTCATCCCTAATATGTATATATATATATATATATATATATATATAAATGTTATTGATAGGGGCCCCCACATGTTTGTTTCCCAGGGGCTCCCACAGAACTTAATTTTGCCCTGAGTGAGGGTGGCACACAGAGCAACCACTGCTGTTTTCATAGAGGGGAAAGGAGGAGGAGGAGTTGAACTGCTTCTGTTACACTGCTGTGGGTGGGGGTGGGGGGCAAACAGAGCCAGTGATGCTGTTATCAGGGATGGGGGAGGGGGAGAACTGCTTGGAGTGTGTACACTAAGGATAGGATATAAAAAGACAACATTGAAATTACTGTACCAATGTTTATAAAATTAATTACAAAACATTGTTTAGACCTAAACGTTGGTTCTGAAACATCGATGTTAACTGATGTTGACCAATGTTTCTATTTTCTAAAGTAAACTGCTGTACCTGTAGGTGCTTAAACATAGAATACACTAATAAACTTCTGAAATCATACTTATTTTATGTTTATTTTATGTTGGCTTACAGTATGTATAGTCCCACATATTTCACTTCCTCAGAATGGCGCTCTTTGGGCCTGATTTCTGAGATGTACACTAACCCAATGGTTAGCACACATCTCCAATGGTGGGAGGACTGCACATGTGCAGGGGGTGTACTGAGCATGTGCAGCCCTCTGACTGCGAGTTTGCTTGCAGTGTCTCCCGGCCGCATCCTGATTGACAGATTGCGGTGTATTGGAGGTGGAGCAGGGATGTTCTCTGTCAGCGTTCCCAGATACAGTGGCATGTTGCCCCTGTTTTCTAGGAGGGATGAGGCCAGAGTCTGTATGGGTGCACGCAGACTTTCTGGCCTCGCAAGCTGCCAGGACCCGGCCAGGTTGTGGGAAGATTTAGCTCCTGCAGCCTGGCCTTAGGAACATCATCAACCATTAGTCACAATTGTTCTGATGGTGACACCAGGCTGCGGCCTCGGTCGCAGAGCTGAGATCACACAAAAGCAGCAAGGAGGTGTGCAACACCACCTTCTTCATTTGCATTTTAAATGGACAGAATTGCACAGTCACTTGTGTGTGCATATTTGCGGCGCTCTGCAATTCCATCAAGGCCCTTTGTGTCCTTTATTTACCTCAAAATAATGAGAACAAAAGGAAACAATCAAAGGCACTCATTTATTAATGAGTTTTATCACAAAAACGAGTGATAAATGTAACTGTGTATGAAAATTTTGCTCAAGCCAATCAGCTCCCAACTGTCACTTTTCTAACAGTTCACAGTTGAGAGCTGATTGGCTGGAGCACCATTTATCATACACAGTGAAATGTATCACTCATTTTGGTGATAAAACGCGTTAATAAATGAGGCCCATAGTGTAGTATTTTAAAATGATTGGGACACCGATGATGGTGATAAAATGATGAAGACACTGTTAGCAACCTCCACACTTCCAACACAGCCAGCAAACCTGCACTAAAGACACCAAAGGCACTCCCACCCTGCCAACACTGCCAGTACCCTTCACTGAGGACACTGCCAGCACTGCAGACCTGCCATTCCATGTACCGAGGACACCATTAGCAACTCCCGCACTTCCAACACAGCCAGCAAACCTGCACTGAAGACACCACTGGTGCTGCCGACATCGCCGGTACCCTTCATTGAGGACACTGCCAGCACTGCAGGACAGCCATTCCATGTACTGAGGACACCATTAGCAACCCCTGCACTGCCAACATAGCCAGAAAACCTGCACTGAAGACACCGCTGGCACCCCTGAACTGCCGACAGTGCCGATACACTTCACAGAGGACACTGCTAGCACCGCAGCACTGCCATCCCATGTACTGAGGACACCGTCAGCAACCCCCATACTACCAACACAGCCATCAAACCTGCAATGAAGACACCACTGGCACCCCCGCTCTGCTGACACCACCTGTACCTTTTACTGAGGACACTGCCATCACCAATGCACTGCCATTCCATGTACTGACGACACCATCAGCAACCCCGCTCTGCCGACACTGCTGTCACAGTAATTGCACTATTGGTGTATCCAACTCACACTGTATAACACACTGTAACCATGTTGGAAATTGGAAGCTGAACTACCACATTAGTGCCGCCCACTGTGTCACTTAGCTTAGTCAGCCAACTAGTTGGATGCAACCTTTTGACCTTAACTAGATGGAAAAAAAAAATATTGTGAGGCGGTCAAAATTGATCGGAAATTACTGTAAATAAATGTTTTTGAGGTTAATAATACTGTAGGAAAAAAACAGGCCCATTTTTTGTGATTTTAGCTGTTTATATGATATTTTAAGATAATATCCAGATCCAAAACCGAAAAACAAAACAGCAAGGAAAAAATTCCAAAACCAGATTCAGATCCAAAATACTGGAGCCATAAAATCACATTTTAGATAAATGACATAGAAAATAGCGCTTGGAAATATTGCTCTATATTTCATATGCTGAAAAAAAACTGTAGCTATATTTCTAGCTGGAACTAGATGTACAGCAAGCAGGAAAATTATATACTTGTGAGCAAGGTAAGACCAAGGGTTGGTGGTGGGGTGCGGGGAAGTGGAGTGTGTGTAGAAAGGCTGTTGCTGTGTTTTGGGTAGAGGAGGCACACAGAGCCACCGCAGCTATGATCAGAGAGGGGGAAGGAGGAGGAGAGCTGCTGCTATCACATTGCTGTGTGTGGGGAAGGGGAGCACATGGAGCCATTTATGGGGATTGGGGGAGGATAGTCGCTTGGAGTGTATGCACAAGACATAGGATATCAAAAGAAAACATTGGAACTGAAGTACCAATGTTTTTAACATTGACTTCATAGATAGTTCAGATCTAAACATTGGTTTTGGAACATCAATTTTAACTAATGTTTCTATTTTTTAAATTAAACTACTGTAGCTGAAGGTACTTAAACATATAATACACTAATATACTTCTGAAATCATACTTATTTAATGTTTATTTTATAGAGGCTTGCATTACATACACTCCAGCAGTTCAAAAAAACAACAGCACTCAGAGGACTCAAAAATTGCAAAACTCCTTTATTAGATCTGTTTAGACCTGGTACTTCTTAGGTAGCATACTACAAGCAGCCCTCCTGACACATTCAGAACCAGAAGTCAGAACCAGTGTACTTGTGTGAGTGCTTGTATGTTTAATAAAATGTTACTGTCTAGAGTGTGTGTGTTCTGTGGTTTTTTCATATTGCTTTTGCTGTGGAACTACAGCAAGCCCGTAATGTACCAGCATGCGGGGGAGGCTTGCTTTGACCTGCAGTTTCATAGCAAAAGAAAATATTTGTAACTATTTCAAATGTGCTACACTACACTATTGACCTACCCCTGGATAGGGAGACCCCTTTATTGGGGCAGGGTCAGCTCCAGGGGTAGCCACGCTCTGTGCTGGATAGGTAACATGCACCCTTGTAATGTCAGGCTGGGGGTGAGCTCAGCACTTCATCACTAGCTGGGCATCCTCCAGCCCTCTCCTAGCACTGAATGGATGCTGCCTGCATGCACACAGCATCCATTTAGCTACTCTGGGATCTGGCACCACCACACAGCTGCAGCGGTGGCGGTGCCCAACCTCCTGACCATACCACCCATGGGATACTTCGACCCATGGGTGGAACAGCAGGAAAGTGCTGTCCCACTGAAAGCGGGATATTGGTAGGGGTGCACCCTCTATGGGTCGGTGCCCCTTTCAACTGCACTGGTCAAACACCCCAAATGCCTGCCATGATAAGGGGGTCCTTAGCTCCCCAGGGATCCCTGGCCTGGGCTGAATAGTGGTCAAGGTTAATGCTGTGACTGGGGGGCCCAATGAAAGGGCTCCCCTGACTGTGGCATTAGCCCCCTCACTAGAAAAAGTCTGGTGCTGGTTGTGAATAATACAGGGGGACCCTACTCATATTTTCCCCCTGTATTTCCAGAACCAGATCAGTGCCCAGTGCTAGTTGCGCACTGCCCCTATGTCATTTATCCCCCATATTTTAGCAACCAGGGTTGGTTCTGACTAGCCCAATGCTTGTTGTGCTTAAGTACAGGGGACCCCTATGTCATTTTTTTTACCATGGCAATACAGACAGGTCTCTCTGACCCTGTCTATGCTCTGTGTCAATGACCCACATGCATGTAGCATGGATCTCCTGATCCATGTGTCCATCTGTGTCATTGAAATACATAGCAGCACAGAGGGGTCTCACTGATCCCATCCGTGCTTCTATGTCAATGTACAAAAGTGTCTCAATACACAAAGGGCAACATTAATGAATAGTAACAAAAGACAGGGGAGGGCTAATGAAAATGTGATTTGTTATCTGTCTGTGGAAAATGTGCAGCCTTTACAAAATGAATTCCTCCCCCTGCCCTCTGTGTTAAGAAAAGCAAAGGGTTTACCTGGAGAAGGACATAAACATATAGTAAATTACTGATGGTCAGTTTTTGAATTATACTGTATATATATTGAATCATAAAAAATTATTTTTGGAGAAAAAATAGGTTTACACTGAGATTCAAACCCTAATTTCCTGGTGTGATGTGCAGTCACCTTACCACTACGCTATAACACCTACAGGGAAATACTGAAGTATTTTACCTCTTACATAGTGAAAATGAACTGAAACTGACTGCTTCTGTTCTAGATCCAGCTAGAAATATAGCAACAGTTTTTTTTCAGCATATGAAATATGGTGCTATATTTTCAAGTGCTATTTTCTATCCTGTAGGAACTTTTACTGTATATGTAGCCAAAGTATTCAGGGAATTTTGTAAGCCTGTCTGTCACTGCAATGGAATGCAGCTTACTGTATAGGATCTTTCTCTCCAGCTTTCTACTTAGGCAGCCACAGTATACTTTTCTAAAAATGCCACCTGCTGTCTGTAAAGTGGTACTACACTATATTTCAGCATCCTTAGACATGTCCCGACATGTATATCTTGGCGGGGCTGGTTATCTGATGCCATGAATGGCAGGCCATGGCTCAATTTTCACAAAGGTGTATGTGGACACATTTTTAGATCTATATCTACTTGCCTGTAAATATAGAGGCAGGAATACCTATACTAGTCACTTTATCAACATCACAGATATGACTTTTTCAGAATTATTGCCAGTACACAGAGGGGGAGATAGAAATCATTGCATCAGAAACTTAAATGTTTGGTTATAGAAGTGTTGTTATGAGGAGGTATTTGGACTGAAAGTCCATAGCCACGCAATCTGGCAAGATAGAAGCTTATACAAATTTGATGGCCTGCACCCATCTTCAAAAGGAACTAGAAAATTGAGTGAACAGTTTGAAAGTTTCACCAAGAATTATTTAAACTAGAAGAGGGGGACAGTGAACCAAACAAGAAAAAATAAATCTGATCCCTCAACCAAGAGGTATTATTTCTGCTGGCAAATGGAAGAGGAAGCACATACACAGCAACAGTAGATACTTCAGAACAAAACCAAATAAACATAGGCAGAGAGATGAACATACCTAGGAACATGAGAAATAAGCAAACAAATAAAACTCTAAGTGCAATGTGTGCAAATGCTAGGAGCTTAGAAAATAAAATCCCCAAACTAAATTGCGATAATGACAAGGGGTGATCTGGATATTGTGGCTATTACAGAGTCATAGTGCAATGAAAATCATGACTGGGACATAGCTATACTGGGATATACTTTATTTAGGAATGACAGAATGGGTAGAATACGAGAAGTAGCAATGTATGGCAAGGAAAGCAGAACTATTACATCAATACATTGTATGGAAGAAAAAAATGAGTCTGTTTGGGTGACTATAGAAACAGGGGAGATAGTGATTCTTCGTATTGGGGTGATCTACAGACCACCAGGTCAGGAATAGGAACTGAACAATAAACTATTGCAGGACATCACTAAAATGGCATTAAAAGGAGAGGTTATAATCATGGGAAATTTTAATCTACCTGACATAAGCTGGGAGGTGTCTGTGGTAATTTCCACTAGAAGTAGGGACATCCTGAATTCATTGCAGGGAGCCTCCCTCCAGCAATTGGTGGTGGAGCCCACTTGGAAAGATGCATTACTAGACTTTATACTTACAAATGGAGAAAGAATATCTGATGTAAAAGTGGGTGAAAACCTGTGATCCAGTGATCACCAAGCAGTATGGTTCAGAATAAAGACATACTGACTCACCCCATACAAAAACAAAGGTGTTTTTAGGAAGGCTAATTTTGCAGGGATGGGAAGACGTGTAGGCAAATCTTTGGCAGAGTGGAGGAACTTGAAAGGAGTGCAAGAGAGGTTGGAAAATGTAAATAGTGCAATACTAATGGAAACAGACCTTTGTATCAAAAGGGTTCGGAAAACCATAAGAAAAGGGAAGCCAGTGTGGTTTGGGAAAGAGGTAGCAAGTATTATGAAAGGAAAATCAAGCAGATGCAAAATAATGAGGGCAAGGAGGTGTATCTTGTAAAACAGAAGGAGGCTAAGAAAGTAATCAGATGTGCAAAGGCAAAAGCTGAGGAGAAAATGGCACAGTCAGTGGGTAAAGGGGCAAAACTTTTTTTTAAGCATATAAGTGAAAGGAGAAAAAGAAAAGGTGGAATAAAAAGACTAAAGACAGAAAGAGGGAGTCTTGTTGAGGGAGACAATATAATAGCTGATCATCTTAATAATTATTTTTGTTCAGTATTCACTACTGAAAGAGAGGGCAAGGGGCCACAGTTAAATTGCAGGTGTAATCAGAGGGTAGGAACAAGCACATTTACAGAGGAGAAGATCCTAACAGAACTCTCAAAACTGAAAGAGGATAAATCAATGGGTCCAGATGGGATATATCCAAGGATACTAAAAGAGCTTAAAGGGGTGCTGGTAACACCATTAACAAAATTATTCAACCAGTCACTAGCTACTGGATTAATTCCAGAGGTCTGGAAAAGAGCAAACATCCCACTGCACAAAAGTGGGAGCAAGGAAGAGGCAAGCAACTACCGACCAGTGACCCTTACATCAGTATTAGGAAAATTGATTAAAACACTCTTAAAAGAAAGAGTTGTAGATTATCTCAAATCCAGCAATTTGCAGGACGCCAAACAGCATGGATTTACTGGGGGGGTGATCTTGTCAAACAAATCTTATTGACGTTTTTGACTTGGTGACTAAGGAAAAAGATAAAGGGGGACCATAGATATAGCTTATCTAGACTTTAGTTAGGTTTTTGCCACTGTTCCACATCGCAGACTGTTAAATAAACTGCAAAGCATGGGTTTGAATACAAATATAATTGAATGGATAAGAGCATGGCTACAGGATAGGAAACAGAGAGTTGTAGTAAACAGAGTGCAGTCTCAAGAGGGAAATGGTACCAGTGGAGTAACTCAGTGATCTGTACTTGGACCAGTGCTTTTTAATATCTTTATTTGTGACACTGCAAATGGTATTGAAGGGAAACTATGCCTTTTTGCAGATGACACAAAGGTATGCAACAGGGTAGACCCACCAGGAGGGCTAAAACAATTGATTGATGATCTAGGTAGACTAGAGGAATAGTCAAGAATGTGGCAACTACAGTTTAATGCCAAAAAATGCAAGATCATGCACTTGGGTCTCAAATATCCAAAGGCTAAATATAGTATTAATGGCACTATACTGGAAACTACAGAAGAGGAGAGAGATCAAGGAATAACTATTTCAGGTTACTTAAAGGCAAGCAAACATTGTAACAAAGCAATGAGGAAGGCAAGTCAGATGCTTGGTTGCATCGTGAGAGGAATCAATAGCAGAAAGAAAGAAGTGATAATACCACTGTATAGGTCATTGGTACATCCTCATCTCGAATTCTGTGTTCAGTTCTGGAGGCCATATATCCAGAAGGATATTAATAGATTAGAGACTGTACAAAGAAGGGGAACTAAAATGGTGCAGGTCTACACCACAAAAATATCAGGAAATACTTAACGATCTTAATATGTATAGTTTGGAGCAGAGAAGGGAAATGGGGGACATGATAGAAATGTTCAAATATATAAAGGGTTATAACAAGGTAAAGGAAGGGGACATTCTTCAATAAAATAGAAGTATTAGAACAAGAGGACATGTTCTGAAACTGGAGGGTGGTAGGTTGAGGGGAAATTTGAGGAAATATTACTTCACATAAAGGGTAGTGGACAAGTTGAATAGCTTCCCATCAGAGGTGGTAGAGGTTAAGATAGTAGAGCAATATAAACATGCATGGGATAGATGTAAGAATATCCTTCAGAAGAAGTAAGGAT
This sequence comes from Taudactylus pleione, assembly GCA_031769625.1. NCBI lineage: Eukaryota > Metazoa > Chordata > Amphibia > Anura > Myobatrachidae > Taudactylus > Taudactylus pleione. The sequence continues at coordinate 909,416 of JAUIMM010000145.1, read as the reverse complement.
CAATAAGGGTTGAGGTAACAATATGTTTAAAATGGAGCAGACTAGATGTGCCAAGTGGTTCTTATCTGCTATCAAATTCTATGTTTCTATGTTTTTATGATACATAGAGAATAGTTTTGCCATAAGAAAGTAAATAGGAATCACACCTGCCTTGACAATTCATCTAAAATTCCATCTGTAGTGGATTTCCCCTATCTTAATATATCAGCAGCTAGTTTTATGTATGCCCATGTCTTGCAAGTGACTGACAGTTGTTATAAGGATACCTGAATTTTGTATGAATTTAGATGATAAACAATGTATAGGAGAGAAAATTAACTATAAGGATACATATAGTTAGAACATTACATGTTAAATTACAAAAATTGGGTTACAATAATTGTACAAAAACAATTTTGTAACTAAGAAGACTAATACTTGCTCATTTACCAATCTAAGTTGGTACTCAGTAAATAATGTGGGGTCTTTGGTTTTGAGTAATGCCTTGTTTTAACTACAAAAGTGTACTTTAGTTGCACTTTTGACAATGCAACTTGCACAGATGCAGCAGGAAACAATACAGTTTTCTCTATGGCATATATGAGACATACTAAAGTAGTGGGCATGCCATTACCTAAGGGTATGTGGAAAATGGGCTGTTTATTGGATTCCCCTGGGAGCTAGTGGACAATGCATAAAAATATGGATTGAAAAAGATCAAAGGCAATACAACAATCTATATGTGATCAGACAAAATATCACAATGAAACAATCGATCTCATGTAGGCAAAATAATTCTTATACAATGGAAAGTTACATGTAGCAATTCAGTGTGCTTGATCAAATGTTTTGGTGATGATCAATAACATGAAAAGAGAAAAAAAATAACAAGGACTAATTTGTTGTAATATTGTAGATTCAGGTAATTAATTTCCCCTAATCGGTGGATGGAAAATGAGGAAGTAAGGTAGTTTCCCCAAAGGTATGGACAGATCCTCACCACAACTAGACACTGGAATATAGCATACCAGGAACTCACTTTGATCAGGTGTGCAAAATACTTATAAAGGTATATTTACTCCATCAAGTATTGTATGACTAATGTTAATACGTACCCCGACTCACATAAATCATGATAGGGATCTGCATATAAAGGTTTCTCTTAGGCTCAAAGATGTGCGTAATGTGTCTCAAAACAATATTAGAAAAGTGTATTTTATTCCAAAAATAATTTTAAAAGAACCAATAGTAAGGTCAGGTTCTTAATATAAAAGTTCATAAACAGAGTCCAGATAACAACGGGATGGAGAAATGGAGCCTTCAAATATGCAGGAAAATTTCCAAAAACAGCAAGTGAAAAAGGTCCAGACTTTAAAACTTGTTATCTAGAAAACCAGCATACCTCCAATAAGTACCATTGATAGAATCTCTGTGAATGTCCCTTAAGTAGTTCTCAACTCCCAGCACCAATACCATTTCCATCCTTCCTGGATCTTTTTCAAGGTGTAACTGTGGAATGAGTGTTGTGGGTATTTATGCCACATGACCGGATGTCATGTGAATAATTTCAATAAATGAATAAATGTTGGCAAATGCATACATAGATATAATCAACAATCAACTAAAAACACTCATAAGATATAAAACCAATCACTAAATATAAAATTACTAAAAGGAAAAGTGGAAAATCGCTAAACCGGATTTGCTGCATGTCACATGTTCCCCATATCTTGCACTGCTGCGGTGAAGCTGGAAATAATTATTCAAGGAAATGAGGGATGGAGATCAGTGGTGTACCGCAACAGCATAAGTGTCATGATCCACCCACGTTCCAGAGGGCAGAAACGGACAAGTGGAGGGGAAGACTTAATGTGGTAGGAGGCTGCTTAACCAGAAGTGCCCTAATCCATTTGCGTTTCATAGTTCAGTGTAATGGAAATTATGTTCCTGGCATTCCTGAATATGGTTCAAATCCATTTATAATATCAAAGAATATAATGAATAAATTATGTACAAAAATATAGTATAAATATATATAGGAACAGGAATAAAAATTCAAGAATAAAAATACATTATCACCAAAAACAACCTAGCAGCACAGATAGAAGCTAAAATTTTATGAAGATTTAGAGCTTGTGATCCCTAACCTATAAAAGGGTAACATGAATAAAAAAAAATTATTTAATTTAATTGATTTTAAAAACCATTTTAGTTTGAAGTCTGAATTAAGACCTCTGGGGATTAGAGTTTTTAGTTTGAAAATCCATTCCATTTCACATCTTGCTAGGTTTCCTTCAATGTCACAATCTTTCCAGTTAAGTTTTATTTGTTGTATAACTTAGAATTTTTTTATACCAGATGTTGAACAATTATGTTGTTTATAAAAATGCCCAGACAGTGTATGTGTGCGGAGGCCCTTTTTTATATTGCATAGATGTTCTGCTATACGTGTCTTCAGGGATCTTCTAGTTCTGCCTATATACATAAGGCCACTCTCACATTCTATAAGGTATATTACATTCATCGTGTGACAAGTAAAAAAATCATGAATTTTGAATTTAGAATCATTGACTTTGAATTCCGTGTGTTTAGATTCTTTAGAATAAATGGTTCTACCGATTATGCATGTCCCACACCTGTGGAACCCCTTAGTTCTCACCGGGTTGAGGGACCCATAGGGTAAAAAACTGTGAACTAACTATTTTAAAGTTTGTTCCTCTTCTATATATAAACTTAGCTTTAGTGGGTAAGATGTCTTTCAGAACTGGGTCCCTAAGAAGAAGATGCCAGTGATTTCTAATGATTCTTTCTTGTTTTTTGTAATTGGATCCAAGATCTGATATAAATGAATATTCAAAGGTGCTAGTATTGCTATTCTTATATTTCCCCTTCAAAACATCTGTTCTATTAATGTTATTGACTTCACATTCTGCTTTCACTAAGATTTCTTTTCCATATCCCTTAAAGGCAAATTTATTCTTCATTGTTTGGATATGTTCTCTAGAGTGTGCTTCTTCACTGCAATTTCATTTTAATCTGAGGAATTGCCCCATGGGGATCCCCCGTAACCAATTTGGATGATATTGGCTATTATAAGGAATAAAGCTGTTGGAATCTGGAGGTTTTCTAAATCCTCTAGTATGGAATGCATTGTCCTTTATATATAATGTTATGTCCAAGAAATGTACTTCTATTTGACTAATAGTAAGAATTAAATGTATGTTGACATGATTGGAATTCAAAGTTCATAGAAGTTTTCCAAATCCTGTCGAGAACCTCTCCATAAAAATAAGATGCAATCTTTATATCTATGCCATGACATCAAGTTCACACCTGCCTGCTCATGTAGCCACACTGAGTCTTCCTCCCAGAGAGACAAGAAGAGATTGGCATAGCTAGGTGTTAACTTGGTGCCCATGGCTGTGCCAACTTTCTGAATATAATATTCTCCTTCAAAAGAGAAGTAATTGTTTTCAAGAATAAACTGAATGCCTCCCAAGATTAAATCTATTTTTTCTGGAGACATATCAGTCTTCTCTAAATACCACCTAGCTACAATTTTTCCATCCTTGTGATTTATGACAGTATACAAAGAGCTAACATCTGCTGTTCCCAAATATGTTTTCTTCCCTTTGTATATATTTTTATTTTGTTAATAGTGTCTGTGGTGTCCTTCAAACACGATTTATTATTGACCACTATTGGCTGTAGACAAAAGTCAATAAACTCAGAACGATTGGTGGTTAGACCTCCTGAACCTGAAATGATAGGTCATCCAGGGGGGCTGTGGGATTTTTATGGACTTTAGGCAGAACATAGATTGTTGGAGTTTTTGGATTTTGTATATTTAAAAATTCATACTCCTTTTTATTAATGGTACCAACTTCAGAATGTTGGTTGTGTAACTTCAAGTAATTACCCCTAATTCTTGCAGTGGGGTTTCCTTTTAATTTTTGGTATGTTCCATCCTTATTTAGTTGCCTGGATATTTCCTTAATGTAATCTGTTTTGTCCTTTATGATGAGACCTCCCCCTTTATCACAGGGTTTAATTACTATAGTCTGATCGTTTTTGAGGGATTTGATGGCCTCTCTTTTTCCATTGATATTAGAAACTTGTTTACCTTTCCACCTGACCTTTTTGTCAGTTTTATTTATTTTGGCCATGTTTTCTATCACTACTTTTCTGAAGCTTTCAATCATGCAGCCCTTTAGGTGGGATGGAAAAAAAGTGGATTTTTTTTTAAGATGGGTGATATTATTTCATCTGTTTGTAATGCATCTTTTGATTCCATAGAAAATAATTTTTTTAAGGTAAGTTTTCTAGAAAACTTTTGGATATCTATATAGATTCTAAATGGGTTATTTGAAGTGGTTGGTGCAAAATGCAGACCATTCTGAAGAATTTTCTCTTCAGCTATCATTACATTTGTTTAACTAAGATTGAAGATTTTTATTTTATTATTAATATCTTCTTTCTCGTCCAATGGAATGTCATTCAAGTTTTCCTTTTTCTTTCTCATTGACCTTTTCTTTTTGCAGCCACCTTTTTTAATCTCTTTAAATAATTTAAAACTGTGGGGTTCTGCAGGTATTCTTCTGTCCTAAAAAAGGTCTATGATCCATACTATACTCATTAAATGGCTAATATCTGTTATATGTTGTTGTTGGCTGTCTTCTATTCCATCTATTAGTTCTATAACTATTTTTCAATGACCTCCTAGAATATGTCCATCTGTTTTCATGTTCAGGATTTCTATATCTTCTAGGGGACATATAGTTATCATGGTGGTTGTATATTTCTAAATGATCGATTGGATACCTGGTGTTATTGATATTGTATCCTTCCTCTTTCATGTAATCTTCTATGTTGTTTTCTGGAAAGTGTACTCTTTTTCTAGATTTTTTATCTTTCACTGTAGGATCAAATGGTGTGATGTCCTTATCCCTATTTTATTTTAAGTCTTTTAATTTTCTTACCCTCATATCCACCATTTTTATAAATTTCCTATCCTTCTTTAATTATTTTGTTTTTCTCAATTAGATCCTTCATTTGTTTATTGATATTTAGTTTTAGTTCTTTATCTAAAATGACAAACTCTGGGAGTTGTTTGAAAGGTTGTACTAATGTCTGTATAACCTATTTTTTCTATTATATCTCTCAATTTCTCTGTTCTCTCTTAAGTATCAGTTGTATGAGGGAAAAGGAACAGATTTCTAATATTTTGTTCCATTCGTTTTTAAACGGGATACTAGAGTCCTGAAATGTGGGTATTTCTTTTATTCTAAGGGCTTTTGGTATGATTTAATCAGCAACGCATTTTTTAAAGTTGCAATCTCCCACCATAAAGCATTCTCTTTAAGTAATAAGGAACTTAATTTACTCATTGCAGTCTGGACAATGTCTGCCTATGCAATTCAGTGTGTGAATGTTACTGGCCACTTAGATCAATACCTGAGAAACATTAATTTGGAACATGACCTGGTCCCCATTGATCTCACAAACTGTACATGAAACATCATAGTAAAAGGGAAGTGAAAAAGAGAACATAAAAATGTAAAATGTTGTATTGAAAGTTACATCAATTGTCAATCAATCTTTGTGTTTATTTAATTTCCTGCATATGCGGAAAACAATATGTTGGATGGACAATTAGAACTATGAATGTTAGATTCTTAGAATACAGAAGAAATTTTCTGAAAGCTAGCACACTGTAAAGTGTGTCTCGTCATGATACATCCGTACATAGGGGGGATATGAGTGTTCTTTCAATACAAGGTATTGAACATATTTAAACAACAGAAGGGGGTAGATTTAATCAGTTATCCAAAAGGGAAGCATTCTGGATTTTTGCCCTAGGTACCTTGACACTGGGTGGTTTGAATGAGAACATAGAAGTGAATAACATCTGAAGCAAGTATATTTTGAGTATGGATACTGTATATGAGTCTATATAATTAATTACCTGTCCCTTTTGTCCCACGATAGATTGTTTTTCTATCTCATTGGGAAAAGAGGAGGTTTAGTAATGTTAGTTTATATGATTAGATTTTATGAATTGTACATATTTAAATAGGTGTAATGAGTATGAATTTGTAAGTGCTGTAAAAAGAAATGAAGATAAACAAAATATAAAATAATAAAGAAATAATAAAAAATGAATAAATAAATCCCAAATAAAGATCATATCATAATAATGGTATAATGAGTATCAAGCAATAATAACAATAAAGACACAAGTCCCATATTGCTGTTTAGGTTGTGATTTGAGCTTGAGACCTATTGCTAGTGAAGGTTACCGACTGATACATTGAGACCTATTGCTAGTGTTGATACATTGTGCTAAAACAATTTTTTACTTTGTAATATACCCCACAGTATTTTGAATGATGAAAAATATATATTAATAACAATAAATTAGAATAATCTCAAAAAGTATTGAACCTGGGTTTCTTGGGTCTTAGGGCCTGATTCAGAGCCGGATGCTAATTGCGCTCGCTCGTTCAGAAAAAAGGGGTGGCTATTCAAATGAACCATTCGCTCTTTGCGGTCTGTTCACGCCTCTAGGTCTGTACGAGCGAACAAAACATGTGGTCGTTTTTTTGAAAACTACGCCCCTGGCCGCTCGCATCCTACGTCATGTCCGCTATTTATTTGATTAATTGAGTACATCGACCAGCGTATGAACTGCTCGCTATTCTTGTGGTTGGTTTTTCCTACCGCAATCTTGCGAGCAGTTCTGACTATAAAATAACCCAGTGACGTGGTCAATGACGCTGCTGTATTATTTATGCACACCCTTAAAACGCCCGTTTTGACCTTTAAGCACACCTGCGTTCGGATCTCCACTCCCCGTTTTCAAGCACCTTCCCCTGTTACCACCCACATACGCCTCCGCCTGTCACTCAAAAGAGCAGGCATTCGCTATTTAGCGAACAAACTATTTTTGGCCGCACTGACTGGTTCACACATGCATATTACGATTCGTACGCATGCGCAGTTGAGCAAACATCGCTTGGAACAAACGAGCGGCCGCTTACGAGCGGCTCTGAATCAGGCCCTTAGTGTGCTGTGCCTACTGTAAGTCTGTTGAGTTGAATTCTAACCTTTTTTGGCTAGAGCTCCATCTCTGTTTTTATTAATACAAATATTAATTGTGTTGTAATTAGAGATGTGCACCGACCCTCACGTTTTGGTTTTTGTTTTAGATCTGGATCTCCCCTGGATTTGGATCTGGATTGGTTTTGCCAAAACCTCACCTCTATGTTTTGTTTTCATGTTTAGGTTTTGGATATGGATTTTTTCTTAAAAAATAAAAAAACAGCTAAACGCACATAAAATTGGTTTCTACAATATTAATAACCTCAATAACATTTATTTCCACTCGTTTCTAGTCAGTTTTGACCACCTCAAAGCTCACAAGGGGACCAGGAAGCATGCTTTCCAAAAATAAATTTTCAATTGACTTAAATAATGCTTTGCAAATCTTCTATAAAGGCATTTCCCAACCTGTACAGGGACATAAAAAAAACATTGGGCCTGATTCAGACCCACTCGCGAGCGGCTGTCCGCTCGCAAGTGGGTCGATGTTATGGACTGAGCATGCGCACGACGGAGGGAGCTCCGTCGTGCGCATGCGCCAGATGCGACGAGCAAAGGAAAGTCCTTCGCTCGTTGTGTCCAATCAAAGGGGGCGTGCTGTCAATGTTGATTGACAGCACGCCCCCTTTGGTGGGCGTGCCGGGGCATGCCTCCCTGACGGGGGCGTTCCCACGGGAACGCCTCTCATCAGAAGCCGGCCCACTGACATCACTAGTGATGTCAGTGGGAGTGATTTTGGCTCTGATAGAGCCAAAATCACTCCGGAGTTTGCGGTTGAAAACCTCAACCGCAGGCTCCGGCTCGCAAATTCGATGGTCGCGATGGTCTTGACCATTGCGACCATCACAATGCACGCTCGTATAGCCTGTGGGTGGTGACCCACAGCTATACGAGCGTCCAGGAGGACGCTCCATGAAAATGGAGCCCAGCCCTCATTCAGAGCGTGCACTCTGCTCAGAGCGTGCGCTCTGCTCAGAGCGTACGGCTCTGAATGAGGGCCATAGTTAGTGGCCTTCAAACTGCCATTGTTCCCACTGTCCACTTAATCATATGAGATATATCGTGAACAAGTGGAACAGGGCAGCAAATCCAACATTTCAGACCTAAGGTTTAAGAATTACGTTGTGTCTTTCTTGGGAATTCTTTCTTGAGCACCATGCCTGCTTGCTTGGAGTTGATTTTTTTCTTCTCAGAAGGGGACCAGGAAGCGTGCTTTCCAAAAATAGACAATTGACTTAAATAATCATTTGCAAACCTTCTGTTCTGTAATGGAATTTCCCAACCTGTACAGGGACATTAAAAAAAACAGAGTTAGTTAGTGGCCTTCAAATTGCCATTGTTCCCACTGTCCACTTCTCTTAGATATGTGAATGTTAGAATAGAATGTAGAAGGCCAAAAATTGGGTGGACCACACATGGCTGATTGATCAACCTTGGTGACTGGATTAGTGTCATAAGGAAGACACCCTGCGCAGTTGCGCCGATGACAGTGACAGCGTGGTATAAAATTGATAATAAATTAATTAAAAAACAATTCATTGGGTGAAGTTTCTGGCTGTTAAATTGATCATAAATTAATTAAAAAACAATTCATTGGGTGCAGCCCCTGGATGTTAAATTGATCATAAATTAATTTAAAAACAATTCATTGGATGCAGCCCCTGGCTGTTAAATTGATCATAAATTAATTTAAAAACAATTCATTGGGTGCAGCAATGCCCCAGCCAGCAGATAATGGAAAGGAAAAGGGTGCAAGATGGAACAGTCCTTGGGCCCTCCCACCCAACCTTATGTTGTATACGAAACAGGACAGTTTAACAAACTAATCATTTCAGTGACAAGGACTGCCAATTGTGGCTGAAATGATTGGTTTGTTTGGACCCACATAAAGCAAGCTGCAAATGTGCACTGGACATGGAACTGAAAATTATCCCATACACAAACTGGCTTTACATTACAAGTTGTCCTCATCCTCATCATCCCCATCAGTGTGTACATCCTCTCCTTCACACAATATTAATTTGTCCCCACTGGAATCCACCATAGGTGCCTCTGTAATTTTTTTTTTGTAATTGTTGGTAGAGGTCTTCCTCATGGAATTTGTAATTCATTTTAATGAACATCATCTTTTCCACATTTTGAGGAAGTAAACTCCTATGTCAATCACTGACAAGGTTGCCAGCTCCACTGAAAACTCTTTCGGAGAACACACTGGAGGGTGGGCAACTTAAATAATGTAAAGCCAGTTTGTGTATGGGACTCCAAATTGCCTATTTTTCCTGCCAGTACAGAAAGGGACTGTATGACATGTCTATTAGGATGTTTTCTCTGAAATAGTCCTCCACCATTCTGTGAATGGAACCCATATCACAAATAGTCACGGTAAAAGACATGTCACTAGTAGGCAGTTCTCTCAGGCCGGACCAGATGTCATTTTTTGGTGAAAGATCTGCATGACCAGCAGGCATTCTGTAAGGAAAATTTAGATTTTTCCTGGTAGCTATTGAAACTGAAGGAGGAGATGATGGCGTTTCACATGCGGCTGAGGCTGACAATATTTTTACCAACAGCTCTTTGCATAGTTTTAGATTTTGGTCTGTTGAAAAAAAACTAACAAGGTAGGACTTAAACCTAGGATCCAGAATGGTTGCCAAAATATTTTTTTCAGATTTCAATTGATTGACGACTCTTGGATCCTGGTGAAGTGAATCAAGGGCTTGATCCACCAGTTCAACATACTTTGCACAATTGCTATGTTTCAGCTCCTCCTTCAGTTTCTCCAGCTGTTTTTTCAAAAGTCTGATGAGGGCAATGACCTGACACAAGCTGGCAGAGTCTGAACTAACTTCATGTGTGGCAAGTTCAAAGGGTTTGAGAACCTTGCTCAACACGGAAATTATTCTCCACTGTGCTTGAGTAAGGTGCATTCCCCCTCTATGGCCTATGTCATAGTCCATTGTATAGGCCTGGATGGCCATTTTCTGTTCCTCAATCCACTGAAGCATATAGAGGGTAAAATTCCACAGAGTTGCTACCTCTTTTTTCAGCTAATGGAAGGGCAAATTTAACAGTACCTGCTGGTCATGCAATCTTCGTCAAGTGGTCACCGAATGTGCAAAATGTCCGGATATTTTGTGGGCCACCAAGAGCATCTCGTGCATGACCATGTCAGTTTTTAAAAAACATTGCGGTGCCAAATTAATTGTGTGAGCAAAACATGGGATGTGTTGGAATTCACGCACATGTAATGCTCTAACAATATTGGTGGCATTGTCCGAAATTACAAATCCCGAGGAGAGTTCCTGCGGGGTAAGCCATTTAGCAATTATTTCCCTGAGGTTCTCAGTGGTATGTCTCTTAGTGAACCAGTTATACAAAGAGTAGCCTGCCACTGTATCAGCTGTCTTTTGGTAGATGTTGCTGCTGATTTTGCTGTTGTAGGATATACACCTACCCAGTCGGCTGTCATAGTCTTGTAATCCTTAGATTGCCCTGTCCCACTTGTCCACATATCAGTGGTCAAATGTACAATGGGTACAACGGCATTTCTGAGGACATTAATAAGGTTTTTTTTAATATCCCTGTACAGACTTGGGATTGCTGTTCTAGCAAAGTGGAAACTAGTAGGGATCTGGTAATGAGGATTTTGTGCGTACTGCATTTAAGCCTAACATGCACGTGCACACACACACAGAAAAATATAAAAGACCCTTTGATTGATTGATTTTTTTTTGTTTTTAGCATGATTGGAGTTGAGCTGGATCTTGTATGGTACTGCGGTTAAGCCTAACATGCATGCGCACATGCACACACACACACACAGAAAAATATAGAAGACACTTTGATTGATTTTATTTTTGACAATATTTTTTTTTTGAGTCCAGAACTTGGGCTCAGAGATGGACACAGAACAAGACCAGGACACAGCAGACAGCCCAAAGGGATCAGCAGACAGCACAGTGACAGTGACAGCACCGTGACCTGAGACCAGAATGGATCAGAAGTCACCAGCCCAGGACACAGCAGACAGCCCAGATGGATCAGCAGACAGCACAGTGACAGTGACAGCACTGTGACCAGAGACCAGAATGGATCAGCAGTCACCAGCCCAGTACACAGCAGATAGCACCAGCACCTCTCCCAACACTGCACTACCCACCCTGCCTGTTCAGTCTCTGCAGCCAGAGTGAAATGGCATCTGTCGCATGGTCCCTTATATACTGCATTGATCATAGAGACAAAAGCTTGTGAACCACGAGATTTCAGACCCTATCATTTTGCCTTGGTTTCAAGATCTGACCAGGTGGGAAACTCTGTGCCTGCTCGGATCTGACTCGGTTATGCTAAATTTGGGTGGGTTCACAAATCTGGAAACCGAACCCACTCATCTCTAGTTGTAATATATATGTACTGCATTAAATTTATTTATTTTTATTGATATTAAGTTGTTTATTTTTATTATGTAAGTTAAAACACTGTGATAATGTGTTTAACATTTACCTATAGGACCTCAGGATGCATCTGAGTTTAACTATCTCATTGATATTTTTATTGGTTTATGAGGAGTAAGGAGGGGTATATAAGAGTTCACAATGAGTACACCAATATACTGACCCTTTGAGGAAACCGCCACAAGATGGAGAAATGCGTCAGTTAACACCCAGTATCCAGCTTTCATATACTGAAATCTTTTAATACCTTCCATTTAAGTTATCATTACAAAGGCCATGTACTAGCAGTGTGTGGTGGACTATACCGGTGGCATTGTCTCCCTAAACAATGATCAATACAGGGAGGAATCACTGGAAGTATAAACAGCACAGTGGAGTCTGTTTCTGGACCGATGTCACTCCCGAGGATCAGCAGGGAAAAGGTAGCTGGGTAATTATTCTGGGAAGGTCTGTGTGTATATACACAAGCCGCTACAGTTGTTACTATATTGGAGAGCAGTTTTGTTACTTTGTATTGGATTTGACATTATATCATTGAGTGCTAACACTGCAGAGAGACTTACCAAAATAGCTATATAAATGTGCTGGAACTGATACTAAATTAACAACAATAAAAGGAGACTAAGTGACTGCTTTTTTAGCTAAATTCACTGCTTGGGAGGAGCAGATTGTTTCTGATTGTAAATGAATATATGGATACTTATATTTTTATAAGTTGTGGATAATCTAACTTAAGGCTGTATAGATTGTCATTGTATGTGCATAATCTTATGACTGTTTAATAAATACTATATATTTCATATGGTTCATGGGGTCTAAATAAGCGTACCCAAAGGTGAACAATCTTCAGTTCACCTTATTGTTTTTGTATTAAAAATGGAATATGTCCTTTAGATTCTCAGATGGTGAGTGTACTGCTGGAGTACTTTTTTCCATTATCTACTATTTTCATGGTAGAAAAGCTGATTTCAGAAATATTAACTTTAATGGATTAGATGGTAGGAGAATTGGTTGTTTCCATTGATCAAACATTGGATGAAGAAGCCCAAATTCAGAAAGTCACTTGCAGTATAGAATGGCACTGGGCCAATTATTGGCAGCTGAAGGTGGCACATGTGCTGTAGTAGGTCAAGAATGTTGTACATATATAGACAATGAGTCAGAAATTATTAAGCTTTTGAATAAGGTTAAGAATTATAGAAAACATGAAAAAAGTAGGTGCTAGAAAAAGCTGAGACCCTTTTGGGTAGTTGGGATTAAGTGTTGCTAACTTTTATCTAGAATAATATAATATACTGTATTATGTTTGGCATCATTAATTTAGGCATAATATTCATAAGCTTCAAGTGTGGACAAATTATTGTGTCCACTGTATTAAGGAGTTCCAAACGTTTAAAGTGAAGAAATAGAATACTTAATTTTAGATTAGGAAACACAACAAGTTTTGTATACTGACTTGCAGAGAACATATGAATATCTCACTAATGCAAGTCTATATGAGAGCCTAGAAGGAAGAAATATAGGAAGAAGGAATGTTGAAAATGTTGAAGAATAATTAGTTGTATTGTTACTCTGTGGGTCTAACCAAAGATCAATATAACAATTAGGGACACCTCACCTGATGTGGCAAGTATCATCTTTTAATCTAGTCCCCCGTGCATCTGCCCTTTGTAAATTATTCTAAACCTCCTTAGTAATTCAGATAATAACTTTTTTGATTTGTGTTATAACATGCAGATAATAATCAGCAGAAAGAAGAATAACATGGATAATTGAATATAATATGGATGGTAAATTATCATAGAACGCTTTTTAATAGTATATGGCTTTAGCACTGAAGTTTTAAATTGAACATTTTACATGCTTTTTATTTTCATAGATATATTTGGAAACAGACACCAGCAGTTAATGAATCATAAGGCATATAATAAGGTACTTTTCAGAAGAAAAAAGGCTGTTGTCGATGGGCTAGCAGTTAGTCCTCTTGTACTGCTGGAGTTGTTGGTGATGGGCTGGTAGTTCCTTCCCCCCATCTATGCCTTGAGCTGTTGTTGATGGGCTAGCAGTAAGTCCCCATGTAAGCCTTGAGTTGTTGGTAATGGACTAACAGTTGCCCCAACTAAGTCTTGAGTTGTTGGTGATGAGTTGGCAGTTGGCCCTAATCTATACCTTTTATTGGATTATTTTGGCAATGTTGATACTGTGTTCTTCTTCACCAGCATACCTTTTTCCTGCTTTCAATAAATAATTAACTAAAGCTGACCCTATGTGTCTCTGTGTCTTTATTGTAGATGTTTGTTCCTCTATTCACCTGGTGTAGAAAGCTAGGCTGACATCATGTCACAAGGGTTTCTAGGTTTTCTCTTTTAAATATGAACAAAATATGTCCCAAATATTTTGGAAACTCTAATGAGAAGTACACTATCGGCAACACCTCCACTTCTATAAACCTGCATTTTAGAAAATATACCCCCTTGTCTCCAAAATCAACTTCATTTATTCAAGCCATTAATAAGGGGAGATGCTTCAAACCCCTAAAGAGGACAAGTGGAGAAATTGTCCATGGCTTCCAATCAACTTTTAGCTATCAATTATCAAGTACATTCTATAAAATGATACCTGGAAGCTGATTGGGTACTATGTTTTTTTGCATGTGATCTTTAGAAGGTTTGATGCATTCCCCAAGAAATTAATGCAATTGTGCAATTGTATGCTTAAAGCATTTAACATATTTCCCAGGTACTAACTACACTGAAATTTCTTAACATGTTCCTGGGAGCTCTGCAGAGTGATCAAATAAATATGGCTACTGTCTTTAAGCAAAGTTACTCTCAGGAAGAGGACAGATAGGATAATTAATACATAAATAACAAGAGTATGTTCTTTAGCTAAAGAACTATAACAATATAACTTTAAAATAAGTTGGATGTCTGAAAGTTATTTCATATGGAGCTGAGTTTGACACTGCATTCTTTTTGTATGAGCTTGACTGGAGCATCATTTACTCTGTATATTGGGGAACCTAGTGCCTACAATTTATTCTCAATCTGTGGCTTCCCACTTGTAGAGATACTGTAAGTGAAGCTGTAGCAAAAGTTTAATTTTATAGCAGAATAGGTCATTCCACAGTGTGAAGTTCAGGCTTTGAGTTTTGCTTTCCCTTAATTATATTTCAGAATGTTCATGTTGCATTGAATTTGTTAAATTGCATTTTACAAATGTATAGTGTATGAATAGAGCTTGGATAATGGCTGCAAAGCATTCACCTATATGGTGTTGATGCGGTATAACTGAAAACTCCAAGTAGGACCAAATGACATGGGGAATTCTTGGTGGAACGCTCCAGATACAATTGTGCTGGGGGAGCATGCAAATATTCAGCACTATGAGCCTAAATCAGAGATATACATAAACCCACTGTTTTTGAACAGCTCCAGTGTTCTTATATTTGTGCATGCGCAGAAGCTGCACCTTGCATATGCAGATCTTGGCCCTATTTTCTAAGCATGCCGAAGCTTGTAGTTGTATGTACATGCAGTTGATCTGGTACTGCATCTTTGGAAAAGCCTGCAGTGGCATCTTTTTACACAAGATGCCTTTTGTGGCTTTTGCAAATGTTAATACAGTTGTTGCATGCAAATACTTCTCTGAATTAGGCCCTAAGGGGTTTATTTGCTAAGCAGTGTTAGGAGACAGAGTGAAAAGTGATAAAGTGATAAGAGTGAAAAGTGATAAGAAAGTGATAAGGTGCAAGTCAATCAGCTCCCAACTGTCATCTCACAGGCTGTGTTTGAAAAATGACAGTTGGGAGCTGACTGGCTGGCACCTTATTACTTTCTTATCACTTTTCACTCTGTCTCCTAACACTGCTTAGTAAATAGACCTCTAAATGTGAAATAAGTTGAACTGCTGTGAATATGTTCTCATATCTCCTCAAAAACAAGAATAAACTGTGCTCCAATACTAAAGTTGGGACATTAATATAGCACAAAATCAGGTGTTAACCATAAATAATTTTTTTCATCAAATAAAAAAAAAAAAAGATATATAAAACAATGAAAATAAATAAATAAAAATAAATACATTATATCAGTTGATAACACAATCATTAAGATAAAATGAATGTTTAATTGAATAAATATTTAACTACAATAAAAGAGAGTTGATCAGACTCTCAGTAAAGTAGAATATATATCAATCAATCTCAGAGAGACCAAAGTGTTACTGTTGCCAGTAATTATTCCAGGTAATGGTCGTTTGTATCGAAATGATTGATGCTAATAAAATTGAGTCTCTCAATAGTATTAGTACTTTACCGGAGATTCATTCTGACATAAAATAGTATACCAGTTCTTTTATAGTTGTTATATGGCAACCAGATCCGTCATAATTAGATCGTGGAGTGTGGTATATGTATTGTTTGGTGGTAAAGAAATCTCTCCCCAGTTGGATATGTTCCTCTTCTCACATCATGACACTGGGACATATTTATGAAACAAATTTTGTGGGAAATCCCGTGAAAACATACCATCTCTAGTTGGTATCTGGGACTGTAGCATATAGGCTACAAATCATACATTGTCCATTGAGAAGGATCCATTGGATCCCTCCCAAGTTATGGCCATTAGCACAAGTGCAGTCTGATGACCATGCATGTGCAGTAGTGTGCCAGGGTCCCACAGCAGAAAGTATAGTGATGGCATTTAAAATCACTTTACAGTACTTTACACATGGCAGGGACGGGCTCCTTTTGGAGACCCTGTCCCTGGGTGTGTTTCTTAATACATCCTGGTGGTACATAATTTTTATTACCTCTTTTAGTAGCAATACAAAATTATAATCATCAGGTCTAACCCATAAATAATAAATATTGCCCATGTCTCTTTCACATATAGCCCTGTTCTCACTTACATAATGCTCTGTTACTGTGAACCATCTGATGATCTGTTTGTCTAGGAGTTGTTCTATACCTACCATTGTCTGCATAGTATAGTTCAAATTAGAAGAATTGATGAGGTATTGTCACTGTTGGAGTCTGAGAATCACATAACTCAGGTGTTGAAGTGGATTCAGCGGAGACCGGCTTGACTGGAACCATGGTTGAGGTAAATAGCTCTATTTGCAAAATAATTGAATAGCAGTGAGAACTGCCTTTGGTGATAAATGACAGGAACAGGAAACTTGTAACATTGGAGTGGAACCAGTAGACGACTTGGAGGAACCGGAGCTGGACCAGCAGGAAAACTTGCTGAACTGGACAGGATATCAGTAGGTGACTTGGAGGAACTGGACTATGACTGGCAGAAAGATTAGCTGAATAGACTGGAGGAAAGAGTCTTCCAATAATCACTGAACCTGGAAAAGAAACTGTAGACTTGAAACTTAAGTGAACTTGAACTGGATCTCCAGACAGGAGTAACGAGTTTTGAATGAAGGATTTGGAACTTGACTCTGGACTGGAATAATGTGGAATGGACTGAAGAACTTGGACATGGACTCCGGACTGGAGTAACGTGGACTGAGCTGCTGAACTTGGAAATTGACTCTGGACTGGGGTAATGAGAATCGAACTGGTGAGCTTGGAACTTGACTCTGGACTGGAACAATGTGAATTGAACTGATGAACTTGGAACTTGACTCCAGACTGGAGCTATGTGAATTGAACTGATGAACTTGGAATTTGACTCCGGACTGGAGTATCATGGAATGGACTTGGAATACCACTCCAGATTGGAGTATCATGGAATGGACTTGGAATATCACTCCGGACTGGAGTATCATGGAATGGACTTGGAATATCACTCTGGACTGGAGTATCGTAGAATGGACTTGGAATATCACTCCGGACTAGAGTAACGTGGAATGGACTTGGAATAAAACTCTGGACTGGAGTATCGTGGAATGGACTTAGAATATCACACCGGACTGGAGTATCGTGGAATGGACTTGGAATATCACTCTGGACTGGAGTATCATGGAATGGACTTGGAATATCACTCCAGAGTAGAGTATCGTGGAATGGACTTGGAATATCACTCCGGACTGGAGTATCGTGGAGTGGGCATGGAATATCATTCCGGACTGGAGTATCGGGGAAAGGACTTGGAATATCACTCCGGACTGGAGAAACGTGGACAGAGCTGGTGAACTTGGAAATTGACTCCGGACTGGAGTAATGAGAATTGAACTGGTGAACTTGGACTTTGACTCTGGACTGGAACAATGTGAATTGAACTGATGAACTTGGAACTTGACTCCAGACTGGAGCTATGTGAATTGAACTGATGAACTTGGAACTTGACTCTGGACTGGAGTATCATGGAATGGACTTGGAATATCACTCCAGACTGGAGTATCATGGAATGGACTTTGAATATCACTCCGGACTGGAGTATCATGGAATTGACTTGGAATATCACTCCGGACTGGAGTATCTTAGAATGGACTTGGAATATCACTCCGGACTGGAGTAACGTGGACTGAGCTGGTGAACTTGGAAATTGACTCCGGACTGGAGTAATGAGAATTGAACTGGTGAACTTGAATCTTGACTCCGGACTGGAGAAATGAGAATCAAACTGGTGAGCCTGGAACTTGACAATGTGAATTGAATTGATGAACTGGGAACTTGACTACAGACTGGAGCTATGTGAATTGAACTGATGAACTTGGAACTTGACTCCGGACTGGAGTATCATGGAATGGACTTGGAATATCACTCCGGACTGGAGTATCATGGAATGGACTTGGAATATCACCACGGACTGGAGTGTCGTAGAATTTACTTGGAATATCACTCCGGACTGGAGTATCATGGAATGGACTTGGAATACCACTCCAGACTGGAGTATCATGGAATGGACGTGGAATATCACTCCGGACTGGAGTATTGTGGAATGGACTTGGAATATCTCTCCGGACTGGAGTAATGTGGACTGAGCTGGTGAACTTGGAAATTGACTCCGGACTGGAGAAATGAGAATTGAACTGGTGAACTTGGAGCTTGACTAAGGACTGGAGTAATGAGAATCGAACTGGTGAGCTTGGAACTTGCCTCTGGACTCAAACAATTTGATTTGAACTGATGAACTTGGAACTTGACTCCAGACTGGAGCTATGTGAATTGAACTGATGAACTTGCAACTTGACTCCGGAATGGAGTATCATGGAATGGACTTGGAATATCTCTAAAGACTGGTGTATCATGGAATGGATTTGGAATATCACTCCGGACTGGAGTATCATGGAATGGACTTGGAATATCACTCTGGACTGGAGTATCATGGAATGGACTTGGAATATCACTCCGGACTGGAGTAACGTGGAATGGACTTGGAATAAAACTCTGGACTGGAGTATCGTGGAAAGGACTTAGAATATCACTCCGGACTGGAGTATCGTGGAATGGACTTGAAATATCACTCTGGACTGGAGTATCATGGAATGGACTTGGAATATCACTCCAGAGTAGAGTATCGTGGAATGGACTTGGAATATCACTCCGGACTGGAGTATCATGGAGTGGGCATGGAATATCATTCCGGACTGGAGTATCGTGGAAAGGACTTGGAATATCACTCCGGACTGGAGTAACGTGGACAGAGCTGGTGAACTTGGAAATTGACTCCGGACTGGAGTAATGAGAATTGAACTGGTGAACTTGGACTTTGACTCTGGACTGGAGTAATGAGAATCGAACTGGTGAGCTTGGAACTTGACTCTGGACTGGAACAATGTGAATTGAACTGATGAACTTGGAACTTCACTCCAGACTGGAGCTATGTGAATTGAACTGATGAACTTGGAACTTGACTCTGGACTGGAGTATCATGGAATGGACTTGGAATATCACTCCAGACTGGAGTATCGTGGAATGGACTTGGAATATCAATCCGGACTGGAGTATCATGGAATGGACTTGGAATATCACTCCTGACTGGAGTATCGTGGAATGGACTTGGAATATCACTCCGGACTGGAGCATCGTGGAAAGGACTTGGAATATCACTCCAGACTGGAGTATCATGGAATTGGAATATCACTCCAGACTGGAGTATCATGGAATGGACTTGGAATATCACTCTGGACTGGAGTATTGTGGAATGGAATTGGAATATCACTCCGGACTGGAGTATCATGGAATGGACTTGTAATATCACTCCGGATTGGAGTATCGTGGAATGGACTGGAATATCACTCCGTACTGGAGTATCATGGAATGGACTTGGAATACCACTCCAGACTGGAGTATCATGGAATGGACGTGGAATATCACTCTGGAATGGAGTATTGTGGAATGGACTTGGAATATCACTCCGGACTGGAGTAACGTGGACTGAGCTGGTGAACTTGGAAATTGACTCCGGACTGGAGAAATGAGAATTGAACTGGTGAACTTGGAGCTTGACTAAGGACTGGAGTAATGAGAATCGAACTAGTGAGCTTGGAACTTGCCTCTGGACTCGAACAATTTGATTTGAACTGATGAACTTGGAACTTGACTCCAGACAGGAGCTATGTGAATTGAACTGATGAACTTGCAACTTGACTCCGGAATGGAGTATCATGGAATGGACTTGGAATATCTCTCCAGACTGGAGTATCATGGAATGGACTTGGAATATCTCTCCAGACTGGAGTATCATGGAATGGACTTGGAATATCTCTGAGGACTGCAGTATCGTGGTATGGACTTGGAATATCACTCCGGACTTGAGTATCGTGGAATGGACTTCGAATATCACTCCGGACTGGTGTATCATAAAATGGACTTGGAATATCAATCCAGACTGGAGTATCGTGGAATGGACTTGGAATATTACTCCGGACTGGAGTATCCTGGAATGGAATTGGAATATCACTTCAGACTGGAGTAACGTGGACAGAGCTGGTGAACGTGGAAATTGACTCCGGACTGGAGTAATGAGAATTGAACTGGTGAACTTGGAGCTTGACTCTGGACTGGAGAAATGAGAATCGAACTAGTGAGCTTGGAACTTGCCTCTGGACTTGAACAATGTGAATTGAACTGATGAACTTGGAACTTGACTACAGACTGGAGATATGTGAATTGAACAGATGAACTTGGAACTTGACTCCGGACTGGAGTATCGTGGAATGGACTTGGAATATCTCTCCAGACTGGAGAATCATGGAATGGACTTGTAATATCTCTCTGCACTGCAGTATCATGGTATGGACTTGGAATATCACTCCGGACTTGAGTATCGTAGAATGGACTTGGAATATCACTCCGGACTGGAGTATCATGGAATGGAATTGGAATATCACTCCGGACTGGAGTGATGTGGACTGAGCTGGTGAACTTGGAAATTGACTCCGGACTGGAGTAATGAGAATTGAACTGGTGAACTTGGAGCTTGACTCCAGACTGGAGAAATGAGAATCAAACTGGTGAGCTTAGAACTTGACTCTGGACAAGAACAATGTGAATTGAACTGATGAAGTTGGAACTTGACTCCAGACTGGAGCTATGTAAATTGAACTGATGAACTTGGAACTTGACTCCGGACTGGAGAATCGTGGAATGGTCTTGGAATATCTCTCCAGACTGGAGTATCATAGAATGGACTTGGAAAATCTATCTGGACTGCAGTATCATGGAATGGACTTGGAATATCATTCCAGAGTAGAGTATCGTGGAATGGACTTGGAATATCACTCCGGACTGGAGTATCATGGAATGGGCATGGAATATCATTCCGGACTGGAGTACCGTGGAATGGACTTGGAATATCACTCCGGACTGGAGTAACATGGACAGAACTGGTGAACTTGGAAATTGACTCCAGACTGGAGCTATGTGAATTGAACTGATGAACTTGCAACTTGACTCCGGAATGGAGTATCATGGAATGGACTTGGAATATCTCTAAAGACTGGTGTATCATGGAATGGACTTGGAATATCACTCCGGACTGGAGTATCATGGAATGGACTTGGAATATCACTCTGGACTGGAGTATCGTGGAATGGACTTGGAATATCACTCCGGACTGGAGTAACGTGGAATGGACTTGGAATAAAACTCTGGACTGGAGTATCGTGGAAAGGACTTAGAATATCACTCCGGACTGGAGTATCGTGGAATGGACTTGGAATATCACTCTGGACTGGAGTATCATGGAATGGACTTGGAATATCACTCCAGAGTAGAGTATCGTGGAATGGACTTGGAATATCACTCCGGACTGGAGTATCGTGGAGTGGGCATGGAATATCATTCCGGACTGGAGTATCGTGGAAAGGACTTGGAATATCACTCCGGACTGGAGTAACGTGGACAGAGCTGGTGAACTTGGAAATTGACTCCGGACTGGAGTAATGAGAATTGAACTGGTGAACTTGGACTTTGACTCTGGACTGGAGTAATGAGAATCGAACTGGTGAGCTTGGAACTTGACTCTGAACTGGAACAATGTGAATTGAACTGATGAACTTGGAACTTGACTCCAGACTGGAGCTATGTGAATTGAACTGATGAACTTGGAACTTGAATCTGAACTGGAGTATCATGGAATGGACTTTGAATATCACTCCGGACTGGAGTATCATGGAATTGACTTGGAATATCACTTCGGACTGGAGTATCGTAGAATGGACTTGGAATATCACTCCGGACTGGAGTAACGTGGACAGAGCTGGTGAACTTGGAAATTGACTCCGGACTGGAGTAATGAGAATTGAACTGGTGAACTTGGACTTTGACTCTGGACTGGAGTAATGAGAATCGAACTGGTGAGCTTGGAACTTGACTCTGGACTGGAACAATGTGAATTGAACTGATGAACTTGGAACTTGACTCCAGACTGGAGCTATGTGAATTGAACTGATGAACTTGGAACTTGACTCTGGACTGGAGTATCATGGAATGGACTTGGAATATCACTCCAGACTGGAGTATCATGGAATGGACTTTGAATATCACTCCGGACTGGAGTATCATGGAATTTACTTGGAATATCACTCCGGACTGGAGTATCGTGGAATGGACTTGGAATATCAATCCGGACTGGAGTATCATGGAATGGACTTGGAATATCACTCCTGACTGGAGTATCGTGGAATGGACTTGGAATATCACTCCGGACTGGAGCATCGTGGAATGGACTTGGAATATCACTCCAGACTGGAGTATCATGGAATTGGAATATCACTCCAGACTGGAGTATCATGGAATGGACTTGGAATATCACTCTGGACTGGAGTATCGTGGAATGGAATTGGAATATCACTCCGGACTGGAGTATCATGGAATGGACTTGTAATATCACTCCGGATTGGAGTATCGTGGAATGGACTTGGAATATCACTCCGGACTGGAGTATCATGGAATGGACTTGGAATAACACTCCAGACTGGAGTATCATGGAATGGACGTGGAATATCACTCCGGAATGGAGTATTGTGGAATGGACTTGGAATATCTCTCCGGACTGGAGTAACGTGGACTGAGCTGGTGAACTTGGAAATTGACTCCGGACTGGAGAAATGAGAATTGAACTGGTGAACTTGGAGCTTGACTAAGGACTGGAGTAATGAGAATCGAACTAGTGAGCTTGGAACTTGCCTCTGGACTCGAACAATTTGATTTGAACTGATGAACTTGGAACTTGACTCCAGACTGGAGCTATGTGAATTGAACTGATGAACTTGCAACTTGACTCCGGAATGGAGTATCATGGAATGGACTTGGAATATCTCTCCAGACTGGAGTATCATGGAATGGACTTGGAATATCTCTGAGGACTGCAGTATCATGGTATGGACTTGGAATATCACTCCGGATTTGAGTATCGTGGAATGGACTTCGAATATCACTCCGGACTGGTGTATCATAAAATGGACTTGGAATATCAATCCAGACTGGAGTATCATGGAATGGACTTGGAATATCACTCTGGACTGGAGTATCGTGGAATGGACTTGGAATATCACTCCGGACTGGAGTAACGTGGAATGGACTTGGAATAAAACTCTGGACTGGAGTATCGTGGAAAGGACTTAGAATATCACTCCGGACTGGAGTATCGTGGAATGGACTTGGAATATCACTCTGGACTGGAGTATCATGGAATGGACTTGGAATATCACTCCAGAGTAGAGTATCGTGGAATGGACTTGGAATATCACTCCGGACTGGAGTATCGTGGAGTGGGCATGGAATATCATTCCGGACTGGAGTATCGTGGAAAGGACTTGGAATATCACTCCGGACTGGAGTAACGTGGACAGAGCTGGTGAACTTGGAAATTGACTCCGGACTGGAGTAATGAGAATTGAACTGGTGAACTTGGACTTTGACTCTGGACTGGAGTAATGAGAATCGAACTGGTGAGCTTGGAACTTGACTCTGAACTGGAACAATGTGAATTGAACTGATGAACTTGGAACTTGACTCCAGACTGGAGCTATGTGAATTGAACTGATGAACTTGGAACTTGAATCTGAACTGGAGTATCATGGAATGGACTTTGAATATCACTCCGGACTGGAGTATCATGGAATTGACTTGGAATATCACTCTGGACTGGAGTATCGTAGAATGGACTTGGAATATCACTCCGGACTGGAGTAACGTGGACAGAGCTGGTGAACTTGGAAATTGACTCCTGACTGGAGTAATGAGAATTGAACTGGTGAACTTGGACTTTGACTCTGGACTGGAGTAATGAGAATCGAACTGGTGAGCTTGGAACTTGACTCTGGACTGGAACAATGTGAATTGAACTGATGAACTTGGAACTTGACTCCAGACTTGAGCTATGTGAATTGAACTGATGAACTTGGAACTTGACTCTGGACTGGAGTATCATGGAATGGACTTGGAATATCACTCCAGACTGGAGTATCATGGAATGGACTTTGAATATCACTCCGGACTGGAGTATCATGGAATTTACTTGGAATATCACTCCGGACTGGAGTATCGTGGAATGGACTTGGAATATCAATCCGGACTGGAGTATCATGGAATGGACTTGGAATATCACTCCTGACTGGAGTATCGTGGAATGGACTTGGAATATCACTCCGGACTGGAGCATCGTGGAATGGACTTGGAATATCACTCCAGACTGGAGTATCATGGAATTGGAATATCACTCCAGACTGGAGTATCATGGAATGGACTTGGAATATCACTCTGGACTGGAGTATCGTGGAATGGAATTGGAATATCACTCCGGACTGGAGTATCATGGAATGTACTTGTAATATCACTCCGGATTGGAGTATCGTGGAATGGACTTGGAATATCACTCCGGACTGGAGTATCATGGAATGGACTTGGAATAACACTCCAGACTGGAGTATCATGGAATGGACATGGAATATCACTCCGGAATGGAGTATTGTGGAATGGAATTGGAATATCTCTCCGGACTGGAGTAACGTGGACTGAGCTGGTGAACTTGGAAATTGACTCCGGACTGGAGAAATGAGAATTGAACTGGTGAACTTGGAGCTTGACTAAGGAATGGAGTAATGAGAATCGAACTAGTGAGCTTGGAACTTGCCTCTGGACTCGAACAATTTGATTTGAACTGATGAACTTGGAACTTGACTCCAGACTGGAGCTATGTGAATTGAACTGATGAACTTGCAACTTGACTCCGGAATGGAGTATCATGGAATGGACTTGGAATATCTCTCCAGACTGGAGTATCATGGAATGGACTTGGAATATCTCTCCAGACTGGAGTATCATGGAATGGACTTGGAATATCTCTGAGGACTGCAGTATCATGGTATGGACTTGGAATATCACTCCGGATTTGAGTATCGTGGAATGGACTTCGAATATCACTCCGGACTGGTGTATCATAAAATGGACTTGGAATATCAATCCAGACTGGAGTATCGTGGAATGGACTTGGAATATTACTCTGGACTGGAGTATCATGGAATGGAATTGGAATATCACTTCAGACTGGAGTAACGTGGACAGAGCTGGTGAACGTGGAAATTGACTCCGGACTGGAGTAATGAGAATTGAACTGGTGAACTTGGAGCTTGACTCTGGACTGGAGAAATGAGAATCGAACTAGTGAGCTTGGAACTTGCCTCTGGACTTGAACAATGTGAATTGAACTGATGAACTTGGAACTTGACTACAGACTGGAGATATGTGAATTGAACAGATGAACTTGGAACTTGACTCCGGACTGGAGTATCGTGGAATGGACTTGGAATATCTCTCCAGACTGGAGAATCATGGAATGGACTTGTAATATCTCTCTGCACTGCAGTATCATGGTATGGACTTGGAATATCACTCCGGACTTGAGAATCGTAGAATGGACTTGGAATGTCACTCCGGACTGGAGTATCATGGAATGGACTTGGAGTATCACTCCAGACTGGAGTATCGTGGAATGGACTTGGAATATCACTCCGGACTGGAGTATCATGGAATGGAATTGGAATATCACTCCGGACTGGAGTGATGTGGACTGAGCTGGTGAACTTGGAAATTGACTCCGGACTGGAGTAATGAGAATTGAACTGGTGAACTTGGAGCTTGACTCCAGACTGGAGAAATGAGAATCAAACTGGTGAGCTTAGAACTTGACTCTGGACAAGAACAATGTGAATTGAACTGATGAACTTGGAACTTGACTCCAGACTGGAGCTATGTGAATTGAACTGATGAACTTGGAACTTGACTCCGGACTGGAGAATCGTGGAATGGTCTTGGAATATCTCTCCAGACTGGAGTATCATGGAATGGACTTGGAATATCTCTCTGGACTGCAGTATCATGGAATGGACTTGGAATATCATTCCAGAGTAGAGTATCGTGGAATGGACTTGGAATATCACTCCGGACTGGAGTATCATGGAATGGGCATGGAATATCATTCCGGACTGGAGTACCGTGGAATGGACTTGGAATATCACTCCGGACTGGAGTAACGTGGACAGAACTGGTGAACTTGGAAATTGACTCCGGACAGGAGTAATGAGAATTGAACTGGTGAACTTGGACTTTGACTCTGGACTGGAGTAACGAGAATCGAACTGGTGAGCTTGGAACTTGCCTCTGGACTCAAACAATTTGATTTGAACTGATGAACTTGGAACTTGACTCCAGACTGGAGCTATGTGAATTGAACTGATGAACTTGCAACTTGACTCCGGAATGGAGTATCACGGAATGGACTTGGAATATCTCTCCAGACTGGAGTATCATGGAATGGACTTGCAATATCTCTCTGGACTGCAGTATCGTGGTATGGACTTGGAATATCACTCCGGACTTGAGTATCGTGGAATGGACTTCGAATATCACTCCGGACTGGAGTATCATAAAATGGACTTGGAATATCAATCCAGACTGGAGTATCGTGGAATGGACATGGAATATTACTCCGGACTGGAGTATCAAGGAATGGAATTGGAATATCACCTCAGACTGGTGTAACGTGGACAGAGCTGGTGAACGTGGAAATTGACTCCGGACTGGAGTAATGAGAATTGAACAGGAGAACTTGGAGCTTGATTCCGGACTGGAGAAATGAGAATCAAACTAGTGAGCTTGGAACTTGCCTCTGGACTTGAACAATGTGAATTGAACTGATGAACTTGGAACTTGACTACAGACTGGAGATATGTGAATTGAACAGATGAACTTGGAACTTGACTCTGGACTGGAGTATCGTGGAATGGACTTGGAATATTTCTCCAGACTGGAGTATCATGGAATGGACTTGTAATATCTCTCTGCACTGCAGTATCATGGTATGGACTTGGAATATCTCTCCGGACTTGAGTATCGTCGAATGGACTTGGAATATCACTCCGGACTGGAGTATCATGGAATGGACTTGGAATATCACTCCAGACTGGAGTATCATGGAATGGACTTGGAATTTCACTCCGGACTGGCGTATCATGGAATGGAATTGGAATATCACTCCGGACTGGAGTGATGTGGACTGAGCTGGTGAACTTGGAAATTGACTCCAGACTGGAGTAATGAGAATTGAACTGGTGAACTTGGAGCTTGACTCCAGACTGGAGAAATGAGAATCGAACTGGTGAGCTTAGAACTTGACTCTGGACAAGAACAATGTGAATTGAACTGATGAACTTGGAACTTGACTCCAGACTGGAGCTATGTGAATTGAACTGATGAACTTGGAAGTTGACTCCGGACTGGAGTATCGTGGAATGGTCTTGGAATATCTCTCCAGACTGGAGTATCATGGAATGGACTTGGAATATCTCTCTTGACTGGAGTATCATGGAATGGACTTGGAATATCACTCAGGACTGGAGTATCGTGGAATGGACTTGGAAAATCACTCCGGACTGGAGTATCGTAGAATGGACTTGGAATATCACTCCGGACTGGAGTATCATGGAATGGACTTGAAATATAACTCTGGACTGGAGTATCGTGGAATGGACTTGGAATATCACTCCGGACTGGAGTATCGTAGAATGGACTTGGAATATCACTCCGGACTGGAGTAACGTGGACTGAGCTGGTGAACATGGAAATTGACTCCGGACTGGAGTAATGAGAATTGAACTGGTGAACTTGAATCTTGACTCCGGACTGGAGAAATGAGAATCAAACTGGAGAGCCTGGAACTTGACAATGTGAATTGAATTGATGAACTGGGAACTTGACTCCAGACTGGAGCTATGTGAATTGAACTGATGAACTTGGAACTTGACTCCGGACTGGAGTATCATGGAATGGACTTGGAATATCACTCCGGACTGGAGTATCATGGAATGGACTTGGAATATCACCACGGACTGGAGTATCGTGGAATGGACTTGGAATATCACTCCGGACTGGAGTGTCGTAGAATTTACTTGGAATATCACTCCGGACTGGAGTATCGTGGAATGGACTTGGAATATCAATCCAGACTGGAGTATCATGGAATGGACTTGGAATATCACTCCTGACTGGAGTATCGTGGAATGGACTTGGAATATCACTCCGGACTGGAGCATCGTGGAATGGACTTGGAATATCACTCCAGACTGGAGTATCATGGAATGGACTTGGAATATCACTCTGGACTGGAGTATCGTGGAATGGAATTGGAATATCACTCCGGACTGGAGTATCATGGAATGGACTTGTAATATCACTCCGGATTGGAGTATCGTGGAATGGACTTGGAATATCACTCCGGACTGGAGTATCATGGAATGGACTTGGAATACCACTCCAGACTGGAGTATCATGGAATGGACGTGGAATATCACTCCGGACTGGAGTATTGTGGAATGGACTTGGAATATCTCTCCGGACTGGAGTATCGTGGACTGAGCTGGTGAACTTGGAAATTGACTCCGGACTGGAGAAATGAGAATTGAACTGGTGAACTTGGAGCTTGACTAAGGACTGGAGTAATGAGAATCGAACTGGTGAGCTTGGAACTTGCCTCTGGACTCGAACAATATGATTTGAACTGATGAACTTGGAACTTGACTCCAGACTGGAGCTATGTGAATTGAACTGATGAACTTGCAACTTGACTCCGGAATGGAGTATCATGGAATGGACTTGGAATATCTCTAAAGACTGGTGTATCATGGAATGGACTTGGAATATCACTCCGGACTGGAGTATCATGGAATTTACTTGGAATATCACTCTGGACTGGAGTATCGTGGAATGGACTTGGAATATCACTCCGGACTGGAGTAACGTGGAATGGACTTGGAATAAAACTCTGGACTGGAGTATCATGGAATGGACTTAGAATATCAATCCGGACTGGAGTAACGTGGAATGGACTTGGAAATTGACTCCGGACTGGAGTAATGAGAATTCAACTGGTGAACTTGGACTTTGCCTCTGGACTGGAGTAATGAGAATCGAACTGGTGAGCTTGGAACTTGACTCTGGACTGGAACAATGTGAATTGAACTGATGAACTTGGAACTTGACTCCAGACTGGAGCTATGTGAATTGAACTGATGAACTTGGAACTTGACTCTGGACTGGAGTATCATGGAATGGACTTGGAATATCACTCCAGACTGGAGTATCATGGAATGGACTTTGAATATCACTCCGGACTGGAATATCATGGAATTGACTTGGAATATCACTCCGGACTGGAGTATCGTAGAATGGACTTGGAATATCACTCCGGACTGGAGTAACATGGACAGAGCTGGTGAACTTGGAAATTGACTCCGGACTGGAGTAATGAGAATTGAACTGGTGAACTTGGACTTTGACTCTGGACTGG
This sequence comes from Taudactylus pleione, assembly GCA_031769625.1. NCBI lineage: Eukaryota > Metazoa > Chordata > Amphibia > Anura > Myobatrachidae > Taudactylus > Taudactylus pleione. The sequence continues at coordinate 879,637 of JAUIMM010000145.1, read as the reverse complement.
AGTAATGAGAATCGAACTGGTGAGCTTGGAACTTGACTCTGGACTGGAACAATGTGAATTGAACTGATGAACTTGGAACTTGACTCCAGACTGGAGCTATGTGAATTGAACTGATGAACTTGGAACTTGACTCTGGACTGGAGTATCATGGAATGGACTTGGAATATCACTCCAGACTGGAGTATCATGGATTGGACTTTGAATATCACTCCGGACTGGAGTATCATGGAATTGACTTGGAATATCACTCCGGACTGGAGTGTCGTGGAATTTACTTGGAATATCACTCCGGACTGGAGTATCGTGGAATGGACTTGGAATATCAATCCGGACAGGAGTATCATGGAATGGACTTGGAATATCACTCCTGACTGGAGTATCGTGGAATGGACTTGGAATATCACTCCGGACTGGAGCATCGTGGAATGGACTTGGAATATCACTCCAGACTGGAGTATCATGGAATTGGAATATCACTCCAGACTGGAGTATCATGGAATGGACTTGGAATATCACTCTGGACTGGAGTATCGTGGAATGGAATTGGAATATCACTCCGGACTGGAGTATCATGGAATGGACTTGTAATATCACTCCGGATTGGAGTATCGTGGAATGGACTTGGAATATCACTCCGGACTGGAGTATCATGGAATGGACTTGGAATACCACTCCAGACTGGAGTATCATGGAATGGACGTGGAATATCACTCCGGAATGGAGTATTGTGGAATGGAATTGGAATATCACTCCGGACTGGAGTAACGTGGACTGAGCTGGTGAACTTGGAAATTGACTCCGGACTGGAGAAATGAGAATTGAACTGGTGAACTTGGAGCTTGACTAAGGACTGGAGTAATGAGAATCGAACTAGTGAGCTTGGAACTTGCCTCTGGACTCGAACAATTTGATTTGAACTGATGAACTTGGAACTTGACTCCAGACTGGAGCTATGTGAATTGAACTGATGAACTTGGAACTTGACTCCGGACTGGAGTATCGTGGAATGGACTTGGAATATCTCTCCAGACTGGAGTATCATGGAATGGACTTGGAATATCTCTCCAGACTGGAGTATCATGGAATGGACTTGGAATATCTCTGTGGACTGCAGTATCGTGGTATGGACTTGGAATATCACTCCGGACTTGAGTATCGTAGAATGGACTTGGAATATCACTCCGGACTGGAGTATCATGGAATGGACTTGGAGTATCACACCAGATGGAGTATCGTGGAATGGACTTGGAATATCACTCTGGACTGGAGTATCATGGAATGGAATTGGAATATCACTCCGGACTGGAGTGATGTGGACTGAGCTGGTGAACTTGGAAATTGACTCCGGACTGGAGTAATGAGAATTGAACTGGTGAACTTGGAGCTTGACTCCAGACTGGAGAAATGAGAATCAAACTGGTGAGCTTAGAACTTGACTCTGGACAAGAACAATGTGAATTGAACTGATGCACTTGGAACTTGACTCCAGACTGGAGCTATGTGAATTGAACTGATGAACTTGGAACTTGACTCCGGACTGGAGAATCGTGGAATGGTCTTGGAATATCTCTCCAGACTGGAGTATCATGGAATGGACTTGGAATATCTCTCTGGACTGCAGTATCATGGAATGGACTTGGAATATCATTCCAGAGTAGAGTATCGTGGAATGGACTTGGAATATCACTCCGGACTGGAGTATCATGGAATGGACATGGAATATCATTCCGGACTGGAGTACCGTGGAATGGACTTGGAATATCACTCCGGACTGGAGTAACGTGGACAGAGCTGGTGAACTTGGAAATTGACTCCGGACAGGAGTAATGAGAATTGAACTGGTGAACTTGGACTTTGACTCTGGACTGGAGTAACGAGAATCGAACTGGTTAGCTTGGAACTTGCCTCTGGACTCAAACAATTTGATTTGAACTGATGAACTTGGAACTTGACTCCAGACTAGAGCTATGTGAATTGAACTGATGAACTTGCAACTTGACTCCGGAATGGAGTATCACGGAATGGACTTGGAATATCTCTCCAGACTGGAGTATCATGGAATGGACTTGCAATATCTCTCTGGACTGCAGTATCGTGGTATGGACTTGGAATATCACTCCGGACTTGAGTATCGTGGAATGGACTTCGAATATCACTCCGGACTGGAGTATCATAAAATGGACTTGGAATATCAATCCAGACTGGAGTATCGTGGAATGGACTTGGAATATTACTCAGGACTGGAGTATCAAGGAATGGAATTGGAATATCACTTCAGACTGGTGTAACGTGGACTGAGCTGGTGAACGTGGAAATTGACTCCGGACTGGAGTAATGAGAATTGAAATGGTGAACTTGGAGCTTGACTCCAGACTGGAGAAATGAGAATCAAACTGGTGAGCTTAGAACTTGACTCTGGACTTGAACAATGTGAATTGAACTGATGAACTTGGAACTTGACTACAGACTGGAGATATGTGAATTGAACAGATGAACTTGGAACTTGACTCTGGACTGGAGTATCGTGGAATGGACTTAGAATATTTCTCCAGACTGGAGTATCATGGAATGGACTTGTAATATCTCTCTGCACTGCAGTATCATGGTATGGACTTGGAATATCTCTCCGGACTTGAGTATCGTGGAATGGACTTGGAATATCACTCCGGACTGGAGTATCATGGAATGGACTTGGAATATCACTCCAGACTGGAGTATCGTGGAATGGACTTGGAATTTCACTCCGGACTGGCGTATCATGGAATGGAATTGGAATATCACTCCGGACTGGAGTGGTGTGGACTGAGCTGGTGAACTTGGAAATTGACTCCGGACTGGAGTAATGAGAATTGAACTGGTGAACTTGGAGCTTGACTCCAGACTGGAGAAATGAGAATCGAACTGGTGAGCTTAGAACTTGACTCTGGACAAGAACAATGTGAATTGAACTGATGAACTTGGAACTTGACTCCAGACTGGAGCTATTTGAATTGAACTGATGTACTTGGAAGTTGACTCCGGACTGGAGTATCGTGGAATGGACTTGGAATATCTCTCTGGACTGGAGTATCATGGAATGGACTTGGAATATCACTCAGGACTGGAGTATCGTGGAATGGACTTGGAATATCACTCCGGACTGGAGAATCGTGGAATGGACTTGGAATATCACTCCGGACTGGAGTATCATGGAATGGACTTGAAATATAACTCCGGACTGGAGTATCGTGGAATGGACTTGGAATATCACTCCGGACTGGAGTATCATGTAATTGAATTGGAATATCACTCCAGACTGGAGTATCATGGAATGAAATTGTTATTTCACTCTGGACTTTAGAATCATGGCATGGGCTTGTAATATCACTCCGGACTGGAGTATCATGGAATGGACTTGGAATATCACTCTGGACTGGAGTGTCGTGGAATGGAATTGGAATATCACTCTGGACTGGAGTATCATGGAAGGGACTTGGAATATCATTCCGGACTGGAGTATCGTGGAATGGACTTGGAATATCACTTCGGACTGGAGTAACGTGGACAGAGCTGGTGAACTTGGAAATTGACTCCGGACAGGAGTAATGAGAATTGAACTGGTGAACTTGGACTTTGACTCTGGACTGGAGTAATGAGAATCGAACTGGTGAGCTTGGAACTTGACTCTGGACTGGAACAATGTGAATTGAACTGATGAACTTAGAACTTGACTCCAGACTGGAGCTATGTGAATTAAACTGATGAACTTGGAACTTGACTCTGGACTGGAGTATCGTGGAATGGACTTGGAATATCACTCCAGACTGGAGTATCATGGAATGGACTTTGAATATCACTCCGGACTGGAGCATCGTGGAATTGACTTGGAATATCACTCCGGACTGGAGTATCGTAGAATGGACTTGGATTATCACTCCGGACTGGAGTAACGTGGACTGAGATTGTGAACTTGGAAATTGACTCCGGAATGGAGAAATGAGAATTGAACCGGTGAACTTGAATCTTGACTCCGGACTGGAGAAATGAGAATCAAACTAGTGAGCCTGGAACTTGACTCTGGACTCGAACAATTTGAATTGAATTGATGAACTTGGAACTTGACTCCAGACTGGAGCTATGTGAATTGAACTGATGAACTTGGAATATCACTCCGGACTGGAGTATCATGGAATGGACTTGGAATATCACTCCAGACTGGAGTATCATGGAATGGACTTGGAATATCACCACGGACTGGAGTATCGTGGAATGGACTTGGAATATCACTCCGGACTGGAGTGTCGTGGAATTTACTTGGAATATCACTCCGGACTGGAGTATCGTGGAATGGACTTGGAATATCAATCCGGACTGGAGTATCATGGAATGGACTTGGAATATCACTCCTGACTGGAGTATCGTGGAATGGACTTGGAATATCACTCCGGACTGGAGCATCGTGGAATGGACTTGGAATATTACTCCAGACTGGAGTATCATGGAATTGGAATATCACTCCAGACTGGAGTATCATGGAATGGACTTGGAATATCACTCTGGACTGGAGTATCGTGGAATGGAATTGGAATATCACTCCGGACTGGAGTATCATGGAATGGACTTGTAATATCACTCCGGATTGGAGTATCGAGGAATGGACTTGGAATATCACTCCGGACTGGAGTATCATGGAATGGACTTGGAATACCACTCCAGACTGGAGTATCATGGAATGGACGTGGAATATCACTCCGGAATGGAGTATTGTGGAATGGACTTGGAATATCACTCCGGACTGGAGTAACGTGGACTGAGCTGGTGAACTTGGAAATTGACTCCGGACTGGAGAAATGAGAATTGAACTGGTGAACTTGGAGCTTGACTAAGGACTGGAGTAATGAGAATCGAACTAGTGAGCTTGGAACTTGCCTCTGGACTCAAACAATTTGATTTGAACTGATGAACTTGGAACTTGACTCCAGACTGGAGCTATGTGAATTGAACTGATGAACTTGCAACTTGACTCCGGAATGGAGTATCATGGAATGGACTTGGAATATCTCTCCAGACTGGAGTATCATGGAATGGACTTGGAATATCTCTGTGGACTGCAGTATCATGGTATGGACTTGGAATATCACTACGGACTTGAGTATCGTGGAATGGACTTCGAATATCACTCCGGACTGGAGTATCATAAAATGGACTTGGAATATCAATCCAGACTGGAGTATCGTGGAATGGACTTGGAATATTACTCCGGACTGGAGTATCATGGAATGGAATTGGAATATCACTTCAGACTGGAGTAACGTGGACAGAGCTGGTGAACGTGGAAATTGACTCCGGACTGGAGTAATGAGAATTGAACTGGTGAACTTGGAGCTTGACTCTGGACTGGAGAAATGAGAATCGAACTAGTGAGCTTGGAACTTGCCTCTGGACTTGAACAATGTGAATTGAACTGATGAACTTGGAACTTGACTACAGACTGGAGATATGTGAATTGAACAGATGAACTTGGAACTTGACTCCGGACTGGAGTATCGTGGAATGGACTTGGAATATCTCTCCAGACTGGAGAATCATGGAATGGACTTGTAATATCTCTCTGCACTGCAGTATCATGGTATGGACTTGGAATATCACTCCGGACTTGAGTATCATAGAATGGAATTGGAATATCACTCCGGACTGGAGTATCATGAAATGGACTTGGAGTATCACTCCAGACTGGAGTATCGTGGAATGGACTTTAAATATCACTCCGGACTGGAGTATCATGGAATGGAATTGGAATATCACTCCGGACTGGAGTAACGTGGACTGAGATTGTGAACTTGGAAATTGACTCCGGACTGGAGTAATGAGAATTGAACTGGTGAACTTGGAGCTTGACTCCAGACTGGAGAAATGAGAATCAAACTGGTGAGCCTGGAACTTGACTCTGGACTCGAACAATGTGAATTGAATTGATGAACTTGGAACTTGACTCCAGACTGGAGCTATGTGAATTGAACTGATGAACTTGGAATATCGCTCCGGACTGGAGTATCATGGAATGGACTTGGAATATCACTCCGGACTTGAGTATCGTAGAATGGACTTGGAATATCACTCCAGACTGGAGTATCATGGAATGGAATTGTAATATCACTCTGGACTTTAGAATCATGGCATGGGCTTGTAATATCACTCCGGACTGGAGTATCATGGAATGGACAAGGAATATCACTCTGGACTGGAGTATCGTGGAATGGAATTGGAATATCACTCTGGACTGGAGTATCATAGAAGGGACTTGGAATATCATTCCGGACTGGAGTATCGTGGAATGGACTTGGAATATCACTTCGGACTGGAGTAACGTGGACAGAGCTGGTGAACTTGGAAATTGACTCCGGACTGGAGTAATAAGAATTGAACTGGTGAACTTGGACTTTGACTCTGGACTGGAACAATGTGAATTGAACTGATGAACTTGGAACTTGACTCCAGACTGGAGCTATGTGAATTGAACTGATGAATTTGGAACTTGACTCTGGACTGGAGTATCGTGGAATGGACTTGGAATATCTCTCCAGACTGGAGTATCATGGAATGGACTTGGAGTATCTCTGTGGACTGCAGTATCGTGGTATGGACTTGGAATATCACTCCGGACTTGAGTATCGTGGAATGGACTTCGAATATCACTCCGGACTGGAGTATCATAAAATGGACTTGGAATATCAATCCAGACTGGAGTATCGTGGAATGGACATGGAATATTACTCAGGACTGGAGTATCATGGAATGGAATTGGAATATCACTTCAGACTGGAGTAATGTGGACTGCGCTGGTGAACGTGGAAATTGACTCCGGACTGGAGTAATGAGAATTGAACTGGTGAACTTGGAGCTTGACTCTGGACTGGAGAAATGAGAATCGAACTAGTGAGCTTGGAACTTGCCTCTGGACTTGAACAATGTGAATTGAACTGATGAACTTGGAACTTGACTACAGACTGGAGATATGTGAATTGAACAGATGAACTTGGAACTTGACTCCGGACTGGAGTATCGTGGAATGGACTTGGAATATCTTTCCAGACAGGAGAATCATGGAATGGACTTGTAATATCTCTCTGCACTGCAGTATCATGGTATGGACTTGGAATATCACTCCGGACTTGAGTATCGTAGAATGGACTTGGAATATCACTCCGGACTGGATTATCATGGAATGGACTTGGAGTATCACTCCAGACTGGAGTATCGTGGAATGGACTTGGAATATCACTCCGGACTGGAGTATCATGGAATGGAATTGGAATATCACTCCGGACTGGAGTGATGTGGACTGAGCTGGTGAACTTGGAAATTGACTCCGGACTGGAGTATTGAGAATTGAACTGGTGAACTTGGAGCTTGACTCCAGACTGGAGAAATGAGAATCAAACTGGTGAGCTTAGAACTTGACTCTGGACAAGAACAATGTGAATTGAACTGATGAACTTGGAACTTGACTCCAGACTGGAGCTATGTGAATTGAACTGATGAACTTGGAACTTGACTCCGGACTGGAGAATCGTGGAATGGTCTTGGAATATCTCTCCAGACTGGAGTATCATGGAATGGACTTGGAATATCTCTCTGGACTGCAGTATCATGGAATGGACTTGGAATATCATTCCAGAGTAGAGTATCATGGAATGGACTTGGAATATCACTCCGGATTGGAGTATCATGGAATGGGCATGAAATATCATTCCGGACTGGAGTACCGTGGAATGGACTTGGAATATCACTCCGGACTGGAGTAACGTGGACAGAGCTGGTGAACTTGGAAATTGACTCTGGACAGGAGTAATGAGAATTGAACTGGTGAACTTGGACTTTGACTCTGGACTGGAGAAACGAGAATCGAACTGGTGAGCTTGGAACTTGCCTCTGGACTCAAACAATTTGAATTGAACTGATGAACTTGGAACTTGACTCCAGACTGGAGCTATGTGAATTGAACTGATGAACTTGCAACTTGACTCCGGAATGGAGTATCACGGAATGGACTCGGAATATCTCTCCAGACTGGAGTATCATGGAATGGACTTGCAATATCTCTCTGGACTGCAGTATCGTGGTATGGACTTGGAATATCACTCCGGACTTGAGTATCGTGGAATGGACTTCGAATATCACTCCGGACTGGAGTATCATAAAATGGACTTGGAATATCAATCCAGACTGGAGTATCGTGGAATGGACTTGGAATATTACTCCGGACTGGAGTATCAAGGAATGGAATTGGAATATCACTTCAGACTGGAGTAACGTGGACTGAGCTGGTGAACGTGGAAATTGACTCCGGACTGGAGTAATGAGAATTGAACTGGTGAACTAGGAGCTTGACTCCGGACTGGAGAAATGAGAATCAAACTAGTGAGCTTGGAACTTGCCTCTGGACTTGAACAATGTGAATTGAACTGATGAACTTGGAACTTGACTACAGACTGGAGATATGTGAATAGAACAGATGAACTTGGAACTTGACTCTGGACTGGAGTATCGTGGAATGGACTTGGAATATTTCTCCAGACTGGAGTATCATGGAATGGACTTGTAATATCTCTCTGCACTGCAGTATCATGGTATGGACTTGGAATATCTCTCCGGACTTGAGTATCGTGGAATGGACTTAGAATATCACTCCGGACTGGAGTATCATGGAAAGGACTTGGAATATCACTCCAGACTGGAGTATCGTGGAATGGACTTGGAATTTCACTCCGGACTGGCGTATCATGGAATGGAATTGGAATATCACTCCGGACTGGAGTGATGTGGACTGAGCTGGTGAACTTGGAAATTGACACCGGACTGGAGTAATGAGAATTGAACTGGTGAACTTGGAGCTTGACTCCAGACTGGAGAAATGAGAATCGAACTGGTGAGCTTAGAACTTGACTCTGGACAAGAACAATGTGAATTGAACTGATGAACTTGGAACTTGACTCCAGACTGGAGCTATGTGAATTGAACTGATGAACTTGGAAGTTGACTACGGACTGGAGTATCGTGGAATGGTCTTGGAATATCTCTCCAGACTGGAGTATCATGGAATGGACTTGGAATATCTCTCTGGACTGGAGTATCATGGAATGGACTTGGAATATCACTCAGGACTGGAGTATAGTGGAATGGACTTGGAATATCACTCCGGACTGAAGAATCATGGAATGGACTTGGAATATCACTCCGGACTGGAGTATCATGGAATGGACTTGAAATATAACTCCGGACTGGAGTATCATGGAATGGACTTGGAATATCACTGCGGACTGTAGTATCATGTAATTGAATTGGAATATCACTCCAGACTGGAGTATCATGGAATGGAATTGTAATATCACTCTGGACTTTAGAATCATGGCATGGGCTTGTAATATCACTCCGGACTGGAGTATCATGGAATGGACTTGGAATATCACTCTGGACTGGAGTATCGTGGAATGGAATTGGAATATCAATCTGGACTGGAGTATCATGGAAGGGACTTGGAATATCATTCCGGACTGGAGTATCGTGGAATGGACTTGGAATATCACTTCGGACTGGAGTAACGTGGACAGAGCTGGTGAACTTGGAAATTGACTCCGGACTGGAGTAATGAGAATTGAACTGGTGAACTTGGACTTTGACTCTGGACTGGAGTAATGAGAATCGAACTGGTGAGCTTGGAACTTGACTCTGGACTGAAACAATGTGAATTGAACTGATGAACTTGGAACTTGACTCCAGACTGGAGCTATGTGAAATGAACTGATGAACTTGGAACTTGACTCTGGACTGGAGTATCGTGGAATGGACTTGGAATATCACTCCAGACTGGAGTATCATGGAATGGACTTTGAATATCACTCCGGACTGGAGCATCGTGGAATTGACTTGGAATATCACTCCGGACTGCAGTATCGTAGAATGGACTTGGATTATCACTCCGGACTGGAGTAACGTGGACTGAGATTGTGAACTTGTTAATTGACTCCGGACTGGAGAAATGAGAATTGAACAGGTGAACTTGAATCTTGACTCCGGACTGGAGAAATGAGAATCAAACTGCTGAGCCTGGAACTTGACTCTGGACTCGAACAATGTGAATTAAATTGATGAACTTGGAACTTGACTCCAGACTGGAGCTATGTGAATTGAACTGATGAACTTGGAATATCACTCCGGACTGGAGTATCATGGAATGGACTTGGAATATCACTCCGGACTGGAGTATCATGGAATGGACTTGGAATATCACCACGGACTGGAGTATCGTGGAATGGACTTGGAATATCACTCCGGACTGGAGTGTCGTGGAATTTACTTGGAATATCACTCCGGACTGGAGTATCGTGGAATGGACTTGAAATATCAATCCGGACTGGTGTATCATGGAATGGACTTGGAATATCACTCCGGACTGGAGTATCGTGGATTGGACTTGGAATATCACTCCGGACAGGAGCATCGTGGAATGGACTTGGAATATCACTCCAGACTGGAGTATCAGGTAATTGGAATATCACTCCAGACTGGATTATCATGGAATGGACTTGGAATATCACTCTGGACTGGAGTATCGTGGAATGGAATTGGAATATCACTCCGGACTGGAGTATCATGGAATGGACTTGTAATATCACTCCGGATTGGAGTATCGTGGAATGGACTTGGAATATCACTCCGGACTGGAGTATCATGGAATGGACTTGGAATACCACTCCAGACTGGAGTATCATGGAATGGACATGGAATATCACTCCGGACTGGAGTATTGTGGAATGGACTTGGAATATCACTCCGGACTGGAGTAACGTGGACTGAGCTGGTGAACTTGGAAATTGTCTCCGGACTGGAGAAATGAGAATTGAACTGGTGAATTTGGAGCTTGACTAAGGACTGGAGTAATGAGAATCGAACTGGTGAGCTTGGAACTTGCCTCTGGACTCGAACAATTTGATTTGAACTGATGAACTTGGAACTTGACTCCAGACTGGAGCTATGTGAATTGAACTGATGAACTTGGAAGTTGACTCGGGACTGGAGTATCGTGGAATTGTCTTCGAATATCTCTCCAGACTGGAGTATCATGGAATGGACTTGGAATATCTCTCTGGACTGGAGTATCATGGAATGGACTTGAAATATCACTCAGGACTGGAGTATCGTGGAAAGGACTTGGAATATCACTCCGGACTGGAGAATCCTGGAATGGACTTGGAATATCACTCCGGACTGGAGTATCATGGAATGGACTTGAAATATAACTCCGGATTGGAGTATCGTGGAATGGACTTGGAATATCACTCCAGACTGGAGTATCATGGAATGGAATTGTAATTTCACTCTGGACTTTAGAATCATGGCATGGGCTTGTAATATCACTCCGGACTGGAGTATCATGGAATGGACTTGGAATATCACTCTGGACTGGAGAATCGTGGAATGGAATTGGAATATCTCTCCAGACTGGAGAATCATGGAATGGACTTGTAATATCTCTCTGCACTGCAGTATCATGGTGTGGACTTGGAATATCACTCCGGACTTGAGTATCGTAGAATGGACTTGGAATATCACTCCGGACTGGAGTATCATGGAATGGACTTGGAGTATCACTCCAGACTGGAGTATCGTGGAATGGACTTGGAATATCACTGCGGACTGGAGTATCATGGAATGGACTTGAAATATAACTCCGGACTGGAGTATCATGGAATGGACTTGGAATATCACTGCGGACTGTAGTATCATGTAATTGAATTGGAATATCACTCCAGACTGGAGTATCATGGAATGGAATTGTAATATCACTCTGGACTTTAGAATCATGGCATGGGCTTGTAATATCACTCCGGACTGGAGTATCATGGAATGGACTTGGAATATCACTCTGGACTGGAGTATCATGGAATGGAATTGGAATATCAATCTGGACTGGAGTATCATGGAAGGGACTTGGAATATCATTCCGGACTGGAGTATCGTGGAATGGACTTGGAATATCACTTCGGACTGGAGTAACGTGGACAGAGCTGGTGAACTTGGAAATTGACTCCGGACTGGAGTAATGAGAATTGAACTGGTGAACTTGGACTTTGACTCTGGACTGGAGTAATGAGAATCGAACTGGTGAGCTTGGAACTTGACTCTGGACTGAAACAATGTGAATTGAACTGATAAACTTGGAACTTGACTCCAGACTGGAGCTATGTGAAATGAACTGATGAACTTGGAACTTGACTCTGGACTGGAGTATCGTGGAATGGACTTGGAATATCACTCCAGACTGGAGTGTCATGGAATGGACTTTGAATATCACTCCGGACTGGAGCATCGTGGAATTGACTTGGAATATCACTCCGGACTGCAGTATCGTAGAATGGACTTGGATTATCACTCCGGACTGGAGTAACGTGGACTGAGATTGTGAACTTGTTAATTGACTCCGGACTGGAGAAATGAGAATTGAACAGGTGAACTTGAATCTTGACTCCGGACTGGAGAAATGAGAATCAAACTGCTGAGCCTGGAACTTGACTCTGGACTCGAACAATGTGAATTAAATTGATGAACTTGGAACTTGACTCCAGACTGGAGCTATGTGAATTGAACTGATGAACTTGGAATATCACTCCGGACTGGAGTATCATGGAATGGACTTGGAATATCACTCCGGACTGGAGTATCATGGAATGGACTTGGAATATCACCACGGACTGGAGTATCGTGGAATGGACTTGGAATATCACTCCGGACTGGAGTGTCGTGGAATTTACTTGGAATATCACTCCGGACTGGAGTATCGTGGAATGGACTTGGAATATCAATCCGGACTGGTGTATCATGGAATGGACTTGGAATATCACTCCGGACTGGAGTATCGTGGATTGGACTTGGAATATCACTCCGGACAGGAGCATCGTGGAATGGACTTGGAATATCACTCCAGACTGGAGTATCAGGTAATTGGAATATCACTCCAGACTGGAGTATCATGGAATGGACTTGGAATATCACTCTGGACTGGAGTATCGTGGAATGGAATTGGAATATCACTCCGGACTGGAGTATCATGGAATGGACTTGTAATATTACTCCGGATTGGAGTATCGTGGAATGGACTTGGAATATCACTCCGGACTGGAGTATCATGGAATGGACTTGGAATACCACTCCAGACTGGAGTATCATGGAATGGACATGGAATATCACTCCGGACTGGAGTATTGTGGAATGGACTTGGAATATCACTCCGGACTGGAGTAACGTGGACTGAGCTGGTTAACTTGGAAATTGACTCCGGACTGGAGAAATGAGAATTGAACTGGTGAATTTGGAGCTTGACTAAGGACTGGAGTAATGAGAATCGAACTGGTGAGCTTGGAACTTGCCTCTGGACTCGAACAATTTGATTTGAACTGATGAACTTGGAACTTGACTCCAGACTGGAGCTATGTGAATTGAACTGATGAACTTGGAAGTTGACTCGGGACTGGAGTATCGTGGAATTGTCTTCGAATATCTCTCCAGACTGGAGTATCATGGAATGGACTTGGAATATCTCTCTGGACTGGAGTATCATGGAATGGACATGAAATATCACTCAGGACTGGAGTATCGTGGAAAGGACTTGGAATATCACTCCGGACTGGAGAATCCTGGAATGGACTTGGAATATCACTCCGGACTGGAGTATCATGGAATGGACTTGAAATATAACTCCGGATTGGAGTATCGTGGAATGGACTTGGAATATCACTCCAGACTGGAGTATCATGGAATGGAATTGTAATTTCACTCTGGACTTTAGAATCATGGCATGGGCTTGTAATATCACTCCGGACTGGAGTATCATGGAATGGACTTGGAATATCACTCTGGACTGGAGTATCGTGGAATGGAATTGGAATATCTCTCCAGACTGGAGAATCATGGAATGGACTTGTAATATCTCTCTTCACTGCAGTATCATGGTGTGGACTTGGAATATCACTCCGGACTTGAGTATCGTAGAATGGACTTGGAATATCACTCCGGACTGGAGTATCATGGAATGGACTTGGAGTATCACTCCAGACTGGAGTATCGTGGAATGGACTTGGAATATCACTCCGGACTGGAGTATCATGGAATGGAATTGGAATATCTCTCCGGAATGGAGTGATGTGGACTGAGCTGGTGAACTTGGAAATTGACTCCGGACTGGAGTAATGAGAATTGAACTGGTGAACTTGGAGCTTGACTCCAGACTGGAGAAATGAGAATCAAACTGGTGAGCTTAGAACTTGACTCTGGACAAGAACAATGTGAATTGAACTGATGAACTTGGAACTTGACTCCAGACTGGAGCTATGTGAATTGAACTGATGAACTTGGAACTTGACTCCGGACTGGAGAATCGTGGAATGGTCTTGGAATATCTCTCCAGACTGGAGTATCATGGAATGGACTTGGAATATCTCTCTGGACTGCAGTATCATGGAATGGACTTGGAATATCATTCCAGAGTAGAGTATCGTGGAATTGACTTGGAATATCACTCCGGACTGGAGTATCATGGAATGGGCATGGAATATCATTCCGGACTGGAGTACCGTGGAATGGACTTGGAATATTACTCCGGACTGGAGTAACGTGGACAGAGCTGGTGAACTTGGAAATTGACTCCGGACAGGAGTAATGAGAATTGAACTGGTGGACTTGGACTTTGACTCTGGACTGGAGAAACGAGAATCGAACTGGTGAGCTTGGAACTTGCCTCTGGACTCAAACAATTTGAATTGAACTGATGAACTTGGAACTTGACTCCAGACTGGAGCTATGTGAATTGAACTGATGAACTTGCAACTTGACTCCGGAATGGAGTATCACGGAATGGACTTGGAATATCTCTCCAGACTGGAGTATCATGGAATGGACTTGCAATATCTCTCTGGACTGCAGTATCGTGGTATGGACTTGGAATATCACTCCGGACTTGAGTATTGTGGAATGGACTTCGAATATCACTCCGGACTGGAGTATCATAAAATGGACTTGGAATATCAATCCAGACTGGAGTATCGTGGAATGGACTTGGAATATTACTCCGGACTGGAGTATCAAGGAATGGAATTGGAATATCACTTCAGACTGGAGTAACGTGGACTGAGCTGGTGAACGTGGAAATTGACTCCGGACTGGAGTAATGAGAATTGAACTGGTGAACTAGGAGCTTGACTCCGGACTGGAGAAATGAGAATCAAACTAGTGAGCTTGGAACTTGCCTCTGGACTTGAACAATGTGAATTGAACTGATGAACTTGGAACTTGACTACAGACTGGAGATATGTGAATTGAACAGATGAACTTGGAACTTGACTCTGGACTGGAGTATCGTGGAATGGACTTGGAATATTTCTCCAGACTGGAGTATCATGGAATGGACTTGTAATATCTCTCTGCACTGCAGTATCATGGAATGGACTTGGAATATCACTCCGGACTGGAGTATCATGGAAAGGACTTGGAATATCACTCCAGACTGGAGTATCGTGGAATGGACTTGGAATTTCACTCCGGACTGGCGTATCATGGAATGGAATTGGAATATCACTCCGGACTGGAGTGATGTGGACTGAGCTGGTGAACTTGGAAATTGACTCCGGACTGGAGTATTGAGAATTGAACTGGTGAACTTGGAGCTTGACTCCAGACTGGAGAAATGAGAATCAAACTGGTGAGCTTAGAACTTGACTCTGGACAAGAACAATGTGAATTGAACTGATGAACTTGGAACTTGACTCCAGACTGGAGCTATGTGAATTGAACTGATGAACTTGGAACTTGACTCCGGACTGGAGAATCGTGGAATGGTCTTGGAATATCTCTCCAGACTGGAGTATCATGGAATGGACTTGGAATATCTCTCTGGACTGCAGTATCATGGAATGGACTTGGAATATCATTCCAGAGTAGAGTATCATGGAATGGACTTGGAATATCACTCCGGATTGGAGTATCATGGAATGGGCATGAAATATCATTCCGGACTGGAGTACCGTGGAATGGACTTGGAATATCACTCCGGACTGGAGTAACGTGGACAGAGCTGGTGAACTTGGAAATTGACTCTGGACAGGAGTAATGAGAATTGAACTGGTGAACTTGGACTTTGACTCTGGACTGGAGAAACGAGAATCGAACTGGTGAGCTTGGAACTTGCCTCTGGACTCAAACAATTTGAATTGAACTGATGAACTTGGAACTTGACTCCAGACTGGAGCTATGTGAATTGAACTGATGAACTTGCAACTTGACTCCGGAATGGAGTATCACGGAATGGACTCGGAATATCTCTCCAGACTGGAGTATCATGGAATGGACTTGCAATATCTCTCTGGACTGCAGTATCGTGGTATGGACTTGGAATATCACTCCGGACTTGAGTATCGTGGAATGGACTTCGAATATCACTTCGGACTGGAGTATCATAAAATGGACTTGGAATATCAATCCAGACTGGAGTATCGTGGAATGGACTTGGAATATTACTCCGGACTGGATTATCAAGGAATGGAATTGGAATATCACTTCAGACTGGAGTAACGTGGACTGAGCTGGTGAACGTGGAAATTGACTCCGGACTGGAGTAATGAGAATTGAACTGGTGAACTAGGAGCTTGACTCCGGACTGGAGAAATGAGAATCAAACTAGTGAGCTTGGAACTTGCCTCTGGACTTGAACAATGTGAATTGAACTGATGAACTTGGAACTTGACTACAGACTGGAGATATGTGAATAGAACAGATGAACTTGGAACTTGACTCTGGACTGGAGTATCGTGGAATGGACTTGGAATATTTCTCCAGACTGGAGTATCATGGAATGGACTTGTAATATCTCTCTGCACTGCAGTATCATGGTATGGACTTGGAATATCTCTCCGGACTTGAGTATCGTGGAATGGACTTGGAATATCACTCCGGACTGGAGTATCATGAAAAGGACTTGGAATATCACTCCAGACTGGAGTATCGTGGAATGGACTTGGAATTTCACTCCGGACTGGCGTATCATGGAATGGAATTGGAATATCACTCCGGACTGGAGTGATGTGGACTGAGCTGGTGAACTTGGAAATTGACACCGGACTGGAGTAATGAGAATTGAACTGGTGAACTTGGAGCTTGACTCCAGACTGGAGAAATGAGAATCGAACTGGTGAGCTTAGAACTTGACTCTGGACAAGAACAATGTGAATTGAACTGATGAACTTGGAACTTGACTCCAGACTGGAGCTATGTGAATTGAACTGATGAACTTGGAAGTTGACTACGGACTGGAGTATCGTGGAATGGTCTTGGAATATCTCTCCAGACTGGAGTATCATGGAATGGACTTGGAATATCTCTCTGGACTGGAGTATCATGGAATGGACTTGGAATATCACTCAGGACTGGAGTATAGTGGAATGGACTTGGAATATCACTCCGGACTGAAGAATCATGGAATGGACTTGGAATATCACTCCGGACTGGAGTATCATGGAATGGACTTGAAATATAACTCCGGACTGGAGTATCATGGAATGGACTTGGAATATCACTGCGGACTGTAGTATCATGTAATTGAATTGGAATATCACTCCAGACTGGAGTATCATGGAATGGAATTGTAATATCACTCTGGACTTTAGAATCATGGCATGGGCTTGTAATATCACTCCGGACTGGAGTATCATGGAATGGACTTGGAATATCACTCTGGACTGGAGAATCGTGGAATGGAATTGGAATATCAATCTGGACTGGAGTATCATGGAAGGGACTTGGAATATCATTCCGGACTGGAGTATCGTGGAATGGACTTGGAATATCACTTCGGACTGGAGTAACGTGGACAGAGCTGGTGAACTTGGAAATTGACTCCGGACTGGAGTAATGAGAATTGAACTGGTGAACTTGGACTTTGACTCTGGACTGGAGTAATGAGAATCGAACTGGTGAGCTTGGAACTTGACTCTGGACTGAAACAATGTGAATTGAACTGATGAACTTGGAACTTGACTCCAGACTGGAGCTATGTGAAATGAACTGATGAACTTGGAACTTGACTCTGGACTGGAGTATCGTGGAATGGACTTGGAATATCACTCCAGACTGGAGTATCATGGAATGGACTTTGAATATCACTCCAGACTGGAGCATCGTGGAATTGACTTGGAATATCACTCCGGACTGCAGTATCGTAGAATGGACTTGGATTATCACTCCGGACTGGAGTAACGTGGACTGAGATTGTGAACTTGTTAATTGACTCCGGACTGGAGAAATGAGAATTGAACAGGTGAACTTGAATCTTGACTCCGGACTGGAGAAATGAGAATCAAACTGCTGAGCCTGGAACTTGACTCTGGACTCGAACAATGTGAATTAAATTGATGAACTTGGAACTTGACTCCAGACTGGAGCTATGTGAATTGAACTGATGAACTTTGAATATCACTCCGGACTGGAGTATCATGGAATGGACTTGGAATATCACTCCGGACTGGAGTATCATGGAATGGACTTGGAATATCACCACGGACTGGAGTATCGTGGAATGGACTTGGAATATAACTCCGGACTGGAGTGTCGTGGAATTTACTTGGAATATCACTCCGGACTGGAGTATCGTGGAATGGACTTGGAATATCAATCCGGACTGGTGTATCATGGAATGGACTTGGAATATCACTCCGGACTGGAGTATCGTGGATTGGACTTGGAATATCACTCCGGACAGGAGCATCGTGGAATGGACTTGGAATATCACTCCAGACTGGAGTATCAGGTAATTGGAATATCACTCCAGACTGGAGTATCATGGAATGGACTTGGAATATCACTCTGGACTGGAGTATCGTGGAATGGAATTGGAATATCACTCCGGACTGGAGTATCATGGAATGGACTTGTAATATCACTCCGGATTGGAGTATCGTGGAATGGACTTGGAATATCACTCCGGACTGGAGTATCATGGAATGGACTTGGAATACCACTCCAGACTGGAGTATCATGGAATGGACATGGAATATCACTCCGGACTGGAGTATTGTGGAATGGACTTGGAATATCACTCCGGACTGGAGTAACGTGGACTGAGCTGGTGAACTTGGAAATTGACTCCGGACTGGAGAAATGAGAATTGAACTGGTGAATTTGGAGCTTGACTAAGGACTGGAGTAATGAGAATCGAACTGGTGAGCTTGGAACTTGCCTCTGGACTCGAACAATTTGATTTGAACTGATGAACTTGGAACTTGACTCCAGACTGGAGCTATGTGAATTGAACTGATGAACTTGGAAGTTGACTCGGGACTGGAGTATCGTGGAATTGTCTTCGAATATCTCTCCAGACTGGAGTATCATGGAATGGACTTGGAATATCTCTCTGGACTGGAGTATCATGGAATGGACTTGAAATATCACTCAGGACTGGAGTATCGTGGAAAGGACTTGGAATATCACTCCGGACTGGAGAATCCTGGAATGGACTTGAAATATAACTCCGGATTGGAGTATCGTGGAATGGACTTGGAATATCACTCCAGACTGGAGTATCATGGAATGGAATTGTAATTTCACTCTGGACTTTAGAATCATGGCATGGGCTTGTAATATCACTCCGGACTGGAGTATCATGGAATGGACTTGGAATATCACTCTGGACTGGAGTATCGTGGAATGGAATTGGAATATCTCTCCAGACTGGAGAATCATGGAATGGACTTGTAATATCTCTCTGCACTGCAGTATCATGGTGTGGACTTGGAATATCACTCCGGACTTGAGTATCGTAGAATGGACTTGGAATATCACTCCGGACTGGAGTATCATGGAATGGACTTGGAGTATCACTCCAGACTGGAGTATCGTGGAATGGACTTGGAATATCACTCCGGACTGGAGTATCATGGAATGGAATTGGAATATCTCTCCGGAATGGAGTGATGTGGACTGAGCTGGTGAACTTGGAAATTGACTCCGGACTGGAGTAATGAGAATTGAACTGGTGAACTTGGAGCTTGACTCCAGACTGGAGAAATGAGAATCAAACTGGTGAGCTTAGAACTTGCCTCTGGACTTGAACAATGTGAATTGAACTGATGAACTTGGAACTTGACTCCAGACTGGAGCTATGTGAATTGAACTGATGAACTTGCAACTTGACTCCGGAATGGAGTATCACGGAATGGACTTGGAATATCTCTCAGACTGGAGTATCATGGAATGGACTTGCAATATCTCTCTGGACTGCAGTATCGTGGTATGGACTTGGAATATCACTCCGGACTTGAGTATTGTGGAATGGACTTCGAATATCACTCCGGACTGGAGTATCATAAAATGGACTTGGAATATCAATCCAGACTGGAGTATCGTGGAATGGACTTGGAATATTACTCCGGACTGGAGTATCAAGGAATGGAATTGGAATATCACTTCAGACTGGAGTAACGTGGACTGAGCTGGTGAACGTGGAAATTGACTCCGGACTGGAGTAATGAGAATTGAACTGGTGAACTAGGAGCTTGACTCCGGACTGGAGAAATGAGAATCAAACTAGTGAGCTTGGAACTTGCCTCTGGACTTGAACAATGTGAATTGAACTGATGAACTTGGAACTTGACTACAGACTGGAGATATGTGAATTGAACAGATGAACTTGGAACTTGACTCTGGACTGGAGTATCGTGGAATGGACTTGGAATATTTCTCCAGACTGGAGTATCATGGAATGGACTTGTAATATCTCTCTGCACTGCAGTATCGTGGAATGGACTTGGAATATCACTCCGGACTGGAGTATCATGGAAAGGACTTGGAATATCACTCCAGACTGGAGTATCGTGGAATGGACTTGGAATTTCACTCCGGACTGGCGTATCATGGAATGGAATTGGAATATCACTCCGGACTGGAGTGATGTGGACTGAGCTGGTGAACTTGGAAATTGACTCCGGACTGGAGTAATGAGAATTGAACTGGTGAACTTGGAGCTTGACTCCAGACTGGAGAAATGAGAATCGAACTGGTGAGCTTAGAACTTGACTCTGGACAAGAACAATGTGAATTGAACTGATGAACTTGGAACTTGACTCCAGACTGGAGCTATGTGAATTGAACTGATGAACTTGGAAGTTGACTCCGGACTGGAGTATCGTGGAATGGTCTTGGAATATCTCTCCAGACTGGAGTATCATGGAATGGACTTGGAATATCTCTCTGGACTCGAGTATCATGGAATGGACTAGGAATATCACTCAGGACTGGAGTATAGTGGAATGGACTTGGAATATCACTCCGGACTGGAGAATCATGGAATGGACTTGGAATATCACTCCGGACTGGAGTATCATGGAATGGACTTGAAATATAACTCCGGACTGGAGTATCGTGGAATGGACTTGGAATATCACTCCGGACTGGAGTATCATGTTATTGAATTGGAATATCACTCCAGACTGGAGTATCATGGAATGGAATTGTAATATCACTCTGGACTTTAGAATCATGGCATGGGCTTGTAATATCACTCCGGACTGGAGTATCATGGAATGGACTTGGAATATCACTCTGGACTGGAGTATCGTGGAATGGAATTGGAATATCACTCTGGACTGGAGTATCATGGAAGGGACTTGGAATATCATTCCGGACTGGAGTATCGTGGAATGGACTTGGAATATCACTTCGGACTGGAGTAACGTGGACAGAGCTGGTGAACTTGGAAATTGACTCCGGACTGGAGTAATGAGAATTGAACTGGTGAACTTGGAGCTTGACTCCAGACTGGAGAAATGAGAATCAAACTGGTGAGCTTAGAACTTGACTCTGGACAAGAACAATGTGAATTGAACTGATGAACTTGGAACTTGACTCCAGACTGGAGCTATGTGAATTGAACTGATGAACTTGGAACTTGACTCCGGACTGGAGAATCGTGGAATGGTCTTGGAATATCTCTCCAGACTGGAGTATCATGGAATGGACTTGGAATATCTCTCTGGACTGCAGTATCATGGAATGGACTTGGAATATCATTCCAGAGTAGAGTATCGTGGAATTGACTTGGAATATCACTCCGGACTGGAGTATCATGGAATGGGCATGGAATATCATTCCGGACTGGAGTATCGTGGAATGGACTTGGAATATCACTTCGGACTGGAGTAACGTGGACAGAGCTGGTGAACTTGGAAATTGACTCCGGACTGGAGTAATGAGAATTGAACTGGTGAACTTGGACTTTGACTTTGGACTGGAGTAATGAGAATCGAACTGGTGAGCTTGGAACTTGACTCTGGACTGAAACAATGTGAATTGAACTGATGAACTTGGAACTTGACTCCAGACTGGAGCTATGTGAAATGAACTGATGAACTTGGAACTTGACTCTGGACTGGAGTATCGTGGAATGGACTTGGAATATCACTCCAGACTGGAGTATCATGGAATGGACTTTGAATATCACTCCGGACTGGAGCATAGTGGAATTGACTTGGAATAGCACTCCGGACTGCAGTATCGTAGAATGGACTTGGATTATCACTCCGGACTGGAGTAACGTGGACTGAGATTGTGAACTTGGAAATTGACTCCGGACTGGAGAAATGAGAATTGAACAGGTGAATTTGAATCTTGACTCCGGACTGGAGAAATGAGAATCAAACTGCTGAGCCTGGAACTTGACTCTGGACTCGAACAATGTGAATTGAATTGATGAACTTGGAACTTGACTCCAGACTGGAGCTATGTGAATTGAACTGATGAACTTGGAATATCAATCCGGACTGGAGTATCATGGAATGGACTTGGAATATCACTCCGGACTGGAGTATCATGGAATGGACTTGGAATATCACCACGGACTGGAGTATCGTGGAATGGACTTGGAATATCACTCCGGACTGGAGTGTCGTGGAATTTACTTGGAATATCACTCCGGACTGGAGTATCGTGGAATGGACTTGGAATATCAATCCGGACTGGTGTATCATGGAATGGACTTGGAATATCACTCCGGACTGGAGTATCGTGGAATGGACTTGGAATATCACTCCGGACAGGAGCATCGTGGAATGGACTTGGAATATCACTCCAGACTGGAGTATCAGGTAATTGGAATATCACTCCAGACTGGAGTATCATGGAATGGACTTGGAATATCACTCTGGACTGGAGTATCGTGGAATGGAATTGGAATATCACTCCGGACTGGAGTATCATGGAATGGACTTGTAATATCACTCCGGATTGGAGTATCGTGGAATGGACTTGGAATATCACTCCGGACTGGAGTATCATGGAATGGACTTGGAATACCACTCCAGACTGGAGTATCATGGAATGGACATGGAATATCACTCCGGACTGGAGTGTTGTGGAATGGACTTGGAATATCACTCCGGACTGGAGTAACGTGGACTGAGCTGGTGAACTTGGAAATTGACTCCGGACTGGAGAAATGAAAATTGAACTGGTGAACTTGGAGCTTGACTAAGGACTGGAGTAATGAGAATCGAACTGGTGAGCTTGGAACTTGCCTCTGGACTCGAACAATTTGATTTGAACTGATGAACTTGGAACTTGACTCCAGACTGGAGCTATGTGAATTGAACTGATGAACTTGGAAGTTGACTCGGGACTGGAGTATCGTGGAATTGTCTTGGAATATCTCTCCAGACTGGAGTATCATGGAATGGACTTGGAATATCTCTCTGGACTGGAGTATCATGGAATGGACTTGGAATATCACTCAGGACTGGAGTATCATGGAAAGGACTTGGAATATCACTCCGGACTGGAGAATCCTGGAATGGACTTGGAATATCACTCCGGACTGGAGTATCATGGAATGGACTTGAAATATAACTCCGGACTGGAGTATCGTGGAAAGGACTTGGAATATCACTCCAGACTGGAGTATCATGGAATGGAATTGTAATATCACTCTGGACTTTAGAATCATGGCATGGGCTTGTAATATCACTCCGGACTGGAGTATCATGGAATGGACTTGGAATATCACTCTGGACTGGAGTATCGTGGAATGGAAATGGAATATCACTCTGGACTGGAGTATCATGGAATGGACTTGGAATATCATTCCGGACTGGAGTATCGTGGAATGGACTTGGAATATTCGGACTGGAGTAACGTGGACAGAGCTGGTGAACTTGGAAATTGACTCCGGACTGGAGTAATGAGAATTGAACTGGTGAACTTGGACTTTGACTCTGGACTGGAGTAATGAGAATCGAACTGGTGAGCTTGGAACTTGACTCTGGACTGGAACAATGTGAATTGAACTGATGAACTTGGAAATTGACTCCAGACTGGAGCTATGTGAATTGAACTGATGAACTTGGAACTTGACTCTGGACTGGAGTACCGTAGAATGGACTTGGAATATCACTCCAGACTGGAGTATCATGGAATGGACTTTGAATATCACTCCGGACTGGAGTATCGTGGAATTAACTTGGAATATCACTCCGGACTGGAGTATCGTAGAATGGACTTGGATTATCACTCCGGACTGGAGTAACGTGGACTGAGATTGTGAACTTGGAAATTGACTTCGGACTGGAGTAATGAGAATTGAACAGGTAAACTTGAATCTTGACTCTGGACTGGAGAAATGAGAATCAAACTGGTGAGCCTGGAACTTGACTCTGGACTCGAACAATGTGAATTGAATTGATGAACTTGGAACTTGACTCCAGACTGGAGCTATGTGAATTGAACTGATGAACTTGGAATATCACTCCGGACTGGAGTATCATGGAATGGACTTGGAATATTACTCTGGACTGGAGTATCATGGAATGGACTTGGAATATCACCACGGACTGGAGTATCGTGGAATGGACTTGGAATATCACTCCGGACTGGAGTGTCGTGGAATTTACTTGGAATATCACTCCGGACTGGAGTATCGTGGAATGGACTTGGAATATCAATCCGGACTGGTGTATCATGGAATGGACTTGGAATATTCGGACTGGAGTAACGTGGACAGAGCTGGTGAACTTGGAAATTGACTCCGGACTGGAGTAATGAGAATTGAACTGGTGAACTTGGACTTTGACTCTGGACTGGAGTAATGAGAATCGAACTGGTGAGCTTGGAACTTGACTCTGGACTGGAACAATGTGAATTGAACTGATGAACTTGGAACTTGACTCCAGACTGGAGCTATGTTAATTGAACTGATGAACTTGGAACTTGACTCTGGACTGGAGTATCGTGGAATGGACTTGGAATATCACTCCAGACTGGAGTATCATGGAATGGACTTTGAATATCACTCCGGACTGGAGTATCGTGGAATTAACTTGGAATATCACTCCGGACTGGAGTATCGTAGAATGGACTTGGATTATCACTCCGGACTGGAGTAACGTGGACTGAGATTGTGAACTTGGAAATTGACTTCGGACTGGAGTAATGAGAATTGAACAGGTGAACTTGAATCTTGACTCTGGACTGGAGAAATGAGAATCAAACTGGTGAGCCTGGAACTTGACTCTGGACTCGAACAATGTGAATTGAATTGATGAACTTGGAACTTGACTCCAGACTGGAGCTATGTGAATTGAACTGATGAACTTGGAATATCACTCCGGACTGGAGTATCATGGAATGGACTTGGAATATTACTCCGGACTGGAGTATCATGGAATGGACTTGGAATATCACCACGGACTGGAGTATCGTGGAATGGACTTGGAATATCACTCCGGACTGGAGTGTCGTGGAATTTACTTGGAATATCACTCCGGACTGGAGTATCGTGGAATGGACTTGGAATATCAATCCGGACTGGTGTATCATGGAATGGACTTGGAATATTCGGACTGGAGTAACGTGGACAGAGCTGGTGAACTTGGAAATTGACTCCGGACTGGAGTAATGAGAATTGAACTGGTGAACTTGGACTTTGACTCTGGACTGGAGTAATGAGAATCGAACTGGTGAGCTTGGAACTTGACTCTGGACTGGAACAATGTGAATTGAACTGATGAACTTGGAACTTGACTCCAGACTGGAGCTATGTTAATTGAACTGATGAACTTGGAACTTGACTCTGGACTGGAGTATCGTGGAATGGACTTGGAATATCACTCCAGACTGGAGTATCATGGAATGGACTTTGAATATCACTCCGGACTGGAGTATCGTGGAATTAACTTGGAATATCACTCCGGACTGGAGTATCGTAGAATGGACTTGGATTATCACTCCGGACTGGAGTAACGTGGACTGAGATTGTGAACTTGGAAATTGACTTCGGACTGGAGTAATGAGAATTGAACAGGTGAACTTGAATCTTGACTCTGGACTGGAGAAATGAGAATCAAACTGGTGAGCCTGGAACTTGACTCTGGACTCGAACAATGTGAATTGAATTGATGAACTTGGAACTTGACTCCAGACTGGAGCTATGTGAATTGAACTGATGAACTTGGAATATCACTCCGGACTGGAGTATCATGGAATGGACTTGGAATATTACTCCGGACTGGAGTATCATGGAATGGACTTGGAATATCACCACGGACTGGAGTATCGTGGAATGGACTTGGAATATCACTCCGGACTGGAGTGTCGTGGAATTTACTTGGAATATCACTCCGGACTGGAGTATCGTGGAATGGACTTGGAATATCAATCCGGACTGGTGTATCATGGAATGGACTTGGAATATCACTCCAGACTGGAGGATCATGTAATTGGAATATCACTCCAGACTGGAGTATCATGGAATGGACTTGGAATATCACTCTGGACTGGAGTATCGTGGAATGGAATTGGAATATCACTCCGGACTGGAGTATCATGGAAAGGACTTGTAATATCACTCTGGATTGGAGTATCGTGGAATGGACTTGGAATATCACTCCGGACTGGAGTATCATGGAATGGACTTGGAATACCACTCCAGACTGGAGTATCAAGGAATGGACATGGAATATCACTCCGGACTGGAGTATTGTGGAATGGACTTGGAATATGACTCCGGACTGGAGTAACGTGGACTGAGCTGGTGATCTTGGAAATTGACTCCGGACTGGAGAAATGAGAATTGAACTGGTGAACTTGGAGCTTGACTAAGGACTGGAGTAATGAGAATCGAACTGGTGAGCTTGGAACTTGCCTCTGGACTCGAACAATTTGATTTGAACTGATGAACTTGGAACTTGACTCCAGACTGGAGCTATGTGAATTGAACTGATGAACTTGCAACTTGACTCCGGAATGGAGTATCATGGAATGGACTTGGAATATGTCTCCAGACTGGAGTATCATGGAATGGACTTGGAATATCTCTCTGGACTGCAGTATCGTGGTATGGACTTGGAATATCACTCCGGACTTGAGTATCGTGGAATGGACTTCGAATATCACTCCGGACTGGAGTATCATAAAATGGACTTGGAATATCAATCCAGACTGGAGTATCGTGGAATGGACTTGGAATATTACTCCGGACTGGAGTATCATGGAATGGAAATGGAATTTCAATTCAGACTGGAGTAACGTGGACTGAGCTGGTGAACGTGGAAATTGACTCCGGACTGGAGTAATGAGAATTGAACTGGTGAACTTGGAGCTTGACTCTGGACTGGAGAAATGAGAATCGAACTAGTGAGCTTGCAACTTGCCTCTGGACTTGAACAATGTGAATTGAACTGATGAACTTGGAACTTGACTACAGACAGGAGATATGTGAATTGAACAGATGAACTTGGAACTTGACTCCGGACTGGAGTATTGTGGAATGGACTTGGAATATCTCTCCAGACTGGAGTATCATGGAATTGACTTGTAATATCTCTCTGCACTGCAGTATCATGGTATGGACTTGGAATATCACTCTGGACTTGAGTATCGTAGAATGGACTTTGAATATCACTCCGGACTGGAGTATCATGGATTGGACTTGGAGTATCTCTCCAGACTGGAGTATCGTGGAATGGACTTGGAATATCACTCCGGACTGGAGTATCATGGAATGGAATTGGAATATCACTCCGGACTGGAGTGATGTGGACTGAGCTGGTGAACTTGGAAATTGACTCCGGACTGGAGTAATGAGAATTGAACTGGTGAACTTGGAGCTTGACTCCAGACTGGAGAAATGAGAATCGAACTGGTGAGCTTAGAACTTGACTCTGGACAAGAACAATGTGAATTGAACTGATGAACTTGGAACTTGACTCCAAACTGGAGCTATGTGAATTGAACTGTTGAACTTGGAACTTGACTCCGAACTGGAGAATCGTGGAATGGTCTTGGAATATCTCTCCAGACTGGAGTATCATGGAATGGACTTGGAATATCTCTCTGGACTGCAGTATCATGGAATGGACTTGGAATATCACTCCAGAGTAGAGTATCGTGGAATGGACTTGGAATATCACTCCGGACTGGAGTATCATGGAATGGGCATGGAATATCATTCCGGACTGGAGTACCGTGGAATGGACTTGGAATATCACTCCGGACTGGAGTAACGTGGACAGAGCTGGTGAACTTGGAAATTGACTCCGGACTGGAGTAATGAGAATTGAACTGGTGAACTTGGACTTTGACTCTGGACTGGAGTAACGAGAATCGAACTGGTGAGCTTGGAACTTGCCTCTGGACTCGAACAATTTGATTTGAACTAATGAACTTGGAACTTGACTCCAGACTGGAGCTATGTGAATTGAACTGATGAACTTGCAACTTGACTCCGGAATGGAGTATCATGGAATGGACTTGGAATATCTCTCCAGACTGGAGTATCATGGAATGGACTTGCAATATCTCTCTGGACTGCAGTATCGTGGTATGGACTTGGAATATCACTCCGGACTTGAGTATCGTGGAATGGACTTCGAATATCACTCCGGACTGGAGTATCATAAAATGGACTTGGAATATCAATCCAGACTGGAGTATCGTGGAATGGACTTGGAATATTACTCCGGACTGGAGTATCATGGAATGGAATTGGAATATCACTTCAGACTGGAGTAACGTGGACTGAGCTGGTGAACTTGGAAATTGACTCCGGACTGGAGTAATGAGAATTGAACTGGTTAACTTGGAGCTTGACTCCAGACTGGAGAAATGAGAATCGAACTGGTGAGCTTAGAACTTGACTCTGGACAAGAACAATGTGAATTGAACTGATGAACTTGGAACTTGACTCCAGACTGGAGCTATGTGAATTGAAATGATGAACTTGGAAGTTGACTCCGGACTGGAGTATCGTGGAATGGTCTTGGAATATCTCTCCAGACTGGAGTATCATGGAATGGACTTGGAATATCTCTCTGGACTGGAGTATCATGGAATGGACTTGGAATATCACTCAGGACTGGAGTATCGTGGAATGGACTTGGAATATCACTCCGGACTGGAGAATCGTGGAATGGACTTGGAATATCACTCCGGACTGGAGTATCATGGAATGGACTTGAAATATAACTCCGGACTTGAGTATCGTGGAATGGACTTGGAATATCACTCCGGACAGGAGTATCATATAATTGAATTGGAATATCACTCCAGACTGGAGTATCATGGAATGGAATTGTAATATCACTCTGGACTTTAGAATCATGGCATGGGCTTGTAATATCACTCTGGACTGGAGTATCATGGAATGGACTTGGAATATCACTCTGGACTGGAGTATCGTGGAATGGAATTGGAATATCACTCTGGACTGGAGTATCATGGAATGGACTTGGAATATCATTCCGGACTGGAGTATCATGGAATGGACTTTTAATATCACTTCGGACTGGAGTAACGTGGACAGAGCTGGTGAACTTGGAAATTGACTCCAGACTGGAGTAATGAGAATTGAACTGGTGAACTTGGACTTTGACTCTGGACTGGAGTAATGAGAATTGAACTGGTGAGCTTGGAACTTGACTCTGGACTGGAACAATGTGAATTGAACTGATGAACTTGGAACTTGACTCCAAACTGGAGCTATGTGAATTGAACTGATGAACTTGGAACTTGACTCTGGACTGGAGTATCGTGGAATGGACTTGGAATATCACTCAAGACTGGAGTATCATGGAATGGACTTTGAATATCAATCCGGACTGGAGTATCGTGGAATTGACTTGGAATATCACTCCGGACTGGAGTATCGTAGAATGGACTTGGATTATCACTCTGGACTGGAGTAACGTGGACTGAGATTGTGAACTTGGAAATTGACTCCGGACTGGAGTAATGAGAATTGAACAGGTGAACTTGAATCTTGACTCCGGACTGGAGAAATGAGAATCAAACTGGTGAGCCTGGAACTTGACTCTGGACTCGAACAATGTGAATTGAATTGATGAACTTGGAACTTGACTCCAGACTGGAGCTATGTGAATTGAACTGATGAACTTGGAATATCACATCGGACTGGAGTATCATGGAATGGACTTGGAATATCCCTCCGGACTGGAGTATCATGGAATGGACTTGGAATATCACCACGGACTGGAGTATCGTGGAATGGACTTGGAATATCACTCCGGACTGGAGTGTTGTGGAATTTACTTGGAATATCACTCCGGACTGGAGTATCGTGGAATGGACTTGGAATATCAATCCGGACTGGTGTATCATGGAATGGACTTGGAATATCACTCCGGACTGGAGTATCGTGGAATGGACTTGGAATATCACTAAGGACAGGAGCATCGTGGAATGGACTTGGAATATCACTCCAGACAGGAGTATCATGTAATTGGAATATCACTCCAGACTGGAGTATCATGGAATGGACTTGTAATATCACTCTGGACTGGAGTATCGTGGAATGGAATTGGAATATCAGTCCGGACTGGTGTATCATGGAATGGACTTGTAATATCACTCCGGATTGGAGTATCGTGGAATGGACTTGGAATATCACTCCGGACTGGAGTGTCATGGAATGGACTTGGAATACCACTCCAGACTGGAGTATCATGGAATGGACATGGAATATCACTAAGGACTGGAGTATTGTGGAATGGACGTGGAATATCACTCCGGACTGGAGTAACGTGGACTAAGCTGGTGAACTTGGAAATTGACTCCGGACTGCAGAAATGAGAATTGAACTGGTGAACTTGGAGCTTGACTAAGGACTGGAGTAATGAGAATCGAACTGGTGAGCTTGGAACTTGCCTCTGGACTCGATCAATTTGATTTGAACTGATGAACTTGGAACTTGACTCCAGACTGGAGCTATGTGAATTGAACTGATGAACTTGCAACTTGACTCCGGAATGGAGTATCATGGAATGGACTTGGAATATGTCTCCAGACTGGAGTATCATGGAATGGACTTGGAATATCTCTCTGGACTGCAGTATCGTGGTATGGACTTGGAATATCACTCCGGACTTGAGTATCGTGGAATGGACTTCGAATATCACTCTGGACTGGAGTATCATAAAATGGACTTGGAATATCAATCCAGACTGGAGTATCATGGAATGGACTTGGAATATTACTCTGGACTGGAGTATCTTGGAATGGAATTGGAATATCACTTCGGACTGGAGTAACGTGGACTGAGCTGGTGAACGTGGAAATTGACTCCGGACTGGAGTAATGAGAGTTGAACTGGTGAACTTGGAGCTTGACTCTGGACTTGAGAAATGAGAATCGAACTAGTTAGCTTGGAACTTGCCTCTGGACTTGAACAATGTGAATTGAACTGATGAACTTGGAACTTGACTACAGACTGGAGATATGTGAATTGAACAGATGAACCTGGAACTTGACTCCGGACTGGAGTATCGTGGAATGGACTTGGAATATCTCTCCTGACTGGAGTATCATGGAATGGACTTGTAATATCTCTCTGGACTGCAGTATCATGGAATGGACTTGGAATATCACTCCAGAGTAGAGTATCGTGGAATGGACTTGGAATATCACTCCGGTCTGGAGTATCATGGAATGGACTTTGAATATCACTCCGGACTGGAGTATTGTGGAATTGACTTGGAATATCACTCCGGACTGGAGTATCGTAGAATGGACATGGATTATCACTCCGGACTGGAGTAACGTGGACTGAGATTGTGAACTTGGAAATTGACTTCGGACTGGAGTAATGAGAATTGAACAGGTGAACTTGAATCTTGACTCTGGACTGGAGAAATGAGAATCAAACTGGTGAGCCTGGAACTTGACTCTGGACTCGAACAATGTGAATTGAATTGATGAACTTGGAACTTGACTCCAGACTGGAGCTATGTGAATTGAACTGAAGAACTTGGAATATCACTCCGGACTGGAGTATCATGGAATGGACTTGGAATATTACTCCGGACTGGAGTATCATGGAATGGACTTGGAATATCACCACGGACTGGAGTATCGTGGAATGGACTTGGAATATCACTCCGGACTGAAGTGTCGTGGAATTTACTTGGAATATCACTCCGGACTGGAGTATCATGGAATGGACTTGGAATATCAATCCGGACTGGTGTATCATGGAATGGACTTGGAATATCACTCCAGACTGGAGTATCATGTAATTGGAATATCACTCCAGACTGGAGTATCATGGAATGGACTTGGAATATCACTCTGGACTGGAGTATCGTGGAATGGAATTGGAATATCACTCCGGACTGGAGTATCATGGAAAGGACTTGTAATATCACTCCGGATTGGAGTATCGTGGAGTGGACTTGGAATATCACTCCAGACTGGAGTATCATGTAATTGGAATATCACTCCATACTGGAGTATCATGGAATGGACTTGGAATATCACTCTGGACTGGAGTATCGTGGAATGGAATTGGAATATCACTCCGGACTGGAGTATCATGGAATGGATTTGGAATATCAATCCAGACTGGAGTATCGTGGAATGTACTTGGAATATTACTCTGGACTGGAGTATCTTGGAATGGAATTGGAATATCACTTCGGACTGGAGTAACGTGGACTGAGCTGGTGAACGTGGAAATTGACTCCGGACTGGAGTAATGAGAGTTGAACTGGTGAACTTGGAGCTTGACTCTGGACTTGAGAAATGAGAATCGAACTAGTGAGCTTGGAACTTGCCTCTGGACTTGAACAATGTGAATTGAACTGATGAACTTGGAACTTGACTACAGACTGGAGATATGTGAATTGAACAGATGAACTTGGAACTTCACTCCGGACTGGAGTATCGTGGAATGGACTTGGAATATCTCTCCAGACGGGAGTATCATGGGATGGACTTGTAATATCTCTCTGCACTGCAGTATCATGGTATGGACTTGGAATATCACTCCGGACTGGATTATCATGGAATGGACTTGGAGTATCACTCCAGACTGGATTATCGTGGAATGGACTTGGAATATCACTCCGGACTGGAGTATCATGGAATGGAATTGGAATATCACTCCGGACTGAAGTTATGTGGACTGAGCTGGTGAACTTGGAAATTGACTCCGGACTGGAGTAATGAGAATTGTACTGGTGAACTTGGAGCTTGACTCCAGACTGGAGAAATGAGAATCGAACTGGTGAGCTTAGAACTTGCCTCTGGACAAGAACAATGTAAATTAAACTGATGAACTTGGAACTTGACTCCAGACTGGAGCTATGTGAATTGAACTGATGAACTTGGAACTGGACTCTGGACTGGAGAATCGTGGAATGGTCTTGGAATATCTCTCCAGACTGGAGTATCATGGAATGGACTTGGAATATCTCTCTGGACTGCAGTATCATGGAATGGACTTGGAATATCACTCCAGAGTAGAGTATCTTGGAATGGACTTGGAATATCACTCCGGACTGGAGTATCATGGAATGGGCATGGAATATCATTCCGGACTGGAGTACCATGGAATGGACTTGGAATATCACTCCGGACTGGAGTAACGTGGACAGAGCTGGTGAACTTGGAAATTGACTCCGGACTGGAGTAATGAGAACTGAACTGGTGAACTTGGACTTTGACTCTGGACTGGAGTAACGAGAATCGAACTGGTGAGCTTGGAACTTGCCTCTGGACTCGAACAATTTGATTTGAACTGATGAACTTGGAACTTGACTCCAGACTGGAGCTATGTGAATTGAACTGATGAACTTGCAACTTGACTCCGGAATGGAGTATCATGGAATGGACTTGGAATATCTCTCCAGACTGGAGTATCATGGAATGGACTTGCAATATCTCTCTGGACTGCAGTATCGTGGTATGGACTTGGAATATCACTCCGGACTTGAGTATCGTGGAATGGACTTCGAATATCACTCCAGACTGGAGTATCATAAAATGGCCTTGGAATATCAATCCAGACTGGAGTATCGTGGAATGGACTTGGAATATTACTCCGGACTGGAGTATCATGGAATGGAATTGGAATATCACTTCAGACTGGAGTAACGTGGACTGAGCTGGTGAACGTGGAAATTGACTCCGGACTGGAGAAATGAGAATCGAACTAGTGAGCTTGGAACTTGCCTCTGGACTTGAACAATGTGAATTGAACTGATGAACTTGGAACTTGACTACAGACTGGAGATATGTGAATTGAACAGATGAACTTGGAACTTGACTCTGGACTGGAGTATCGTGGAATGGACTTGGAATATTTCTCCAGACTGGAGTATCATGGAATGGACTTGTAATATCTCTCTGCACTGCAGTATCATGGTATGGACTTGGAATATCTCTCTGGACTTGAGTATCGTGGAATGGACTTGGAATATCACTCCGGACTGGAGTATCATGGAATGGACTTGGAATATCACTCCAGACTGGAGTATCGTGGAATGGAGTTGGAATATCAATCCGGACTGGTGTATCATGGAATGGACTTGGAAAATCACTCCGGACTGGAGTATCGTGGAATGGACTTGGAATATCACTCCGGTCAGGAGCTTCGTGGAATGGACTTGGAATATCACTCCAGACTGGAGTATCATGTAATTGGAATATCACTCCAGACTGGAGTATCATGGAATGGACTTGGAATATCACTCTGGACTGGAGTATCGTGGAATGGAATTGGAATATCACTCCGGACTGGAGTATCATGGAATGGACATGTAATATCACTCCGGATTGGAGTATCGTGGAATGGACTTGGAATATCACTCCGGACTGGAGTATCATGGAATGGACTTGGAATACCACTCCAGACTGGAGTATCATGGAATGGACATGGAATATCACTCCGGACTGGAGTATTGTGGAATGGACTTGGAATATCACTCCGGACTGGAGTAACGTGGACACAGCTGGTGAACTTGGAAATTGACTCCGGACTGGAGAAATGAGAATTGAACTGGTGAACTTGGAGCTTGACTAAGGACTGGAGTAATGAGAATCGAACTGGTGAGCTTGGAACTTGCCTCTGGACTCGAACAATTTGATTTGAACTGATGAACTTGGAACTTGACTCCAGACTGGAGCTATGTGAATTGAACTGATGAACTTGCAACTTGACTCTGGAATGGAGTACCATGGAATGGACTTGGAATATGTCTCCAGACTAGAGTATCATGGAATGGACTTGGAATATCTCTCTGGACTGCAGTATCGTGGTATGGACTTGGAATATCACTCCGGACTTGAGTATCGTGGAATGGACTTCGAATATCACTCCGGACTGGAGTATCATAAAATGGACTTGGAATATCAATCCAGACTGGAGTATCGTGGAATGGACTTGGAATATTTCTCTGGACTGGAGTATCATGGAATGGAATTGGACTATCAATTCGGACTGGAGTAACGTGGACTGAGCTGGTGAACATGGAAATTGACTCCGGACTGGAGTAATGAGAATTGAACTTGTGAACTTGGACCTTGACTCCGGACTGGAGAAATGAGAATCGAACTAGTGAGCTTGGAACTTGCCTCTGGACTTGAACAATGTGAATTGAACTGATAAACTTGGAACTTGACTACAGACTGGAGATATGTGAATTGAACAGATGAACTTGGAACTTGACTCCGGACTGGAGTATCGTGGAATGGACTTGGAATATCACTCCGGACTGGAGTATCGTAGAATGGACATGGATTATCACTCCGGACTGGAGTAACGTGGACTGAGATTGTGAACTTGGAAATTGACTTCGGACTGGAGTAATGAGAATTGAACAGGTGAACTTGAATCTTGACTCTGGACTGGAGAAATGAGAATCAAACTGGTGAGCCTGGAACTTGACTCTGGACTCGAACAATGTGAATTGAATTGATGAACTTGGAACTTGACTCCAGACTGGAGCTATGTGAATTGAACTGATGAACTTGGAATATCACTCCGGACTGGAGTATCATGGAATGGACTTGGAAAATTACTCCGGACTGGAGTATCATGGAATGGACTTGGAATATCACCACGGACTGGAGTATCGTGGAATGGACTTGGAATATCACTCCGGACTGAAGTGTCGTGGAATTTACTTGGAATATCACTCCGGACTGGAGTATCGTGGAATGGACTTGGAATATCAATCCGGACTGGTGTATCATGGAATGGACTTGGAATATCACTCCAGACTGGAGTATCATGTAATTGGAATTTCACTCCAGACTGGAGTATTATGGAATGGACTTGGAATATCACTCTGGACTGGAGTATCGTGGAATGGAATTGGAATATCACTCCGGACTGGAGTATCATGGAAAGGACTTGTAATATCACTCCGGATTGGAGTATCGTGGAGTGGACTTGGAATATCACTCCAGACTGGAGTATCATGTAATTGGAATATCACTCCATACTGGAGTATCATGGAATGGACTTGGAATATCACTCTGGACTGGAGTATCGTGGAATGGAATTGGAATATCACTCCGGACTGGAGTATCATGGAATGGATTTGGAATATCAATCCAGACTGGAGTATCGTGGAATGTACTTGGAATATTACTCTGGACTGGAGTATCTTGGAATGGAATTGGAATATCACTTCGGACTGGAGTAACGTGGACTGAGCTGGTGAACGTGGAAATTGACTCTGGACTGGAGAAATGAGAATTGAACTGGTGAACTTGGAGCTTGACTCTGGACTTGAGAAATGAGAATCGAACTAGTGAGCTTGGAACTTGCCTCTGGACTTGAACAATGTGAATTGAACTGATGAACTTGGAACTTGACTACAGACTGGAGATATGTGAATTGAACAGATGAACTTGGAACTTCACTCCGGACTGGAGTATCGTGGAATGGACTTGGAATATCTCTCCAGACGGGAGTATCATGGGATGGACTTGTAATATCTCTCTGCACTGCAGTATCATGCTATGGACTTGGAATATCACTCCGGACTGGAGTATCATGGAATGGACTTGGAGTATCACTCCAGACTGGATTATCGTGGAATGGACTTGGAATATCACTCCGGACTGGAGTATCATGGAATGGAATTGGAATATCACTCCGGACTGAAGTTATGTGGACTGAGCTGGTGAACTTGGAAATTGACTCCGGACTGGAGTAATGAGAATTGTACTGGTGAACTTGGAGCTTGACTCCAGACTGGAGAAATGAGAATCGAACTGGTGAGCTTAGAACTTGACTCTGGACAAGAACAATGTAAATTGAACTGATGAACTTGGAACTTGACTCCAGACTGGAGCTATGTGAATTGAACTGATGAACTTGGAACTTGACTCTGGACTGGAGAATCGTGGAATGGTCTTGGAATATCTCTCCAGAATGGAGTTTCACGGAATGGACTTGGAATATCTCTCTGGACTGCAGTATCATGGAATGGACTTGGAATATCACTCCAGAGTAGAGTATCTTGGAATGGACTTGGAATATCACTCCGGACTGGAGTATCATGGAATGGGCATGGAATATCATTCCGGACTGGAGTACCGTGGAATGGACTTGGAATATCACTCCGGACTGGAGTAACGTGGACAGAGCTGGTGAACTTGGAAATTGACTCCGGACTGGAGTAATGAGAACTGAACTGGTGAACTTGGACTTTGACTCTGGACTGGAGTAACGAGAATCGAACTGGTGAGCTTGGAACTTGCCTCTGGACTCGAACAATTTGATTTGAACTGATGAACTTGGAACTTGACTCCAGACTGGAGCTATGTGAATTGAACTGATGAACTTGCAACTTGACTC
The DNA here is from genome assembly GCA_031769625.1 of Taudactylus pleione. NCBI lineage: Eukaryota > Metazoa > Chordata > Amphibia > Anura > Myobatrachidae > Taudactylus > Taudactylus pleione. Next base: position 841,470 of record JAUIMM010000145.1, on the reverse strand, counting down.
CGGAATGGAGTATCATGGAATGGACTTGGAATATCTCTCCAGACTGGAGTATCATGGAATGGACTTGCAATATCTCTCTGGACTGCAGTATCGTGGTATGGACTTGGAATATCACTCCGGACTTGAGTATCATGGAATGGACTTCGAATATCACTCCAGACTGGAGTATCATAAAATGGACTTGGAATATCAATCCAGACTGGAGTATCGTGGAATGGACTTGGAATATTACTCCGGACTGGAGTATCATGGAATGGAATTGGAATATCACTTCAGACTGGAGTAACGTGGACTGAGCTGGTGAACGTGGAAATTGACTCCGGACTGGAGAAATGAGAATCGAACTAGTGAGCTTGGAACTTGCCTCTGGACTTGAACAATGTGAATTGAACTGATGAACTTGGAACTTGACTACAGACTGGAGATATGTGAATTGAACAGATGAACTTGGAACTTGACTCTGGACTGGAGTATCGTGGAATGGACTTGGAATATTTCTCCAGACTGGAGTATCATGGAATGGACTTGTAATATCTCTCTGCACTGCATTATCATGGTATGGACTTGGAATATCTCTCTGGACTTGAGTATCGTGGAATGGACTTGGAATATCACTCCGGACTGGAGTATCATGGAATGGACTTGGAATATCACTCCAGACTGGAGTATCGTGGAATGGAGTTGGAATATCAATCCGGACTGGTGTATCATGGAATGGACTTGGAAAATCACTCCGGACTGGAGTATCGTGGAATGGACTTGGAATATCACTCCGGTCAGGAGCTTCGTGGAATGGACTTGGAATATCACTCCAGACTGGAGTATCATGTAATTGGAATATCACTCCAGACTGGAGTATCATGGAATGGACTTGGAATATCACTCTGGACTGGAGTATCGTGGAATGGAATTGGAATATCACTCCGGACTGGAGTATCATGGAATGGACATGTAATATCACTCCGGATTGGAGTATCGTGGAATGGACTTGGAATATCACTCCGGACTGGAGTATCATGGAATGGACTTGGAATACCACTCCAGACTGGAGTATCATGGAATGGACATGGAATATCACTCCGGACTGGAGTATTGTGGAATGGACTTGGAATATCACTCCGGACTGGAGTAACGTGGACACAGCTGGTGAACTTGGAAATTGACTCCGGACTGGAGAAATGAGAATTGAACTGGTGAACTTGGAGCTTGACTAAGGACTGGAGTAATGAGAATCGAACTGGTGAGCTTGGAACTTGCCTCTGGACTCGAACAATTTGATTTGAACTGATGAACTTGGAACTTGACTCCAGACTGGAGCTATGTGAATTGAACTGATGAACTTGCAACTTGACTCCGGAATGGAGTATCATGGAATGGACTTGGAATATGTCTCCAGACTAGAGTATCATGGAATGGACTTGGAATATCTCTCTGGACTACAGTATCGTGGTATGGACTTGGAATATCACTCCGGACTTGAGTATCGTGGAATGGACTTCGAATATCACTCCGGACTGGAGTATCATAAAATGGACTTGGAATATCAATCCAGACTGGAGTATCGTGGAATGGACTTGGAATATTACTCTGGACTGGAGTATCATGGAATGGAATTGGACTATCAATTCGGACTGGAGTAACGTGGACTGAGCTGGTGAACATGGAAATTGACTCCGGACTGGAGTAATGAGAATTGAACTTGTGAACTTGGACCTTGACTCCGGACTGGAGAAATGAGAATCGAACTAGTGAGCTTGGAACTTGCCTCTGGACTTGAACAATGTGAATTGAACTGATAAACTTGGAACTTGACTACAGACTGGAGATATGTGAATTGAACAGATGAACTTGGAACTTGACTCCGGACTGGAGTATCGTGGAATGGACTTGGAATATCTCTCCTGACTGGAGTATCATGGAATGGACTTGTAATATCTCTCTGGACTGCAGTATCATGGAATGGACTTGGAATATCACTCCAGAGTAGAGTATCATGGAATGGACTTGGAATATCACTCCGGACTGGAGTATCATGGAATGGACTTTGAATATCACTCCGGACTGGAGTATCGTGGAATTGACTTGGAATATCACTCCGGACTGGAGTATCATAGAATGGACATGGATTATCACTCCGGACTGGAGTAACGTGGACTGAGATTGTGAACTTGAAAATTGACTTCGGACTGGAGTAATGAGAATTGAACAGGTGAACTTGAATCTTGACTCTGGACTGGAGAAATGAGAATCAAACTGGTGAGCCTGGAACTTGACTCTGGACTCGAACAATGTGAATTGAATTGATGAACTTGGAACTTGACTCCAGACTGGAGCTATGTGAATTGAACTGATGAACTTGGAATATCACTCCGGACTGGAGTATCATGGAATGGACTTGGAATATTACTCCGGACTGGAGTATCATGGAATGGACTTGGAAAATCACAACGGACTGGAGTATCGTGGAATGGACTTGGAATATCACTCCGGACTGGAGTGTCGTGGAATTTACTTGGAATATCACTCCGGACTGGAGTATCGTGGAATGGACTTGGAATATCAATCCGGACTGGTGTATCATGGAATGGACTTGGAATATCACTCCAGACTGGAGTATCATGTAATTGGAATATCACTCCAGACTGGAGTATCATGGAATGGACTTAGAATTTCACTCTGGACTGGAGTATCGTGGAATGGAATTGGAATATCACTCCGGACTGGAGTATCATGGAAAGGACTTGTAATATCACTCCGGATTGGAGTATTGTGGAATGGACTTGGAATATCACTCCGGACTGGAGTATCATGGAATGGACTTGGAATACCACTCCAGACTGGAGTATCAAGGAATGGACATGGAATATCACTCCGGACTGGAGTATTGTGGAATGGACTTGGAATATCACTCCGGACTGGAGTAACGTGGACTGAGCTGGTGAACTTGGAAATTGACTCCGGACTGGAGAAATGAGAATTGAACTGGTGAACTTGGAGCTTGACTAAGGACTGGAGTAATGAAAATCGAACTGGTGAGCTTGGAACTTGCCTCTGGACTCGAACAATTTGATTTGAACTGATGAACTTGGAACTTGACTCCAGACTGGAGCTATGTGAATTGAACTGATGAACTTGCAACTTGACTCCGGAATGGAGTATCATGGAATGGACTTGGAATATGTCTCCAGACTGGAGTATCATGGAATGGACTTGGAATATCTCTCTGGACTGCAGTATCGTGGTATGGACTTGGAATATCACTCCGGACTTGAGTATCGTGGAATGGACTTCGAATATCACTCCGGACTGGAGTATCATAAAATGGACTTGGAATATCAATCCAGACTGGAGTATCGTGGAATGGACTTGGAATATTACTCCGGACTGGAGTATCATGGAATGGAATTGGAATATCAATTCGGACTGGAGTAACGTGGACTGAGCTGGTGAACGTGGAAATTGACTCCGGACTGGAGTAATGAGAATTGAACTGGTGAACTTGGAGCTTGACTCTGGACTGGAGAAATGAGAATCGAACTAGTGAGCTTGCAATTTGCCTCTGGACTTGAACAATGTGAATTGAACTGATGAACTTGGAACTTGACTACAGACAGGAGATATGTGAATTGAACAGATGAACTTGGAACTTGACTCCGGACTGGAGTATCGTGGAATGGACTTGGAATATCTCTCCAGACTGGAGTATCATGGAATTGACTTGTAATATCTCTCTGCACTGCAGTATCATGGTATGGACTTGGAATATCACTCTGGACTTGAGTATCGTAGAATGGACTTGGAATATCACTCCGGACTGGAGTATCATGGAATGGACTTGGATTATCTCTCCAGACTGGAGTATCGTGGAATGGACTTGGAATATCACTCCGGACTGGAGTATCATGGAATGGAATTGGAATATCACTCCGGACTGGAGTGATGTGGACTGAGCTGGTGAACTTGGAAATTGACTCCGGACTGGAGTAATGAGAATTGAACTGGTGAACTTGGAGCTTGACTCCAGACTGGAGAAATGAGAATCGAACTGGTGAGCTTAGAACTTGACTCTGGACAAGAACAATGTAAATTGAACTGATGAACTTGGAACTTGACTCCAAACTGGAGCTATGTGAATTGAACTGATGAACTTGGAACTTGACTCCGGACTGGAGAATCGTGGAATGGTCTTGGAATATCTCTCCAGACTGGAGTATCATGGAATGGACTTTGAATATCACTCCGGACTGGAGTATCGTGGAATTGACTTGGAATATCACTCCAGACTGGAGTATCGTAGCATGGACTTGGATTATCACTCCGGACTGGAGTAACGTGGACTGAGATTGTGAACTTGGAAATTGACTCCGGACTGGAGTAATGAGAATTGAACAGGTGAACTTGAATCTTGACTCCGGACTGGAGAAATGAGAATCAAAATGGGGAGCCTGGAACTTGACTCTGGACTCGAACAATGTGAATTGAATTGATGAGCTTGGAACTTGACTCCAGACTGGAGCTATGTGAATTGAACTGATGAACTTGGAATATCACTCCGGACTGGAGTATCATGGAATGGACTTGGAATATCCCTCCGGACTGGAGTATCATGGAATGGACTTGGAATATCACCACGGACTGGAGTATCGTGGAATGGACTTGGAATATCACTCCGGACTGGAGTGTCGTGGAATTTACTTGGAATATCACTCCGGACTGGAGTATCGTGGAATGGACATGGAATATCAATCCGGACTGGTGTATCATGGAATGGACTTGGAATATCACTCCGGACTGGAGTATCGTGGAATGGACTTGGAATATCACTCCGGACAGGAGCATCGTGGAATGGACTTGGAATATCACTCCAGACTGGAGTATCAAGTAATTGGAATATCACTCCAGACTGGAGTATCATGGAATGGACTTGTAATATCACTCTGGACTGGAGTATCGTGGAATGGAATTGGAATATCAGTCCGGACTGGTGTATCATGGAATGGACTTGTAATATCACTCCGGATTGGAGTATCGTGGAATGGACTTGGAATATCACTCCGGACTGGAGTATCATGGAATGGACTTGGAATACCACTCCAGACTGGAGTATCATGGAATGGACATGGAATATCACTCCGGACTGGAGTATTGTGGAATGGACGTGGAATATCACTCCAGACTGGAGTAACGTGGACTAAGCTGGTGAACTTGGAAATTGACTCCGGACTGCAGAAATGAGAATTGAACTTGTGAACTTGGAGCTTGACTAAGGACTGGAGTAATGAGAATCGAACTGGTGAGCTTGGAACTTGCCTCTGGACTCGAATAATTTGATTTGAACTGATGAACTTGGAACTTGACTCCAGACTGGAGCTATGTGAATTGAACTGATGAACTTGCAACTTGACTCCGGAATGGAGTATCATGGAATGGACTTGGAATATGTCTCCAGACTGGAGTATCATGGAATGGACTTGGAATATCTCTCTGGACTGCAGTATCGTGGTATGGACTTGGAATATCACTCCGGACTTGAGTATCGTGGAATGGACTTCGAATATCACTCTGGACTGGAGTATCATAAAATGGAAAATGGAATATCAATCCAGACTGGAGTATCGTGGAATGGACTTGGAATATTACTCTGGACTGGAGTATCTTGGAATGGAATTGGAATATCACTTCGGACTGGAGTAACTTGGACTGAGCTGGTGAACATGGAAATTGACTCCGGACTGGAGTAATGAGAGTTGAACTGGTGAACTTGGAGCTTGACTCTGGACTTGAGAAATGAGAATCGAACTGGTGAGCTTGGAACTTGCCTCTGGACTCGAATAATTTGATTTGAACTGATGAACTTGGAACTTGACTCCAGACTGGAGCTATGTGAATTGAACTGATGAACTTGCAACTTGACTCCGGAATGGAGTATCATGGAATGGACTTGGAATATGTCTCCAGACTGGAGTATCATGGAATGGACTTGGAATATCTCTCTGGACTGCAGTATCGTGGTATGGACTTGGAATATCACTCCGGACTTGAGTATCGTGGAATGGACTTCGAATATCACTCTGGACTGGAGTATCATAAAATGGAAAATGGAATATCAATCCAGACTGGAGTATCGTGGAATGGACTTGGAATATTACTCTGGACTGGAGTATCTTGGAATGGAATTGGAATATCACTTCGGACTGGAGTAACTTGGACTGAGCTGGTGAACATGGAAATTGACTCCGGACTGGAGTAATGAGAGTTGAACTGGTGAACTTGGAGCTTGACTCTGGACTTGAGAAATGAGAATCGAACTAGTGAGCTTGGAACTTGCCTCTGGACTTGAACAATGTGAATTGAACTGATGAACTTGGAACTTGACTACAGACTGGAGATATGTGAATTGAACAGATGAACTTGGAACTTGACTCCGGACTGGAGTATCATGGAATGGACTTGGAGTATCACTCCAGACTGGATTATCGTGGAATGGACTAGGAATATCACTCCGGACTGGAGTATCATGGAATGGAATTGGAATATCACTCCGGACTGAAGTTATGTGGACTGAGCTGGTGAACTTGGAAATTGACTCCGGACTGGAGTAATGAGAATTGTACTGGTGAACTTGGAGCTTGACTCCAGACAGGAGAAATGAGAATCGAACTGGTGAGCTTAGAACTTGCCTCTGGACAAGAACAATGTAAATTGAACTGATGAACTTGGAACTTGACTCCAGACTGGAGCTATGTGAATTGAACTGATGAACTTGGAACTTGACTCTGGACTGGAGAATCGTGGAATGGTTTTGGAATATCTCTCCAGACTGGAGTATCATGGAATGGACTTGGAATATCTCTCTGGACTGCAGTATCATGGAATGGACTTGGAATATCACTCCAGAGTAGAGTATCTTGGAATGGACTTGGAATATCACTCCGGACTGGAGTATCATGGAATGGGCATGGAATATCATTCCGGACTGGAGTACCGTGGAATGGACTTGGAATATCACTCCGGACTGGAGTAACGTGGACAGAGCTGGTGAACTTGGAAATTGACTCCGGACTGGAGTAATGAGAACTGAACTGGTGAACTTGGACTTTGACTCTGGACTGGAGTAACGAGAATCGAACTGGTGAGCTTGGAACTTGCCTCTGGACTCGAACAATTTGAATTGAACTGATGAACTTGGAACTTGACTCCAGACCGGAGCTATGTGAATTGAACTGATGAACTTGCAACTTGACTCCGGAATGGAGTATCATGGAATGGACTTGGAATATCTCTCCAGACTGGAGTATCATGGAATGGACTTGCAATATCTCTCTGGACTGCAGTATCGTGGTATGGACTTGGAATATCACTCCGGACTTGAGTATCGTGGAATGGACTTCGAATATCACTCCAGACTGGAGTATCATAAAATGGACTTGGAATATCAATCCAGACTGGAGTATCGTGGAATGGACTTGGAATATTACTCCGGACTGGAGTATCATGGAATGGAATTGGAATATCACTTCAGACAGGAGTAACGTGGACTGAGCTGGTGAACGTGGAAATTGACTCCGGACTGGAGAAATGAGAATCGAACTAGTGAGCTTGGAACTTGCCTCTGGACTTGAACAATGTGAATTGAACTGATGAACTTGGAACTTGACTACAGACTGGAGATATGTGAATTGAACAGATGAACTTGGAACTTGACTCTGGACTGGAGTATAATTGAATGGACTTGGAATATTTCTCCAGACTGGAGTATCATGGAATGGACTTGTAATATCTCTCTGCACTGCAGTATCATGGTACGGACTTGGAATATCTCTCTGGACTTGAGTATCGTGGAATGGACTTGGAATATCACTCCGGACTGGAGTATCATGGAATGGACTTGGAATATCACTCCAGACTGGAGTATCGTGGAATGGAGTTGGAATATCAATCCGGACTGGTGTATCATGGAATGGACTTGGAAAATCACTCCGGACTGGAGTATCGTGGAATGGACTTGGAATATCACTCCGGTCAGGAGCATCGTGGAATGGACTTGGAATATCACTCCAGACTGGAGTATCATGTAATTGGAATATCACTCCAGACTGGAGTATCATGGAATGGACTTGGAATATCACTCTGGACTGGAGTATCGTGGAATGGAATTGGAATATCACTCCGGACTGGAGTATCATGGAATGGACATGTAATATCACTCCGGATTGGAGTATTGTGGAATGGACTTGGAATATCACTCCGGACTGGAGTATCATGGAATGGACTTGGAATACCACTCCAGACTGGAGTATCACGGAATGGACATGGAATATCACTCCGGACTGGAGTATTGTGGAATGGACTTGGAATATCACTCCTGACTGGAGTAACGTGGACACAGCTGGTGAACTTGGAAATTGACTCCGGACTGGAGAAATGAGAATTGAACTGGTGAACTTGGAGCTTGACTAAGGACTGGAGTAATGAGAATCGAACTGGTGAGCTTGGAACTTGCCTCTGGACTCGAACAATTTGATTTGAACTGATGAACTTGGAACTTGACTACAGACTGGAGCTATGTGAATTGAACTGATGAACTTGCAACTTGACTCCGGAATGGAGTATCATGGAATGGACTTGGAATATGTCTCCAGACTAGAGTATCATGGAATGGACTTGGAATATCTCTCTGGACTGCAGTATCGTGGTATGGACTTGGAATATCACTCCGGACTTGAGTATCGTGGAATGGACTTCGAATATCACTCCGGACTGGAGTATCATAAAATGGACTTGGAATATCAATCCAGACTGGAGTATCGTGGAATGGACTTGGAATATTACTCTGGACTGGAGTATCATGGAATGGAATTGGACTATCAATTTGGACTGGAGTAACGTGGACTGAGCTGGTGAACATGGAAATTGACTCCGGACTGGAGTAATGAGAATTGAACTTGTGAACTTGGAGCTTGACTCCGGACTGGAGAAATGAGAATCGAACTAGTGAGCTTGGAACTTGCCTCTGGACTTGAACAATGTGAATTGAACTGATAAACTTGGAACTTGACTACAGACTGGAGATATGTGAATTGAACAGATGAACTTGGAACTTGACTCCGGACTGGAGTATCGTGGAATGGACTTGGAATATCTCTCCTGACTGGAGTATCATGGAATGGACTTGTAATATCTCTCTGGACTGCAGTATCATGGAATGGACTTGGAATATCACTCCAGAGTAGAGTATCATGGAATGGACTTGGAATATCACTCCGGACTGGAGTATCATGGAATGGACTTTGAATATCACTCCGGACTGGAGTATCGTGGAATTGACTTGGAATATCACTCCGGACTGGAGTATCGTAGAATGGACATGGATTATCACTCCGGACTGGAGTAACGTGGACTGAGATTGTGAACTTGGAAATTGACTTCGGACTGGAGTAATGAGAATTGAACAGGTGAACTTGAATCTTGACTCTGGACTGGAGAAATGAGAATCAAACTGGTGAGCCTGGAACTTGACTCTGGACTCGAACAATGTGAATTGAATTGATGAACTTGGAAATTGACTCCAGACTGGAGCTATGTGAATTGAACTGATGAACTTGGAATATCACTCCGGACTGGAGTATCATGGAATGGACTTGGAATATTACTCCGGACTGGAGTATCATGGAATGGACTTGGAAAATCACTACGGACTGGAGTATCGTGGAATGGACTTGGAATATCACTCCGGACTGGAGTGTCGTGGAATTTACTTGGAATATCACTCCGGACTGGAGTATCGTGGAATGGACTTGGAATATCAATCCGGACTGGTGTATCATGGAATGGACTTGGAATATCACTCCAGACTGGAGTATCATGTAATTGGAATATCACTCCAGACTGGAGTATCATGGAATGGACTTGGAATATCACTCTGGACTGGAGTATCGTGGAATGGAATTGGAATATCACTCCGGACTGGAGTATCATGGAAAGGACTTGTAATATCACTCCGGATTGGAGTATTGTGGAATGGACTTGGAATATCACTCCGGACTGGAGTATCATGGAATGGACTTGGAATACGACTCCAGACTGGAGTATCAAGGAATGGACATGGAATATCACTCCGGACTTGAGTATTGTGGAATGGATTTGGAATATCACTCCGGTCTGGAGTAACGTGGACTGAGCTGGTGAACTTGGAAATTGACTCCGGACTGGAGAAATGAGAATTGAACTGGTGAACTTGGAGCTTGACTAAGGACTGGAGTAATGAGAATCGAACTGGTGAGCTTGGAACTTGCCTCTGGACTCGAACAATTTGATTTGAACTGATGAACTTGGAACTTGACTCCAGACTGGAGATATGTGAATTGAACTGATGAACTTGCAACTTGACTCCGGAATGGAGTATCATGGAATGGACTTGGAATATGTCTCCAGACTGGAGTATCATGGAATGGACTTGGAATATCTCTCTGGACTGCAGTATCGTGGTATGGACTTGGAATATCACTCCGGACTTGAGTATCGTGGAATGGACTTCGAATATCACTCCGGACTGGAGTATCATAAAATGGACTTGGAATATCAATCCAGACTGGAGTATCGTGGAATGGACTTGGAATATTACTCCGGACTGGAGTATCATGGAATGGAATTGGAATATCAATTCGGACTGGAGTAACGTGGACTGAGCTGGTGAACGTGGAAATTGACTCCGGACTGGAGTAATGAGAATTGAACTGGTGAACTTGGAGCTTGACTCTGGACTGGAGAAATGAGAATCGAACTAGTGAGCTTGCAACTTGCCTCTGGACTTCAACAATGTGAATTGAACTGATGAACTTGGAACTTGACTACAGACAGGAGATATGTGAATTGAACAGATGAACTTGGAACTTGACTCCGGACTGGAGTATCGTGGAATGGACTTGGAATATCTCTCCAGACTGGAGTATCATGGAATTGACTTGTAATATCTCTCTGCACTGCAGTATCATGGTATGGACTTGGAATATCACTCCGGACTGGAGTATCATGGAATGGAATTGGAATATCACTACGGACTGAAGTTATGTGGACTGAGCTGGTGAACTTGGAAATTGACTCCGGACTGGAGTAATGAGAATTGTACTGGTGAACTTGGAGCTTGACTCCAGACAGGAGAAATGAGAATCGAACTGGTGAGCTTAGAACTTGCCTCTGGACAAGAACAATGTAAATTGAACTGATGAACTTGGAACTTGACTCCAGACTGGAGCTATGTGAATTGAACTGATGAACTTGGAACTTGACTCTGGACTGGAGAATCATGGAATGGTTTTGGAATATCTCTCCAGACTGGAGTATCATGGAATGGACTTGGAATATCTCTCTGGACTGCAGTATCATGGAATGGACTTGGAATATCACTCCAGAGTAGAGTATCTTGGAATGGACTTGGAATATCACTCCGGACTGGAGTATCATGGAATGGGCATGGAATATCATTCCGGACTGGAGTACCGTGGAATGGACTTGGAATATCACTCCGGACTGGAGTAACATGGACAGAGCTGGTGAACTTGGAAATTGACTCCGGACTGGAGTAATGAGAACTGAACTGGTGAACTTGGACTTTGACTCTGGACTGGAGTAACGAGAATCGAACTGGTGAGCTTGGAACTTGCCTCTGGACTCGAACAATTTGATTTGAACTGATGAACTTGGAACTTGACTCCAGACCGGAGCTATGTGAATTGAACTGATGAACTTGCAACTTGACTCCGGAATGGAGTATCATGGAATGGACTTGGAATTTCTCTCCAGACTGGAGTATCATGGAATGGACTTGCAATATCTCTCTGGACTGCAGTATCGTGGTATGGACTTGGAATATCACTCCGGACTTGAGTATCGTGGAATGGACTTCGAATATCACTCCAGACTGGAGTATCATAAAATGGACTTGGAATATCAATCCAGACTGGAGTATCGTGGAATGGACTTGGAATATTACTCCGGACTGGAGTATCATGGAATGGAATTGGAATATCACTTCAGACAGGAGTAACGTGGACTGAGCTGGTGAACGTGGAAATTGACTCCGGACTGGAGAAATGAGAATCGAACTAGTGAGCTTGGAACTTGCCTCTGGACTTGAACAATGTGAATTGAACTGATGAACTTGGAACTTGACTACAGACTGGAGATATGTGAATTGAACAGATGAACTTGGAACTTGACTCTGGACTGGAGTATAATTGAATGGACTTGGAATATTTCTCCAGACTGGAGTATCATGGAATGGACTTGTAATATCTCTCTGCACTGCAGTATCATGGTACGGACTTGGAATATCTCTCTGGACTTGAGTATCGTGGAATGGACTTGGAATATCACTCCGGACTGGAGTATCATGGAATGGACTTGGAATATCACTCCAGACTGGAGTATCGTGGAATGGAGTTGGAATATCAATCCGGACTGGTGTATCATGGAATGGACTTGGAAAATCACTCCGGACTGGAGTATCGTGGAATGGACTTGGAATATCACTCCGGTCAGGAGCATCGTGGAATGGACTTGGAATATCACTCCAGACTGGAGTATCATGTAATTGGAATATCACTCCAGACTGGAGTATCATGGAATGGACTTGGAATATCACTCTGGACTGGAGTATCGTGGAATGGAATTGGAATATCACTCCGGACTGGAGTATCATGGAATGGACATGTAATATCACTCCGGATTGGAGTATCGTGGAATGGACTTGGAATATCACTCCGGACTGGAGTATCATGGAATGGACTTGGAATACCACTCCAGACTGGAGTATCATGGAATGGACATGGAATATCACTCCGGACTGGAGTATTGTGGAATGGACTTGGAATATCACTCCTGACTGGAGTAACGTGGACACAGCTGGTGAACTTGGAAATTGACTCCGGACTGGAGAAATGAGAATTGAACTGGTGAACTTGGAGCTTGACTAAGGACTGGAGTAATGAGAATCGAACTGGTGAGCTTGGAACTTGCCTCTGGACTCGAACAATTTGATTTGAACTGATGAACTTGGAACTTGACTACAGACTGGAGCTATGTGAATTGAACTGATGAACTTGCAACTTGACTCCGGAATGGAGTATCATGGAATGGACTTGGAATATGTCTCCAGACTAGAGTATCATGGAATGGACTTGGAATATCTCTCTGGACTGCAGTATCGTGGTATGGACTTGGAATATCACTCCGGACTTGAGTATCGTGGAATGGACTTCGAATATCACTCCGGACTGGAGTATCATAAAATGGACTTGGAATATCAATCCAGACTGGAGTATCGTGGAATGGACTTGGAATATTACTCTGGACTGGAGTATCATGGAATGGAATTGGACTATCAATTTGGACTGGAGTAACGTGGACTGAGCTGGTGAACATGGAAATTGACTCCGGACTGGAGTAATGAGAATTGAACTGGTGAACTTCGAGCTTGACTCTGGACTGGAGAAATGAGAATCGAACTAGTGAGCTTGCAACTTGCCTCTGGACTTCAACAATGTGAATTGAACTGATGAACTTGGAACTTGACTACAGACAGGAGATATGTGAATTGAACAGATGAACTTGGAACTTGACTCCGGACTGGAGTATCGTGGAATGGACTTGGAATATCTCTCCAGACTGGAGTATCATGGAATTGACTTGTAATATCTCTCTGCACTGCAGTATCATGGTATGGACTTGGAATATCACTCCGGACTGGAGTATCATGGAATGGACTTGGAGTATCTCTCCAGACTGGAGTATCGTGGAATGGACTTGGAATATCACTCCGGACTGGAGTATCATGGAATGGAATTGGAATATCACTCCGGACTGGAGTGATGTGGACTGAGCTGGTGAACTTGGAAATTGACACCGGACTGGAGTAATGAGAATTGAACTGGTGAACTTGGAGCTTGACTCCAGACTGGAGAAATGAGAATCGAACTGGTGAGCTTAGAACTTGACTCTGGACAAGAACAATGTAAATTGAACTGATGAACTTGGAACTTGACTCCAAACTTGAGCTATGTGAATTGAACTGATGAACTTGGAACTTGACTCCGGACTGGAGAATCGTGGAATGGTCTTGGAATATCTCTCCAGACTGGAGTATCATGGAATGGACTTTGAATATCTCTCTGGACTGCAGTATCATGGAATGGACTTGGAATATCACTCCAGAGTAGAGTATCGTGGAATGGACTTGGAATATCACTCCGGACTGGAGTATCATGGAATGGGCATGGAATATCATTCCGGACTGGAGTACCGTGGAATGGACTTGGAATATCACTCCGGACTGGAGTAATGTGGACAGAGCTGGTGAACTTGGAAATTGACTCCGGACTGGAGTAATGAGAATTGAACTGGTGAACTTGGACTTTGACTCTGGACTGGAGTAACGAGAATCGAACTGGTGAGCTTGGAACTTGCCTCTGGACTCGAACAATTTGATTTGAACTAATGAACTTGGAACTTGACTCCAGACTGGAGCTATGTGAATTGAACTGATGAACTTGCAACTTGACTCCGGAATGGAGTATCATGGAATGGACTTGGAATATCTCTCCAGACTGGAGTATCATGGAATGGACTTGCAATATCTCTCTGGACTGCAGTATCGTGGTATGGACTTGGAATATCACTCCGGACTTGAGTATCGTGGAATGGACTTCGAATATCACTCCGGACTGGAGTATCATAAAATGGACTTGGAATATCAATCCAGACTGGATTATCGTGGAATGGACTTGGAATATTACTCCGGACTGGAGTATCATGTAATGGAATTGGAATATCACTTCAGACTGGAGTAACGTGGACTGAGCTGGTGAACGTGGAAATTGACGCCGGACTGGAGTAATGAGAATTGAACTGGTGAACTAGGAGCTTGACTCCGGACTGGAGAAATGAGAATCGAACTAGTGAGCTTGGAACTTGCCTCTGGACTTGAACAATGTGAATTGAACAGATGAACTTGGAACTTGACTCCGGACTGGAGTATCATGGAATGGACTTGGAGTATCACTCCAGACTGGATTATCGTGGAATGGACTAGGAATATCACTCCGGACTGGAGTATCATGGAATGGAATTGGAATATCACTCCGGACTGAAGTTATGTGGACTGAGCTGGTGAACTTGGAAATTGACTCCGGACTGGAGTAATGAGAATTGAACTGGTGAACTTGGAGCTTGACTCCAGACTGGAGAAATGAGAATCGAACTGGTGAGCTTAGAACTTGCCTCTGGACAAGAACAATGTAAATTGAACTGATGAACTTGGAACTTGACTCCAGACTGGAGCTATGTGAATTGAACTGATGAACTTGGAACTTGACTCTGGACTGGAGAATCGTGGAATGGTTTTGGAATATCTCTCCAGACTGGAGTATCATGGAATGGACTTGGAATATCTCTCTGGACTGCAGTATCATGGAATGGACTTGGAATATCACTCCAGAGTAGAGTATCTTGGAATGGACTTGGAATATCACTCCGGACTGGAGTATCATGGAATGGGCATGGAATATCATTCCGGACTGGAGTACCGTGGAATGGACTTGGAATATTACTCCGGACTGGAGTAACGTGGACAGAGCTGGTGAACTTGGAAATTGACTCCGGACTGGAGTAATGAGAACTGAACTGGTGAACTTGGACTTTGACTCTGGACTGGAGTAACGAGAATCGAACTGGTGAGCTTGGAACTTGCCTCTGGACTCGAACAATTTGATTTGAACTGATGAACTTGGAACTTGACTCCAGACCGGAGCTATGTGAATTGAACTGATGAACTTGCAACTTGACTCCGGAATGGAGTATCATGGAATGGACTTGGAATATCTCTCCAGACTGGAGTATCATGGAATGGACTTGCAATATCTCTCTGGACTGCAGTATCGTGGTATGGACTTGGAATATCACTCCGGACTTGAGTATCGTGGAATGGACTTCGAATATCACTCCAGACTGGAGTATCCTAAAATGGACTTGGAATATCAATCCAGACTGGAGTATCGTGGAATGGACTTGGAATATTACTCCGGACTGGAGTATCATGGAATGGAATTGGAATATCACTTCAGACAGGAGTAACGTGGACTGAGCTGGTGAACGTGGAAATTGACTCCGGACTGGAGTAATGAGAATTGAACTTGTGAACTTGGAGCTTGACTCCGGACTGGAGAAATGAGAATCGAACAAGTGAGCTTGGAACTTGCCTCTGGACTTGAACAATGTGAATTGAACTGATGAACTTGGAACTTGACTACAGACTGGAGATATGTGAATTGAACAGATGAACTTGGAACTTGACTCTGGACTGGAGTATAATTGAATGGACTTGGAATATTTCTCCAGACTGGAGTATCATGGAATGGACTTGAAATATATCTCTGCACTGCAGTATCATGGTATGGACTTGGAATATCTCTCTGGACTTGAGTATCATGGAATGGACTTGGAAAATCACCACGGACTGGAGTATCATGGAATGGACTTGGAATATCACTCCGGACTGGAGTGTCGTGGAATTTACTTGGAATATCACTCCGGACTGGAGTATCGTGGAATGGACTTGGAATATCAATCCGGACTGGTGTATCATGGAATGGACTTGGAATATCACTCCAGACTGGAGTATCATGTAATTGGAATATCACTCCAGACTGGAGTATCATGGAATGGACTTGGAATATCACTCTGGACTGGAGTATCGTGGAATGGAATTGGAATATCACTCCGGACTGGAGTAACATGGAAAGGACTTGTAATATCACTCCGGATTGGAGTATTGTGGAATGGACTTGGAATATCACTCCGGACTGGAGTATCATGGAATGGACTTGGAATACCACTCCAGACTGGAGTATCAAGGAATGGACATGGAATATCACTCCGGACTGGAGTATTGTGGAATGGATTTGGAATATCACTCCGGACTGGAGTATCGTGGAATGGACTTCGAATATCACTCCGGACTGGAGTATCATAAAATGGACTTGGAATATCAATCCAGACTGGAGTATCGTGGAATGGACTTGGAATATTACTCCGGACTGGAGTATCATGGAATGGAATTGGAATATCAATTCGGACTGGAGTAACGTGGACTGAGCTGGTGAACGTGGAAATTGACTCCGGACTGGAGTAATGAGAATTGAACTGGTGAACTTGGAGCTTGACTCTGGACTGGAGAAATGAGAATCGAACTAGTGAGCTTGCAACTTGCCTCTGGACTTCAACAATGTGAATTGAACTGATGAACTTGGAACTTGACTACAGACAGGAGATATGTGAATTGAACAGATGAACTTGGAACTTGACTCCGGACTGGAGTATCGTGGAATGGACTTGGAATATCTCTCCAGACTGGAGTATCATGGAATTGACTTGTAATATCTCTCTGCACTGCAGTATCATGGTATGGACTTGGAATATCACTCTGGACTTGAGTATCGTAGAATGGACTTGGAATATCTCTCCGGACTGGAGTATCATGGAATGGACTTGGAGTATCTCTCCAGACTGGAGTATCGTGGAATGGACTTGGAATATCACTCCGGACTGGAGTATCATGGAATGGAATTGGAATATCACTCCGGACTGGAGTGATGTGGACTGAGCTGGTGAACTTGGAAATTGACTCCGGACTGGAGTAATGAGAATTGAACTGGTGAACTTGGAGCTTGACTCCAGACTGGAGAAATGAGAATCGAACTGGTGAGCTTAGAACTTGACTCTGGACAAGAACAATGTAAATTGAACTGATGAACTTGGAACTTGACTCCAAACTTGAGCTATGTGAATTGAACTGATGAACTTGGAACTTGACTCCGGACTGGAGAATCGTGGAATGGTCTTGGAATATCTCTCCAGACTGGAGTATCATGGAATGGACTTTGAATATCTCTCTGGACTGCAGTATCATGGAATGGACTTGGAATATCACTCCAGAGTAGAGTATCGTGGAATGGACTTGGAATATCACTCCGGACTGGAGTATCATGGAATGGGCATGGAATATCATTCCGGACTGGAGTACCGTGGAATGGACTTGGAATATCACTCCGGACTGGAGTAACGTGGACAGAGCTGGTGAACTTGGAAATTGACTCCGGACTGGAGTAATGAGAATTGAACTGGTGAACTTGGACTTTGACTCTGGACTGGAGTAACGAGAATCGAACTGGTGAGCTTGGAACTTGCCTCTGGACTCGAACAATTTGATTTGAACTAATGAACTTGGAACTTGACTCCAGACTGGAGCTATGTGAATTGAACTGATGAACTTGCAACTTGACTCCGGAATGGAGTATCATGGAATGGACTTGGAATATCTCTCCAGACTGGAGTATCATGGAATGGACTTGCAATATCTCTCTGGACTGCAGTATCATGGTATGGACTTGGAATATCACTCCGGACTTGAGTATCGTGGAATGGACTTCGAATATCACTCCGGACTGGAGTATCATAAAATGGACTTGGAATATCAATCCAGACTGGAGTATCGTGGAATGGACTTGGAATATTACTCCGGACTGGAGTATCATGTAATGGAATTGGAATATCACTTCAGACTGGAGTAACGTGGACTGAGCTGGTGAACGTGGAAATTGACGCCGGACTGGAGTAATGAGAATTGAACTGGTGAACTAGGAGCTTGACTCCGGACTGGAGAAATGAGAATCGAACTAGTGTGCTTGGAACTTGCCTCTGGACTTGAACAATGTGAATTGAACAGATGAACTTGGAACTTGACTCCGGACAGGAGTATCATGGAATGGACTTGGAGTATCACTCCAGACTGGATTATCGTGGAATGGACTAGGAATATCACTCCGGACTGGAGTATCATGGAATGGAATTGGAATATCACTCCGGACTGAAGTTATGTGGACTGAGCTGGTGAACTTGGAAATTGACTCCGGACTGGAGTAATGAGAATTGAACTGGTGAACTTGGAGCTTGACTCCAGACTGGAGAAATGAGAATCGAACTGGTGAGCTTAGAACTTGCCTCTGGACAAGAACAATGTAAATTGAACTGATGAACTTGGAACTTGACTCCAGACTGGAGCTATGTGAATTGAACTGATGAACTTGGAACTTGACTCTGGACTGGAGAATCGTGGAATGGTTTTGGAATATCTCTCCAGACTGGAGTATCATGGAATGGACTTGGAATATCTCTCTGGACTGCAGTATCATGGAATGGACTTGGAATATCACTCCAGAGTAGAGTATCTTGGAATGGACTTGGAATATCACTCCGGACTGGAGTATCATGGAATGGGCATGGAATATCATTCCGGACTGGAGTACCGTGGAATGGAATTGGAATATCACTCCGGACTGGAGTAACGTGGACAGAGCTGGTGAACTTGGAAATTGACTCCGGACTGGAGTAATGAGAACTGAACTGGTGAACTTGGACTTTGACTCTGGACTGGAGTAACGAGAATCGAACTGGTGAGCTTGGAACTTGCCTCTGGACTCGAACAATTTGATTTGAACTGATGAACTTGGAACTTGACTCCAGACCGGAGCTATGTGAATTGAACTGATGAACTTGCAACTTGACTCCGGAATGGAGTATCATGGAATGGACTTGGAATATCTCTCCAGACTGGAGTATCATGGAATGGACTTGCAATATCTCTCTGGACTGCAGTATCGTGGTATGGACTTGGAATATCACTCCGGACTTGAGTATCGTGGAATGGACTTCGAATATCACTCCAGACTGGAGTATCCTAAAATGGACTTGGAATATCAATCCAGACTGGAGTATCGTGGAATGGACTTGGAATATTACTCCGGACTGGAGTATCATGGAATGGAATTGGAATATCACTTCAGACAGGAGTAACGTGGACTGAGCTGGTGAACGTGGAAATTGACTCCGGACTGGAGAAATGAGAATCGAACTAGTGAGCTTGGAACTTGCCTCTGGACTTGAACAATGTGAATTGAACTGATGAACTTGGAACTTGACTACAGACTGGAGATATGTGAATTGAACAGATGAACTTGGAACTTGACTCTGGACTGGAGTATAATTGAATGGACTTGGAATATTTCTCCAGACTGGAGTATCATGGAATGGACTTGTAATATATCTCTGCACTGCAGTATCATGGTATGGACTTGGAATATCTCTCTGGACTTGAGTATCGTGGAATGGACTTGGAATATCACTCCGGACTGGAGTATCATGGAATGGACTTGGAATATCACTCCAGACTGGAGTATCGTGGAATGGAGTTGGAATATCAATCCGGACTGGTGTATCATGGAATGGACTTGGAAAATCACTCTGGACTGGAGTATCGTGGAATGGACTTGGAATATCACTCCGGTCAGGAGCATCGTGGAATGGACTTGGAATATCACTCCAGACTGGAGTATCATGTAATTGGAATATCACTCCAGACTGGAGTATCATGGAATGGACTTGGAATATCACTCTGGACTGGAGTATCGTGGAATGGAATTGGAATATCACTCCGGACTGGAGTATCATGGAATGGACATGTAATATCACTCCGGATTGGAGTATCGTGGTATGGACTTGGAATATCACTCCGGACTTGAGTATCGTGGAATGGACTTCGAATATCACTCCGGACTGGAGTATCATAAAATGGACTTGGAATATCAATCCAGACTGGATTATCGTGGAATGGACTTGGAATATTACTCCGGACTGGAGTATCATGTAATGGAATTGGAATATCACTTCAGACTGGAGTAACGTGGACTGAGCTGGTGAACGTGGAAATTGACGCCGGACTGGAGTAATGAGAATTGAACTGGTGAACTAGGAGCTTGACTCCGGACTGGAGAAATGAGAATCGAACTAGTGAGCTTGGAACTTGCCTCTGGACTTGAACAATGTGAATTGAACAGATGAACTTGGAACTTGACTCCGGACTGGAGTATCATGGAATGGACTTGGAGTATCACTCCAGACTGGATTATCGTGGAATGGACTAGGAATATCACTCCGGACTGGAGTATCATGGAATGGAATTGGAATATCACTCCGGACTGAAGTTATGTGGACTGAGCTGGTGAACTTGGAAATTGACTCCGGACTGGAGTAATGAGAATTGAACTGGTGAACTTGGAGCTTGACTCCAGACTGGAGAAATGAGAATCGAACTGGTGAGCTTAGAACTTGCCTCTGGACAAGAACAATGTAAATTGAACTGATGAACTTGGAACTTGACTCCAGACTGGAGCTATGTGAATTGAACTGATGAACTTGGAACTTGACTCTGGACTGGAGAATCGTGGAATGGTTTTGGAATATCTCTCCAGACTGGAGTATCATGGAATGGACTTGGAATATCTCTCTGGACTGCAGTATCATGGAATGGACTTGGAATATCACTCCAGAGTAGAGTATCTTGGAATGGACTTGGAATATCACTCCGGACTGGAGTATCATGGAATGGGCATGGAATATCATTCCGGACTGGAGTACCGTGGAATGGACTTGGAATATCACTCCGGACTGGAGTAACGTGGACAGAGCTGGTGAACTTGGAAATTGACTCCGGACTGGAGTAATGAGAACTGAACTGGTGAACTTGGACTTTGACTCTGGACTGGAGTAACGAGAATCGAACTGGTGAGCTTGGAACTTGCCTCTGGACTCGAACAATTTGATTTGAACTGATGAACTTGGAACTTGACTCCAGACCGGAGCTATGTGAATTGAACTGATGAACTTGCAACTTGACTCCGGAATGGAGTATCATGGAATGGACTTGGAATATCTCTCCAGACTGGAGTATCATGGAATGGACTTGCAATATCTCTCTGGACTGCAGTATCGTGGTATGGACTTGGAATATCACTCCGGACTTGAGTATCGTGGAATGGACTTCGAATATCACTCCAGACTGGAGTATCCTAAAATGGACTTGGAATATCAATCCAGACTGGAGTATCGTGGAATGGACTTGGAATATTACTCCGGACTGGAGTATCATGGAATGGAATTGGAATATCACTTCAGACAGGAGTAACGTGGACTGAGCTGGTGAACGTGGAAATTGACTCCGGACTGGAGAAATGAGAATCGAACTAGTGAGCTTGGAAATTGCCTCTGGACTTGAACAATGTGAATTGAACTGATGAACTTGGAACTTGACTACAGACTGGAGATATGTGAATTGAACAGATGAACTTGGAACTTGACTCTGGACTGGAGTATAATTGAATGGACTTGGAATATTTCTCCAGACTGGAGTATCATGGAATGGACTTGAAATATATCTCTGCACTGCAGTATCATGGTATGGACTTGGAATATCTCTCTGGACTTGAGTATCATGGAATGGACTTGGAAAATCACCACGGACTGGAGTATCGTGGAATGGACTTGGAATATCACTCCGGACTGGAGTGTCGTGGAATTTACTTGGAATATCACTCCGGACTGGAGTATCGTGGAATGGACTTGGAATATCAATCCGGACTGGTGTATCATGGAATGGACTTGGAATATCACTCCAGACTGGAGTATCATGTAATTGGAATATCACTCCAGACTGGAGTATCATGGAATGGACTTGGAACATCACTCTGGACTGGAGTATCGTGGAATGGAATTGGAATATCACTCCGGACTGGAGTATCATGGAAAGGACTTGTAATATCACTCCGGATTGGAGTATTGTGGAATGGACTTGGAATATCACTCCGGACTGGAGTATCATGGAATGGACTTGGAATACCACTCCAGACTGGAGTATCAAGGAATGGACATGGAATATCACTCCGGACTGGAGTATTGTGGAATGGATTTGGAATATCACTCCGGACTGGAGTAACGTGGACTGAGCTGGTGAACTTGGAAATTGACTCCGGACTGGAGAAATGAGAATTGAACTGGTGAACTTGGAGCTTGACTAAGGACTGGAGTAATGAGAATCGAACTGGTGAGCTTGGAACTTGCCTCTGGACTCGAACAATTTGATTTGAACTGATGAACTTGGAACTTGACTCCAGACTGGAGATATGTGAATTGAACTGATGAACTTGCAACTTGACTCCGGAATGGAGTATCATGGAATGGACTTGGAATATGTCTCCAGACTGGAGTATCATGGAATGGACTTGGAATATCTCTCTGGACTGCAGTATCGTGGTATGGACTTGGAATATCACTCCGGACTTGAGTATCGTGGAATGGACTTCGAATATCACTCCGGACTGGAGTATCATAAAATGGACTTGGAATATCAATCCAGACTGGAGTATCGTGGAATGGACTTGGAATATTACTCCGGACTGGAGTATCATGGAATGGAATTGGAATATCAATTCGGACTGGAGTAACGTGGACTGAGCTGGTGAACGTGGAAATTGACTCCGGACTGGAGTAATGAGAATTGAACTGGTGAACTTGGAGCTTGACTCTGGACTGGAGAAATGAGAATCGAACTAGTGAGCTTGCAACTTGCCTCTGGACTTCAACAATGTGAATTGAACTGATGAACTTGGAACTTGACTACAGACAGGAGATATGTGAATTGAACAGATGAACTTGGAACTTGACTCCGGACTGGAGTATCGTGGAATGGACTTGGAATATCTCTCCAGACTGGAGTATCATGGAATTGACTTGTAATATCTCTCTGCACTGCAGTATCATGGTATGGACTTGGAATATCACTCTGGACTTGAGTATCGTAGAATGGACTTGGAATATCACTCCGGACTGGAGTATCATGGAATGGACTTGGAGTATCTCTCCAGACTGGAGTATCGTGGAATGGACTTGGAATATCACTCCGGACTGGAGTATCATGGAATGGAATTGGAATATCACTCCGGACTGGAGTGATGTGGACTGAGCTGGTGAACTTGGAAATTGACTCCGGACTGGAGTAATGAGAATTGAACTGGTGAACTTGGAGCTTGACTCCAGACTGGAGAAATGAGAATCGAACTGGTGAGCTTAGAACTTGACTCTGGACAAGAACAATGTAAATTGAACTGATGAACTTGGAACTTGACTCCAAACTTGAGCTATGTGAATTGAACTGATGAACTTGGAACTTGACTCCGGACTGGAGAATCGTGGAATGGTCTTGGAATATCTCTCCAGACTGGAGTATCATGGAATGGACTTTGAATATCTCTCTGGACTGCAGTATCATGGAATGGACTTGGAATATCACTCCAGAGTAGAGTATCGTGGAATGGACTTGGAATATCACTCCGGACTGGAGTATCATGGAATGGGCATGAAATATCATTCCGGACTGGAGTACCGTGGAATGGACTTGGAATATCACTCCGGACTGGAGTAACGTGGACAGAGCTGGTGAACTTGGAAATTGACTCCGGACTGGAGTAATGAGAATTGAACTGGTGAACTTGGACTTTGACTCTGGACTGGAGTAACGAGAATCGAACTGGTGAGCTTGGAACTTGCCTCTGGACTCGAACAATTTGATTTGAACTAATGAACTTGGAACTTGACTCCAGACTGGAGCTATGTGAATTGAACTGATGAACTTGCAACTTGACTCCGGAATGGAGTATCATGGAATGGACTTGGAATATCTCTCCAGACTGGAGTATCATGGAATGGACTTGCAATATCTCTCTGGACTGCAGTATCGTGGTATGGACTTGGAATATCACTCCGGACTTGAGTATCGTGGAATGGACTTCGAATATCACTCCGGACTGGAGTATCATAAAATGGACTTGGAATATCAATCCAGACTGGAGTATCGTGGAATGGACTTGGAATATTACTCCGGACTGGAGTATCATGTAATGGAATTGGAATATCACTTCAGACTGGAGTAACGTGGACTGAGCTGGTGAACGTGGAAATTGACGCCGGACTGGAGTAATGAGAATTGAACTGGTGAACTAGGAGCTTGACTCCGGACTGGAGAAATGAGAATCGAACTAGTGAGCTTGGAACTTGCCTCTGGACTTGAACAATGTGAATTGAACAGATGAACTTGGAACTTGACTCCGGACAGGAGTATCATGGAATGGACTTGGAGTATCACTCCAGACTGGATTATCGTGGAATGGACTAGGAATATCACTCCGGACTGGAGTATCATGGAATGGAATTGGAATATCACTCCGGACTGAAGTTATGTGGACTGAGCTGGTGAACTTGGAAATTGACTCCGGACTGGAGTAATGAGAATTGAACTGGTGAACTTGGAGCTTGACTCCAGACTGGAGAAATGAGAATCGAACTGGTGAGCTTAGAACTTGCCTCTGGACAAGAACAATGTAAATTGAACTGATGAACTTGGAACTTGACTCCAGACTGGAGCTATGTGAATTGAACTGATGAACTTGGAACTTGACTCTGGACTGGAGAATCGTGGAATGGTTTTGGAATATCTCTCCAGACTGGAGTATCATGGAATGGACTTGGAATATCTCTCTGGACTGCAGTATCATGGAATGGACTTGGAATATCACTCCAGAGTAGAGTATCTTGGAATGGACTTGGAATATCACTCCGGACTGGAGTATCATGGAATGGGCATGGAATATCATTCCGGACTGGAGTACCGTGGAATGGACTTGGAATATCACTCCGGACTGGAGTAACGTGGACAGAGCTGGTGAACTTGGAAATTGACTCCGGACTGGAGTAATGAGAACTGAACTGGTGAACTTGGACTTTGACTCTGGACTGGAGTAACGAGAATCGAACTGGTGAGCTTGGAACTTGCCTCTGGACTCGAACAATTTGATTTGAACTGATGAACTTGGAACTTGACTCCAGACCGGAGCTATGTGAATTGAACTGATGAACTTGCAACTTGACTCCGGAATGGAGTATCATGGAATGGACTTGGAATATCTCTCCAGACTGGAGTATCATGGAATGGACTTGCAATATCTCTCTGGACTGCAGTATCGTGGTATGGACTTGGAATATCACTCCGGACTTGAGTATCGTGGAATGGACTTCGAATATCACTCCAGACTGGAGTATCCTAAAATGGACTTGGAATATCAATCCAGACTGGAGTATCGTGGAATGGACTTGGAATATTACTCCGGACTGGAGTATCATGGAATGGAATTGGAATATCACTTCAGACAGGAGTAACGTGGACTGAGCTGGTGAACGTGGAAATTGACTCCGGACTGGAGAAATGAGAATCGAACTAGTGAGCTTGGAACTTGCCTCTGGACTTGAACAATGTGAATTGAACTGATGAACTTGGAACTTGACTACAGACTGGAAATATGTGAATTGAACAGATGAACTTGGAACTTGACTCTGGACTGGAATATAATTGAATGGACTTGGAATATTTCTCCAGACTGGAGTATCATGGAATGGACTTGTAATATATCTCTGCACTGCAGTATCATGGTATGGACTTGGAATATCTCTCTGGACTTGAGTATCGTGGAATGGACTTGGAATATCACTCCGGACTGGAGTATCATGGAATGGACTTGGAATATCACTCCAGACTGGAGTATCGTGGAATGGAGTTGGAATATCAATCCGGACTGGTGTATCATGGAATGGACTTGGAAAATCACTCTGGACTGGAGTATCGTGGAATGGACTTGGAATATCACTCCGGTCAGGAGCATTGTGGAATGGACTTGGAATATCACTCCAGACTGGAGTATCATGTAATTGGAATATCACTCCAGACTGGAGTATCATGGAATGGACTTGGAATATCACTCTGGACTGGAGTATCGTGGAATGGAATTGGAATATCACTCCGGACTGGAGTATCATGGAATGGACATGTAATATCACTCCGGATTGGAGTATCGTGGAATGGACTTGGAATATCACTCCGGACTGGAGTATCATGGAATGGACTTGGAATACCACTCCAGACTGGAGTATCATGGAATGGACATGGAATATCACTCCGGACTGGAGTATTGTGGAATGGACTTGGAATATCACTCCGGACTGGAGTAACGTGGACACAGCTGGTGAACTTGGAAATTGACTCCGGACTGGAGAAATGAGAATTGAACTGGTGAACTTGGAGCTTGACTAAGGACTGGAGTAATGAGAATCGAACTGGTGAGCTTGGAACTTGCCTCTGGACTCGAACAATTTGATTTGAACTGATGAACTTGGAACTTGACTCCAGACTGGAGCTATGTGAATTGAACTGATGAACTTGCAATTTGACTCCGGAATGGAGTATCATGGAATGGACTTGGAATATGTCTCCAGACTAGAGTATCATGGAATGGACTTGGAATATCTCTCTGGACTGCAGTATCGTGGTATGGACTTGGAATATCACTCCGGACTTGAGTATCGTGGAATGGACTTCGGATATCACTCCGGACTGGAGTATCATAAAATGGACTTGGAATATCAATCCAGACTGGAGTATCGTGGAATGGACTTGGAATATTACTCTGGACTGGAGTATCATGGAATGGAATTGGACTATCAATTCGGACTGGAGTAACGTGGACTGAGCTGGTGAACATGGAAATTGACTCCGGACTGGAGTAATGAGAATTGAACTTGTGAACTTGGAGCTTGACTCCGGACTGGAGAAATGAGAATCGAACAAGTGAGCTTGGAACTTGCCTCTGGACTTGAACAATGTGAATTGAACTGATAAACTTGGAACTTGACTACAGACTGGAGATATGTGAATTGAACAGATGAACTTGGAACTTGACTCCGGACTGGAGTATCGTGGAATGGACTTGGAATATCTCTCCTGACTGGAGTATCATGGAATGGACTTGTAATATCTCTCTGGACTGCAGTATCATGGAATGGACTTGGAAAATCACTCCAGAGTAGAGTATCATGGAATGGACTTGGAATATCACTCCGGACTGGAGTATCATGGAATGGACTTTGAATATCACTCCGGACTGGAGTATCGTGGAATTGACTTGGAATATCACTCCGGACTGGAGTATCGTAGAATGGACATGGATTATCACTCCGGACTGGAGTAACGTGGACTGAGATTGTGAACTTGGAAATTGACTTCGGACTGGAGTAATGAGAATTGAACAGGTGAACTTGAATCTTGACTCTGGACTGGAGAAATGAGAATCAAACTGGTGAGCCTGGAACTTGACTCTGGACTCGAACAATGTGAAATGAATTGATGAACTTGGAACTTGACTCCAGACTGGAGCTATGTGAATTGAACTGATGAACTTGGAATATCACTCCGGACTGGAGTATCATGGAATGGACTTGGAATATTACTCCGGACTGGAGTATCATGGAATGGACTTGGAAAATCACCACGGACTGGAGTATCGTGGAATGGACTTGGAATATCACTCCGGACTGGAGTGTCGTGGAATTTACTTGGAATATCACTCCGGACTGGAGTATCGTGGAATGGACTTGGAATATCAATCCGGACTGGTGTATCATGGAATGGACTTGGAATATCACTCCAGACTGGAGTATCATGTAATTGGAATATCAATCCAGACTGGAGTATCATGGAATGGACTTGGAATATCACTCTGGACTGGAGTATCGTGGAATGGAATTGGAATATCACTCCGGACTGGAGTATCATGGAAAGGACTTGTAATATCACTCCGGATTGGAGTATTGTGGAATGGACTTGGAATATCACTCCGGACTGGAGTATCATGGAATGGACTTGGAATACCACTCCAGACTGGAGTATCAAGGAATGGACATGGAATATCACTCCGGACTGGAGTATTGTGGAATGGATTTGGAATATCACTCCGGACTGGAGTAACGTGGACTGAGCTGGTGAACTTGGAAATTGACTCCGGACTGGAGAAATGAGAATTGAACTGGTGAACTTGGAGCTTGACTAAGGACTGGAGTAATGAGAATCGAACTGGTGAGCTTGGAACTTGCCTCTGGACTCGAACAATTTGATTTGAACTGATGAACTTGGAACTTGACTCCAGACTGGAGCTATGTGAATTGAACTGATGAACTTGCAACTTGACTCCAGAATGGAGTATCATGGAATGGACTTGGAATATGTCTCCAGACTGGAGTATCATGGAATGGACTTGGAATATCTCTCTGGACTGCAGTATCGTGGTATGGACTTGGAATATCACTCCGGACTTGAGTATCGTGGAATGGACTTCGAATATCACTCCGGACTGGAGTATCATAAAATGGACTTGGAATATCAATCCAGACTGGAGTATCGTGGAATGGACTTGGAATATTACTCCGGACTGGAGTATCATGGAATGGAATTGGAATATCAATTCGGACTGGAGTAACGTGGACTGAGCTGGTGAACGTGGAAATTGACTCCGGACTGGAGTAATGAGAATTGAACTGGTGAACTTGGAGCTTGACACTGGACTGGAGAAATGAGAATCGAACTAGTGAGCTTGCAACTTGCCTCTGGACTTCAACAATGTGAATTGAACTGATGAACTTGGAACTTGACTACAGACAGGAGATATGTGAATTGAACAGATGAACTTGGAACTTGACTCCGGACTGGAGTATCGTGGAATGGACTTGGAATATCTCTCCAGACTGGAGTATCATGGAATTGACTTGTAATATCTCTCTGCACTGCAGTATCATGGTATGGACTTGGAATATCACTCTGGACTTGAGTATCGTAGAATGGACTTGGAATATCACTCCGGACTGGAGTATCATGGAATGGAATTGGAAAATCACTCCGGACTGGAGTGATGTGGACTGAGCTGGTGAACTTGGAAATCGACTCCGGACTGGAGTAATGAGAATTGAACTGGTGAACTTGGAGCTTGACTCCAGACTGGAGAAATGAGAATCGAACTGGTGAGCTTAGAACTTGACTCTGGACAAGAACAATGTGAATTGAACTGATGAACTTGGAACTTGACTCCAGACTGAAGCTATGTGAATTGAACTGATGAACTTGGAAGTTGACTCTGGACTGGAGTATCGTGGAATGGTCTTGGAATATCTCTCCAGACTGGAGTATCATGGAATGGACTTGGAATATCTCTCTGGACTGGAGTATCATGGAATGGACTTGGAATATCACTCAGGACTGGAGTATAGTGGAATGGACTTGGAATATCACTCCGGACTGGAGAATCGTGGAATGGACTTGGAATATCACTCCGGACTGGAGTATCATGGAATGGACTTGAAATATAACTCCGGACTGGAGTATCGTGGAATGGACTTGGAATATCACTCCGGACTGGAGTATCATGTAATTGAATTGGAATATCACTCCAGACTGGAGTATCATGGAATGGAATTGTAATATCACTCTGGACTTTAGAATCATGGCATGGGCTTGTAATATCACTCCGGACTGGAGTATCATGGAATGGACTTGGAATATCACTCTGGACTGGAGTATCGTGGAATGGAATTGGAATATCACTCTGGACTGGAGTATCATGGAATGGACTTGGAATATCATTCCGGACTGGAGTATCGTGGAATGGACTTGGAATATCACTTCGGACTGGAGTAACGTGGACAGAGCTGGTGAACTTGGAAATTGACTCCGACTGGAGTAATGAGAATTGAACTGGTGAACTTGGACTTTGACTCTGGACTGGAGTAATGAGAATCGAACTGGTGAGCTTGGAACTTGACTCTGGACTGGAACAATGTGAATTGAACTGATGAACTTGGAACTTGACTCCAGACTGGAGCTATGTGAATTGAACTGATGAACTTGGAACTTGACTCTGGACTTGAGTATCGTGGAATAGACTTGGAATATCACTCCAGACTGGAGTATCATGGAATGGACTTTGAATATCACTCCGGACTGGAGTATCGTGGAATTGACTTGGAATATCACTCCGGACTGGAGTATCGTAGAATGGACTTGGATTATCACTCCGGACTGGAGTAACGTGGACTGAGATTGTGAACTTGGAAATTGACTCCGGACTGGAGTAATGAGAATTGAACAGGTGAACTTGAATCTTGACTCCGGACTGGAGAAATGAGCATCAAACTGGTGAGCCTGGAACTTGACTCTGGACTCGAACAATGTGAATTGAATTGATGAACTTGGAACTTGACTCCAGACTAGAGCTATGTGAATTGAACTGATGAACTTGGAATATCACTCCGGACTGGAGTATCATGGAATGGACTTGGAATATCACTCCGGACTGGAGCATCATGGAATGGACTTGGAATATCACCACGGACTGGAGTATCGTGGAATGGACTTGGAATATCACTCCGGACTGGAGTGTCGTGGAATTTACTTGGAATATCACTCCGGACTGGAGTATCGTGGAATGGACTTGGAATATCAATCCGGACTGGTGTATCATGGAATGGACTTGGAATATCACTCCGGACTGGAGTATCATGGAATGGACTTGGAATATCACTCCGGACAGGAGCATCGTGGAATGGACTTGGAATATCACTCCAGACTGGAGTATCATGTAATTGGAATATCACTCCAGACTGGAGTATCATGGAATGGACTTGGAATATCACTCTGGACTGGAGAAATGAGCATCAAACTGGTGAGCCTGGAACTTGACTCTGGACTCGAACAATGTGAATTGAATTGATGAACTTGGAACTTGACTCCAGACTGGAGCTATGTGAATTGAACTGATGAACTTGGAATATCACTCCGGACTGGAGTATCATGGAATGGACTTGGAATATCACTCCGGACTGGAGCATCATGGAATGGACTTGGAATATCACCACGGACTGGAGTATCGTGGAATGGACTTGGAATATCACTCCGGACTGGAGTGTCGTGGAATTTACTTGGAATATCACTCCGGACTGGAGTATCGTGGAATGGACTTGGAATATCAATCCGGACTGGTGTATCATGGAATGGACTTGGAATATCACTCCGGACTGGAGTATCATGGAATGGACTTGGAATATCACTCCGGACAGGAGCATCGTGGAATGGACTTGGAATATCACTCCGGACTGGAGTATCATGGAATGGACTTGGAATATCACTCCGGACAGGAGCATCGTGGAATGGACTTGGAATATCACTCCAGACTGGAGTATCATGTAATTGGAATATCACTCCAGACTGGAGTATCATGGAATGGACTTGGAATATCACTCTGGACTGGAGTATCGTGGAATGGAATTGGAATATCACTCCGGACTGGGGTATCATGGAATGGACTTGTAATATCACTCCCGATTGGAGTATCGTGGAATGGACTTGGAATATCACTCCGGACTGGAGTATCATGGAATGGACTTGGAATACCACTCCAGACTGGAGTATCAAGGAATGGACATGGAATATCACTCCGGACTGGAGTATTGTGGAATGGACTTGGAATATCACTCCGGACTGGAGTAACGTGGACTGAGCTGGTGAACTTGGAAATTGACTCCGGACTGGAGAAATGAGAATTGAACTGGTGAACTTGGAGCTTGACTAAGGACTGGAGTAATGAGAATCGAACTGGTGAGCTTGGAACTTGCCTCTGGACTCGAACAATTTGATTTGAACTGATGAACTTGGAACTTGACTACAGACTGGAGCTATGTGAATTGAACTGATGAACTTGCAACTTGACTCCGGAATGGAGTATCATGGAATGGACTTGGAATATGTCTCCAGACTGGAGTATCATGGAATGGACTTGGAATATCTCTCTGGACTGCAGTATCGTTGTATGGACTTTGAATATCACTCCGGACTTGAGTATCGTGGAATGGACTTCGAATATCACTCCGGACTGGAGTATCATAAAATGGACTTGGAATATCAATCAAGACTGGAGTATCATGGAATGGACTTGGAATATTACTCTGGACTGGAGTATCATGGAATGGAATTGGAAAATCACTTCGGACTGGAGTAACGTGGACTGAGCTGGTGAACGTGGAAATTGACTCCGGACTGGAGTAATGGGAATTGAACTGGTGAACTTGGAGCTTGACTCCGGACTGGAGAAATGAGAATCGAACTAGTGAGCTTGGAACTTGCCTCTGGACTTGAACAATGTGAATTGAACTGATGAACTTGGAACTTGACTACAGACTGGAGATATGTGAATTGAACAGATGAACTTGGAACTTGACTCCGGACTGGAGTATCGTGGAATGGACTTGGAATATCTCTCCAGACTGGAGTATCATGGAATGGACTTGTAATATCTCTCTGCACTGCAGAATCATGGTATGGACATGGAATATCACTCCGGACTTGAGTATCGTGGAATGGACTTGGAATATCACTCCGGACTGAAGTATCATGGAATGGACATGGAATATTACTCCAGACTGGAGTATCGTGGAATAGACTTGGAATATCACTCCGGACTGGAGTATCATGGAATGGAATTGGAATATCACTCCGGACTGGAGTGATGTGGACTGAGCTGGTGAACTTGGAAATTGACTCCGGACTGGAGTAATGAGAATTGAACTTGTGAACTTGGAGCTTGACTCCAGACTGGAGAAATGAGAATCGAACTGGTGAGCTTAGAACTTGACTCTGGACAAGAACAATGTGAATTTAACTGATGAACTTGGAACTTGACTCCAGACTGGAGCTATGTGAATTGAACTGATGAACTTGGAAGTTGACTCCGGACTGGAGTATCGTGGAATGATCTTGGAATATCTCTCCAGACTGGAGTATCATGGAATGGACTTGGAATATCTCTCTGGACTGGAGTATCATGGAATGGACTTGGAATATCACTCCGGACTGGAGTATCGTGGAATGGACTTGGAATATCACTCCGGACTGGAGAATCGTGGAATGGACTTGGAATATCACTCCGGACTGGAGTATCATGGAATAGACTTGAAATATAACTCCGGACTGGAGTATCGTGGAATGGACTTGGAATATCACTCCGGACTGGAGTATCATGTAATTGAATTGGAATATCACTCCAGACTGGAGTATCATGGAAAGGAATTGTAATATCACTCTGGACTTTAGAATCATGGCATGGGCTTGTAATATCACTCCGGACTGGAGTATCATGGAATGGACTTGGAATATCACTCTGGACTGGAGTATCGTGGAATGGAATTGGAATATCACTCTGGACTGGAGTATCATGGAATGGACTTGGAATATCATTCCGGACTGGAGTATCATGGAATGGACTTGGAATATCACTTCGGACTGGAGTAACGTGGACAGAGCTGGTGAACTTGGAAATTGACTCCGGACTGGAGTAATGAGAATTGAACTGGTGAACTTTGACTTTGACTCTGGACTGGAGTAATGAGAATCGAACTGGTGAGCTTGGAACTTGACTCTGGACTGGAACAATGTGAATTGAACTGATGAACTTGGAACTTGACTCCAGACTGGAGCTATGTGAATTGAACTGATGAACTTGGAACTTGACTCTGGACTGGAGTATCGTGGAATGGACTTGGAATATCACAACAGACTGGAGTATCATGGAATGGACTTTGAATATCACTCCGGACTGGAGTATCGTGGAATTGACTTGGAATATCACTCCGGACCGGAGTATCGTAGAATGGACTTGGATTATCACTCCGGACTGGAGTAACGTTGACTGAGATTGTGAACTTGGAAATTGACTCCGGACTGGAGTAATGAGAATTGAACAGGTGAACTTGAATCTTGACTCCGGATTGGAGAAATGAGCATCAAACTGGTGAGCCTGGAACTTGACTCTGGACTCGAACAATGTGAATTGAATTGATGAACTTGGAACTTGACTCCAGACTGGAGCTATGTGAATTGAACTGATGAACTTGGAATATCACTCTGGACTGGAGTATCATGGAATGGACTTGGAATATCACTCCGGACTGGAGTATCATGGAATGGACTTGGAATATCACCACGGACTGGAGTATCGTGGAATGGACTTGGAATATCACTCCGGACTGGAGTGTCGTGGAATTTACTTGGAATATCACTCCGGACTGGAGTATCGTGGAATGGACTTGGAATATAAGTCCGGACTGGTGTATCATGGAATGGACTTGGAATGTCACTCCGGACAGGAGTTTCGTGGAATGGACTTGGAATATCACTCCGGACAGGAGCATCGTGGAATGGACTTGGAATATCACTCCAGACTGGAGTATCATGTAATTGGAATATAACTCCAGACTGGAGTATCATGGAATGGACTTGGAATATCACTCTGGACTGGAGTATCGTGGAATGGAATTGGAATATCACTCCGGACTGGAGTATCATGGAATGGACTTGTAATATCACTCCGGATTGGAGTATCGTGGAATGGACTTGGAATATCACTCAGGAATGGAGTATCATGGAATGGACTTGGAATACCACTCCAGACTGGAGTATCATGGAATGGACATGGAATATCACTCCGGACTGGAGTATTGTGGAATGGTCTTGGAATATCACTCCGGACTGGAGTAACGTGGACTGAGATGGTGAACTTGGAAATTGACTCCGGACTGGAGAAATGAGAATTGAACTGGTGAACTTGGAGCTTGACTAAGGACTGGAGTAATGAGAATCGAACTGGTGAGCTTGGAACTTGCCTCTGGACTCGAACAATTTGATTTGAACTGATGAACTTTGAACTTGACTCCAGACTGGAGCTATGTGAATTGAACTGATGAACTTGCAACTTGACTCCAGAATGGAGTATCATGGAATGGACTTGGAATATGTCTCCAGACTGGAGTATCATGGAATGGACTTGGAATATCTCTCTGGAATGCAGTATTGTGGTATGGACTTTGAATATCACTCCGGACTTGAGTATCGTGGAATGGACTTCGAATATCACTCCGGACTGGAGTATCATAAAATCGACTTGGAATATCAATCAAGACTGGAGTATCATGGAATGGACTTGGAATATTACTCTGGACTGGAGTATTTTGGAATGGAATTGGAATATCACTTCGGACTGGAGTAACGTGGACTGAGCTGGTGAACGTGGAAATTGACTCCGGACTGGAGTAATGAGAATTGAACTGGTGAACTTGGAGCTTGACTCCGGACTGGAGAAATGAGAATCGAACTAGTGAGCTTGGAACTTGCCTCTGGACTTGAACAATGTGAATTGAACTGATGAACTTGGAACTTGACTACAGACTGGAGATATGTGAATTGAACAGATGAACTTGTAACTTGACTCCAAACTGGAGTATCGTGGAATGGACTTGGAATATCTCTCCAGACTGGAGTATCATGGAATGGACTTGTAATATCTCTCTGCACTGCAGTATCATGGTATGGACATGGAATATCACTCCGGACTTGAGTATCGTGGAATGGACTTGGAATATCACTCCGGACTGGAGTATCATGGAATGGACTTGGAATATTACTCCAGACTGGAGTATCGTGGAATAGACTTGGAATATCACTCCGGACTGGAGTATCATGGAATGGAATTGGAATATCACTCCGGACTGGAGTGATGTGGACTGAGCTGGTGAACTTGGAAATTGACTCCGGACTGGAGTAATGAGAATTGAACTGGTGAACTTGGAGCTTGACTCCAGACTGGAGAAATGAGAATCGAACTGGTGAGCTTAGAACTTGACTCTGGACAAGAAAAATGTGAATTGAACTGATGAACTTGGAACTTGACTCCAGACTGGAGCTATGTGAATTGAACTGATGAACTTGGAACTTGACTCCGGACTGGAGTATCGTGGAATGGTCTTGGAATATCTCTCCAGACTGGAGTATCATGGAATGGACTTGGAATATCTCTCTGGACTGGAGTATCATGGAATGGACTTGGAATATCACTCCGGACTGGAGTATCGTGGAATGGACTTGGAATATCACTCCGGACTGGAGTATCAAGGAATGGATTTGAAATATCACTCCGGACTGGAGTATCGTGGAATGGACTTGGAATATCACTCCAGACTGGAGTATCATGTAATTGAATTGGAATATCACTCCAGACTGGAGTATCATGGAATGGAATTGTAATATCACTCTGGACTTTAGAATCATGGCATGGGCTTGTAACATTACTCGGGACTGGAGTATCATGGAATGGACTTGGAATATCACTCTGGACTGGAGTATCGTGGAATGGAATTGGAATATCACTCTGGACTGGAATATCATGGAATGGACTTGGAATATTACTCCAGACTGGAGTATCGTGGAATGGACTTGGAATATCACTCCGGACTGGAGTATCGTGGAATGGAATTGGAATATCACTCTGGACTGGAGTATCCTGGAATGGACTTGGAATATCACTCCGGACTGGAGTATCGTGGAATAGAATTGAAAATATCACTCTGGACTGGAGTATTATGGAATGGACTTGTAATATCACTCCGGATTGGAGTATCGTGGAATGGACTTGGAATATCACTCCAGATTGGAGTATCATGGAATGGACTTGGAATATCACTCCGAACTCGAGTATCATGGAATAGACTTGGAATATCACTCCAGACTGGTGTATCGTGGAATGGATTTGGAATATCACTCCATACTGGAATATTGTGGAATGGACTTGGAATATCAGTCCGGACTGGAGTATCATGGAATGGACTTGGAATATCACTCGGGACTGGAGTATTGTGGAATGGAATTGGAATATCACTCTGGACTGGAGTATCCTGGAATGGACTTGGAATATCACTCCAGACTGGAGTATCGTGGAATAGAATTGGAATATCACTCTGGACTGGAGTATTATGGAATGGACTTGTAATATCACTCCGGATTGGAGTATCATGGAATGGACTTGGAATATCACTCCAGATTGGAGTATCATGGAATGGACTTGGAATATCACTCCGAACTCGAGTATCATGGAATGGACTTGGAATATCACTCCAGACTGGTGTATCGTGGAATGGATTTGGAATATCACTCCGTACTGGAATATTGTGGAATGGACTTGGAATATCAGTCCGGACTGGAGAATCATGGAATGGACTTGGAATATCACTCGGGACTGGAGTATTGTGGAATGGACTTGGAATATCTCTCCTGACTGGAGTATCATGGAATGGAATTGGAATATCACTCCGGACTGGAGTATCATGGAATGGACATGTAATATCTATCTGCACTGCAGTATGATGGTATGGACTTGGAATATCACTCCGGACTTGAGTATCGTAGAATGGACTTGGAATATCACTCCGGACTGGAGTATCATGGAATGGAATTGGAATATCACTCCGGACTGGAGTGATGTGGACTGAGCTGGTGAACTTGGAAATTGACTCCGGACTGGAGAAATGAGAATTGAACTGGTGAACTTGGACTTTGACTCTGGACTGGAGTAACGAGAATCGAACTGGTGAGCTTGGAACTTGCCTCTGGACTCGAACAATTTGATTTGAACTGATGAACTTGGAACTTGACTCCAGACTGGAGCTATGTGAATTGAACTGATGAACTTGCAACTTGACTCCGGACTGGAGTATCGTGGAATGGACTTGGAATATCTCTCCAGACTGGAGTATCATGGAATGGACTTGCAATATCTCTCTGGACTGCAGTATCGTGGTATGGACTTGGAATATCACTCCGGACTTGAGTATCGTAGAATGGACTTGGAATATCACTCCGGACTGGAGTATCATGGAATGGACTTGGAGTATCACTCCAGACTGGAGTATCGTGGAATGGACTTGGAATATCACTCCGGACTGGAGTATCATGGAATGGAATTGGAATATCACTCCGGACTGGAGTGATGTGGACTGAGCTGGTGAACTTGGAAATTGACTCCGGACTGGAGTAATGAGAATTGAACTGGTGAACTTGGAGCTTGACTCCAGACTGGAGAAATGAGAATCAAACTGGTGAGCTTAGAACTTGACTCTGGACAAGAACAATGTGAATTGAACTGATGAACTTGGAACTTGACTCCAGACTGGAGCTATGTGAATTGAACTGATGAACTTGGAACTTGACTCAGGACTGGAGAATCGTGGAATGGTCTTGGAATATCTATCCAGACTGGAGTATCCTGGAATGGACTTGGAATATCTCTCTGGACTGCAGTATCATGGAATTGACTTGGAATATCACTCCAGAGTAGAGTATCGTGGAATGGACTTGGAATATCACGCCGGACTGGAGTATCATGGAATGGGCATGGAATATCATTCCGGACTGGAGTACCGTGGAATGGACTTGGAATATCACTCCGGACTGGAGTAACTTGGACAGAGCTGGTGAACTTGGAAATTGACTCCGGACTGGAGTAATGAGAATTGAACTGGTGGACTTGGACTTTGAATCTGGACTGGAGTAACGAGAATCGAACTGGTGAGCTTGGAACTTGCCTCTGGACTTGAACAATTTGATTTGAACTGATGAACTTGGAACTTGACTCCAGACTGGAGCTATGTGAATTGAACTGATGAACTTGCAACTTGACTCCGGACTGGAGTATCGTGGAATGGACTTGGAATATCTCTCCAGACTGGAGTATCATGGAATGGACTTACAATATCTCTCTGGACTGCAGTATCGTGGTATGGACTTGGAATATCACTCCGGACTTGAGTATCGTGGAATGGACTTCGAATATCACTCCGGACTGGAGTATCATAAAATGGACTTGGAATATCAATCCAGACTGGAGTATCATGGAATGGACTTGGAATATTACTCCGGACTGGAGTATCATGGAATGGACTTGGAATATGTCTCCAGACTGGAGTATCATGGAATGGACTTGGAATATCTCTCTGGACTGCAGTATCGTTGTATGGACTTTGAATATCACTCCGGACTTGAGTATCGTGGAATGGACTTCGAATATCACTCCGGACTGGAGTATCATAAAATGGACTTGGAATATCAATCAAGACTGGAGTATCGTGGAATGGACTTGGAATATTACTCTGGACTGGAGTATCATGGAATGGAATTGGAATATCACTTCGGACTGGAGTAACGTGGACTGAGCTGGTGAACGTGGAAATTGACTCCGGACTGGAGTAATGGGAATTGAACTGGTGAACTTGGAGCTTGACTCCGGACTGGAGAAATGAGAATCGAACTAGTGAGCTTGGAACTTGCCTCTGGAC
The DNA here is from genome assembly GCA_031769625.1 of Taudactylus pleione. Lineage (NCBI taxonomy): Eukaryota > Metazoa > Chordata > Amphibia > Anura > Myobatrachidae > Taudactylus > Taudactylus pleione. The sequence continues at coordinate 801,444 of JAUIMM010000145.1, read as the reverse complement.
TTGAACAATGTGAATTGAATTGATGAACTTGGAACTTGACTACAGACTGGAGATATGTGAATTGAACAGATGAACTTGGAACTTGACTCCGGACTGGAGTATCGTGGAATGGACTTGGAATATCTCTCCAGACTGGAGTATCATGGAATGGACTTGTAATATCTCTCTGCCCTGCAGAATCATGGTATGGACATGGAATATCACTCCGGACTTGAGTATCGTGGAATGGACTTGGAATATCACTCCGGACTGAAGTATCATGGAATGGACATGGAATATTACTCCAGACTGGAGTATCGTGGAATAGACTTGGAATATCACTCCGGACTGGAGTATCATGGAATGGAATTGGAATATCACTCCGGACTGGAGTGATGTGGACTGAGCTGGTGAACTTGGAAATTGACTCCGGACTGGAGTAATGAGAATTGAATTTGTGAACTTGGAGCTTGACTCCAGACTGGAGAAATGAGAATCGAACTGGTGAGCTTAGAACTTGACTCTGGACAAGAACAATGTGAATTTAACTGATGAACTTGGAACTTGACTCCAGACTGGAGCTATGTGAATTGAACTGATGAACTTGGAAGTTGACTCCGGACTGGAGTATCGTGGAATGGTCTTGGAATATCTCTCCAGACTGGAGTATCATGGAATGGACTTGGAATATCTCTCTGGACTGGAGTATCATGGAATGGACTTGGAATATCACTCAGGACTGGAGTATCGTGGAATGGACTTGGAATATCACTCCGGACTGGAGAATCGTGGAATGGACTTGGAATATCACTCCGGACTGGAGTATCATGGAATGGACTTGAAATATAACTCCGGACTGGAGTATCGTGGAATGGACTTGGAATATCACTCCGGACTGGAGTATCATGTAATTGAATTGGAATATCACTCCAGACTGGAGTATCATGGAAAGGAATTGTAATATCACTCTGGACTTTAGAATCATGGCATGGGCTTGTAATATCACTCCGGACTGGAGTATCATGGAATGGACTTGGAATATCACTCTGGACTGGAGTATCGTGGAATGGAATTGGAATATCACTCTGGACTGGAGTATCATGGAATGGACTTGGAATATCATTCCGGACTGGAGTATCATGGAATGGACTTGGAATATCACTTCGGACTGGAGTAACGTGGACAGAGCTGGTGAACTTGGAAATTGACTCCAGACTGGAGTAATGAGAATTGAACTGGTGAACTTTGACTTTGACTCTGGACTGGAGTAATGAGAATCGAACTGGTGAGCTTGGAACTTGACTCTGGACTGGAACAATGTGAATTGAACTGATGAACTTGGAACTTGACTCCAGACTGGAGCTATGTGAATTGAACTGATGAACTTGGAACTTGACTCTGGACTGGAGTATCGTGGAATGGACTTGGAATATCACAACAGACTGGAGTATCATGGAATGGACTTTGAATATCACTCCGGACTGGAGTATCGTGGAATTGACTTGGAATATCACTCCGGACCGGAGTATCGTAGAATGGACTTGGATTATCACTCCGGACTGGAGTAACGTTGACTGAGATTGTGAACTTGGAAATTGACTCCGGACTGGAGTAATGAGAATTGAACAGGTGAACTTGAATCTTGACTCCGGATTGGAGAAATGAGCATCAAACTGGTGAGCCTGGAACTTGACTCTGGACTCGAACAATGTGAATTGAATTGATGAACTTGGAACTTGACTCCAGACTGGAGCTATGTGAATTGAACTGATGAACTTGGAATATCACTCTGGACTGGAGTATCATGGAATGGACTTGGAATATCACTCCGGACTGGAGTATCATGGAATGGACTTGGAATATCACCACGGACTGGAGTATCGTAGAATGGACTTGGAATATCACTCCGGACTGGAGTGTCGTGGAATTTACTTGGAATATCACTCCGGACTGGAGTATCGTGGAATGGACTTGGAATATCAATCCGGACTGGTGTATCATGGAATGGACTTGGAATGTCACTCCGGACAGGAGTTTCGTGGAATGGACTTGGAATATCACTCCGGACAGGAGCATCGTGGAATGGACTTGGAATATCACTCCAGACTGGAGTATCATGTAATTGGAATATAACTCCAGACTGGAGTATCATGGAATGGACTTGGAATATCACTCTGGACTGGAGTATCGTGGAATGGAATTGGAATATCACTCCGGACTGGAGTATCATGGAATGGACTTGTAATATCACTCCGGATTGGAGTATCGTGGAATGGACTTGGAATATCACTCAGGACTGGAGTATCATGGAATGGACTTGGAATACCACTCCAGACTGGAGTATCATGGAATGGACATGGAATATCACTCCGGACTGGAGTATTGTGGAATGGTCTTGGAATATCACTCCGGACTGGAGTAACGTAGACTGAGATGGTGAACTTGGAAATTGACTCCGGACTGGAGAAATGAGAATTGAACTGGTGAACTTGGAGCTTGACTAAGGACTGGAGTAATGAGAATCGAACTGGTGAGCTTGGAACTTGCCTCTGGACTCGAACAATTTGATTTGAACTGATGAACTTTGAACTTGACTCCAGACTGGAGCTATGTGAATTGAACTGATGAACTTGCAACTTGACTCCAGAATGGAGTATCATGGAATGGACTTGGAATATGTCTCCAGACTGGAGTATCATGGAATGGACTTGGAATATCTCTCTGGAATGCTGTATTGTGGTATGGACTTTGAATATCACTCCGGACTTGAGTATCGTGGAATGGACTTCGAATATCACTCCGGACTGGAGAATCATAAAATCGACTTGGAATATCAATCAAGACTGGAGTATCATGGAATGGACTTGGAATATTACTCTGGACTGGAGTATTTTGGAATGGAATTGGAATATCACTTCGGACTGGAGTAACGTGGACTGAGCTGGTGAACGTGGAAATTGACTCCGGACTGGAGTAATGAGAATTGAACTGGTGAACTTGGAGCTTGACTCCGGACTGGAGAAATGAGAATCGAACTAGTGAGCTTGGAACTTGCCTCTGGACTTGAACAATGTGAATTGAACTGATGAACTTGGAACTTGACTACAGACTGGAGATATGTGAATTGAACAGATGAACTTGTAACTTGACTCCAAACTGGAGTATCGTGGAATGGACTTGGAATATCTCTCCAGACTGGAGTATCATGGAATGGACCTGTAATATCTCTCTGCACTGCAGTATCATGGTATGGACATGGAATATCACTCCGGACTTGAGTATCGTGGAATGGACTTGGAATATCACTCCGGACTGGAGTATCATGGAATGGACTTGGAATATTACTCCAGACTGGAGTATCGTGGAATAGACTTGGAATATCACTCCGGACTGGAGTATCATGGAATGGAATTGGAATATCACTCCGGACTGGAGTGATGTGGACTGAGCTGGTGAACTTGGAAATTGACTCCGGACTGGAGTAATGAGAATTGAACTGGTGAACTTGGAGCTTGACTCCAGACTGGAGAAATGAGAATCGAACTGGTGAGCTTAGAACTTGACTCTGGACAAGAAAAATGTGAATTGAACTGATGAACTTGGAACTTGACTCCAGACTGGAGCTATGTGAATTGAACTGATGAACTTGGAACTTGACTCCGGACTGGAGTATCGTGGAATGGTCTTAGAATATCTCTCCAGACTGGAGTATCATGGAATGGACTTGGAATATCTCTCTGGACTGGAGTATCATGGAATGGACTTGGAATATCACTCCGGACTGGAGTATCGTGGAATGGACTTGGAATATCACTCCGGACTGGAGTATCAAGGAATGGATTTGAAATATCACTCCGGACTGGAGTATCGTGGAATGGACTTGGAATATCACTCCAGACTGGAGTATCATGTAATTGAATTGGAATATCACTCCAGACTGGAGTATCATGGAATGGAATTGTAATATCACTCTGGACTTTAGAATCATGGCATGGGCTTGTAACATTACTCGGGACTGGAGTATCATGGAATGGACTTGGAATATCACTCTGGACTGGAGTATCGTGGAATGGAATTGGAATATCACTCTGGACTGGAATATCATGGAATGGACTTGGAATATCACTCCAGATTGGAGTATCATGGAATGGACTTGGAATATCACTCCGAACTCGAGTATCATGGAATAGACTTGGAATATCACTCCAGACTGGTGTATCGTGGAATGGATTTGGAATATCACTCCATACTGGAATATTGTGGAATGGACTTGGAATATCAGTCCGGACTGGAGTATCATGGAATGGACTTGGAATATCACTCGGGACTGGAGTATTGTGGAATGGAATTGGAATATCACTCTGGACTGGAGTATCCTGGAATGGACTTGGAATATCACTCCAGACTGGAGTATCGTGGAATAGAATTGGAATATCACTCTGGACTGGAGTATTATGGAATGGACTTGTAATATCACTCCGGATTGGAGTATCATGGAATGGACTTGGAATATCACTCCAGATTGGAGTATCATGGAATGGACTTGGAATATCACTCCGAACTCGAGTATCATGGAATGGACTTGGAATATCACTCCAGACTGGTGTATCGTGGAATGGATTTGGAATATCACTCCGTACTGGAATATTGTGGAATGGACTTGGAATATCAGTCCGGACTGGAGAATCATGGAATGGACTTGGAATATCACTCGGGACTGGAGTATTGTGGAATGGACTTGGAATATCTCTCCTGACTGGAGTATCATGGAATGGAATTGGAATATCACTCCGGACTGGAGTATCATGGAATGGACATGTAATATCTCTCTGCACTGCAGTATCATGGTATGGACTTGGAATATCACTCCGGACTTGAGTATCGTAGAATGGACTTTGAATATCACTCCGGACTGGAGTATCATGGAATGGAATTGGAATATCACTCCGGACTGGAGTGATGTGGACTGAGCTGGTGAACTTGGAAATTGACTCCGGACTGGAGAAATGAGAATTGAACTGGTGAACTTGGACTTTGACTCTGGACTGGAGTAACGAGAATCGAACTGGTGAGCTTGGAACTTGCCTCTGGACTCGAACAATTTGATTTGAACTGATGAACTTGGAACTTGACTCCAGACTGGAGCTATGTGAATTGAACTGATGAACTTGCAACTTGACTCCGGACTGGAGTATCGTGGAATGGACTTGGAATATCTCTCCAGACTGGAGTATCATGGAATGGACTTGCAATATCTCTCTGGACTGCAGTATCGTGGTATGGACTTGGAATATCACTCCGGACTTGAGTATCGTGGAATGGACTTCGAATATCACTCCGGACTGGAGTATCATAAAATGGACTTGGAATATCAATCCAGACTGGAGTATCGTGGAATGGACTTGGAATATTACTCCGGACTGGAGTATCATGGAATGGAATTGGAATATCAATTCGGACTGGAGTAACGTGGACTGAGCTGGTGAACGTGGAAATTGACTCCGGACTGGAGTAATGAGAATTGAACTGGTGAACTTGGAGCTTGACTCTGGACTGGAGAAATGAGAATCGAACTAGTGAGCTTGCAACTTGCCTCTGGACTTCAACAATGTGAATTGAACTGATGAACTTGGAACTTGACTACAGACAGGAGATATGTGAATTGAACAGATGAACTTGGAACTTGACTCCGGACTGGAGTATCGTGGAATGGACTTGGAATATCTCTCCAGACTGGAGTATCATGGAATTGACTTGTAATATCTCTCTGCACTGCAGTATCATGGTATGGACTTGGAATATCACTCTGGACTTGAGTATCGTAGAATGGACTTGGAATATCACTCCGGACTGGAGTATCATGGAATGGAATTGGAAAATCACTCCGGACTGGAGTGATGTGGACTGAGCTGGTGAACTTGGAAATTGACTCCGGACTGGAGTAATGAGAATTGAACTGGTGAACTTGGAGCTTGACTCCAGACTGGAGAAATGAGAATCGAACTGGTGAGCTTAGAACTTGACTCTGGACAAGAACAATGTGAATTGAACTGATGAACTTGGAACTTGACTCCAGACTGGAGCTATGTGAATTGAACTGATGAACTTGGAAGTTGACTCTGGACTGGAGTATCGTGGAATGGTCTTGGAATATCTCTCCAGACTGGAGTATCATGGAATGGACTTGGAATATCTCTCTGGACTGGAGTATCATGGAATGGACTTGGAATATCACTCAGGACTGGAGTATAGTGGAATGGACTTGGAATATCACTCCGGACTGGAGAATCGTGGAATGGACTTGGAATATCACTCCGGACTGGAGTATCATGTAAATGGACTTGAAATATAACTCCGGACTGGAGTATCGTGGAATGGACTTGGAATATCACTCCGGACTGGAGTATCATGTAATTGAATTGGAATATCACTCCAGACTGGAGTATCATGGAATGGAATTGTAATATCACTCTGGACTTTAGAATCATGGCATGGGCTTGTAATATCACTCCGGACTGGAGTATCATGGAATGGACTTGGAATATCACTCTGGACTGGAGTATCGTGGAATGGAATTGGAATATCACTCTGGACTGGAGTATCATGGAATGGACTTGGAATATCATTCCGGACTGGAGTATCGTGGAATGGACTTGGAATATCACTTCGGACTGGAGTAACGTGGACAGAGCTGGTGAACTTGGAAATTGACTCCGACTGGAGTAATGAGAATTGAACTGGTGAACTTGGACTTTGACTCTGGACTGGAGTAATGAGAATCGAACTGGTGAGCTTGGAACTTGACTCTGGACTGGAACAATGTGAATTGAACTGATGAACTTGGAACTTGACTCCAGACTGGAGCTATGTGAATTGAACTGATGAACTTGGAACTTGACTCTGGACTTGAGTATCGTGGAATAGACTTGGAATATCACTCCAGACTGGAGTATCATGGAATGGACTTTGAATATCACTCCGGACTGGAGTATCGTGGAATTGACTTGGAATATCACTCCGGACTGGAGTATCGTAGAATGGACTTGGATTATCACTCCGGACTGGAGTAACGTGGACTGAGATTGTGAACTTGGAAATTGACTCCGGACTGGAGTAATGAGAATTGAACAGGTGAACTTGAATCTTGACTCCGGACTGGAGAAATGAGCATCAAACTGGTGAGCCTGGAACTTGACTCTGGACTCGAACAATGTGAATTGAATTGATGAACTTGGAACTTGACTCCAGACTAGAGCTATGTGAATTGAACTGATGAACTTGGAATATCACTCCGGACTGGAGTATCATGGAATGGACTTGGAATATCACTCCGGACTGGAGCATCATGGAATGGACTTGGAATATCACCACGGACTGGAGTATCGTGGAATGGACTTGGAATATCACTCCGGACTGGAGTGTCGTGGAATTTACTTGGAATATCACTCCGGACTGGAGTATCGTGGAATGGACTTGGAATATCAATCCGGACTGGTGTATCATGGAATGGACTTGGAATATCACTCCGGACTGGAGTATCATGGAATGGACTTGGAATATCACTCCGGACAGGAGCATCGTGGAATGGACTTGGAATATCACTCCAGACTGGAGTATCATGTAATTGGAATATCACTCCAGACTGGAGTATCATGGAATGGACTTGGAATATCACTCTGGACTGGAGAAATGAGCATCAAACTGGTGAGCCTGGAACTTGACTCTGGACTCGAACAATGTGAATTGAATTGATGAACTTGGAACTTGACTCCAGACTGGAGCTATGTGAATTGAACTGATGAACTTGGAATATCACTCCGGACTGGAGTATCATGGAATGGACTTGGAATATCACTCCGGACTGGAGCATCATGGAATGGACTTGGAATATCACCACGGACTGGAGTATCGTGGAATGGACTTGGAATATCACTCCGGACTGGAGTGTCGTGGAATTTACTTGGAATATCACTCCGGACTGGAGTATCGTGGAATGGACTTGGAATATCAATCCGGACTGGTGTATCATGGAATGGACTTGGAATATCACTCCGGACTGGAGTATCATGGAATGGACTTGGAATATCACTCCGGACAGGAGCATCGTGGAATGGACTTGGAATATCACTCCGGACTGGAGTATCATGGAATGGACTTGGAATATCACTCCGGACAGGAGCATCGTGGAATGGACTTGGAATATCACTCCAGACTGGAGTATCATGTAATTGGAATATCACTCCAGACTGGAGTATCATGGAATGGACTTGGAATATCACTCTGGACTGGAGTATCGTGGAATGGAATTGGAATATCACTCCGGACTGGGGTATCATGGAATGGACTTGTAATATCACTCCCGATTGGAGTATCGTGGAATGGACTTGGAATATCACTCCGGACTGGAGTATCATGGAATGGACTTGGAATACCACTCCAGACTGGAGTATCAAGGAATGGACATGGAATATCACTCCGGACTGGAGTATTGTGGAATGGACTTGGAATATCACTCCGGACTGGAGTAACGTGGACTGAGCTGGTGAACTTGGAAATTGACTCCGGACTGGAGAAATGAGAATTGAACTGGTGAACTTGGAGCTTGACTAAGGACTGGAGTAATGAGAATCGAACTGGTGAGCTTGGAACTTGCCTCTGGACTCGAACAATTTGATTTGAACTGATGAACTTGGAACTTGACTACAGACTGGAGCTATGTGAATTGAACTGATGAACTTGCAACTTGACTCCGGAATGGAGTATCATGGAATGGACTTGGAATATGTCTCCAGACTGGAGTATCATGGAATGGACTTGGAATATCTCTCTGGACTGCAGTATCGTTGTATGGACTTTGAATATCACTCCGGACTTGAGTATCGTGGAATGGACTTCGAATATCACTCCGGACTGGAGTATCATAAAATGGACTTGGAATATCAATCAAGACTGGAGTATCATGGAATGGACTTGGAATATTACTCTGGACTGGAGTATCATGGAATGGAATTGGAAAATCACTTCGGACTGGAGTAACGTGGACTGAGCTGGTGAACGTGGAAATTGACTCCGGACTGGAGTAATGGGAATTGAACTGGTGAACTTGGAGCTTGACTCCGGACTGGAGAAATGAGAATCGAACTAGTGAGCTTGGAACTTGCCTCTGGACTTGAACAATGTGAATTGAACTGATGAACTTGGAACTTGACTACAGACTGGAGATATGTGAATTGAACAGATGAACTTGGAACTTGACTCCGGACTGGAGTATCGTGGAATGGACTTGGAATATCTCTCCAGACTGGAGTATCATGGAATGGACTTGTAATATCTCTCTGCACTGCAGAATCATGGTATGGACATGGAATATCACTCCGGACTTGAGTATCGTGGAATGGACTTGGAATATCACTCCGGACTGAAGTATCATGGAATGGACATGGAATATTACTCCAGACTGGAGTATCGTGGAATAGACTTGGAATATCACTCCGGACTGGAGTATAATGGAATGGAATTGGAATATCACTCCGGACTGGAGTGATGTGGACTGAGCTGGTGAACTTGGAAATTGACTCCGGACTGGAGTAATGAGAATTGAACTTGTGAACTTGGAGCTTGACTCCAGACTGGAGAAATGAGAATCGAACTGGTGAGCTTAGAACTTGACTCTGGACAAGAACAATGTGAATTTAACTGATGAACTTGGAACTTGACTCCAGACTGGAGCTATGTGAATTGAACTGATGAACTTGGAAGTTGACTCCGGACTGGAGTATCATGGAATGATCTTGGAATATCTCTCCAGACTGGAGTATCATGGAATGGACTTGGAATATCTCTCTGGACTGGAGTATCATGGAATGGACTTGGAATATCACTCCGGACTGGAGTATCGTGGAATGGACTTGGAATATCACTCCGGACTGGAGAATCGTGGAATGGACTTGGAATATCACTCCGGACTGGAGTATCATGGAATGGACTTGAAATATAACTCCGGACTGGAGTATCGTGGAATGGACTTGGAATATCACTCCGGACTGGAGTATCATGTAATTGAATTGGAATATCACTCCAGACTGGAGTGTCATGGAAAGGAATTGTAATATCACTCTGGACTTTAGAATCATGGCATGGGCTTGTAATATCACTCCGGACTGGAGTATCATGGAATGGACTTGGAATATCACTCTGGACTGGAGTATCGTGGAATGGAATTGGAATATCACTCTGGACTGGAGTATCATGGAATGGACTTGGAATATCATTCCGGACTAGAGTATCATGGAATGGACTTGGAATATCACTTCGGACTGGAGTAACGTGGACAGAGCTGGTGAACTTGGAAATTGACTCCGGACTGGAGTAATGAGAATTGAACTGGTGAACTTTGACTTTGACTCTGGACTGGAGTAATGAGAATCGAACTGGTGAGCTTGGAACTTGACTCTGGACTGGAACAATGTGAATTGAACTGATGAACTTGGAACTTGACTCCAGACTGGAGCTATGTGAATTGAACTGATGAACTTGGAACTTGACTCTGGACTGGAGTATCGTGGAATGGACTTGGAATATCACAACAGACTGGAGTATCATGGAATGGACTTTGAATATCACTCCGGACTGGAGTATCGTGGAATTGACTTGGAATATCACTCCGGACCGGAGTATCGTAGAATGGACTTGGATTATCACTCCGGACTGGAGTATCATGGAATGGACATGGAATATCACTCCGGACTGGAGTATTGTGGAATGGTCTTGGAATATCACTCCGGACTGGAGTAACGTGGACTGAGATGGTGAACTTGGAAATTGACTCCGGACTGGAGAAATGAGAATTGAACTGGTGAACTTGGAGCTTGACTAAGGACTGGAGTAATGAGAATCGAACTGGTGAGCTTGGAACTTGCCTCTGGACTCGAACAATTTGATTTGAACTGATGAACTTTGAACTTGACTCCAGACTGGAGCTATGTGAATTGAACTGATGAACTTGCAACTTGACTCCAGAATGGAGTATCATGGAATGGACTTGGAATATGTCTCCAGACTGGAGTATCATGGAATGGACTTGGAATATCTCTCTGGAATGCAGTATTGTGGTATGGACTTTGAATATCACTCCGGACTTGAGTATCGTGGAATGGACTTCGAATATCACTCCGGACTGGAGTATCATAAAATCGACTTGGAATATCAATCAAGACTGGAGTATCATGGAATGGACTTGGAATATTACTCTGGACTGGAGTATTTTGGAATGGAATTGGAATATCACTTCGGACTGGAGTAACGTGGACTGAGCTGGTGAACGTGGAAATTGACTCCGGACTGGAGTAATGAGAATTGAACTGGTGAACTTGGAGCTTGACTCCGGACTGGAGAAATGAGAATCGAACTAGTGAGCTTGGAACTTGCCTCTGGACTTGAACAATGTGAATTGAACTGATGAACTTGGAACTTGACTACAGACTGGAGATATGTGAATTGAACAGATGAACTTGTAACTTGACTCCAAACTGGAGTATCGTGGAATGGACTTGGAATATCTCTCCAGACTGGAGTATCATGGAATGGACTTGTAATATCTCTCTGCACTGCAGTATCATGGTATGGACATGGAATATCACTCCGGACTTGAGTATCGTGGAATGGACTTGGAATATCACTCCGGACTGGAGTATCATGGAATGGACTTGGAATATTACTCCAGACTGGAGTATCGTGGAATAGACTTGGAATATCACTCCGGACTGGAGTATCATGGAATGGAATTGGAATATCACTCCGGACTGGAGTGATGTGGACTGAGCTGGTGAACTTGGAAATTGACTCCGGACTGGAGTAATGAGAATTGAACTGGTGAACTTGGAGCTTGACTCCAGACTGGAGAAATGAGAATCGAACTGGTGAGCTTAGAACTTGACTCTGGACAAGAAAAATGTGAATTGAACTGATGAACTTGGAACTTGACTCCAGACTGGAGCTATGTGAATTGAACTGATGAACTTGGAACTTGACTCCGGACTGGAGTATCGTGGAATGGTCTTGGAATATCTCTCCAGACTGGAGTATCATGGAATGGACTTGGAATATCTCTCTGGACTGGAGTATCATGGAATGGACTTGGAATATCACTCCGGACTGGAGTATCGTGGAATGGACTTGGAATATCACTCCGGACTGGAGTATCAAGGAATGGATTTGAAATATCACTCCGGACTGGAGTATCGTGGAATGGACTTGGAATATCACTCCAGACTGGAGTATCATGTAATTGAATTGGAATATCACTCCAGACTGGAGTATCATGGAATGGAATTGTAATATCACTCTGGACTTTAGAATCATGGCATGGGCTTGTAACATTACTCGGGACTGGAGTATCATGGAATGGACTTGGAATATCACTCTGGACTGGAGTATCGTGGAATGGAATTGGAATATCACTCTGGACTGGAATATCATGGAATGGACTTGGAATATTACTCCAGACTGGAGTATCGTGGAATGGACTTGGAATATCACTCCGGACTGGAGTATCGTGGAATGGAATTGGAATATCACTCTGGACTGGAGTATCCTGGAATGGACTTGGAATATCACTCCGGACTGGAGTATCGTGGAATAGAATTGAAAATATCACTCTGGACTGGAGTATTATGGAATGGACTTGTAATATCACTCCGGATTGGAGTATCGTGGAATGGACTTGGAATATCACTCCAGATTGGAGTATCATGGAATGGACTTGGAATATCACTCCGAACTCGAGTATCATGGAATAGACTTGGAATATCACTCCAGACTGGTGTATCGTGGAATGGATTTGGAATATCACTCCATACTGGAATATTGTGGAATGGACTTGGAATATCAGTCCGGACTGGAGTATCATGGAATGGACTTGGAATATCACTCGGGACTGGAGTATTGTGGAATGGAATTGGAATATCACTCTGGACTGGAGTATCCTGGAATGGACTTGGATTATCACTCCGGACTGGAGTAACGTTGACTGAGATTGTGAACTTGGAAATTGACTCCGGACTGGAGTAATGAGAATTGAACAGGTGAACTTGAATCTTGACTCCGGATTGGAGAAATGAGCATCAAACTGGTGAGCCTGGAACTTGACTCTGGACTCGAACAATGTGAATTTAACTGATGAACTTGGAACTTGACTCCAGACTGGAGCTATGTGAATTGAACTGATGAACTTGGAAGTTGACTCCGGACTGGAGTATCGTGGAATGATCTTGGAATATCTCTCCAGACTGGAGTATCATGGAATGGACTTGGAATATCTCTCTGGACTGGAGTATCATGGAATGGACTTGGAATATCACTCCGGACTGGAGTATCGTGGAATGGACTTGGAATATCACTCCGGACTGGAGAATCGTGGAATGGACTTGGAATATCACTCCGGACTGGAGTATCATGGAATGGACTTGAAATATAACTCCGGACTGGAGTATCGTGGAATGGACTTGGAATATCACTCCGGACTGGAGTATCATGTAATTGAATTGGAATATCACTCCAGACTGGAGTATCATGGAAAGGAATTGTAATATCACTCTGGACTTTAGAATCATGGCATGGGCTTGTAATATCACTCCGGACTGGAGTATCATGGAATGGACTTGGAATATCACTCTGGACTGGAGTATCGTGGAATGGAATTGGAATATCACTCTGGACTGGAGTATCATGGAATGGACTTGGAATATCATTCCGGACTGGAGTATCATGGAATGGACTTGGAATATCACTTCGGACTGGAGTAACGTGGACAGAGCTGGTGAACTTGGAAATTGACTCCGGACTGGAGTAATGAGAATTGAACTGGTGAACTTTGACTTTGACTCTGGACTGGAGTAATGAGAATCGAACTGGTGAGCTTGGAACTTGACTCTGGACTGGAACAATGTGAATTGAACTGATGAACTTGGAACTTGACTCCAGACTGGAGCTATGTGAATTGAACTGATGAACTTGGAACTTGACTCTGGACTGGAGTATCGTGGAATGGACTTGGAATATCACAACAGACTGGAGTATCATGGAATGGACTTTGAATATCACTCCGGACTGGAGTATCGTGGAATTGACTTGGAATATCACTCCGGACCGGAGTATCGTAGAATGGACTTGGATTATCACTCCGGACTGGAGTAACGTTGACTGAGATTGTGAACTTGGAAATTGACTCCGGACTGGAGTAATGAGAATTGAACAGGTGAACTTGAATCTTGACTCCGGATTGGAGAAATGAGCATCAAACTGGTGAGCCTGGAACTTGACTCTGGACTCGAACAATGTGAATTGAATTGATGAACTTGGAACTTGACTCCAGACTGGAGCTATGTGAATTGAACTGATGAACTTGGAATATCACTCTGGACTGGAGTATCATGGAATGGACTTGGAATATCACTCCGGACTGGAGTATCATGGAATGGACTTGGAATATCACCACGGACTGGAGTATCGTGGAATGGACTTGGAATATCACTCCGGACTGGAGTGTCGTGGAATTTACTTGGAATATCACTCCGGACTGGAGTATCGTGGAATGGACTTGGAATATAAGTCCGGACTGGTGTATCATGGAATGGACTTGGAATGTCACTCCGGACAGGAGTTTCGTGGAATGGACTTGGAATATCACTCCGGACAGGAGCATCGTGGAATGGACTTGGAATATCACTCCAGACTGGAGTATCATGTAATTGGAATATAACTCCAGACTGGAGTATCATGGAATGGACTTGGAATATCACTCTGGACTGGAGTATCGTGGAATGGAATTGGAATATCACTCCGGACTGGAGTATCATGGAATGGACTTGTAATATCACTCCGGATTGGAGTATCGTGGAATGGACTTGGAATATCACTCAGGAATGGAGTATCATGGAATGGACTTGGAATACCACTCCAGACTGGAGTATCATGGAATGGACATGGAATATCACTCCGGACTGGAGTATTGTGGAATGGTCTTGGAATATCACTCCGGACTGGAGTAACGTGGACTGAGATGGTGAACTTGGAAATTGACTCCGGACTGGAGAAATGAGAATTGAACTGGTGAACTTGGAGCTTGACTAAGGACTGGAGTAATGAGAATCGAACTGGTGAGCTTGGAACTTGCCTCTGGACTCGAACAATTTGATTTGAACTGATGAACTTTGAACTTGACTCCAGACTGGAGCTATGTGAATTGAACTGATGAACTTGCAACTTGACTCCAGAATGGAGTATCATGGAATGGACTTGGAATATGTCTCCAGACTGGAGTATCATGGAATGGACTTGGAATATCTCTCTGGAATGCAGTATTGTGGTATGGACTTTGAATATCACTCCGGACTTGAGTATCGTGGAATGGACTTCGAATATCACTCCGGACTGGAGTATCATAAAATCGACTTGGAATATCAATCAAGACTGGAGTATCATGGAATGGACTTGGAATATTACTCTGGACTGGAGTATTTTGGAATGGAATTGGAATATCACTTCGGACTGGAGTAACGTGGACTGAGCTGGTGAACGTGGAAATTGACTCCGGACTGGAGTAATGAGAATTGAACTGGTGAACTTGGAGCTTGACTCCGGACTGGAGAAATGAGAATCGAACTAGTGAGCTTGGAACTTGCCTCTGGACTTGAACAATGTGAATTGAACTGATGAACTTGGAACTTGACTACAGACTGGAGATATGTGAATTGAACAGATGAACTTGTAACTTGACTCCAAACTGGAGTATCGTGGAATGGACTTGGAATATCTCTCCAGACTGGAGTATCATGGAATGGACTTGTAATATCTCTCTGCACTGCAGTATCATGGTATGGACATGGAATATCACTCCGGACTTGAGTATCGTGGAATGGACTTGGAATATCACTCCGGACTGGAGTATCATGGAATGGACTTGGAATATTACTCCAGACTGGAGTATCGTGGAATAGACTTGGAATATCACTCCGGACTGGAGTATCATGGAATGGAATTGGAATATCACTCCGGACTGGAGTGATGTGGACTGAGCTGGTGAACTTGGAAATTGACTCCGGACTGGAGTAATGAGAATTGAACTGGTGAACTTGGA
The DNA here is from genome assembly GCA_031769625.1 of Taudactylus pleione. Lineage (NCBI taxonomy): Eukaryota > Metazoa > Chordata > Amphibia > Anura > Myobatrachidae > Taudactylus > Taudactylus pleione. The sequence goes on along the minus strand of JAUIMM010000145.1, from coordinate 785,330 downwards.
GCTTGACTCCAGACTGGAGAAATGAGAATCGAACTGGTGAGCTTAGAACTTGACTCTGGACAAGAAAAATGTGAATTGAACTGATGAACTTGGAACTTGACTCCAGACTGGAGCTATGTGAATTGAACTGATGAACTTGGAACTTGACTCCGGACTGGAGTATCGTGGAATGGTCTTGGAATATCTCTCCAGACTGGAGTATCATGGAATGGACTTGGAATATCTCTCTGGACTGGAGTATCATGGAATGGACTTGGAATATCACTCCGGACTGGAGTATCGTGGAATGGACTTGGAATATCACTCCGGACTGGAGTATCAAGGAATGGATTTGAAATATCACTCCGGACTGGAGTATCGTGGAATGGACTTGGAATATCACTCCAGACTGGAGTATCATGTAATTGAATTGGAATATCACTCCAGACTGGAGTATCATGGAATGGAATTGTAATATCACTCTGGACTTTAGAATCATGGCATGGGCTTGTAACATTACTCGGGACTGGAGTATCATGGAATGGACTTGGAATATCACTCTGGACTGGAGTATCGTGGAATGGAATTGGAATATCACTCTGGACTGGAATATCATGGAATGGACTTGGAATATTACTCCAGACTGGAGTATCGTGGAATGGACTTGGAATATCACTCCGGACTGGAGTATCGTGGAATGGAATTGGAATATCACTCTGGACTGGAGTATCCTGGAATGGACTTGGAATATCACTCCGGACTGGAGTATCGTGGAATAGAATTGAAAATATCACTCTGGACTGGAGTATTATGGAATGGACTTGTAATATCACTCCGGATTGGAGTATCGTGGAATGGACTTGGAATATCACTCCAGATTGGAGTATCATGGAATGGACTTGGAATATCACTCCGAACTCGAGTATCATGGAATAGACTTGGAATATCACTCCAGACTGGTGTATCGTGGAATGGATTTGGAATATCACTCCATACTGGAATATTGTGGAATGGACTTGGAATATCAGTCCGGACTGGAGTATCATGGAATGGACTTGGAATATCACTCGGGACTGGAGTATTGTGGAATGGAATTGGAATATCACTCTGGACTGGAGTATCCTGGAATGGACTTGGAATATCACTCCAGACTGGAGTATCGTGGAATAGAATTGGAATATCACTCTGGACTGGAGTATTATGGAATGGACTTGTAATATCACTCCGGATTGGAGTATCATGGAATGGACTTGGAATATCACTCCAGATTGGAGTATCATGGAATGGACTTGGAATATCACTCCGAACTCGAGTATCATGGAATGGACTTGGAATATCACTCCAGACTGGTGTATCGTGGAATGGATTTGGAATATCACTCCGTACTGGAATATTGTGGAATGGACTTGGAATATCAGTCCGGACTGGAGAATCATGGAATGGACTTGGAATATCACTCGGGACTGGAGTATTGTGGAATGGACTTGGAATATCTCTCCTGACTGGAGTATCATGGAATGGAATTGGAATATCACTCCGGACTGGAGTATCATGGAATGGACATGTAATATCTATCTGCACTGCAGTATCATGGTATGGACTTGGAATATCACTCCGGACTTGAGTATCGTAGAATGGACTTGGAATATCACTCCGGACTGGAGTATCATGGAATGGAATTGGAATATCACTCCGGACTGGAGTGATGTGGACTGAGCTGGTGAACTTGGAAATTGACTCCGGACTGGAGAAATGAGAATTGAACTGGTGAACTTGGACTTTGACTCTGGACTGGAGTAACGAGAATCGAACTGGTGAGCTTGGAACTTGCCTCTGGACTCGAACAATTTGATTTGAACTAATGAACTTGGAACTTGACTCCAGACTGGAGCTATGTGAATTGAACTGATGAACTTGCAACTTGACTCCGGACTGGAGTATCGTGGAATGGACTTGGAATATCTCTCCAGACTGGAGTATCATGGAATGGACTTGCAATATCTCTCTGGACTGCAGTATCGTGGTATGGACTTGGAATATCACTCCGGACTTGAGTATCGTAGAATGGACTTGGAATATCACTCCGGACTGGAGTATCATGGAATGGACTTGGAGTATCACTCCAGACTGGAGTATCGTGGAATGGACTTGGAATATCACTCCGGACTGGAGTATCATGGAATGGAATTGGAATATCACTCCGGACTGGAGTGATGTGGACTGAGCTGGTGAACTTGGAAATTGACTCCGGACTGGAGTAATGAGAATTGAACTGGTGAACTTGGAGCTTGACTCCAGACTGGAGAAATGAGAATCAAACTGGTGAGCTTAGAACTTGACTCTGGACAAGAACAATGTGAATTGAACTGATGAACTTGGAACTTGACTCCAGACTGGAGCTATGTGAATTGAACTGATGAACTTGGAACTTGACTCAGGACTGGAGAATCGTGGAATGGTCTTGGAATATCTATCCAGACTGGAGTATCCTGGAATGGACTTGGAATATCTCTCTGGACTGCAGTATCATGGAATTGACTTGGAATATCACTCCAGAGTAGAGTATCGTGGAATGGACTTGGAATATCACGCCGGACTGGAGTATCATGGAATGGGCATGGAATATCATTCCGGACTGGAGTACCGTGGAATGGACTTGGAATATCACTCCGGACTGGAGTATCTTGGACAGAGCTGGTGAACTTGGAAATTGACTCCAGACTGGAGTAATGAGAATTGAACTGGTGGACTTGGACTTTGAATCTGGACTGGAGTAACGAGAATCGAACTGGTGAGCTTGGAACTTGCCTCTGGACTTGAACAATTTGATTTGAACTGATGAACTTGGAACTTGACTCCAGACTGGAGCTATGTGAATTGAACTGATGAACTTGCAACTTGACTCCGGACTGGAGTATCGTGGAATGGACTTGGAATATCTCTCCAGACTGGAGTATCATGGAATGGACTTACAATATCTCTCTGGACTGCAGTATCGTGGTATGGACTTGGAATATCACTCCGGACTTGAGTATCGTGGAATGGACTTCGAATATCACTCCGGACTGGAGTATCATAAAATGGACTTGGAATATCAATCCAGACTGGAGTATCATGGAATGGACTTGGAATATTACTCCGGACTGGAGTATCATGGAATGGACTTGGAATATGTCTCCAGACTGGAGTATCATGGAATGGACTTGGAATATCTCTCTGGACTGCAGTATCGTTGTATGGACTTTGAATATCACTCCGGACTTGAGTATCGTGGAATGGACTTCGAATATCACTCCGGACTGGAGTATCTTAAAATGGACTTGGAATATCAATCAAGACTGGAGTATCGTGGAATGGACTTGGAATATTACTCTGGACTGGAGTATCATGGAATGGAATTGGAATATCACTTCGGACTGGAGTAACGTGGACTGAGCTGGTGAACGTGGAAATTGACTCCGGACTGGAGTAATGGGAATTGAACTGGTGAACTTGGAGCTTGACTCCGGACTGGAGAAATGAGAATCAAACTAGTGAGCTTGGAACTTGCCTCTGGACTTGAACAATGTGAATTGAATTGATGAACTTGGAACTTGACTACAGACTGGAGATATGTGAATTGAACAGATGAACTTGGAACTTGACTCCGGACTGGAGTATCGTGGAATGGACTTGGAATATCTCTCCAGACTGGAGTATCATGGAATGGACTTGTAATATCTCTCTGCCCTGCAGAATCATGGTATGGACATGGAATATCACTCCGGACTTGAGTATCGTGGAATGGACTTGGAATATCACTCCGGACTGAAGTATCATGGAATGGACATGGAATATTACTCCAGACTGGAGTATCGTGGAATAGACTTGGAATATCACTCCGGACTGGAGTATCATGGAATGGAATTGGAATATCACTCCGGACTGGAGTGATGTGGACTGAGCTGGTGAACTTGGAAATTGACTCCGGACTGGAGTAATGAGAATTGAACTTGTGAACTTGGAGCTTGACTCCAGACTGGAGAAATGAGAATCGAACTGGTGAGCTTAGAACTTGACTCTGGACAAGAACAATGTGAATTTAACTGATGAACTTGGAACTTGACTCCAGACTGGAGCTATGTGAATTGAACTGATGAACTTGGAAGTTGACTCCGGACTGGAGTATCGTGGAATGGTCTTGGAATATCTCTCCAGACTGGAGTATCATGGAATGGACTTGGAATATCTCTCTGGACTGGAGTATCATGGAATGGACTTGGAATATCACTCAGGACTGGAGTATCGTGGAATGGACTTGGAATATCACTCCGGACTGGAGAATCGTGGAATGGACTTGGAATATCACTCCGGACTGGAGTATCATGGAATGGACTTGAAATATAACTCCGGACTGGAGTATCGTGGAATGGACTTGGAATATCACTCCGGACTGGAGTATCATGTAATTGAATTGGAATATCACTCCAGACTGGAGTATCATGGAAAGGAATTGTAATATCACTCTGGACTTTAGAATCATGGCATGGGCTTGTAATATCACTCCGGACTGGAGTATCATGGAATGGACTTGGAATATCACTCTGGACTGGAGTATCGTGGAATGGAATTGGAATATCACTCTGGACTGGAGTATCATGGAATGGACTTGGAATATCATTCCGGACTGGAGTATCATGGAATGGACTTGGAATATCACTTCGGACTGGAGTAACGTGGACAGAGCTGGTGAACTTGGAAATTGACTCCAGACTGGAGTAATGAGAATTGAACTGGTGAACTTTGACTTTGACTCTGGACTGGAGTAATGAGAATCGAACTGGTGAGCTTGGAACTTGACTCTGGACTGGAACAATGTGAATTGAACTGATGAACTTGGAACTTGACTCCAGACTGGAGCTATGTGAATTGAACTGATGAACTTGGAACTTGACTCTGGACTGGAGTATCGTGGAATGGACTTGGAATATCACAACAGACTGGAGTATCATGGAATGGACTTTGAATATCACTCCGGACTGGAGTATCGTGGAATTGACTTGGAATATCACTCCGGACCGGAGTATCGTAGAATGGACTTGGATTATCACTCCGGACTGGAGTAACGTTGACTGAGATTGTGAACTTGGAAATTGACTCCGGACTGGAGTAATGAGAATTGAACAGGTGAACTTGAATCTTGACTCCGGATTGGAGAAATGAGCATCAAACTGGTGAGCCTGGAACTTGACTCTGGACTCGAACAATGTGAATTGAATTGATGAACTTGGAACTTGACTCCAGACTGGAGCTATGTGAATTGAACTGATGAACTTGGAATATCACTCTGGACTGGAGTATCATGGAATGGACTTGGAATATCACTCCGGACTGGAGTATCATGGAATGGACTTGGAATATCACCACGGACTGGAGTATCGTAGAATGGACTTGGAATATCACTCCGGACTGGAGTGTCGTGGAATTTACTTGGAATATCACTCCGGACTGGAGTATCGTGGAATGGACTTGGAATATCAATCCGGACTGGTGTATCATGGAATGGACTTGGAATGTCACTCCGGACAGGAGTTTCGTGGAATGGACTTGGAATATCACTCCGGACAGGAGCATCGTGGAATGGACTTGGAATATCACTCCAGACTGGAGTATCATGTAATTGGAATATAACTCCAGACTGGAGTATCATGGAATGGACTTGGAATATCACTCTGGACTGGAGTATCGTGGAATGGAATTGGAATATCACTCCGGACTGGAGTATCATGGAATGGACTTGTAATATCACTCCGGATTGGAGTATCGTGGAATGGACTTGGAATATCACTCAGGACTGGAGTATCATGGAATGGACTTGGAATACCACTCCAGACTGGAGTATCATGGAATGGACATGGAATATCACTCCGGACTGGAGTATTGTGGAATGGTCTTGGAATATCACTCTGGACTGGAGTAACGTAGACTGAGATGGTGAACTTGGAAATTGACTCCGGACTGGAGAAATGAGAATTGAACTGGTGAACTTGGAGCTTGACTAAGGACTGGAGTAATGAGAATCGAACTGGTGAGCTTGGAACTTGCCTCTGGACTCGAACAATTTGATTTGAACTGATGAACTTTGAACTTGACTCCAGACTGGAGCTATGTGAATTGAACTGATGAACTTGCAACTTGACTCCAGAATGGAGTATCATGGAATGGACTTGGAATATGTCTCCAGACTGGAGTATCATGGAATGGACTTGGAATATCTCTCTGGAATGCTGTATTGTGGTATGGACTTTGAATATCACTCCGGACTTGAGTATCGTGGAATGGACTTCGAATATCACTCCGGACTGGAGAATCATAAAATCGACTTGGAATATCAATCAAGACTGGAGTATCATGGAATGGACTTGGAATATTACTCTGGACTGGAGTATTTTGGAATGGAATTGGAATATCACTTCGGACTGGAGTAACGTGGACTGAGCTGGTGAACGTGGAAATTGACTCCGGACTGGAGTAATGAGAATTGAACTGGTGAACTTGGAGCTTGACTCCGGACTGGAGAAATGAGAATCGAACTAGTGAGCTTGGAACTTGCCTCTGGACTTGAACAATGTGAATTGAACTGATGAACTTGGAACTTGACTACAGACTGGAGATATGTGAATTGAACAGATGAACTTGTAACTTGACTCCAAACTGGAGTATCGTGGAATGGACTTGGAATATCTCTCCAGACTGGAGTATCATGGAATGGACTTGTAATATCTCTCTGCACTGCAGTATCATGGTATGGACATGGAATATCACTCCGGACTTGAGTATCGTGGAATGGACTTGGAATATCACTCCGGACTGGAGTATCATGGAATGGACTTGGAATATTACTCCAGACTGGAGTATCGTGGAATAGACTTGGAATATCACTCCGGACTGGAGTATCATGGAATGGAATTGGAATATCACTCCGGACTGGAGTGATGTGGACTGAGCTGGTGAACTTGGAAATTGACTCCGGACTGGAGTAATGAGAATTGAACTGGTGAACTTGGAGCTTGACTCCAGACTGGAGAAATGAGAATCGAACTGGTGAGCTTAGAACTTGACTCTGGACAAGAAAAATGTGAATTGAACTGATGAACTTGGAACTTGACTCCAGACTGGAGCTATGTGAATTGAACTGATGAACTTGGAACTTGACTCCGGACTGGAGTATCGTGGAATGGTCTTAGAATATCTCTCCAGACTGGAGTATCATGGAATGGACTTGGAATATCTCTCTGGACTGGAGTATCATGGAATGGACTTGGAATATCACTCCGGACTGGAGTATCGTGGAATGGACTTGGAATATCACTCCGGACTGGAGTATCAAGGAATGGATTTGAAATATCACTCCGGACTGGAGTATCGTGGAATGGACTTGGAATATCACTCCAGACTGGAGTATCATGTAATTGAATTGGAATATCACTCCAGACTGGAGTATCATGGAATGGAATTGTAATATCACTCTGGACTTTAGAATCATGGCATGGGCTTGTAACATTACTCGGGACTGGAGTATCATGGAATGGACTTGGAATATCACTCTGGACTGGAGTATCGTGGAATGGAATTGGAATATCACTCTGGACTGGAATATCATGGAATGGACTTGGAATATTACTCCAGACTGGAGTATCGTGGAATGGACTTGGAATATCACTCCGGACTGGAGTATCGTGGAATGGAATTGGAATATCACTCTGGACTGGAGTATCCTGGAATGGACTTGGAATATCACTCCGGACTGGAGTATCGTGGAATAGAATTGAAAATATCACTCTGGACTGGAGTATTATGGAATGGACTTGTAATATCACTCCGGATTGGAGTATCGTGGAATGGACTTGGAATATCACTCCAGATTGGAGTATCATGGAATGGACTTGGAATATCACTCCGAACTCGAGTATCATGGAATAGACTTGGAATATCACTCCAGACTGGTGTATCGTGGAATGGATTTGGAATATCACTCCATACTGGAATATTGTGGAATGGACTTGGAATATCAGTCCGGACTGGAGTATCATGGAATGGACTTGGAATATCACTCGGGACTGGAGTATTGTGGAATGGAATTGGAATATCACTCTGGACTGGAGTATCCTGGAATGGACTTGGAATATCACTCCAGACTGGAGTATCGTGGAATAGAATTGGAATATCACTCTGGACTGGAGTATTATGGAATGGACTTGTAATATCACTCCGGATTGGAGTATCATGGAATGGACTTGGAATATCACTCCAGATTGGAGTATCATGGAATGGACTTGGAATATCACTCCGAACTCGAGTATCATGGAATGGACTTGGAATATCACTCCAGACTGGTGTATCGTGGAATGGATTTGGAATATCACTCCGTACTGGAATATTGTGGAATGGACTTGGAATATCAGTCCGGACTGGAGAATCATGGAATGGACTTGGAATATCACTCGGGACTGGAGTATTGTGGAATGGACTTGGAATATCTCTCCTGACTGGAGTATCATGGAATGGAATTGGAATATCACTCCGGACTGGAGTATCATGGAATGGACATGTAATATCTCTCTGCACTGCAGTATCATGGTATGGACTTGGAATATCACTCCGGACTTGAGTATCGTAGAATGGACTTTGAATATCACTCCGGACTGGAGTATCATGGAATGGAATTGGAATATCACTCCGGACTGGAGTGATGTGGACTGAGCTGGTGAACTTGGAAATTGACTCCGGACTGGAGAAATGAGAATTGAACTGGTGAACTTGGACTTTGACTCTGGACTGGAGTAACGAGAATCGAACTGGTGAGCTTGGAACTTGCCTCTGGACTCGAACAATTTGATTTGAACTGATGAACTTGGAACTTGACTCCAGACTGGAGCTATGTGAATTGAACTGATGAACTTGCAACTTGACTCCGGACTGGAGTATCGTGGAATGGACTTGGAATATCTCTCCAGACTGGAGTATCATGGAATGGACTTGCAATATCTCTCTGGACTGCAGTATCGTGGTATGGACTTGGAATATCACTCCGGACTTGAGTATCGTAGAATGGACTTGGAATATCACTCCGGACTGGAGTATCATGGAATGGACTTGGAGTATCACTCCAGACTGGAGTATCGTGGAATGGACTTGGAATATCACTCCGGACTGGAGTATCATGGAATGGAATTGGAATATCACTCCGGACTGGAGTGATGTGGACTGAGCTGGTGAACTTGGAAATTGACTCCGGACTGGAGTAATGAGAATTGAACTGGTGAACTTGGAGCTTGACTCCAGACTGGAGAAATGAGAATCAAACTGGTGAGCTTAGAACTTGACTCTGGACAAGAACAATGTGAATTGAACTGATGAACTTGGAACTTGACTCCAGACTGGAGCTATGTGAATTGAACTGATGAACTTGGAACTTGACTCAGGACTGGAGAATCGTGGAATGGTCTTGGAATATCTATCCAGACTGGAGTATCCTGGAATGGACTTGGAATATCTCTCTGGACTGCAGTATCATGGAATTGACTTGGAATATCACTCCAGAGTAGAGTATCGTGGAATGGACTTGGAATATCACGCCGGACTGGAGTATCATGGAATGGGCATGGAATATCATTCCGGACTGGAGTACCATGGAATGGACTTGGAATATCACTCCGGACTGGAGTAACTTGGACAGAGCTGGTGAACTTGGAAATTGACTCCGGACTGGAGTAATGAGAATTGAACTGGTGGACTTGGACTTTGAATCTGGACTGGAGAAACGAGAATCGAACTGGTGAGCTTGGAACTTGCCTCTGGACTTGAACAATTTGATTTGAACTGATGAACTTGGAACTTGACTCCAGACTGGAGCTATGTGAATTGAACTGATGAACTTGCAACTTGACTCCGGACTGGAGTATCGTGGAATGGACTTGGAATATCTCTCCAGACTGGAGTATCATGGAATGGACTTACAATATCTCTCTGGACTGCAGTATCGTGGTATGGACTTGGAATATCACTCCGGACTTGAGTATCGTGGAATGGACTTCGAATATCACTCCGGACTGGAGTATCATAAAATGGACTTGGAATATCAATCCAGACTGGAGTATCGTGGAATGGACTTGGAATATTACTCCGGACTGGAGTATCATGGAATGGACTTGGAATATTTCTCCAGACTGGAGTATCATGGAATGGACTTGGAATATCTCTCTGGACTGCAGTATCGTTGTATGGACTTTGAATATCACTCCGGACTTGAGTATCGTGGAATGGACTTCGAATATCACTCCGGACTGGAGTATCATAAAATGGACTTGGAATATCAATCAAGACTGGAGTATCGTGGAATGGACTTGGAATATTACTCTGGACTGGAGTATCATGGAATGGAATTGGAATATCACTTCGGACTGGAGTAACGTGGACTGAGCTGGTGAACGTGGAAATTGACTCCGGACTGGAGTAATGGGAATTGAACTGGTGAACTTGGAGCTTGACTCCGGACTGGAGAAATGAGAATCGAACTAGTGAGCTTGGAACTTGCCTCTGGACTTGAACAATGTGAATTGAATTGATGAACTTGGAACTTGACTACAGACTGGAGATATGTGAATTGAACAGATGAACTTGGAACTTGACTCTGGACTGGAGTATCGTGGAATGGACTTGGAATATCTCTCCAGACTGGAGTATCATGGAATGGACTTGTAATATCTCTCTGCCCTGCAGAATCATGGTATGGACATGGAATATCACTCCGGACTTGAGTATCGTGGAATGGACTTGGAATATCACTCCGGACTGAAGTATCATGGAATGGACATGGAATATTACTCCAGACTGGAGTATCGTGGAATAGACTTGGAATATCACTCCGGACTGGAGTATCATGGAATGGAATTGGAATATCACTCCGGACTGGAGTGATGTGGACTGAGCTGGTGAACTTGGAAATTGACTCCGGACTGGAGTAATGAGAATTGAACTTGTGAACTTGGAGCTTGACTCCAGACTGGAGAAATGAGAATCGAACTGGTGAGCTTAGAACTTGACTCTGGACAAGAACAATGTGAATTTAACTGATGAACTTGGAACTTGACTCCAGACTGGAGCTATGTGAATTGAACTGATGAACTTGGAAGTTGACTCCGGACTGGAGTATCGTGGAATGGTCTTGGAATATCTCTCCAGACTGGAGTATCATGGAATGGACTTGGAATATCTCTCTGGACTGGAGTATCATGGAATGGACTTGGAATATCACTCAGGACTGGAGTATCGTGGAATGGACTTGGAATATCACTCCGGACTGGAGAATCGTGGAATGGACTTGGAATATCACTCCGGACTGGAGTATCATGGAATGGACTTGAAATATAACTCCGGACTGGAGTATCGTGGAATGGACTTGGAATATCACTCCGGACTGGAGTATCATGTAATTGAATTGGAATATCACTCCAGACTGGAGTATCATGGAAAGGAATTGTAATATCACTCTGGACTTTAGAATCATGGCATGGGCTTGTAATATCACTCCGGACTGGAGTATCATGGAATGGACTTGGAATATCACTCTGGACTGGAGTATCGTGGAATGGAATTGGAATATCACTCTGGACTGGAGTATCATGGAATGGACTTGGAATATCATTCCGGACTGGAGTATCATGGAATGGACTTGGAATATCACTTCGGACTGGAGTAACGTGGACAGAGCTGGTGAACTTGGAAATTGACTCCAGACTGGAGTAATGAGAATTGAACTGGTGAACTTTGACTTTGACTCTGGACTGGAGTAATGAGAATCGAACTGGTGAGCTTGGAACTTGACTCTGGACTGGAACAATGTGAATTGAACTGATGAACTTGGAACTTGACTCCAGACTGGAGCTATGTGAATTGAACTGATGAACTTGGAACTTGACTCTGGACTGGAGTATCGTGGAATGGACTTGGAATATCACAACAGACTGGAGTATCATGGAATGGACTTTGAATATCACTCCGGACTGGAGTATCGTGGAATTGACTTGGAATATCACTCCGGACCGGAGTATCGTAGAATGGACTTGGATTATCACTCCGGACTGGAGTAACGTTGACTGAGATTGTGAACTTGGAAATTGACTCCGGACTGGAGTAATGAGAATTGAACAGGTGAACTTGAATCTTGACTCCGGATTGGAGAAATGAGCATCAAACTGGTGAGCCTGGAACTTGACTCTGGACTCGAACAATGTGAATTGAATTGATGAACTTGGAACTTGACTCCAGACTGGAGCTATGTGAATTGAACTGATGAACTTGGAATATCACTCTGGACTGGAGTATCATGGAATGGACTTGGAATATCACTCCGGACTGGAGTATCATGGAATGGACTTGGAATATCACCACGGACTGGAGTATCGTAGAATGGACTTGGAATATCACTCCGGACTGGAGTGTCGTGGAATTTACTTGGAATATCACTCCGGACTGGAGTATCGTGGAATGGACTTGGAATATCAATCCGGACTGGTGTATCATGGAATGGACTTGGAATGTCACTCCGGACAGGAGTTTCGTGGAATGGACTTGGAATATCACTCCGGACAGGAGCATCGTGGAATGGACTTGGAATATCACTCCAGACTGGAGTATCATGTAATTGGAATATAACTCCAGACTGGAGTATCATGGAATGGACTTGGAATATCACTCTGGACTGGAGTATCGTGGAATGGAATTGGAATATCACTCCGGACTGGAGTATCATGGAATGGACTTGTAATATCACTCCGGATTGGAGTATCGTGGAATGGACTTGGAATATCACTCAGGACTGGAGTATCATGGAATGGACTTGGAATACCACTCCAGACTGGAGTATCATGGAATGGACATGGAATATCACTCCGGACTGGAGTATTGTGGAATGGTCTTGGAATATCACTCCGGACTGGAGTAACGTAGACTGAGATGGTGAACTTGGAAATTGACTCCGGACTGGAGAAATGAGAATTGAACTGGTGAACTTGGAGCTTGACTCCAGACTGGAGAAATGAGAATCAAACTGGTGAGCTTAGAACTTGACTCTGGACAAGAACAATGTGAATTGAACTGATGAACTTGGAACTTGACTCCAGACTGGAGCTATGTGAATTGAACTGATGAACTTGGAACTTGACTCAGGACTGGAGAATCGTGGAATGGTCTTGGAATATCTATCCAGACTGGAGTATCCTGGAATGGACTTGGAATATCTCTCTGGACTGCAGTATCATGGAATTGACTTGGAATATCACTCCAGAGTAGAGTATCGTGGAATGGACTTGGAATATCACGCCGGACTGGAGTATCATGGAATGGGCATGGAATATCATTCCGGACTGGAGTACCGTGGAATGGACTTGGAATATCACTCCGGACTGGAGTAACTTGGACAGAGCTGGTGAACTTGGAAATTGACTCCGGACTGGAGTAATGAGAATTGAACTGGTGGACTTGGACTTTGAATCTGGACTGGAGTAACGAGAATCGAACTGGTGAGCTTGGAACTTGCCTCTGGACTTGAACAATTTGATTTGAACTGATGAACTTGGAACTTGACTCCAGACTGGAGCTATGTGAATTGAACTGATGAACTTGCAACTTGACTCCGGACTGGAGTATCGTGGAATGGACTTGGAATATCTCTCCAGACTGGAGTATCATGGAATGGACTTACAATATCTCTCTGGACTGCAGTATCGTGGTATGGACTTGGAATATCACTCCGGACTTGAGTATCGTGGAATGGACTTCGAATATCACTCCGGACTGGAGTATCATAAAATGGACTTGGAATATCAATCCAGACTGGAGTATCGTGGAATGGACTTGGAATATTACTCCGGACTGGAGTATCATGGAATGGACTTGGAATATGTCTCCAGACTGGAGTATCATGGAATGGACTTGGAATATCTCTCTGGACTGCAGTATCGTTGTATGGACTTTGAATATCACTCCGGACTTGAGTATCGTGGAATGGACTTCGAATATCACTCCGGACTGGAGTATCATAAAATGGACTTGGAATATCAATCAAGACTTGAGTATCGTGGAATGGACTTGGAATATTACTCTGGACTGGAGTATCATGGAATGGAATTGGAATATCACTTCAGACTGGAGTAACGTGGACTGAGCTGGTGAACGTGGAAATTGACTCCGGACTGGAGTAATGGGAATTGAACTGGTGAACTTGGAGCTTGACTCCGGACTGGAGAAATGAGAATCGAACTAGTGAGCTTGGAACTTGCCTCTGGACTTGAACAATGTGAATTGAATTGATGAACTTGGAACTTGACTACAGACTGGAGATATGTGAATTGAACAGATGAACTTGGAACTTGACTCCGGACTGGAGTATCGTGGAATGGACTTGGAATATCTCTCCAGACTGGAGTATCATGGAATGGACTTGTAATATCTCTCTGCCCTGCAGAATCATGGTATGGACATGGAATATCACTCCGGACTTGAGTATCGTGGAATGGACTTGGAATATCACTCCGGACTGAAGTATCATGGAATGGACATGGAATATTACTCCAGACTGGAGTATCGTGGAATAGACTTGGAATATCACTCCGGACTGGAGTATCATGGAATGGAATTGGAATATCACTCCGGACTGGAGTGATGTGGACTGAGCTGGTGAACTTGGAAATTGACTCCGGACTGGAGTAATGAGAATTGAACTTGTGAACTTGGAGCTTGACTCCAGACTGGAGAAATGAGAATCGAACTGGTGAGCTTAGAACTTGACTCTGGACAAGAACAATGTGAATTTAACTGATGAACTTGGAACTTGACTCCAGACTGGAGCTATGTGAATTGAACTGATGAACTTGGAAGTTGACTCCGGACTGGAGTATCGTGGAATGGTCTTGGAATATCTCTCCAGACTGGAGTATCATGGAATGGACTTGGAATATCTCTCTGGACTGGAGTATCATGGAATGGACTTGGAATATCACTCAGGACTGGAGTATCGTGGAATGGACTTGGAATATCACTCCGGACTGGAGAATCGTGGAATGGACTTGGAATATCACTCCGGACTGGAGTATCATGGAATGGACTTGAAATATAACTCCGGACTGGAGTATCGTGGAATGGACTTGGAATATCACTCCGGACTGGAGTATCATGTAATTGAATTGGAATATCACTCCAGACTGGAGTATCATGGAAAGGAATTGTAATATCACTCTGGACTTTAGAATCATGGCATGGGCTTGTAATATCACTCCGGACTGGAGTATCATGGAATGGACTTGGAATATCACTCTGGACTGGAGTATCGTGGAATGGAATTGGAATATCACTCTGGACTGGAGTATCATGGAATGGACTTGGAATATCATTCCGGACTGGAGTATCATGGAATGGACTTGGAATATCACTTCGGACTGGAGTAACGTGGACAGAGCTGGTGAACTTGGAAATTGACTCCAGACTGGAGTAATGAGAATTGAACTGGTGAACTTTGACTTTGAATCTGGACTGGAGTAATGAGAATCGAACTGGTGAGCTTGGAACTTGACTCTGGACTGGAACAATGTGAATTGAACTGATGAACTTGGAACTTGACTCCAGACTGGAGCTATGTGAATTGAACTGATGAACTTGGAACTTGACTCTGGACTGGAGTATCGTGGAATGGACTTGGAATATCACAACAGACTGGAGTATCATGGAATGGACTTTGAATATCACTCCGGACTGGAGTATCGTGGAATTGACTTGGAATATCACTCCGGACCGGAGTATCGTAGAATGGACTTGGATTATCACTCCGGACTGGAGTAACGTTGACTGAGATTGTGAACTTGGAAATTGACTCCGGACTGGAGTAATGAGAATTGAACAGGTGAACTTGAATCTTGACTCCGGATTGGAGAAATGAGCATCAAACTGGTGAGCCTGGAACTTGACTCTGGACTCGAACAATGTGAATTGAATTGATGAACTTGGAACTTGACTCCAGACTGGAGCTATGTGAATTGAACTGATGAACTTGGAATATCACTCTGGACTGGAGTATCATGGAATGGACTTGGAATATCACTCCGGACTGGAGTATCATGGAATGGACTTGGAATATCACCACGGACTGGAGTATCGTAGAATGGACTTGGAATATCACTCCGGACTGGAGTGTCGTGGAATTTACTTGGAATATCACTCCGGACTGGAGTATCGTGGAATGGACTTGGAATATCAATCCGGACTGGTGTATCATGGAATGGACTTGGAATGTCACTCCGGACAGGAGTTTCGTGGAATGGACTTGGAATATCACTCCGGACAGGAGCATCGTGGAATGGACTTGGAATATCACTCCAGACTGGAGTATCATGTAATTGGAATATAACTCCAGACTGGAGTATCATGGAATGGACTTGGAATATCACTCTGGACTGGAGTATCGTGGAATGGAATTGGAATATCACTCCGGACTGGAGTATCATGGAATGGACTTGTAATATCACTCCGGATTGGAGTATCGTGGAATGGACTTGGAATATCACTCAGGACTGGAGTATCATGGAATGGACTTGGAATACCACTCCAGACTGGAGTATCATGGAATGGACATGGAATATCACTCCGGACTGGAGTATTGTGGAATGGTCTTGGAATATCACTCCGGACTGGAGTAACGTAGACTGAGATGGTGAACTTGGAAATTGACTCCGGACTGGAGAAATGAGAATTGAACTGGTGAACTTGGAGCTTGACTAAGGACTGGAGTAATGAGAATCGAACTGGTGAGCTTGGAACTTGCCTCTGGACTCGAACAATTTGATTTGAACTGATGAACTTTGAACTTGACTCCAGACTGGAGCTATGTGAATTGAACTGATGAACTTGCAACTTGACTCCAGAATGGAGTATCATGGAATGGACTTGGAATATGTCTCCAGACTGGAGTATCATGGAATGGACTTGGAATATCTCTCTGGAATGCTGTATTGTGGTATGGACTTTGAATATCACTCCGGACTTGAGTATCGTGGAATGGACTTCGAATATCACTCCGGACTGGAGAATCATAAAATCGACTTGGAATATCAATCAAGACTGGAGTATCATGGAATGGACTTGGAATATTACTCTGGACTGGAGTATTTTGGAATGGAATTGGAATATCACTTCGGACTGGAGTAACGTGGACTGAGCTGGTGAACGTGGAAATTGACTCCGGACTGGAGTAATGAGAATTGAACTGGTGAACTTGGAGCTTGACTCCGGACTGGAGAAATGAGAATCGAACTAGTGAGCTTGGAACTTGCCTCTGGACTTGAACAATGTGAATTGAACTGATGAACTTGGAACTTGACTACAGACTGGAGATATGTGAATTGAACAGATGAACTTGTAACTTGACTCCAAACTGGAGTATCGTGGAATGGACTTGGAATATCTCTCCAGACTGGAGTATCATGGAATGGACTTGTAATATCTCTCTGCACTGCAGTATCATGGTATGGACATGGAATATCACTCCGGACTTGAGTATCGTGGAATGGACTTGGAATATCACTCCGGACTGGAGTATCATGGAATGGACTTGGAATATTACTCCAGACTGGAGTATCGTGGAATAGACTTGGAATATCACTCCGGACTGGAGTATCATGGAATGGAATTGGAATATCACTCCGGACTGGAGTGATGTGGACTGAGCTGGTGAACTTGGAAATTGACTCCGGACTGGAGTAATGAGAATTGAACTGGTGAACTTGGAGCTTGACTCCAGACTGGAGAAATGAGAATCGAACTGGTGAGCTTAGAACTTGACTCTGGACAAGAAAAATGTGAATTGAACTGATGAACTTGGAACTTGACTCCAGACTGGAGCTATGTGAATTGAACTGATGAACTTGGAACTTGACTCCGGACTGGAGTATCGTGGAATGGTCTTAGAATATCTCTCCAGACTGGAGTATCATGGAATGGACTTGGAATATCTCTCTGGACTGGAGTATCATGGAATGGACTTGGAATATCACTCCGGACTGGAGTATCGTGGAATGGACTTGGAATATCACTCCGGACTGGAGTATCAAGGAATGGATTTGAAATATCAGTCCGGACTGGAGTATCGTGGAATGGACTTGGAATATCACTCCAGACTGGAGTATCATGTAATTGAATTGGAATATCACTCCAGACTGGAGTATCATGGAATGGAATTGTAATATCACTCTGGACTTTAGAATCATGGCATGGGCTTGTAACATTACTCGGGACTGGAGTATCATGGAATGGACTTGGAATATCACTCTGGACTGGAGTATCGTGGAATGGAATTGGAATATCACTCTGGACTGGAATATCATGGAATGGACTTGGAATATTACTCCAGACTGGAGTATCGTGGAATGGACTTGGAATATCACTCCGGACTGGAGTATCGTGGAATGGAATTGGAATATCACTCTGGACTGGAGTATCCTGGAATGGACTTGGAATATCACTCCGGACTGGAGTATCGTGGAATAGAATTGAAAATATCACTCTGGACTGGAGTATTATGGAATGGACTTGTAATATCACTCCGGATTGGAGTATCGTGGAATGGACTTGGAATATCACTCCAGATTGGAGTATCATGGAATGGACTTGGAATATCACTCCGAACTCGAGTATCATGGAATAGACTTGGAATATCACTCCAGACTGGTGTATCGTGGAATGGATTTGGAATATCACTCCATACTGGAATATTGTGGAATGGACTTGGAATATCAGTCCGGACTGGAGTATCATGGAATGGACTTGGAATATCACTCGGGACTGGAGTATTGTGGAATGGAATTGGAATATCACTCTGGACTGGAGTATCCTGGAATGGACTTGGAATATCACTCCAGACTGGAGTATCGTGGAATAGAATTGGAATATCACTCTGGACTGGAGTATTATGGAATGGACTTGTAATATCACTCCGGATTGGAGTATCATGGAATGGACTTGGAATATCACTCCAGATTGGAGTATCATGGAATGGACTTGGAATATCACTCCGAACTCGAGTATCATGGAATGGACTTGGAATATCACTCCAGACTGGTGTATCGTGGAATGGATTTGGAATATCACTCCGTACTGGAATATTGTGGAATGGACTTGGAATATCAGTCCGGACTGGAGAATCATGGAATGGACTTGGAATATCACTCGGGACTGGAGTATTGTGGAATGGACTTGGAATATCTCTCCTGACTGGAGTATCATGGAATGGAATTGGAATATCACTCCGGACTGGAGTATCATGGAATGGACATGTAATATCTCTCTGCACTGCAGTATCATGGTATGGACTTGGAATATCACTCCGGACTTGAGTATCGTAGAATGGACTTGGAATATCACTCCGGACTGGAGTATCATGGAATGGAATTGGAATATCACTCCGGACTGGAGTGATGTGGACTGAGCTGGTGAACTTGGAAATTGACTCCGGACTGGAGAAATGAGAATTGAACTGGTGAACTTGGACTTTGACTCTGGACTGGAGTAACGAGAATCGAACTGGTGAGCTTGGAACTTGCCTCTGGACTCGAACAATTTGATTTGAACTGATGAACTTGGAACTTGACTCCAGACTGGAGCTATGTGAATTGAACTGATGAACTTGCAACTTGACTCCGGACTGGAGTATCGTGGAATGGACTTGGAATATCTCTCCAGACTGGAGTATCATGGAATGGACTTGCAATATCTCTCTGGACTGCAGTATCATGGTATGGACTTGGAATATCACTCCGGACTTGAGTATCGTAGAATGGACTTGGAATATCACTCCGGACTGGAGTATCATGGAATGGACTTGGAGTATCACTCCAGACTGGAGTATCGTGGAATGGACTTGGAATATCACTCCGGACTGGAGTATCATGGAATGGAATTGGAATATCACTCCGGACTGGAGTGATGTGGACTGAGCTGGTGAACTTGTAAATTGACTCCGGACTGGAGTAATGAGAATTGAACTGGTGAACTTGGAGCTTGACTCCAGACTGGAGAAATGAGAATCGAACTGGTGAGCTTAGAACTTGACTCTGGACAAGAAAAATGTGAATTGAACTGATGAACTTGGAACTTGACTCCAGACTGGAGCTATGTGAATTGAACTGATGAACTTGGAACTTGACTCCGGACTGGAGTATCGTGGAATGGTCTTGGAATATCTCTCCAGACTGGAGTATCATGGAATGGACTTGGAATATCACTCTGGACTGGAGTATCGTGGAATGGAATTGGAATATCACTCTGGACTGGAATATCATGGAATGGACTTGGAATATTACTCCAGACTGGAGTATCGTGGAATGGACTTGGAATATCACTCCGGACTGGAGTATCGTGGAATGGAATTGGAATATCACTCTGGACTGGAGTATCCTGGAATGGACTTGGAATATCACTTCGGACTGGAGTATCGTGGAATAGAATTGAAAATATCACTCTGGACTGGAGTATTATGGAATGGACTTGTAATATCACTCCGGATTGGAGTATCGTGGAATGGACTTGGAATATCACTCCAGATTGGAGTATCATGGAATGGACTTGGAATATCACTCCGAACTCGAGTATCATGGAATAGACTTGGAATATCACTCCAGACTGGTGTATCGTGGAATGGATTTGGAATATCACTCCATACTGGAATATTGTGGAATGGACTTGGAATATCAGTCCGGACTGGAGTATCATGGAATGGACTTGGAATATCACTCGGGACTGGAGTATTGTGGAATGGAATTGGAATATCACTCTGGACTGGAGTATCCTGGAATGGACTTGGAATATCACTCCAGACTGGAGTATCGTGGAATAGAATTGGAATATCACTCTGGACTGGAGTATTATGGAATGGACTTGTAATATCACTCCGGATTGGAGTATCATGGAATGGACTTGGAATATCACTCCAGATTGGAGTATCATGGAATGGACTTGGAATATCACTCCGAACTCGAGTATCATGGAATGGACTTGGAATATCACTCCAGACTGGTGTATCGTGGAATGGATTTGGAATATCACTCCGTACTGGAATATTGTGGAATGGACTTGGAATATCAGTCCGGACTGGAGAATCATGGAATGGACTTGGAATATCACTCGGGACTGGAGTATTGTGGAATGGACTTGGAATATCTCTCCTGACTGGAGTATCATGGAATGGAATTGGAATATCACTCCGGACTGGAGTATCATGGAATGGACATGTAATATCTCTCTGCACTGCAGTATCATGGTATGGACTTGGAATATCACTCCGGACTTGAGTATCGTAGAATGGACTTGGAATATCACTCCGGACTGGAGTATCATGGAATGGAATTGGAATATCACTCCGGACTGGAGTGATGTGGACTGAGCTGGTGAACTTGGAAATTGACTCCGGACTGGAGAAATGAGAATTGAACTGGTGAACTTGGACTTTGACTCTGGACTGGAGTAACGAGAATCGAACTGGTGAGCTTGGAACTTGCCTCTGGACTCGAACAATTTGATTTGAACTGATGAACTTGGAACTTGACTCCAGACTGGAGCTATGTGAATTGAACTGATGAACTTGCAACTTGACTCCGGACTGGAGTATCGTGGAATGGACTTGGAATATCTCTCCAGACTGGAGTATCATGGAATGGACTTGCAATATCTCTCTGGACTGCAGTATCATGGTATGGACTTGGAATATCACTCCGGACTTGAGTATCGTAGAATGGACTTGGAATATCACTCCGGACTGGAGTATCATGGAATGGACTTGGAGTATCACTCCAGACTGGAGTATCGTGGAATGGACTTGGAATATCACTCCGGACTGGAGTATCATGGAATGGAATTGGAATATCACTCCGGACTGGAGTGATGTGGACTGAGCTGGTGAACTTGGAAATTGACTCCGGACTGGAGTAATGAGAATTGAACTGGTGAACTTGGAGCTTGACTCCAGACTGGAGAAATGAGAATCAAACTGGTGAGCTTAGAACTTGACTCTGGACAAGAACAATGTGAATTGAACTGATGAACTTGGAACTTGACTCCAGACTGGAGCTATGTGAATTGAACTGATGAACTTGGAACTTGACTCAGGACTGGAGAATCGTGGAATGGTCTTGGAATATCTATCCAGACTGGAGTATCATGGAATGGACTTGGAATATCTCTCTGGACTGCAGTATCATGGAATTGACTTGGAATATCACTCCAGAGTAGAGTATCGTGGAATGGACTTGGAATATCACGCCGGACTGGAGTATCATGGAATGGGCATGGAATATCATTCCGGACTGGAGTACCGTGGAATGGACTTGGAATATCACTCCGGACTGGAGTAACTTGGACAGAGCTGGTGAACTTGGAAATTGACTCCGGACTGGAGTAATGAGAATTGAACTGGTGGACTTGGACTTTGAATCTGGACTGGAGTAACGAGAATCGAACTGGTGAGCTTGGAACTTGCCTCTGGACTTGAACAATTTGATTTGAACTGATGAACTTGGAACTTGACTCCAGACTGGAGCTATGTGAATTGAACTGATGAACTTGCAACTTGACTCCGGACTGGAGTATCGTGGAATGGACTTGGAATATCTCTCCAGACTGGAGTATCATGGAATGGACTTACAATATCTCTCTGGACTGCAGTATCGTGGTATGGACTTGGAATATCACTCCGGACTTGAGTATCGTGGAATGGACTTCGAATATCACTCCGGACTGGAGTATCATAAAATGGACTTGGAATATCAATCCAGACTGGAGTATCGTGGAATGGACTTGGAATATTACTCCGGACTGGAGTATCATGGAATGGAATTGGAATATCACTTCAGACTGGAGTAACGTGGACTGAGCTGGTGAACGTGGAAATTGACTCCGGACTGGAGTAATGAGAATTGAACTGGTGAACTAGGAGCTTGACTCCGGACTGGAGAAATGAGAATCGAACTAGTGAGCTTGGAACTTGCCTCTGGACTTGAACAATGTGAAATGAACTGATGAACTTGGAACTTGACTACAGACTGGAGATATGTGAATTGAACAGAGGAACTTGGAACTTGACTCTGGACTGGAGTATCGTGGAATGGACTTGGAATATTTCTCCAGACTGGAGTATCATGGAATGAACTTGTAATATCTCTCTGCACTGCAGTATCATGGTATGGACTTGGAATATCTCTCCGGACTTGAGTATCGTGGAATGGACTTGGAATATCACTCCGGACTGGAGTATCATGGAATGGACTTGGAATATCACTCCAGACTGGAGTATCATGGAATCGACTTGGAATATCACTCCGGACTGGCGTATCATGGAATGGAATTGGAATATCACTCCGGACTGGAGTGATGTGGACTGAGCTGGTGAACTTGGAAATTGACTCCGGACTGGAGTAATGAGAATTGAACTGGTGAACTTGGACTTTGACTCTGGACTGGAGTAATGAGAATCGAACTGGTGAGCTTGGAACTTGACTCTGGACTGGAACAATGTGAATTGAACTGATGAACTTGGAACTTGACTCCAGACTGGAGCTATGTGAATTGAACTGATGAACTTGGAACTTGACTTTGGACTTGAGTATCGTGGAATAGACTTGGAATATCACTCCAGACTGGAGTATCATGGAATGGACTTTGAATATCACTCCGGACTGGAGTATCGTGGAATTGACTTGGAATATCACTCCGGACTGGAGTATCGTAGAATCGACTTGGATTATCACTCCGGACTGGAGTAACGTGGACTGAGATTGTGAACTTGGAAATTGACTCCGGACTGGAGTAATGAGAATTGAACAGGTGAACTTGAATCTTGACTCCGGACTGGAGAAATGAGCATCAAACTGGTGAGCCTGGAACTTGACTCTGGACTCGAACAATGTGAATTGAATTGATGAACTTGGAACTTGACTCCAGACTGGAGCTATGTGAATTGAACTGATGAACTTGGAATATCACTCCGGACGGGAGAATCATGGAATGGACTTGGAATATCACTCCGGACTGGAGCATCATGGAATGGACTTGGAATATCACCATGGACTGGAGTATCGTGGAATGGACTTGGAATATCACTCCGGACTGGAGTGTCGTGGAATTTACTTGGAATATCACTCCGGACTGGAGTATCGTGGAATGGACTTGGAATATCAATCCGGACTGGTGTATCATGGAATGGACTTGGAATATCACTCCGGACTGGAGTATCATGGAATGGACTTGGAATATCACTCCGGACAGGAGCATCGTGGAATGGACTTGGAATATCACTCCAGACTGGAGTATCATGTAATTGGAATATCACTCCAGACTGGAGTATCATGGAATGGACTTGGAATATCACTCTGGACTGGAGTATCGTGGAATGGAATTGGAATATCACTCCGGACTGGGGTATCATGGAATGGACTTGTAATATCACTCCCGATTGGAGTATCATGGAATGGACTTGGAATACCACTCCAGACTGGAGTATCAAGGAATGGACATGGAATATCACTCCGGACTGGAGTATTGTGGAATGGACTTGGAATATCACTCCGGACTGGAGTAACGTGGACTGAGCTGGTGAACTTGGAAATTGACTCCGGACTGGAGAAATGAGAATTGAACTGGTGAACTTGGAGCTTGACTAAGGACTGGAGTAATGAGAATCGAACTGGTGAGCTTGGAACTTGCCTCTGGACTCGAACAATTTGATTTGAACTGATGAACTTGGAACTTGACTACAGACTGGAGCTATGTGAATTAAACTGATGAACTTGCAACTTGACTCCGGAATGGAGTATCATGGAATGGACTTGGAATATGTCTCCAGACTGGAGTATCATGGAATGGACTTGGAATATCTCTCTGGACTGCAGTATCATTTTATGGACTTTGAATATCACTCCGGACTTGAGTATCGTGGAATGGACTTCGAATATCACTCCGGACTGGATTATCATAAAATGGACTTGGAATATCAATCAAGACTGGAGTATCGTGGAATGGACTTGGAATATTACTCTGGACTGGAGTATCATGGAATGGAATTGGAATATCACTTCGGACTGGAGTAACGTGGACTGAGCTGGTGAACGTGGAAATTGACTCCGGACTGGAGTAATGGGAATTGAACTGGTGAACTTGGAGCTTGACTCCGGACTGGAGAAATGAGAATCGAACTAGTGAGCTTGGAACTTGCCTCTGGACTTGAACAATGTGAATTGAACTGATGAACTTGGAACTTGACTACAGACTGGAGATATGTGAATTGAACAGATGAACTTGGAACTTGACTCCGGACTGGAGTATCGTGGAATGGCCTTGGAATATCTCTCCAGACTGGAGTATCATGGAATGGACTTGTAATATCTCTCTGCACTGCAGAATCATGGTATGGACATGGAATATCACTCCGGACTTGAGTATCGTGGAATGGACTTGGAATATCACTCAGGACTGAAGTATCATGGAATGGACATGGAATATTACTCCAGACTGGAGTATCGTGGAATAGACTTGGAATATCACTCCGGACTGGAGTATCATGGAATGGAATTGGAATATCACTCCGGACTGGAGTGATGTGGACTGAGCTGGTGAACTTGGAAATTGACTCCGGACTGGAGTAATGAGAATTGAACTTGTGAACTTGGAGCTTGACTCCAGACTGGAGAAATGAGAATCGAACTGGTGAGCTTAGAACTTGACTCTGGACAAGAACAATGTGAATTTAACTGATGAACTTGGAACTTGACTCCAGACTGGAGCTATGTGAATTGAACTGATGAACTTGGAAGTTGACTCCGGACTGGAGTATCGTGGAATGGTCTTGGAATATCTCTCCAGACTGGAGTATCATGGAATGGACTTGGAATATCTCTCTGGACTGGAGTATCATGGAATGGACTTGGAATATCACTCAGGACTGGAGTATCGTGGAATGGACTTGGAATATCACTCCGGACTGGAGAATCGTGGAATGGACTTGGAATATCACTCCGGACTGGAGTATCATGGAATGGACTTGAAATATAACTCCGGACTGGAGTATCGTGGAATGGACTTGGAATATCACTCCGGACTGGAGTATCATGTAATTGAATTGGAATATCACTCCAGACTGGAGTATCATGGAAAGGAATTGTAATATCACTCTGGACTTTAGAATCATGGCATGGGCTTGTAATATCACTCCGGACTGGAGTATCATGGAATGGACTTGGATTATCACTCTGGACTGGAGTATCGTGGAATGGAATTGGAATATCACTCTGGACTGGAGTATCATGGAATGGACTTGGAATATCATTCCGGACTGGAGTATCATGGAATGGACTTGGAATATCACTTCGGACTGGAGTAACGTGGACAGAGCTGGTGAACTTGGAAATTGACTCCGGACTGGAGTAATGAGAATTGAACTGGTGAACTTTGACTTTGACTCTGGACTGGAGTAATGAGAATCGAACTGGTGAGCTTGGAACTTGACTCTGGACTGGAACAATGTGAATTGAACTGATGAACTTGGAACTTGACTCCAGACTGGAGCTATGTGAATTGAACTGATGAACTTGGAACTTGACTCTGGACTGGAGTTTCGTGGAATGGACTTGGAATATCACAACAGACTGGAGTATCATGGAATGTACTTTGAATATCACTCCGGACTGGAGTATCGTGGAATTGACTTGGAATATCACTCCGGACCGGAGTATCGTAGAATGGACTTGGATTATCACTCCGGACTGGAGTAACGTTGACTGAGATTGTGAACTTGGAAATTGACTCCGGACTGGAGTAATGAGAATTGAACAGGTGAACTTGAATCTTGACTCCGGACTGGAGAAATGAGCATCAAACTGGTGAGCCTGGAACTTGACTCTGGACTCGAACAATGTGAATTGAATTGATGAACTTGGAACTTGACTCCAGACTGGAGCTATGTGAATTGAACTGATTAACTTGGAATATCACTCTGGACTGGAGCATCATGGAATGGACTTGGAATATCACTCCGGACTGGAGTATCATGGAATGGACTTGGAATATCACCACGGACTGGAGTATCGTGGAATGGACTTGGAATATCACTCCGGACTGGAGTGTCGTGGAATTTACTTGGAATATCACTCCGGACTGGAGTATCGTGGAATGGACTTGGAATATCAATCCGGACTGGTGTATCATGGAATGGACTTGGAATGTCACTCCGGACAGGAGTTTCGTGGAATGGACTTGGAATATCACTCCGGACAGGAGCATCGTGGAATGGACTTGGAATATCACTCCAGACTGGAGTATCATGTAATTGGAATATAACTCCAGACTGGAGTATCATGGAATGGACTTGGAATATCACTCTGGTCTGGAGTATCGTGGAATGGAATTGGAATATCACTCCGGACTGGAGTATCATGGAATGGACTTGTAATATCACTCCGGATTGGAGTATCGTGGAATGGACTTGGAATATCACTTAGGACTGGAGTATCATGGAATGGACTTGGAATACCACTCCAGACTGGAGTATCATGGAATGGACATGGAATATCACTCCGGACTGGAGTATTGTGGAATAGTCTTGGAATATCACTCCGGACTGGAGTAACGTGGACTGAGATGGTGAACTTGGAAATTGACTCCGGACTGGAGAAATGAGAATTGAACTGGTGAACTTGGAGCTTGACTAAGGACTGGAGTAATGAGAATCGAACTGGTGAGCTTGGAACTTGCCTCTGGACTCGAACAATTTGATTTGAACTGATGAACTTTGAACTTGACTCCAGACTGGAGCTATGTGAATTGAACTGATGAACTTGCAACTTGACTCCAGAATGGAGTATCATGGAATGGACTTGGAATATGTCTCCAGACTGGAGTATCATGGAATGGACTTGGAATATCTCTCTGGAATGCAGTATTGTGGTATGGACTTTGAATATCACTCCGGACTTGAGTATCGTGGAATGGACTTCGAATATCACTCCGGACTGGAGTATCATAAAATCGACTTGGAATATCAATCAAGACTGGAGTATCATGGAATGGACTTGGAATATTACTCTGGACTGGAGTATTTTGGAATGGAATTGGAATATCACTTCGGACTGGAGTAACGTGGACTGAGCTGGTGAACGTGGAAATTGACTCCGGACTGGAGTAATGAGAATTGAACTGGTGAACTTGGAGCTTGACTCCGGACTGGAGAAATGAGAATCGAACTAGTGAGCTTGGAACTTGCCTCTGGACTTGAACAATGTGAATTGAACTGATGAACTTGGAACTTGACTACAGACTGGAGATATGTGAATTGAACAGATGAACTTGTAACTTGACTCCAAACTGGAGTATCGTGGAATGGACTTGGAATATCTCTCCAGACTGGAGTATCATGGAATGGACTTGTAATATCTCTCTGCACTGCAGTATCATGGTATGGACATGGAATATCACTCCGGACTTGAGTATCGTGGAATGGACTTGGAATATCACTCCGGACTGGAGTATCATGGAATGGACTTGGAATATTACTCCAGACTGGAGTATCGTGGAATAGACTTGGAATATCACTCCGGACTGGAGTATCATGGAATGGAATTGGAATATCACTCCGGACTGGAGTGATGTGGACTGAGCTGGTGAACTTGGAAATTGACTCCGGACTGGAGTAATGAGAATTGAACTGGTGAACTTGGAGCTTGACTCCAGACTGGAGAAATGAGAATCGAACTGGTGAGCTTAGAACTTGACTCTGGACAAGAAAAATGTGAATTGAACTGATGAACTTGGAACTTGACTCCAGACTGGAGCTATGTGAATTGAACTGATGAACTTGGAACTTGACTCCGGACTGGAGTATCGTGGAATGGTCTTGGAATATCTCTCCAGACTGGAGTATCATGGAATGGACTTGGAATATCTCTCTGGACTGGAGTATCATGGAATGGACTTGGAATATCACTCCGGACTGGAGTATCGTGGAATGGACTTGGAATATCACTCCGGACTGGAGTATCAAGGAATGGATTTGAAATATCACTCCGGACTGGAGTATCATGGAATGGACTTGGAATATCACTCCATACTGGAGTATCATGTAATTGAATTGGAATATCACTCCAGACTGGAGTATCATGGAATGGAATTGTAATATCACTCTGGACTTTAGAATCATGGCATGGGCTTGTAACATTAGTCGGGACTGGAGTATCATGGAATGGACTTGGAATATCACTCTTGACTGGAGTATCGTGGAATGGAATTGGAATATCACTCTGGACTGGAATATCATGGAATGGACTTGGAATATTACTCCAGACTGGAGTATCGTGGAATGGACTTGGAATATCACTCCGGACTGGAGTATCGTGGAATGGAATTGGAATATCACTCTGGACTGGAGTATCCTGGAATGGACTTGGAATATCACTCCGGACTGGAGTATCGTGGAATAGAATTGAAAATATCACTCTGGACTGGAGTATTATGGAATGGACTTGTAATATCTCTCCGGATTGGAGTATCGTGGAATGGACTTGGAATATCACTCCAGATTGGAGTATCATGGAATGGACTTGGAATATCACTCCGAACTCGAGTATCATGGAATGGACTTGGAATATCACTCCAGACTGGTGTATCGTGGAATGGATTTGGAATATCACTCCATACTGGAATATTGTGGAATGGACTTGGAATATCAGTCCGGACTGGAGTATCATGGAATGGACTTGGAATATCACTCGGGACTGGAGTATTGTGGAATGGAATTGGAATATCACTCTGGACTGGAGTATCCTGGAATGGACTTGGAATATCACTCCAGACTGGAGTATCGTGGAATAGAATTGGAATATCACTCTGGACTGGAGTATTATGGAATGGACTTGTAATATCACTCCGGATTGGAGTATCATGGAATGGACTTGGAATATCACTCCAGATTGGAGTATCATGGAATGGACTTGGAATATCACTCCGAACTCGAGTATCATGGAATGGACTTGGAATATCACTCCAGACTGGTGTATCGTGGAATGGATTTGGAATATCACTCCGTACTGGAATATTGTGGAATGGACTTGGAATATCAGTCCGGACTGGAGAATCATGGAATGGACTTGGAATATCACTCGGGACTGGAGTATTGTGGAATGGACTTGGAATATCTCTCCTGACTGGAGTATCATGGAATGGAATTGGAATATCACTCCGGACTGGAGTGATGTGGACTGAGCTGGTGAACTTGGAAATTGACTCCGGACTGGAGTAATGAGAATTGAACTGGTGAACTTGGAGCTTGACTCCAGACTGGAGAAATGAGAATCGAACTGGTGAGCTTAGAACTTGACTCTGGACAAGAACAATGTGAATTGAACTGATGAACTTGGAACTTGACTCCAGACTGGAGCTATGTGAATTGAACTGATGAACTTGGAAGTTGACTCCGGACTGGAGTATCGTAGAATGGACTTGGAATATCACTCCGGACTGGAGTAACATGGACTGAGCTGGTGAACTTGGAAATTGACTCCGGACTGGAGAAATGAGAATTGAACAGGTGAACTTGAATCTTGATTCTGGACTGGAGAAATGAGAATCAAACTGGTGAGCCTGGAACTTGACTCTGGACTCGAACAATGTGAATTGAATTGATGAACTTGGAACTTGACTCCAGACTGGAGCTATGTGAATTGAACTGATGAACTTGGAACTTGACTCCGGAATGGAGTATCATGGAATGGGCTTGGAATATGTCTCCAGACTGGAGTATCATGGAATGGACTTGGAATATCTCTCTGGACAGCAGTATCATGGTATGGACTTGGAAAATCACTCCGGACTTGAGTATCGTGGAATGGACTTCGAATATCACTCCGGACTGGAGAATTATAAAATGTGCTTGGAATATCAATCCAGACTGGAGTATCTTGGAATGGACTTGGAATATTACTCTGGACTGGAGTATCATGGAATGGAATTGGAATATCACTTCGGACTGGAGTAACGTGGACTGAGCTGGTGAACGTGGAAATTGACTCCGGACTGGAGTAATGAGAATTGAACTGGTGAACTTGGAGCTTGACTCCGGACTGGAGAAATGAGAATCGAACTAGTGAGCTTGGAACTTGCCTCTAGACTTGAACAATGTGAATTGAACTGATGAACTTGGAACTTGACTACAGACTGGAGATATGTGAATTGAACAGATGAACTTGGAACTTGACTCCGGACTGGAGTATCGTGGAATGGACTTGGAATATCTCTCCAGACTGGAGTATCATGGAATGGACTTGTAATATCTCTCTGCACTGCAGTATCATGGTATGGACATGGAATATCACTCCGGACTTGAGTATCGTGGAATGGACTTGGAATATCACTCCGGACTGGAGTATCATGGAATGGACTTGGAATATTACTCCAGACTGGAGTATCGTGGAATGGACTTGGAATATCACTCCGGACTGGAGTATCATGGAATGGAATTGGATTATCACTCCGGACTGGAGTGATGTGGACTGAGCTGGTGAACTTGGAAATTGACTCCGGACTGGAATAATGAGAATTGAACTGGTGAACTTGGAGCTTGACTCCAGACTGGAGAAATGAGAATCAAACTGGTGAGCTTAGAACTTGACTCTGGACAAGAACAATGTGAATTGAACTGATGAACTTGGAACTTGACTCCAGACTGGAGCTATGTGAATTGAACTGATGAACTTGGAAGTTGACTCCGGACTGGAGTATCGTGGAATCGTCTTGGAATATCTCTCCAGACTGGAGTATCATGGAATGGACTTGGAATATCTCTCTGGACTGGAGTATCATGGAATGGACTTGGAATATCACTCCGGACTGGAGTATCGTGGAATGGACTTGGAATATCACTCCGGATTGGAGAATCGTGGAATGGACTTGGAATATCACTCCGGACTGGAGTATCATGGAATGGACTTGAAATATCACTCCGAACTCGAGTATCATGGAATGGACTTGGAATATCACTCCAGACTAGTGTATCGTGGAATGGATTTGGAATATCACTCCGTACTGGAATATTGTGGAATGGACTTGGAATATCAGTCCGGACTGGAGTATCATGGAATGGACTTGGAATATCACTCGGGACTGGAGTATTGTGGAATGGACTTGGAATATCTCTCCAGACTGGAGTATCATGGAATGGAATTGGAATATCACTCCGGACTGGAGTGATGTGGACTGAGCTGGTGAACTTGGAAATTGACTCCGGACTGGAGTAATGAGAATTGAACTGGTGAACTTGGAGCTTGACTCCAGACTGGAGAAATGAGAATCGAACTGGTGAGCTTAGAACTTGACTCTGGACAAGAACAATGTGAATTGAACTGATGAACTTGGAACTTGACTCCAGACTGGAGCTATGTGAATTGAACTGATGAACTTGGAAGTTGACTCCGGACTGGAGTATCGTAGAATGGACTTGGAATATCACTCCGGACTGGAGTAACATGGACTGAGCTGGTGAACTTGGAAATTGACTCCGGACTGGAGAAATGAGAATTGAACAGGTGAACTTGAATCTTGACTCTGGACTGGAGAAATGAGAATCAAACTGGTGAGCCTGGAACTTGACTCTGGACTCGAACAATGTTAATTGAATTGATGAACTTGGAACTTGACTCCAGACTGGAGCTATGTGAATTGAACTGATTAACTTGGAACTTGACTCCGGAATGGAGTATCATGGAATGGACATGGAATATGTCTCCTGACTGGAGTATCATGGAATGGACTTGGAATATCTCTCTGGACTGCAGTATCGTGGTATGGACTTGGAATATCACTCCGGACTTGAGTATTGTGGAATGGACTTCGAATATCACTCCGGACTGGAGTATTATAAAATGTGCTTGGAATATCAATCCAGACTGGAGTATCTTGGAATGGACTTGGAATATTACTCTGGACTGGAGTATCATGGAATGGAATTGGAATATCACTTCGGACTGGAGTAACGTGGACTGAGCTGGTGAACGTGGAAATTGACTCCAGACTGGAGTAATGAGAATTGAACTGGTGAACTTGGAGCTTGACTCCGGACTGGAGAAATGAGAATCGAACTAGTGAGCTTGGAACTTGCCTCTAGACTTGAACAATGTGAATTGAACTGATGAACTTGGAACTTGACTACAGACTGGAGATATGTGAATTGAACAGATGAACTTGGAACTTGACTCCGGACTGGAGTATCGTGGAATGGACTTGGAATATCTCTCCAGACTGGAGTATCATGGAATGGACTTGTAATATCTCTCTGCACTGCAGTATCATGGTATGGACATGGAATATCACTCCGGACTTGAGTATCGTGGAATGGACTTGGAATATCACTCCGGACTGGAGTATCATGGAATGGACTTGGAATATTACTCCAGACTGGAGTATCGTGGAATGGACTTGGAATATCACTCAGGACTGGAGTATCATGGAATGGAATTGGAATATCACTCCGGACTGGAGTGATGTGGACTGAGCTGGTGAACGTGGAAATTGACTCCGGACTGGAGTAATGAGAATTGAACTGGTGAACTTGGAGCTTGACTCCAGACTGGAGAAATGAGAATCGAACTGGTGAGCTTAGAACTTGACTCTGGACAAGAACAATGTGAATTGAACTGATGAACTTGGAACTTGACTCCAGACTGGAGCTATGTGAATTGAACTGATGAACTTGGAACTTGTCTCGGACTGGAGTATCGTGGAATGGTCTTGGAATATCTCTCCAGACTGGAGTATCATGGAATGGACTTGGAATATCTCTCTGGACTGGAGTATCATGGAATGGACTTGGAATATCACTCCGGACTGGAGTATCGTGGAATGGACTTGGAATATCACTCCGGATTGGAGAATCATGGAATGGACTTGGACTATCACTCCGGACTGTAGTATCATGGAATGGACTTGAAATATCACTCCGGACTGGAGTATCGTGGAATGGACTTGGAATATCACTCCGGACTGGAGTATCCTGTAATTGAATTGGAATATCACTCCAGACTGGAGTATCATGGAATGGAATTGTAATATCACTCTGGACTTTAGAATCATGGCATGGGCTTGTAACATCTCTCCGGACTGGAGTATCATGGAATGGACTTGGAATATCACTCTGGACTGGAGTATCGTGGAATGGAATAGGAATATCACTCTGGACTGGAGTATCATGGAATGGACTTGGAATATTACTCCAGACTGGAGTATCGTGGAATGGACTTGGAATATCACTCCGGACTGGAGTATCGTGGAATGGAAATGGAATATCACTCTGGACTGGAGTATCCTGGAATGGACTTGGAATATCTCTCCGGACTGGAGTATCGTGGAATAGAATTGGAATATCACTCTGGACTGGAGTATTATGGAATGGATTTGTAATATCAATCCGGATTGGAGTATCGTGGAATGGACTTGGAATATCACTCCAGATTGGAGTATCATGGAATGGACTTGGAATATCACTCCGAACTCGAGTATCATGGAATGGACTTGGAATATCACTCCAGACTGGTGTATCGTGGAATGGATTTGGAATATCACTCCGTACTGGAATATTGTGGAATGGACTTGGAATATCTGTCCGGACTCGAGTATCATGGAATGGACTTGGAATATCACTCCGGACTGGAGTATTGTGGAATGGACTTGGAATATCTCTCCAGACTGGAGTATCATGGAATGGAATTGGAATATCACTCCGGACTGGAGTGATGTGGACTGAGCTGGTGAACTTGGAAATTGACTCTGGACTGGAGTAATGAGAAATGAACTGGTGAACTTGGAGCTTGACTCCAGACTGGAGAAATGAGAATCGAAGTGGTGAGCTTAGAACTTGACTCTGGACAAGAACAATGTGAATTGAACTGATGAACTTGGAACTTGACTCCAGACTGGAGCTATGTGAATTGAACTGATGAACTTGGAAGTTGACTCCGGACTGGAGTATCGTAGAATGGACTTGGAATATCACTCCGGACTGGAGTAACATGGACTGAGCTGGTGAACTTAGAAATTGACTCCGGACTGGAGTAATGAGAATTGAACAGGTGAACTTGAATCTTGACTCCGGACTGGAAAAATAAGAATCAAACTGGTGAGCCTGGAATTTGACTCTGGACTCTAACAATGTGAATTGAATTGATGAACTTGGAACTTGACTCCAGACTGGAGCTATGTGAATTGAACTGATGAACTTGGAACTTGACTCCGGACTGGAGTATCGTGGAATGGTCTTGGAATATCTCTCCAGACTGGAGTATCATGGAATGGACTTGGAATATCTCTCTGGACTGGAGTATCATGGAATGGACTTGGAATATCACTCCAGACTGGATTATCGTGGAATGGACTTGGAATATCACTCCGGACTGGAGAATCGTGGAATGGAGTTGGAATATCACTCCGGACTGGAGTATCATGGAATGGACTTGAAATATCACTCCGGACTGGAGTATCATGGAATGGACTTGGAATATCACTCCGGACTGGAGTATCATGTAATTGAATTGGAATATCACTCCAGACTGGAGTATCATGGAATGGAATTGTATTATCACTCTGGACTTTAGAATCATGGCATGGGTTTGTAACATCACTCCGGACTGGAGTATCATGGAATGGACTTGGAATATCACTCTGGACTGGAGTATCGTGGAATGGAATTGGAATATCACTCTGGACTGGAGTATCATGGAATGGACTTGGAATATTACTCCAGACTGGAGTATCGTGGAATGGGCTTGGAATATCACTCCGGACTGGAGTATCGTGGAATGGAATTGGAATATCACTCTGGACTGGAGTATCCTGGAATGGACTTGGAATATCACTCTGGACTGGAGTATCATGGAATGGACTTGGAATATCACTCTGGACTGGAGTATTATGGAATGGACTTGTAATATCACTCCGGATTGGAGTATCGTGGAATGGACTTGGAATATCACTCCAGATTGGAGTATCATGGAATAGACTTGGAATATCACTCCGAACTCGAGTATCATGGAATGGACTTGGAATATCACTCTTGACTGGTGTATCGTGGAATGGATTTGGAATATCACTCCGTACTGGAATATTGTGGAATGGACTTGGAATATCAGTCCGGACTGGAGTATCGTGGAATGGACTTGGAATATCACTCCGGACTGGAGTATTGTGGAATGGACTTGGAATATCTCTCCAGACTGAACTATCGTTCGCTGTGCTGGGAAGCATTGGTTACACACAGGGATCTCAGGATCATAAGTCATGCAACAGCAATGGACATTATGCACTGGCCTGGGAACTAGTAGAATTTCTGCATGCTCTAGGTATATTCGTGTAGCAGGATTACTGATAGAACTAGTCTGGGAACCAGCAGGATTTACGGACATGCCAGGTATAGCAATCAGCAGGAGCCTGGAATACATTTGTACATGGATGAAGCACAAACAATACACCACGAGATGTAACAAGATGTTCTGGCACTGAGTGCTATCAGAGGAGGATCTTTATACTTTGGGTCTAGCAGGAATTGTTGGATACAGTCAGATGGTCTGGCAGTATAATTCAGAGTAGTGGAGGGCAAACATATCTGCAGCACTGAGAGTCAGAACTACACCTGCAATTCCAATAAAGCCTTGCAGTGTTCACAGACAGAGGAGAGCCCAGGTGAACAATAAATGTGGATAGGAGCTCAGTCCAAATGCAATCACAGAAGTGTTACAGCCAGTATGATTTAGAGCAGATCTACCAGGTGAATTGCACACACAGATCCACAGGATAGCTGACAGGGGAAAGTTTCAAGGCAAAAGGTGAAAAACTAGCCAGGGTTGTGACAGGTATAAAGAGAAGAGATTTTTAAAAAATATATTTGCATTTAAAATTTTGTCAATTGAATAAAAATATACACACAAAAGTCAGGCTCTCCAGAAGTACTGAGTAGTTCAATCAAGATGCAGCTCACCACTAATGTGGTAGGCAGACCCCTAGAGAATTTGCAAAAAAAGGATAGAACAGTTGTGGGAGCGCTAGTTGGTTGGTAACTACAGTACACATATAAATTAAAAAGATAGTTTAAAGCTTTAAACTATCTTTTTAATTTATATGTGTACTGTAGTTACCAACCAACTAGCGCTCCCACAACTGTTCTGTCCTTCATTTGAATAAAAAATAATACTACAACTGCATCTGGTATAGATCACCAATATCCCTTTATTGTGTATTCTGTTTGGGTTTAATCCATTCAAAAGTCAGAATTATTCTCATGAAAATAGTTTTGTGATTACATTTGATCTGATTAGGTGGAAAGTCAAATATGTTGATGATCATTGCTATTGTTTTGATTGTTGACTGGCAACACTTCATATTAGCATGACTATAAAACCATCATGCCCATCATATATGTGCCACAAATATACAGTAGATGTTAGAAAAAAGGATGGGATGACTTAATATACTCAGGAATTCCATTTTCTGATGTTTAAAGGATATCAAAGGGTTAATATTTTGTGTAATAGTTACAGAGAAACTGCTATTTCTGCTTTTCTTCTTTAACCATCTCCATTGCCTTCTAAATTCAATGACTAGAACATTGTTCTATTCTGATACAACCAGCTTATATCCATATTTATGTTTTTTGGTTCACTATTAATCAGTGCATCGGGTACACTAGTTCTTACACTTCGTATTTACTCAGTTCCTGTCTATTAACATCCCCATACAACACATATGCCTTCCCATATGCCATCCAACTGGCTCCCATATGCCATCTAACTGGCTCTCATATGCCATCCTACTGGCTCTGTCAAATTTGACAATATATGCTTATATCCAAATTTGAAATTCTAGCCTTTGAGACCAAGGGCTGTATTCATGTGATATACAGTTTTGTAGCCATTTCAGAAAACTGTACCTGTCCGGCGATTCCATCCGATAAACTGCCTCCCCCTGCAAACAATGTGAAGACTGACATATCAGGAGTCTGATAAATCTTCTTACTGTCAGTTAATGCCACAGGGAGGATGGAAGAGAGTCCAGGGGTTATCTCTGGCTACAGCCCTCCTCCATGCATTGACGTTGCATCACTGCTTTCCCTGCTCCTTTC
The DNA here is from genome assembly GCA_031769625.1 of Taudactylus pleione. Classification (NCBI taxonomy): domain Eukaryota; kingdom Metazoa; phylum Chordata; class Amphibia; order Anura; family Myobatrachidae; genus Taudactylus; species Taudactylus pleione. The sequence continues at coordinate 747,130 of JAUIMM010000145.1, read as the reverse complement.
CATCTTTTCAAGCTGATTATCTGAATATGTTCTGGTAACAAGGATTATGTTGTTTAATGGGCATCCAGTGTCTGGAGGTTACTAACATGCCCCAACAAACATGAATATCAATGGTGCTATACACAAAATTCAGTAGATAACACCATATGGTTGTAAACCCAATACTATAATTTGAAATGTCTTTACTTTTCACAATACATATTACATTACATTTGGATACAGACATTCCACTCTCAAGGCATAACATTTTTCCACCCTTTTTCTAGGGTTCAGAGTTTGATGTGTGTCCTTATAGTGGATCTCAAAGCCTCTTTATCCTACTTGTTTTGTCTCCTTATGAGACTTCATCAGGGGTTATGTCAATGCTCAGTACATTATTGAAATAGGATGATATAATTACCAATGATTGTTGACAGATTGCAGTGTTTATCAATACAAGAATAGCAGAAAAATTCCCACCTCTATATCGATGTGTTTGCAATTTGAGCCCATCCAATATCCTGATGGAGAAAAGGATCGAACACTGGTAACTTTACCACTAGCAACTGTGATCAAAGTAGGGACTCTGCAAGCTCTAGGAAAAGTGTTGTGAACCAAATATGCTGTTTATATTTCTGTGCATTATTTTTTTATTGTGCTGTTAGGAAACCTCCATGTATAGTGGCCTACCCCAGTATCTAAGGCCAATTTAGGAAAGCAGCAACAGCATCTGTCAAAAACTGGAAATCTGTGGGCCCCATAGCAACATTTGTAAGGGCCCCCTGTACTGCCAAATAGCAAAAAAACTCCCATAGTTTCATGGGACAGACAAGGAACAAAGGGTCCCTTAGCTATGGGCCCCATAGTGTCAGCCTCTGCTGCACCTATGGTAGTTACACCATTGAACAGAATAAGTATTCTCTATTGGTAGTTTGTCATAACAGCATTTACACTTTTAAGTGATATTCAATTATACAGTAATTTCAGTATGTTTATTATTAAAGAAATGTAAATGAGAAGATGATATTGGTTTAGGACAACACTTTGGGGTCTGTATATCAAAATCAAGTGTAACAGGTATCCTCTTTCCAATACTTGCTTTAATAAACCTCTCTATATTTCTTTCCCTTTAGTGCCTCCACCTAAGTCTTGGATTTTCTTACGCTATACCTGGAGTGGACTTGGGAACACCCCTGAATGGTATTGGTTTTGTGTCTTGTTATACCTTAATTTCAGACTGATAACCTACCAATGACAATTATAAATAAGCAGCAGCAATTATTCACTTCACTTTAACATCTATGTTTATACTCAGAATTACACAAATTAGTTACATTTATTTTACTGCAACTCTCTGTTCTGCTGAAGATGGATTTGGTTAATGAACAATGCAGTAATCATAACATTTTCAGAATAACATTTGCACCTTTATCAATTAAGCTGAGCATCAGATCTTAATATTTCTCTATACAAATTACATACTAATAACAAGTAACCCATTTTCTTTAAAGCTTTAAAGGGTTTAACCCTCTCATATTCTATTCTTAACTTCCCCATATTAGTCAGTGAATGGCCATGCTCGTTGGTGCACCTGCTTGTAGATTAATATGCATTTAAGATATAAAATCCAGGTTTATAGGGAATATACTCGAGTATAAGCCGAGTTTTTCAGCACATTTTTTGTGGTGAAAAAGCCCCCCTCAGCTTATACACGAGTGATGCTCCAGGACCAGGGCCGGGTCTCCCGTTACACAGCTGAGTAGGGCGCCACATATTGGAGGGTGCCTCACTCAGCTGCGTACCATGCGGGCCGCGGTGCAGACTGTGTCTCTGTGACACAGCTGCACCGCGTGTGTAGTGCTGACCGGACGGAGTTCGGTCAGCACTACACAGTGCCAAACACACAGCCGCCGCCAGCAGCTATGTGTTTGTTGTAATTAGCAGCCGATGAGTGTCTGTCGGGACCAGGAGCGGGGTTTCAGGTAAGTGTTTTTTTTATTATTACGTCTCTCTCTACTGGGGGGGCTACTACTGGGGGCAGTACCGGGGGGGAATATTACTACTGGGGGCACTACCAGGGTGGAGTTACTACTGGGGGCACTACCAGGGGGTGGTTACTACTGGGGGCACTACCAGGGGGGATTACTACTGGGGGCACTACCAGGGGGGGATTACTACTGGGGGCACTACCAGGGTGGGATATTACTACTGGGGGCACTACCAGGGTGGATTACTATTGGGGGCAATACCAGGGGGAGGATTACTACCAGTAATTGCTGCATTTCCCACCCTAGGCTTATACTCGAGTCAATATGTTTTCCCAGTTTTTTGTGGTAAAATTAAGAACCTCGGCTTATATTCGGGTCGACTTATACTCGTGTATATACGGTAGTCGCTTCTCATCAAATGGGCTTTAGTAGTGATATGAAACAGCCTATAGAGTTAGTCATTATAATCTTTGGTGTATTGTTAGCAAGTGTGCATGACAATAAATACAATAGGCAGGAGTCTATGGTGTCTGAGGGCCAGAATTATAATGCTGAGCTGGTGCTGGATGTTAGTATAACTAATTTGTCTATATATACATATCTGTTGTGTTAACCAATAGCTCTTACTATAATATTCTGAGGTATTGGGGGCCTAAAAGAATGTAGTAGAACTTTACTTTGCATGTAGTCTTTAATCTAATGCACTATTGGACTGATTTTACACTTATGTCTGTCTCCTTCTTTCTCTTCCACAGGCACAGTAGCACTGACTAGACTCCTCCTAGGTGATGGGCCTCAGACCGTCAGGTCTGAGAAGGAGACACTTGAGAGTCAGTCAACCAGAGTTATAGGCAGCACTCACATTCATGATCCTCCCTCTAATATGCAGCTGTGTTCACTTCAGCATATCTCATTCAATCAATTCCTGGTTTCCAGTTCTCCAACACCAGGCACAGCCTCCTCTTCTCAGGTAAGCAGCTGTCACCAAGCCCTGGGAGAGCTGCTCAACCGCCAGCTCCAACAGTCCCTTTACAAACTGTCAACGGCACCCATTCAGTGCCAGGGATGCTGCAATAGTCCACAGTCCTCTCAATAAATGATCCCTCTGTTAAAACCCTGCATATACAGTCAGGTGCATAAATATTGAGACATTGACAGAATTTTCATATTTTGGCCTCTATTCACCACCACAATGGCTTTGAAATGAAACAAACAAGAAGTGCTTTAACTGCAAACTTTCAGATTTAATTTGAGGGTAATTACATCCAAATCAGGTGAACGGTGTAGGAAATACAATGGTTTCTATATGTGCCTCCCACTTTTTAAGGGGCCAAAAGTAATGGGACAAACTAAACAATCCTAAATCTAACTTTCACTTTTTAATACTTTGTTGCAAATCCTTTGCAGGCAATTACAGCCTGAAGTCTGGAACGCATAGACATCACCAAACGCTGGGTTTCATCCCTGGTGATGCTCTGCCAGGCCTCTACTGCAAATGCCTTCAGTTCCTGCTTGTTCTTGGGGCATTTTCCCTTCAGTTTTGTCTTCATCAAGTAAAATGCATGCTCAATCGGATTCAGGTCAGGGGATTTACTTGGCCATTGCATAACATTCCACTTTTTAGCCTTAAAAAACTATTTGATTGCTTTTGCAGTATGCTTTGGGTCATTGTCCATTTGCACTGTGAAGCGCCGTCCAATGAGTTCTGAAGCATTTGACTGAATATGAGCATATAATATTGCCAAAAACACTTCAGCATTCATTCTGCTGCTTTTGTCAGCAGTCACATCATCAATAAATACAAGGAAACCAGTTCCATTGGCAGCCATACATGCCCACGCCTTGACACTATCACCACCATGCTTTACTGATGAGGTGGTATGTTTTGGATCATGAGCAGTTCCTTTCATTCTACGTACTCTTCTCTTCCGATCACTCAGGTACAAGTTGATCTTTGTCTCATCTGTCCATAAGATGTTGTTCAATAACTGTAATGGCGTTTTTAGATGTTGTTTGGCAAACTCTAATCTGGTCTTCCTGTTTTTGTGGCTCACCAATGGTTTACATCTAGTGGTGAACCCTCTATATTCACTCTTGTGAAGTCTTCTCTTGATTGTTGACTTTGACACATACACCTACCTCCTGGAAAGTGTTTTTGATATGGCCAACTGTTGTGAAGGGATTTTTCTTCACCAGGGAAATAATTCTTCTGTCATCCACCACAGCTGTTTTCCGTGGTCTTCCGGGTCTTTTGGTGTTGCTGAGCTCTCCGGTGCGTACTTTCTTTTTAAGAATGTTCCAAACAGTTCTTTGGCCACACCTAATGTTTTTGCTATCTCTCTGATGGGTTTGTTTTGATTTTTCAGCCTAATGATGGCTTGCTTCACTGATAGTGACAGCTCTTTGGATCTCATATTGAGAGTCGACAGCAACTGATTCCAAATGCAAATGTCACACCTAGAATCAACTCCAGACCTTTTACCTGCTTAAATGATAATGAAATAACGAGAGAATAGCCCACACCTGTCCATGAAATAGCTTTTGAGTTGATAGTCCCATTAGTTTTTGCCCCTTAAAAAATGGGAGGCACATATAGAAACCGTTGTAATTCCTACACCGTTCACCTGATTTGGATGTAATTATCCTCAAATTATATCTGAAAGTCTGCAGTTAAAGCACATCTTGTTTGTTTCATTTCAAAGCCATTGTGGTGGTGAATAGAGGACAAAATACGAAAATTCTGTCAATGTCCCAATATTTATGCACCTGACTGTACATTACATTACAGTACAGTGGCACATTAAACATATTTATAAATTACACACAACTATAAATATACTATTTACATGCATGCTTACAGGTGTCTATTTTAATATTGCAAGGTGTTACACAAGGTGTGAGTAATTCAAACCAAGTTGGGTCTCAAAACATTCACATGATGAGCAAAGCTGCTAGAGAATATTGGTTTCTTACACACACACACACACACACACACACACACACACACACACACAGGCTCTGCCCTTGTAGAGGCTCATTGGTAGCACATGTGGAGGTTGACCTTTGAGAAATCCTGTCACTAGCCATTAGAAGAACACAGAACCAGAGGGACACCTGGAGAAATATGAGCAAAGAGCAGGATCATACAGAAGGCCAAACATATCATGTGATGATGGCAGAAGTGGTGGATCCTCATTTAGAGACAGATGACTCGCTGAAGTGACTTCCTAGATCCCACAATGAAATAAAACTCTGCCCTATGGAGAATATGGTGAAAACAGTGCAGATGAGTCCCAAGACCAGTTGTCAGGATCAAGGGAGCTCCCAACAATATCAGGTGCATCATCTCAGCATTTTGTTCTTTAGATACTGACTAGTTATATGTAACTCAAAGGAGAGAGAGAGAGATTTGGGGTTGTTCTATTGGGTAAGTAGTAATGAAAGGTGTAATGTGCAAGTGATCTTGTACTTATAGAAAGAATCTTGAGAGTATGTGCCATGTTAAGAGGTAACAGTTTTTGCATGAAGCAATCCATTAGGATTGCATAGCTCTTCTTGGATGCAATGTTAACATAGGCACAGTTTTGAAAGTATATCAGGGGCAAGGTGGTAGAGAGTGTGGTCATGTGAGTACAATAAACAATTATCTGGTTACTGGGAGGGAGACAGCTCTGGGAGCAGGATTGGCACACTAGGTGGCCAAGAGTCAGGATTCCCCAATCAAGTAATCTGGGAATTACTAAGGAAGACTATATGTGTGGTTTAAGATTTATACCCACCTCATAAAGGAGGACAACGAAAAATATGCTGAGACAACTACAGTAAGTAGAAATATTTTCTCTACTGTAATTTAAATAATTGAATCCACATTGAATTAGAAGGGGTGAGAGCACAACATAGGGGATGATAGGAGCCATTTTAAAATGTTTCTGAGGACACTATATTACTGGTCTCATGCCACAGAGGTTTTGGCTAGCATTTTTGAAAAAGTGTATAGAAAGCCCTTTTATAGTTCAAGGATACACTGAGAAGTTCAGTATGGCTTTATAATTTATGCATAGTGTTTCCATATGTTAGGATTTGTCTGGGAGGAAAAGACTTACAGTATATGGATAAATGTTTGCCCAATAACCTTCTTGGATGCATTCAGCTCCATCATAGAGTACAGTATACTGTTAGAGTGAAAATAGAATGAAAATTGGTTATATGGTATCTGAATTACTCTTTCTTTTAGCTTACTGCAGCAAGTCAGGAGTCCATTACTGTAGAATAACTTACCTGAATTTGCCTATGAAATTATTGAAATTCATTCCATTAGGCTTCCACAGGATAACTTCATGACTCTATGGACATTGATACATAGTGTATAGTGTGTAAATTGTGACTAACTCTAATGTATTCCGGGTAATGTGTGTTGAGCATTGGTTAGACTGGATGGGAGGCAGTTGGGTTTGACAAGCGTTGAAGTGGTAGTCAGATATATTGGTATAACCTATTGGCAGAACTCGTTTGGTTACAATAGGTGTACGTGGAATGTGAAATGGATGTTAGTCCACGCAAATGTTCTTAACCGGGATAATGGGTTTGTTTGGTAACAGTAGTGTACACAGGGTTAACAGAGGTGAAAGTGGTAACAGCAGTACTGACTTTGGAACCATTAACAACAGCAGGTGTCTACAGAGGAGCAAAGTACTGTACATCCATGCAGTACTGTGACAGTGGTGCAAACAAAGGGCCTATTGCGATCGCGGCTGCAATTATGGACACAGTTCTGCTGAACAAATACGCTAATGAATGCTATCGCAATGTCATCGCACAGCCAGCATAGAGACACCCTCTTCCTTCCACTACTGCTATCTCCCATCCGTAATACTCTATATGGACAAAAGTACTTGGACACCTGACCATTACACCAACAGGGATTGTAATGACATTGTATTCAAATACATATACTTTAATATGGAGTTGGTCCCCTTTTGCAGCTATAATAGCTTCCACTCTTCTTGGAAGGCTTTCCACAAGATTTCTGAGTGTTTCTGTGGGAATTTGTGCCCATTCATTCTGTAGACCATTTATGAGGTCAGGCACTGATGTTGGATGAGAAGGCCTGGCTAGCAATCTCCATTCCAGTTCATCCCAAAGGTGCTCCATGGGATTTAGGTAAGGGCTCTGTGTTGGCCAGTCAAGTTCTTCCACATCGAACTCATCAAACCATGTCTTTATTGTACTTGCTTTGTGACTGGGGCACAGTCATGTTGGAATAGAAAAGAGCCTTCCCAAAACTGTTGCCACAAAGTTGGAAGCATAGCATTGTCCAAAATGTCTTAGTATGCTGAAGCATTAAGATTGCCCTTAACTGGAGATAAGGGGCCTAGCCCAAACCCTGAAAACAGCCCCGTACCATTATCCTTCCTCCACCAAACTTCACAGTTGGCACAATGCAGTCAGGCAAGTAACGTTCTCCCGACATCTGCCAAACCCAGACTCACCCATCTGACTGCCAAACAGAGAAGCATGATTCGTCACTCAATAGAACACCTTTCTACTGCTTCACAGTCCATCCGATGCTTGGCATTGGACATGGTGATGTGAGGTTTGCATGCAGCTACTCGGCTATGGACACCCATTCCATTAAGCTCCCTCCACACAGTTTTTGTGCTTACATTAATGCCAGTGGAAGTTTGGAACTCTTCAGCTATGGAATCAGCAGAGCTTTGGCGACTTTTACACACCATGCGTCTTAGCAGTTGTTGACCCCGCTCTGTGATTTTATGTGGTCTTCCGCTTCATTGCTGAGTTGCTGTTGTTCCTAAACGCTTCCACTTTCTAATAATATCACTTACAGTTGACTGTGGAATATCCAGCAGGATGAAATTTCATGAACCATCTTATTGCAAAGGTGGCATCCTATCACAGTACCACACTTGAAGTCACTAACCTGTTCAGAATGGCCCATTTTGTATTACAAATGTTTGCAAATGGAGACTGCATGGCTAGGTGCTTGATTTTATACACCTGTGGCAATGAGTATGATTGAAATACCTCAATTCAATAATTAACAAATGGGGCCGAACACTTTAGTCCATATAGTGTACCTTGCAGTCCTGCACACAGTATACAATGGGAACATCGAGTAACATCGGCCCCTCACACACAACTACAACAGGTCAGATCTTACTCAAAAATTTCTAACCTCATCGCACGCAATAAGTAATCACGTTGCATATGCCATCACAGTGGCTAATTTATACACACCCATGCAACTGCATTCAAATGGACAGGCACACCTGTATTTCTCCAACCACTCCCCTGTCCCAAATGCTCACAACCTGTCACTCACTCTGTGATGGATTCCAATCTGCGGAGGTGATCGCAATGCTAACTCATGCACGCGCACTGCTATGCATATGAATGCGCAGTACACATCACCAGCTGATCTGCGTATGCTGTTGCAGTGTGATCCTAAATTAATCAGGCCCAGAGTTTGCCTATGCTCACTAGCATGGCTGTGACATCATCCCACCAGTGCATTACTGTACAGGTGAAAATAGAGCTAAAGCGCACTTCTCTCTAAGAAAAATTTTGGATATGAAGGGGGATAGCTTGTCACTTGTATTAGGCATGGGAAACCTGGCAATGTGTGAATTCTGATAGTTGTCAATACGGAAGGAAATAATTTGGAATGTATACTTATTAGAGCAGGAGTGGATCAAGAGAGGAGAGGGCCCATGTGCATCATTTGTGCAGACCACCCCCTCTCTCCCCAGCGCATTTCCTCAATAGACTCTGGCATTATGCCAAAGTCAATTGCAAATATGTCAATCATTTTAATAATGGAGCTTGTGCACATTTCACAGTGATTGCCACAGTGCACATGCACAGGTCTTTAGGAAACAAGGCACCTGTGCCATGTTCTCTGTGATATCTGCAGTGCAGAGAGAGAAGTAAGTATTTTGAATGGGTACAAAGTGTGCAATATGGGCCGCACTGGACCCAGGGGCCCATGTGCACAGCACACAGCACGTATTGTAGACTCAGTACACCCATCTATGAGAGTGTTGATTAGTATGATGTTTCAGACCTGTTAAGGTATTGGTGCAGTTTCCCAACCCATAAGGAAATGACAATGAGACAATGACAATGAGAGTCAGAGTGACAATGAGATGCTGGCAGTATATTAAGGGCCTGGTTCAGACCCGTTCCCAGCGGCCGCTCGCTCGTACGGCATGCAAGCTAGAATATGGTAATCAATGCATTCGCCTGTGCAGTCGCCCGCAACAAAAAAATGTACAATGCTCCTCCTATAGCTAGTGAGCGATAGAAGTTAGAGACTGAGCCACTCGTTGGTGATGGTTGCACTCGCAGGGTTTTTTCTCAGCAGCAAACATGTCATGTTTCGATTGTTTTTGTTTTTCCACACAGCATTTGTTTTTTTGATTGCTGACAATTATTTAATTAACTATCTTAAGTGTTGTGTAAATGTTGGCATTGTTCCCTTTTTTATTGTCAATAAACTTTATTGTTCAAATGTCTTCTTCTTTGGTTTGGTTTTTGGATTTAACCCTTCGTTGTTTTGTTGGTGTGGTTTTGTTTCTGTTTTTTAAAAGTAAATGTTTGAATGTTACTAAGTGCATTTTTACAATTGTTGTGTATTTCTATGTATGGTTATTTTTGGCCCTTAACTTTGCATTATCACCTAAACGCATGTAGCCAATCATAACTCGCAATATTATGAAATATTATTGTCACATGACTCATGCAGTAAACAATAGAAGTTAACATATGGTATCTATTAAACTGAACTAGCCAATCATCTTTTTTTTGTCATGTATAAATTGTGTTTACTATTAAAATCGTCATTGCCATCATATTAGCGGCAGTGTTCACACCCCGTGAGCTGGCCATTTTGGTCCAGATTATGGACCGGCACTTGGGCACTCTAGCCCCCCCTTCCTCAACAGAATCAAAAGAGAGGCATATGCGGATGTCGGCAGCGGCTGCGTACGTTTAGGTACAGGAGGACCATTGCCCAGCTTGAAAGGTGTTGGTCAGATTTGCGGCACGGCTCACCTGCCCTTCTGGCTTCTTTGCTGCTGCGTATTACACAGCGTAAGTATGGTTTATTAAAAATAATAAATGTACAAACTTTTTTTTATTTTTTTTATTTGGTTCTTAGTTTTCTCTATTTACTGTACAGTAAATCTGATATTAAGCAGTAATGAATGTTGCAAATATTGTACAGTATGGGCCTATGGTACAGTAAATCTGAGATTAAGCAGTAATGAATGTTGCAAATATTGTACAGTATGGGCCTACTGTACAGTAAATCTGATATTAAGCAGTAATGAATGTTGCAAATATTGTAAAGTATGGGCCTACTGTACATTATATTATGTACAGTATGTCACCAAATTAGTTTTGACTTCATCAAAAACTGTATATTTACGCAAAATCAGAGTATGGTAAATCCTTGTTTAAAAACATAGTAAACAAACCACGAGAAAAAAACTAAATATATACTTCACTTAGAACAACAGCGTATACGGAGATCGAGGCTAAGGGCAGTCCGACTTCAGAATCATCGGGCCATACAGGAAAGCCCTTCCCCTGCCCACTCCTCCCAAATGTCTCCTCCCTCCCCTGCCCACTCCTCCCAAATTACTCTTCCCTCCCCTGGCCTCTCCTCCCAAATTAACCCTCTCTCCCTAGAACACTCCTCCCAAATTTCACCCCCCTCCGCCGCCCACTCCTCCCTCATCTGTCCACTCCTCCCAAAGTACCCCCCCTCCCTCGAACCCTCCTCACATCCTTCCCCAAAGAGACCCTCACTTGCCACCGGATCCAGCATTTGGCAGGACTGCAGGTAATATTTAATAATTGTTTAATAAATAAAAAAAATAAAAAAGTAACTATCAAGTATGTGTGTGGGGCTACATGGTAATGTTGTTAAGAGTGACCACATAATATTCCAAATTGCTGGCCTTGTTGACATAACCACAATTTGGAGTTTGAAAACATAACGTGTACACTAATATTGTGGGTATTTCTTGATGTTGTGGTAATTAAAATGGTACACTAATACATTTATTTTTTTTTTGGGGGGGGGTTTGGTCCTATGCCTACACTGTTTTGAAGTGACCAAATAAAAAAAGACAAACATAGAAGGCAACCATGTCTTTGGTGCATTTTGAAGCATACTTGAGGTGCTGCCATGTTCAATTTAGGAAACCAAAAGTATTTGTGAGAAGTGTATAGACATTCTAAAGTTGTTTGTTGTTGCCCTTACCAAAGTAATTTATATAATGTTAAAATTTCATTAATTTGGAGCAGCCACATCATATGCTCAATACTAATATTTTTTGGTGTTGCAAAATCATTTGTACTAATTTATGGTCAACATTCGCCTCCCAAATTAAAAGCTTTAACATTGCTATTTAGGTGTGAATTTACACACAGATAAGTCGTACCCATTGTTTAGTTTTGCCATTATTGTTGCTATTTTGCATCCTGGTTTTGTATTAAAACATAAATATGCATTTTGAATATATTAATTCGGACAACAAAGTAGCCTACTGTGAGATGTGCCATGCCACTGGCCAATACGTGCCTTGTGTCACTGTTACTTGTTGTGACATTTGGCCTTATTAACACTTGTATATCTCTTCTTTAATAACCACCATATATTGCCGTACCCTCTCTTACCTGGCACTTTATCATGAGGCCATGGCACTTTATGATTTTGCCTTATTTTATGTCATCTAATTTAACTTTGGCTTGGGAGGCCACAAATGCAGATTGGGCCCCTGAACTGCTAAATATTTTTAATATTCTCTGTGCATGTTACCATGAATGGCATGTGTAGTAGTCTATTTTTGAAACGTGTAAACTAGAATTGAGACATTTGTAGTGTCTTATTTTTTAAAGTCAAAATGTGTACTATACATATATGTAATTTAGAATATGTTTTTGTGTTTCACTTAAACCAAAATTTAGTTTGACCATTTTTAACAAACACCAAACTACATTGTGCTGCAACCCCTGCCACAGTATGCCAAATTTAATGTGCCCAATCTTTTGCTAGGCATATACGGATGTGTACTTATCTTTCAGCTAGAGGTCAGCTTAGTGGCCACCGCTGATGTTTTCAATTTGTTTTTGGTATATATTTTTGTATGTTTTTGCATAATTTCCGTTGTTCTAACTTATTTTTGTTACATTACCAACAGATCCAAGGATATTGTCGGACAGGCTGATAGCCGAGTTTGAATTGGCCCGGTTCTATTTAGGCCGACTGGATGGCTGCTTCAACGCAATTATTGCATTGTTGCAAAACAATTGAGGGCCATATTTTATAATGTTGGGGTTTAAATTTTACATTTTTAAGAAATAAAATTCTGTTGATTTCAACCACAGAGTAATTATTCAATGCTAACCACATTGTGAAGCAAGGTCTACACCTCATTTAGTATGTTTTGCAGGAATCACTATGGACTCCCAGCTTCCGCATGGCCGGCAGTTCGATTCCCGGCAGCAGCAGCACCACAGATCAGCAGAGCCCGGCAGCGGAAGCCCGACCGCGCTGGAACTCCCGATCATCCCTAAGGTAAGTATAAACTAACCTAACCCCCTAAACTTAACCCTCCTTAGGGGTGCCTAACCCTAACCTCCCGACCAAGTGCCTAACCCTAATTTCCCCTTCCCCACTGCCTGAACCTAAGTGTCCCGGGGGGTGCTTAACACTAAGTCCCCTCGGGGGTGCCTAACCCTCCCGGGGGGTGTCTAACCCGAAATCCCCACCAGGTGCCCTAAACCTAACCTTTCCCCCCGTGGCTGTCCGCTCACAGCGCCTGGCATCCCTTCGATCGGGATGCCAGGCGCCTGTCTCCCGGCATCGAGGAAATGACAGGCATCTAGATATAGACGCCCAGCATTTCACCCTCACCGGGATATGACAGTCGGGCAGCCGGTTTCCCGATTGTATACCGTTTTGCACTGTAATTAAATTTAGTTAGTAATATTTTACTTATTGTCATCCATTGTCATTTGAATGGGTAACTGTAACACCACATTTCAACTGGTTGAGAAAAATACCAAGGCCTGTTTGGTGTATTCAAAAATTAGTTGACAATTGATGAGTTTTTAAATACAAACCTTAAAAAAAACCACAAGCAAAAAAAAAACAAGTTAGCCTTACTACCCATATCTACCATATGTTCAGAAGGCATTTGGTTTACATTGGGCCTTAAGGGCCAAAACATTTACAAAAACAAAGGATGTTTTGGTTTTCCTGTACATTGCAAAAAAGTGGAATCATGATGAACTCAAACACACATTCACACACACAAAATTTAAATGTATGTGTATGTTGTATTGTTTTAAAAGCCCAAAAAGTAAACATGGGAGATAGAATTGTGCACTGGGCAAAAACTTTATCACAAATTATAAACAAAAATGAAACAGAACAAGGACATTTATTTACAACAATGGCAAACAAAAAACAAATGTTGGTCCAACAAAAATCAAGAGCTGGGAGAAGATGGAGCATCACAACATGTTGGTCCAATCCATCCAAAATGTGGGTTTTGAAAAAGCAATGTCCAATGGTACTGATAAAGTGCCGATGATGTTTTTATTTGGGGTTTTTTGTTTTGTTTTTTAAAAAAATATATAATAAATTAAATACATGCCATCATTTCTATATTAAAGCATTGGTAATCAACTAAACATAAATGCACTCAATGTGACACACAAAAGAGAACAGATATGCCACACATTTTAAAAATTACCTGAAAAAACAACCAACCACAGCATTGCTAAAGGCCCCCCTGGACACTCCCACACCACCCACCTCAGGGAGCCCATCCTCCGGCAAGGCATCCTCTGGGTGCATTGGGACTCGACTCCTTATGGTGATGTTATGAAAGATCCCACACATGACAACAATCTTGGAAACCATCGCCGGCGAATACATGAGTTCGCCTCCAGACCGGTGTAGGCATCTGAATCGGCCCTTTAACAGGCCGATACAGCGCTCCACCACCTGCCTTGGTGGCAGTAAGCGTAGCATTATATTCTGTTTGTGGCCCTGGTGTGGGGGCCAAATAAGGAGTCAGCAGCCAGGGCTTGCAAGGATATCCAGTGTCTTCTGCACAAAAGGAATTTGAAAAAAACAATCTGAAACAAACAGTGACATCAAGTTCATTTGAGCAACACATCAACATATTTAACTTACCCAGAAGCCATGCATCACCAGCTTGCAGAGTGGATAATTTGTGCCAAAGCCCTGATTGCCAAATTACAATTGCATCATGGGCACTCCCTGGAAACTTGGCATTCATTGACAGGATCCGAAGGGATGCATCACATACTAGCTATACATTTAAGGAATGATATTGCTTTCTTTTCCTATATATTGCCTCCTGCAAAGCAGGAGGCTGAAGTGCTATACGAGTGCCATCCACTACCCCTATGATGTGTGGAAAGCCAGCAATTTCTAAAAACTGCTGCTTTACCACACCGAGGGCTACCATATCCAATGGCATACTAATAAAATGCTGGATGTTCTTAAAAACTGCATCCCTGACATGCCTCAGGTTCCTCGAAAAGGATGGCTGGGAGATTCCACCCACCACACCCACTGTGGTCTGGATGGACCTTGAGATGCATAAATGTAAAAACAACTGCGCTAGTGGTGAGATTGCTGTTTGAATGTGAATTTGACATTCTAGATCACTCTCTATTAATGAGAGTCTAGGATAATGCTGGGTGGGAGCCGGTAGGTTCTTAACACAACATCATCTGGCATTCCAAAAAGGGTGACACATGTTCAATATATCTGAGGCATTGCACACCTCCTCTTCCTATGCCTAGGATGATGATCAGGTAGGTTGGGGTGTGAGAGCATCGCCACTATCAAATCTCCAACCGCTCTCTGAAATGTTAAGAAACATTCTTAATGTTGTAGAGAATATAAAAAATGCAGGTTTTAACTTAACTTCAGCATAATGTTGAATAATCTTACAGGGTTGGGAAGGGACATCTTGGGTTGCTCCTACATGTTTTTGGGAATAAAAATAAAAAATTAAAAACATGGCCTCCTAACAAATATTCAAACACAACATTTTTAATGTTTAAAATAATGCCTGCAAAATAAACCCAAACACAGGAATTAGAAAAATTACAATAGTTTCAAACATGACATGCTAAGGCAACCTCCACAAAAAAGCAGCATACACTACTCATATGTTCTTACCTGGCCCTAAAAACACCAAGGGATTAAAGAGGAAGTCCACCCTTGTACAAAACAAAGATAAGCCAATACTAAAAAAAAGGAAAAAAACAAACAGACTAACACTGGTAAACATGGCCCGCTAATAAAGATGATTACTAGACATTGGAATAGTGACAAACATGACAGGCTAAGGCAACCTCCACAAAAGAGAAGCATGCACTACTCATATGTACTTACCTGGGCCAAAAGCCAACAAGATATTGTGCATACACTAAACCCAACAACCAGCAGCTACTAACCAACAATAAAGCTCACTAATGGCTGAAACACCTCAACCTTAAATAGGGTGCAAACTCCCGCCGAAAAATGAAAAAAAAAATGTACTTACACGCCACGGCACAAAGGGAATGATGTGTCCAACCGATGATGCGTATGCATCTATAAATAAAGGTTCAAACACCATTACTCATGCTTTCAACAGAAGTCACACCATGGACTCAGAACAAAACAATTAAGTAAGTTGCAACGTCAATGTTTGCACCTGACATTAAAAAGGAAAGACAGTATGAATTATGCATGTTTAGCAAACTAAATACAAATTTACATTTTCAATTTTAGACCCTCAAGATGCACAAGCAAGTGAGGAGGAGGCTGAGATAAGCCAACAGACACGGAGGATCAGGCAGCCACCATTCACGAGGAAGGAGATGGAGGTTTTGGTTGCCATGTACAAGGACAATATTGTCCATGCACGAAGAAATATGGGGCTGCACAAAAGGACAGGATTTGGGACGAGATAGTCAGTGCTGTTAATGTGGTGGGGATTACCCACAGAACAACTTGGGGCATTAAAAGACGGTACATTTTTGATAAAATAAAAAATGCCTTTTAAGTAACAAAACTAAACCCAAACAAATCCATGACAGTTGGTCAGACTGAAAGTACTGGCTGAAGACCAAGCTAGCAAATAGGGATTACCATGCCATGGGGACAGGTGGTGGTTCCACCCCTGAGTCTCTCAATTTAACAGATTTGGAAGAGATGGCTCAGGGGTGTGTGCAGGAAGAGGAGCTAGTTGGCGTGTCCTATTTGGATACAGACATGCCTGACTTTGCAGCTCCACATGGTGTCGAAGGTAATGTATTATTTTTAAGGGCCCCCCCCCCAAAAAAAATACACAATATGATTATTTTCTTTCTTTTTTTACAGACCTAAAGGAGGAAGAGCCTGCTCCTGAGCTAAGGGCTGGGCCCAGCAGATCTGGAGGCTCTGCAGGGGAGGAACCTATTAATCCATCTGGGGATCCTGTGGAGACCACTCCTGGGGCCCCACCCTTGCAGCCCATGACCCTCTCCACCCACAAACGGCCTTTCCTGTCAATCAACTATCAATAATCACTTAATGCTCGCAGTCCATACAAGCGAGGGAATTTGTGATCGCAAGGACTCGTTCGCGCATGCGCACAATGAAGCGTGCGCATGTGCGGTCGCTTAACATCGGCCGCGAACAAGCGAGTGGCCACTTTTGAACAGGTCTGAATCAGGCCCTAAATCTCTTAAAAGCTGATAAGTAAATTTGGGGACAGTAACAGGGCATGGTGGTTGGTTATCTAATTGCAATACTTATTTGACTTTTGGATGGAAGAAGGAAAGAAGATTCCCATACAATTTTTAAAGGGAAAAATAACAGATATGTTTATTTTTTTTATTTCACTTAATTTAATTACATTTAAATTGTATTTGTAGATTGCAATTGTATTTGTGTTTGTATGTAATTATATTTTATATGGTAAATGTTACTCACATGTACTAATACACTGTCACTGTTGTGTATATCGCACTTTATTATATTATTATTAGAGATGTGTGGATTTGGTTCTCAGAGAACCAACAACAACCGAATATAGGGGTTCTGGGTTGAACTGAGTCCGAGTTCAGAATTACTTTGGGGTACCAGGTCGAACCGAGTGCCGGATCTTCCTACGGTTTGGAACTCGGATTTAAAATTGAACTCGGAATTTGGATTGCACGCTAACAGGTCAAAATTACGTCATTTTAGATCCAAAACCAAAACACGTGAGGGTGGTTTTGCAAAACCAAAACACGAAGATAAATCTGGATCCAAAACAAAAACACGAGGGTCACACATCTCTAATTAATATATTGTATACAAATAGGTAAAGCAACTACTAATACTGTCATGTCTACGCTTTCTCTACACTAATTTGAAGAAAACCTGATGGATATGACAGTGTTTTACAGATGTCAACAATGGACCTTTTTCCTAGTTGGCTTTTAAATTATTGCCATTTTAAAAATTTGGGTGACTTGCTGGAATCAATCCAATTCCTTCATCTTGCAGGTTAATACATTTTCCCCTTAATCTCTGTTCACATTTTACAGTAAATCCGCCCCAGCTGCAGTGCATCATGGTTTTGACAAGGTTTAAATTTGCACCTTTCTTGCTCCTTTTTTGATTTATTCTTAACTCTGCATGAGCCCCTATGTGTTCATGCACAGCTTATTGGGGCAGATGTATGAAGCTCTGGAAAGTGATAAAGTGGAGAGTGATAATCGACCAGCCAATAAGTTCCTGACTGTCATGTTACAGGCTGTGTTTCAAAAATGACAGTTGGGAGCTGATTGGCTGGTCGTTTATCACTCTGCACTTTATCACTTTCCAGAGCTTCATACAGCTGGCCCATTATGTTATAGATTACTTATTTGATTCATATCAGTGCTTATATAACATGAAATGTTGTGTCAAGGAAAATATTTATACTTATATAAAGTAGTGGACACATATAATCTCACTAATGCATAATTTATGTACAGGTAGAGACTTAATATTGTATCTTTGAACATTGTAAAATCTGGGAGCTTTCTTGCCCACTGATAATTACTATTTGTATCTCAGTGATCCAGGTTGAGCTGTCTGGTCACTGAATATTCTCACCTTGCCAGGAGCTATCTACACTGTTGCCAAAGGCAAAAGTGGCATTATGTAAAATTATTCCAGCTACTTTGTAAAACTTTGGTTCAGTGTGACACACGACACAGCTTCCTTACTGATAAATAATCTGCTACAGAAGTTTGACAGCAGGGGAAGTTGATAAGCTAATCTTTTTTCAGTTGGAATCTGATGTTGAAAAACAACTAAATAGCTTGTGCATTTTCTTGTATAAATCTTTTATTCTTCAGGGTCACTGGAATGTTTTTCTCAGTAAATTACTGTGTTGAAAAAAAAATTCAAAAAACAAAAAAGGTTTTATCCATTTATCCACTCCCCCCAAAAATTAACATTTCCAACACTGTTAAAAAATACCAAAAAAGAAAAAAAAATTGTACTGCAACATCAATATATCAATATTGCCCAGCTCTTTCGTAGCCAAATTAGTTAAACCATGGATAGATATACAGTATCTGTTGCGACTTGGTTTGGTACCACCAGGAAGCAGAAATGTCGTCTAGCTCTTCCATTGCTTCCAAGGTATTTCATTTCTGTTCTCTTCTCAAAAAAATTTTGCTCTAGAATCATTATCAATGACAAATTTAATTTCTTAAAAATTCCATGTTGACTTCAACTCACAACCCATATTTAGGGGTAAATTTACTAAAGTGAGAGTTTTAAAAGTGATGTTGCCCAGAGCAACCAATCATATTCTACTTAACATTTAACCAGCACCTTCTAGAAGATAATAGCTAGAATCTGATTGGTTGCTATAGGCAACATCACTTTTAAAACTCACTTCTAAAAACTCTCACTTTAGTAAATTTACCCCTTAGTCTTTCTTTTCAATGTATCCATGATGTCATTGAGTTCTCTTTGCTTTAGTGTACAATGAAGAAAAAAACTATTTCAGAATCTATTTTTATCTTAGGGATGGTAAAGATAAGCAGAGGTTTATTTTCTTCATGTTTTACTCCAAAGGGAGTCTTTGCTTGTATCCACTTTGTGTAACTCAGCACACGCGCATGCAGGGGGGGTTTCTGAGTACCCAGAAACCCCCCCTGATGGACCAAATGTTATTTTTTTAGAGACGGAGACAGCACTGTCTCCGTCTCTGCACTGATTGCGGCTGCGACGTAGCTGCCGCGGATCTACAGCTACAGACAGAGAGCTCTGGTTGGCAGAGCTCTCTCCCAAATATACAGCAACAGCGGGCATCAGACAGTTAGCGTGTCACCGTCAATCCCTGCTGTGCTGTGATTGGCTGGCTGTGAGGGGGCGTGTTGGTGCGGCGGCAGTAGGAGGAGGTTCAGCTGCTTGTCTCCCGGTGTATATCGTCATGCTCTGTGGGTGGTCAGGTTCCGTGAAGGCCACAGCTCTCAACGCTGTGTTCATCATTCTGGCACAGCTACTCTGGGCCTAGCTCAAGTCCTATGTCTTCAGGAGGAGTTCGCCGGGAAGGAGCTGCTACGCATGCCGAGCAGCAGCAACTACGCTCACATGGGCTCCAGCGGTGACCCACCTCCTCTCTCCTCAGCCCTTGGTAACTATACTCATGTTTATATGTGTGTGTGTATGTATGCTATACATAAGTATGCGTGTGTGTGTATATATGCTGTGTGCATGTATGAATGTATGCTGTGTGTTAAGTATGTATATATGTAGTTATCTTGTATGTAAGTACACTTGTGCGTGTATGTATGCATATATTTATGCATGTATGCTGTGTGTAAGTATGCTTATGTGTGCATGTCTGTGTGTACGCTGTTCATGAGTATGCTAAGCTGCGTGTGTATGAATGCTGTATATATATATATATATATATATATATATTTGCCTCTTTAAGCCAGCACTCCACAACAAACGCATTGTAATGGCCCTGGTGCCATCTGTAGTATAAAATACTCAATGTATATGCAACAAAACACAGCGGCACTTACGGGTCTTGTAATAAAGAATGACGCCAACCAAGGGCACGTTCGCTCAACGTTTCAGTCGCTTAGCCTTTTATCAAGAACAGTTCTTGATAAAAGTCTAAGCGACTGAAACGTTGAGCGAACGTGCCCTTGGTTGGCGTCATTCTTTAATACAAGACCCGTGAGTGCCGCTGTGTTTTGCTGCATATATATATATATATATATATATATATATATGGAAACCCCCCATAAAAATCCTGCGTTTGCCACTGCCCAGCATTTGTATTTTTTTTTTCAGGTGATTTCTTCAATATGCATTAATCTTTATCTTTTTGACAATTTACAGTACCTTTTAATGGGGCAGTGGATCTGCAATACTGGTCGCTTTTATATCACTGCTTGATGCATTTATTCCTGTTTTAAAGTTCTTTTCAACTTTATTTGGGACCCTCTGACTTTTCAGATCATTAGGTAATTTTTACTGATGGGGTATGTTTCAGCTTTATATACCATGGGCCAAATGTAATAGGGTGAGAGTTTAGAAAAGTGAGAGTTTCTGACACTTTTTAAACTTTGCCAATGTAATAGAGTCCAAAAACAAAGTAACAGAGCGAACTTGCATGTTTTTTTAGACTTAAAAAACTCTCACGATTTAAAATCTCATTCAGATGTTTTCCCATTTTGAAGATAAAACTCAACCAATGTGAGAGTTTACTGCTAATCTATCACATTTTCTAAACTCTCACCCTATTACATTTGGCCCCATACATTTATTAATGACAGGAGATTCTTTTTTGCTATTAATACTGTATGTCCATTTTTGGAGAAAGAGCTGCATCCCCTAAAAGCTTGTTAACTGTAGACACTTTAATTTATGCTAAGCAAATGCTGGGGAGTGGGAAAGAGAATGGAATATACATATATACATGCATATAAACATACTGTGACAACAGCACTGGAGAAGTGATTCATTATAGATACTGTATGTATGCCCCAGGTTCCTAACTTCTGCCTAACAGACAGCTGATTATCAGCCTTGATTGCCAGACTACCTGTGAGAGGCTGATAAATGGTGAGGCAGTTTTTTTTAGCCAGTCTCACACTACTTGGGAGGTAGGCTGACAGACCTGTTGAGAAACACTGATATGGCTGTACTTAAATGCTGTCTTGTGTGAGTTGGAGATTAGACCCCCCACCCTTAAAGAAGGAGACTTCTGTTTAGTTAGCTCCAAACAGGCTAGCATTAATTTTTATTATTTAATCTATTTTGCTACTCAAAAAAAAACTATCTGCGCATACTTAAACCAATGCCCTGGAATGGTGTGATTGTGATTGAATGCTGCATGCAGAGTGCAGACATTTAACTCCAGGAAATGTCTCTCCCTAATCTGATCTTGTTACTATACATACTGCCAAAAAATAGGATGGCTTCTGCTGGCACCAGCCGGAACCTCCAACCGGGTGCTCTTTAGAGGATATAAAGTGTCCTAATTTTCATTTACTGGCCTTTGTGGTTGGAAAGTGCCAAGAGTCTGGGAGTAAGACAGGTACTAATTTGCCTTGCTGCAGTCTGGCAGACCAAAAAAGTCACAAATGTCAGGATAAAGTAGTAGTAATTATTCTACATTAATCAATTGCCATTGCCTTAATAATTATTTTTTTAAAAAATGTTTCCAAAAACATAAAAAATATTTGCCAGAGCTAAGCATATGGAACCCTTCTTTCACACCACAACCACCGCCATTTACAATAATCTACAGAGGCCATAAGCTCTGCTGTCTCCTTCAAAATTAAATTAATATAATCTTTTTAATCAAATCTTCTATTTAATTTATTTAATCAATTTTAAAAATTGGGCTAAAGCTCTACTTCAATCTCCATGTTATAAAAATGATTTACTTATATGGCCCCTACATATTTTATTTCTATTCTTAATTCTTACAGGTATTTTGTATATTTTACTCCATCAATAAAATCATCAGTATTTACTTTTTAAAAGAACTGGCCTCTAACTCTGTTATCATTTACTTTATGTGTCAGTTGCACACATATGTCCTCACTTTTTCTAATTTCTATTGTATTCTATAGGTGTCATATCTGATATAAAACTGCTCTGTGTTTGTGCCACTGCTCTATCTCTAATACCCCTTTCATGCACAAGCCAAAAACCCAGGTGTTTGCACGTGAGCATGCATCAACCCAGATGGGGAAAATGTATTAAAGGTCCATCCTGGGTTGACAATTGCAGGTCCCTGACCTTGGTTGCTATCAGGGTTTTTCCCGGGACTTGCAATCCAAGTTGACGATCCGACTTAAGTCTAAAAGTTGTGACCCTGGTTACATTTAAAAGAAATTGATTGGCCTGGGACAGCAGTACTTGGAGATGACATCATCTCCATGCATTCACTTATTCCCTGAAGACCCAGGTCACTATTAGACCCAGGTCTGGTGTGAAGGGTGACGACCGAGTAATAACATGGGACATCACCCTTGTGTGAAAGATGTAGCTTGGCTTCAACCCCTGCAAAGTGTTTTGGGTCCGTGCTGAGTTGAAGCCAGGATTTTATATTTGAAAGAGGTTAAGACAGTCAGCTCCTTGAAGTCTTTACAAAAAATTGATGTAAAAAAGAAAATATGGAAAGTTTTGAGGTGTTCATTTGTAAAATTAGATACATTTGTAAAATTAGATGTAGATTACTATAAATGAACACTAATGATATTAATAGTAAGGTAGGATCTAATAAAAACCCCTAAATCTAAAACCAATGCCAATACTAAAACAAAAACACACAAGAAACTTTTTCGCAAAGCAAAAATCAATAACAAAATCAAAACACGGGTGTCCGTGCACATCTCAAAATTATAGCTAATCTTTACATGACAAGAGTACTCCCTTTTAAGAACTTTTCTTTTTCCAAGTATGTCCATTTCACAGGGATAACTTTTTTGATTTCTTAATCTACCCAAGTAAATTTTATATACAGATGTATTTTTTAAAGGCTTTTGAAAACTGATATGTATATATATATATATATATATATATATTGCTAGTATACATACTGTAGGGCTTTATTAACGTAGCAGCAGCTTGCTTCCCAGCGGGTTGCAGGTGAAAGTTTTAGATGGCACCCGCACAGTGTAAAGCCTGGTGTACTTTATACTGTCTGTGGGTGCCATTTTAAATGGTCATCTGCAACCTGCCGGAAAGCAGCAGTTTACAAAGTCCGTTGCTTCATAAATAAATTTCATGGTCTTGTAAGAGTAAAACACCCTGTAGCCAGTCCGATCATCAGTTGAGATGTGCGCGGACCCCTGTGTTTTGGCAAACCACCCTCAAGTGATTTGGTGTAGTTTTGGTTTTGAATTTGGTTTTGGATTTATTTAAAATTGATAAAAACTGCTAAAATCATGTAATTTGGTCCTGTTTACATGCAATCCAGAACCCAAAATCCTGTTTTTAGATCCAGGATATGAATTTACAGGTAGACCAAAGCCATGATTTGGTTCGATTTGGAACCCAAAAAGTGACCAGAGCCAGGACTTGGTTCGACTCGGAACCCCCTGTCCCTGTGTGTGATTAATGATAAATGCTGCATTTGATAATTTTCTATTTTCTATTGCCACAAATAGTGACAATAAATACTTATAATTATCAGATATAAAACCTGATAACCTCATATGTACCATAGTGAGGGGAAGCAGTCAGAAAGCCGACGGATGAAATCCCAACCGCCGGCTTCCCGATTGTCTAATCCCAGCAAGGTACTAATGACAGGCATCGAAATCCCGATGCCTGTCATTAGACCTATGCTGGGAGCCTGACACCTGGCTTACCGATCAAAGGTAAGCCGGGCGCCGGGAGCGGACAGCCACGGGGGGAAGGGGGGGGTTAGGTTAGGGGTTCCTTGGGGGGACTTAGGGTTAGGCACCCCCCCGGGAGGTTACAGTTAGGCTAGGGGAAGGGGGGTTAGGGTTAGGCACCCCCCGGGGAGACTTAGGGTTAGGCTGTGGGGAAGGGGGGTTAGGTTTAGGCACTTAGAGGTTAGGCACTTGGGGGGGAGGGTTAGGGTTAGGCACCCCTAAGGGAGGTTTAGGGGGTAAAAATAGGTTAGTTAATACTTACCTTTCTAGCTTTGGGATCTTCACCCCTTCTGGGCCGCTGTCAGGATTAGAACAGCTGACCATGCGGTCGGCGGTAAATCATACTGATTCCATAGGGAGGTAGTTGGAAAGAGAGTGGGAGACATGTAAGTGTTTTTTTAAAGGTAGGGTGAAACAAGGGTGTATTTGAGTGAGAAAGGATCAATGCCAGACAAAAGGGAAAAGGCGAAGAGATAGACTAGGGGATAAATGTAATAACCTGCAACTTGCAGCCACCGGTGACTTTCTGGCGAGTTTGTCTAATGTTTTAAAAGGGAAATCATTTAAATGTCAAAAATAGAAAATGGCTTATTTAATATAAAATACTTTTAACTATGGTGTTTGCACTGAAAAGTCAAATAAGAATTACAAACACTTAAAAATGTGAATCACATAAAAGAGAAACAGGAAACATAAGATAATAAAAACAAAAAGTCTCGATTATTAGGAATCTTGTAACATGTATCACGGCTTTGTCTGAGGAAGTGGTTAATCCCTGAAAAATGTTCCATTTATTCCAACTTGACAAAGGACCACATACAGTTCAAAATACATTAGCAAAGAAGTGCCTATACTGTTTGCTGTTAAGCCAGAGAAACCATTTCCAGCCTAACCCAGTCACTCCACATAACCTGAACTTTTTCATCTTTGGGGAGCTGACTGTTCTGCTATGACAGCATTTATTCTGATTAAGGATTTTAATGTAATTATATCTTTCATCATATGTATATATATATATATATATATATACATTTTTTTTTTTAAATATGATAAGGTGCACTGTGTAGCAATTTTTTCTTTCCTTTATGGCTTCACATCCATAGTGATGGTATCTATATAGATCAAGACTAGAGGTAGGTCAAGAAGTACCTTTTGATAAAACAGTCCAAGTATGGAAAATAAACCATTTGATATGCCAATTTAATCTTACCTGGTATATTTGAAGGGGAGTGAGATAGTGGGGATTTATACCAACTCCCTTTCATTTCCTGGGCTCATGTGCTGCATTCTGACAGCTTTTTCTACACATGGTGGAAATCATAATTAACATGAACATACTACACTATTTTTTTATATTGTTTTTAATTTTATGCATGGTTCCTGGTTCCTAGATCAGATAAAAGAATCATACAAAAGGAGTATTGAAACAATTTTTTATATATTTGATTAAGTATTTATGATATACAATATATACTCTCTCTTATAATACTGTTTATGGTAGTAGGAATTGCCCTTTATGTGATTATCCAACATACCATATTGTATTGTTGAGTTTTGGTGGTATCCAGAATCTCATCCAATAGCACATTATTTGGGTATATGTGCTTTTTTAAGTGGTTTTAAGGTTTTTATGATTTCACAGTTATCAAAGGATATTCACCCCTGGTAGCTCTAGTCACAACCCTGACACAGAAGTACTCCAATCCCAAATTGTGGCCACGCAAAATCATGCAAGCCTATCTTATTTTTAAGAAGTCTTTTTAAGTCTGTTCCCATTGTTAAACAAATATTAATTGTTGTTTTTCCTAGAGATCATTGCAATTGGAAATTTGGCAGTACTGTCTCAGTTAGTGATTTCCAAGAAACTTCTGCCTAGCCCAGATTTAGTACTGTATACCATTAAATATAGGTGATTTGTTATTATTAGAATGGTGTTTACTGAATCAAAACTTTTTTTGGAATTAGCCTCTTTCCCTATTACTATTTTTATGGATAATAAAAATGTTATATATCTCCAATGCCTAAAACCCTTTGCTGATGTGGTGGCACCTATTTTTCTCCTGTTTTGATCTTAACCTTACATCTCTCAGAATTCCAAGTAAGGCGAGACATAACTGTTTTCTCTCTCTTTTGACCATTTTGATCAAACATCCACTTCTGATTATCATTCTATCACAGATTTCAGCTCTATTTTTGCTGTAACCCCTCCGTTCCCATGTATAACCAGTTAGGTAAAACCTTTGTACCCACTTAACTTTGGTCCCCCTCAGCAGAAGGTCCTGGCCCAATGCTTGGTCTCTTCTAAGAGGCCAGGTAATTAGCACCCACACCTTCCCTCTCAATTCCCCTGCAATTTTCCATAGATTTTATAAAAGAGCTGCTTCCTAGCAATAGGTTTTGTGCTGTCTGGGGGATGGTTGATAGGTTTTCTATAGCAGTGCACTTTATCTATTTAAAATAGCTTTTTTCCACTTCCATATTCACAAGTCTTTTTGTAAAAAAAGATCTTCAGGCTACATGGCTGCCCATATAACATCATTTTGGATTAAGGAGGATAGTTTCTATAAATTCAAAAGTTTGGATATGCCTTTGTAAAAACTTTGGTGTTAAACTATAATTTTGTACAGCAATAAATCAGTTTGAATATAAGCATACTGTATTTTTTAGATCTGTTTATAGCTCACAAGATTGCAATGTGTAAGAATAGACATTTTAAAAAGATTCTGTATTTACTAAAAATCATTTACTTTTTTGTGATACTGGATTTAATTTGAATTTGTGGCTCACTGAAGTTGCAGTAAGAGAAAAGTCAGCTAATTTTTGTTCTAAAAACAAAGTTTTCCATTGGAAATGTACAAATATTCATGAATTTTTAGCATGTTACTACTGGATCCTAGATATTTTTTATAGGGGCTCTTTAAGTGCCAGAAGAAAATACCCTGAAGAAAATACCCAATCTCTATACTTTAAGGCCCCATACATCTGTTGGTCTTTTCTCTAATTCCCCGATCGGACTGGAACTGCCAATCTGCCGGATGTAAATGCCGATTGGAAGCCATTAATGATTGCCGAGCCAAGGGGGGGAAATCAGTGAAATTCATCATGTTAAAAATCCCTGATTTGCTGAACCAAATAATTTTTTGGTCATGATCGACAAATCATGTAAATCCAACATGTTGGATTTCACCAATGCCCTTACCCTAGCATCTGGGGATTGAAGGAATTGCCCCAATACATCACATTTGTAGTCTTATCCTTTATGACTGATTTGGGAAACCAGATCTCTATCATTTGCTAACTGCTGTCTGTCTGATCACTTCCTCTTATAGACCCCAATACTGCAAGATCATGCCACCCTTTTTGTATGTATGCCATCATACACTTTGCACTTTTCCTGAATTAATGTTGAGAGGTATGTTACAAAATCATACAGTATATATCAGATTCACCTTATGAATGAATACAACTAAAAACCATAGATGTATAACAAGTGCCTGAAAATGAACTTTCTTTAATTTAATATTAATTCCCATAATTGAGGCTATTAATTTACATTTTTGTGAATATAAAGTTGCATTTTGTCCTTGTTCTGACCACTAACTTAGTCCCAAGCATGCACAAACTTAAAACTCTGTACATTTTAGGGAATAATTTAAGCAGTTACCCTAGCAACCGTTTGTAATTAAGTCTAAATGCCAGCTGGCCTGAAAGAGCATAAATCTGGGAATTACTCTCCCAGGATTCCTCTTTTTCCCATATTCCCCTTGTTTTAGCCTTTTTTATGGTTTCTTTACCAGCGGGAGAAAGTGAATACAAAGGCTTGTTACATAACGAAACACAGTCATTAGCACGGCAAACGTTCAGAAGCGTGCAGCCCGGATCCAAGATTTCCCTGGATGCTGAGTGTTATTTGTAAAAGAAACAGAATTTGCAGGATGCTTAAGTTCTGTATCTTTAGCTGCCACAGGGGTGAGCAACACAATGTAAACCAATGAGTTGCAAACCTTATGGCAAATAAGAAGAGGATTTAACCTTTGTGTGATCTCTGGCCTAACTTTTGAAATGTGACAGAGCAAAGCAATCAGATAAATGTGCATAACTTTATCCAGTCTGACCCTCCAGCTGTATTTGTTGTAGCCGTGCATTTCATAAGATTGATGTTGCAGAGTGTATTGGAGATATTCTGATATTTTTACTGAGAATCACTTACATAATGCAGAAGGGTTATTTAGGGTTGTTGTGCAGTTTCTATAGCTGTATCAAAGTACTGCCTGTTGCAATATGTGTTACATTAGGGATTGTAAACTTTTGGAAGTTTTAACAACAATTGTTTCTGATTTTTTTTATATATTATACATTTATTCATTGATTTTTTAGTTGGTTGTTGTGAGCTAGGCTCATCTAGTACATAGAGGATATGCAACTACAGTTAAGGACGTCTGGAAATTATTAGCAAATATAGGGCTCGATTCAACTCAGCGCAAAACTGAATAGCCTCAGGAGGGAGCTCCCAAGGCTATTCAATTCACAGCGCTGTTTGGTCCGACTTAAGGATTTCTTCTCGCTCCCCCCTGAGCGAGAAGCACGCAGCCCCTCCTATGCCTCTGCCTGACTGACAGGGAGAGGCATTTAAGGGGCGGGTTCAGGGGTGGGGTCAACTGGTGTTCTGTGAGTGGCATAGACAGAAACAGTTTCCAGGCCTTGCGAGATGGCTAGCCTGAGTAAGCTGAGGTTTACTCAACTGGCTGGTGGCACAGCAGCATCCACAATCGCGGCCTCCTTCACAGTGCTGGGATCACAAATGCAGCAGGTGGTGTCATACACCTTCTGCTACATTTGCATATTTACAAGGATGGAATACGTGCAGCTTTGCAATTCCATCCCAAGCTGAATCAGCCACTTAGTGCCTACTTTAACTTGTTGGGAATCATAGGATGGTTCTGACACTACCTTGAGTCTATTCTCAATTATGACATTATTGGAGAATTGTTCTCAATTGATTATGTGAAAAAAGAAGAAACAACAATATACAGCTGTGGCCAAAAGTTTTGAGAATAACACAAGTATTGATTTTCACAAAATGTGCTGCTTCAGTGTTGTTAGACCTGTTTGTCAGATATTACTATGGTATACTGAAGTAAAATTACCAGCATTTCATAAGTGTCAAAGGCTTTTACTGACAATTACATTAAGTTTATGCAAAGAGTCAATATTTGCAGTGTTACCATTCTTTTTCAAGACCTCTGCAATTCGCCCTGGCATGCTGTCTATCAACTTCTGGGCCACATACTGACTGATGGCAGCCCATTCTTGCCTAATCAATGCTTGGAGTTTGTCAGAATTTGTGGGTTTTTGTTTGTCCACCTGCCTCTTGAGGATTGACCACAAGTTCTCAATGGGATTAAGGTCTAGGGAATTTTCTGGCCATGGACTCAAATTGTTGATGTTTTGTTCCATGAGCCACTTAGTTATCACTTTTGCTTTATGGCAAGGTGCTCCATCATGCTGGAAAAGGCATTGTTCATCACCAAACTGTTCTTGGATGGTTGGGAGAAGTTGCTCTTGGAAGATGTTTTGGTACCATTTTTATTCATGGCTGTGTTTTTAGGCAAAATTGTGAGTGATCCCACTCCCTTGACTGAGAAGCAACCCCACACATGAATGGCCTCAGGATGCTTTACTGGTGGCATGACACAAGATGAAGACTTTTGGAGGATGGCCTGGTGTCAAAAAGGGCATCAAAGAAGCCACTTCTCTTCTGGAAAAACTTCAGGGGCAGACAGATATTCTGCAAAAGGTACAAGGATAGGACTGCTTAGGACTGGGGTAAAGTTATTTTCTCTGATGAATCCCCTTTCAGATTGTTTGGGGCATCTGGAAAAATGCTTGTCCAGAGAAGGAAAGGTGAGCGCTACCATCAGTCATACCACTTATCTTTCTCACCCATCTCCCCCTATTCTTCCATCTCTCTCCCTGTGTACCCCTATACCTCCATCATTCCCCTTTCTCCCTCTATGCCTATCATCTGCCCACCAACCTATTACTCCATTTCTCTCCCCCATCCAGCCCTATTTATACCATCTGTCTCCCCTTATTCTCCCATCTTTCTCCCACACCTCTCCCCCTGTCACGATCACACAGTGCCAGCATGTGGACATGCATGACCATGTGCTGGTACACACAATGCCTGCGTTGCACATTGTTGACATCAGTGGGTGGAAGAAGGTCACGATAGCTTCACAAGTAGGTGGGAGGTTGCCCTGACTATGTGGACTTCAGTGAAAGCCACCAGGGAGGAGGTACAGACACAGCAGGCGGGTGCATGAAGCAGGTGTGTGAACTTGTCACCATTATGTTCTCACTGTTGACATTGACTTGTTTTGAGCAGGGGCAGGTGGGGCATGCCCACTCAGTATGTTAATCTAGCAGCCTCTAATAGCTCTGAGAGGTGGTTGGGTCTCCCCTCATCTCTAGTGCACAACTATTAGACTGGTATCAGGCTGCTTATATTATAGATATTAGAATGTATACATTTTTTATGTATAAACAGAAAAAATATCTTTATTTTGTAACAACAAACATATAACATATCTTCCTATTTCATATGACTGATTTTAAAAAAAGCAGTCATATAAAATAGTAAGGTATATTATATTTTTGTTGTTACAAAACAACTTTCCCTAGTGGATTAAACACAGTATGTCACACCTGTTGTGTATATTGTATGTGGTATGTTAGCTATAATTTAAAGCATGCACATAAGAGATGTTGGGAAATTAATTTTTGCTTCATAAGGCATGTTCTGTTCTGCTCTGAGACTCAGCGTTGATTTCTTTTGTTTCATTGTGAAAAGAAATGCTGTGTGCTGCTGTTTACTTTATGCCAGGCTGAAGGGAGGTGGACAGCAGAGGATTGTATTGGCACACTCTGCGCTATGCATGGAAAGATTCCTGAACTTTTTATTTCACAGTACAGATTCTCATCTGGAAGCTGGATAAGCTACCTTGTTTAACTCTTATTTCTTACATTTAGAACACTGAGTAACATTAGAACACAGAGTAACAGACTTGTCAGTTCCCACTAGGAATATCCCAATTAAAACCTTAAAAATGTAACTTAATTTCTGACCCATGCAAACACAATTCCTCTCTTTGAGTTGCTGTAAAATGGTATACCAGATATAGTCACAATGGAGCAGAACTAATCCTTCCTCATCTCTCCCCACAATGACCAGGGCAGAGCATGTGAAATAAAATGGGGAAGAAAATCTGAGGGCTTCTCAAGTGAGAGTGTATGGGTCAAGAAGGTCCATGTTCTCAACCATACTGAATGTAATGCTAAAAAATTGAAATACACAAATAAATACAAAACGTGAGTTAAAATCCCCCCCTCCCAAAAAAAAAAAAAAAACAGCTGAGGTGACATCAAGTCTTCAGATTGTCCTATTTGTACTACAGGTAAAGTAATGAAAGCCATGTAATTGTACAGAAGACTGTGCCTTTCAGGTTAATCAATAAAATAACAGTGATGTAAAGTTGTGGGGGATGCTGAGTGTGCCTGGGCCTAGTGTCTCTAACCAGGCCAACAACAAACATAATTTGATGTGGTTGTGGTTAGTGGGGATAATGTTGGACTAGGAATAACACCTTTTAATGCAGTGGTGAACTGAAATTCCTGGGGGTAAAGGACGGACAGCCGGGCATGCATATGAATCATTGCATGCCCGGCTGTCCATCCATTACCCCGAGGAATAGAGGTCACTGGCGCCGGGTGCAGTGGCACACCCACTGCACCCGGCATCAGTGACCTCCAGCCCAGTGCCGCATGGAGGCTCTAAGCTGGATGCCCGCTGAGATGTTATTACCAGCGGGCGCCCGGCTCCTTCCCTGCAGCA
Organism: Taudactylus pleione; assembly: GCA_031769625.1. Classification (NCBI taxonomy): domain Eukaryota; kingdom Metazoa; phylum Chordata; class Amphibia; order Anura; family Myobatrachidae; genus Taudactylus; species Taudactylus pleione. The sequence continues at coordinate 715,312 of JAUIMM010000145.1, read as the reverse complement.
CCGCATTAGCCAGAGGCTAGAGTTCTCTTCTGAACTCCAGTTTCCAGCTCTCTCCATGCGCACTATGGGAGAGACGTCTCTCCCATAGTTCCGAGGAGCAGCCGGGTGGAGATGGTGGCAGATGCAGGAGCGGGGATTAAGGTAAGTTTTTTTTTGTACAAATGGCACTACAGGGGCATAACTATGGGGGGCACTGCTACAGGGGCATAACTATGGGGACACTGCTACAGGGGCATAGCTATGGGGGCACTGCTACAGGGGCATAACTATGGGGGCACTGCTACAGGGGCATAACTATGAGGGCACTGCTACAGGGGCATAAGTATGGGGGCACTGCTACAGGGGCATAACTATGACACTGCTACAGGGACATAACTATGGGGCACTGCTACAGTGGCATAACTATGGGGGCACTGCTACAGGGGCATAACTATGGGTGCACTGCTACAGGGGCAAAACTATGGGGGCACTGCTACAGGGGCATAACTATGGGTGCACTGCTACAGGGGCATAACTGGGAGCACTACTACAGGGGTATTATATGGGGGAACTACTAAAGGATTTCCTTCCTTTCAAATGAAGGGGGTAATGTCGGCGTATCTAAATATATTTTCGGGTAAAAGGTAAAAAAGTTCTCTGACCCCTGTTTTAATATGTCTGTGGCATAGTATGCATGCCACAGGTACTAAGGTACACCTGTAGAAGCATGCCTGTAGTAGCATGCCACAGGTACTAATGCTCACCTAATTGTCATTTAGTGGTTCAACTTTTTCCTGGTTTCTTCCTGCCAAATGTGTCTTGTTCTTCCAGTATATCTCCTGTTGAGCTCCTTCCGGGAGCTTCTCCTGTTAATTGTGGATGTTATTATTTCTTAGTACACCATCTTCTCTCTTTTTTTTGGCACCATCTTTTCTTTTTAAGGTGGTATCTGTTCTCTTTACATCTGCCTTCCTTCTTCATGATAACCTCGGTGCTCCTTCTCCAACTTTTGTCAGTTCAGAGTTGTTGCATAATTTATATTTCTGCAGATGGAAAATAGGTGTCCACAATTTGTAATGTGGTTTTTACAGTATATATAAAGAAATGCCCCTTATCAACCCAACTCCTCCCAATGGCTGGTAAAACTTCAGCTCCTGCACAAGCTCTGTTGGTTACAAAACTGGAGAATGTAAGGAGAAGCCTCGATTTGAAGACTTTGGGCCTAATTAGGAGTTGCATACAAGTTCTTTTTGCATACAGTGCATGATTCTGAGCTGAGCTTTGCCAACTTTCAGCAATACGAGTTATTCATAGTAATACACATCTCAGACATATCACCAATTTATGACTGAGTATGCGCAGTAATCTAACAATCGGAGATGTGCACTAACCATTGGGTTAGCATACATCTCTGAATCAGGCCCAATGTCCTTAATTGACAAATAGGAAGTGTGTTGAGGATTTGAGATACAGATTGTAAAGCACAAGCCAAAATCATGATGGAGAATCCCACATAAAGTGTCTATCCCAATGGCATAACTATGGCAAGGCCGCCAGTGCTTGTGCCTTGGGCACTGTGGGACCGGCAATGCGATGTGGGCACTGCCGGCCATGGTACTGGCCTGTCCTAGTTAGCCAGTGTAGTGCAGTCGCATTATACATTTACACAAACATCGCGGCCAGCATGGCAGCAATGTATGTGTGTTTCAGCAGCCAATGAGAGTCAGACAGACTCTCATTGCCTGCTGCTTTGCCCACTGCAATAGCCAGGCTGGAGCAGTGGGTTATGGGAGAAACATCATGACATCTCTCCCATAATGCAGAGCGTGCCAGCCTGGGAGAACTGAGTTGCGGACGGCGGCGGGAGCAGAAGCCGGAGCAAGGATTCAGGTAAGTGTTTTGTTTCTTCTTTTATTTAAATTATGTGTCTTTGTCTGCACTATTGGGGGCACTGCATTGGGGGGGACCTCTACTGGGGACTACTACTGGGGGGGACTACTACTAGGGGCAATGCATTGGGGGGATCTCTACAGGGGTGGACTACTACTGGGGGCACTACATTGAGGGGAAGACCACTACTGTGGGACCTCTACTGGGGGCACTACTGGGGGGACTACTACTGTAGCACTGCATCAGGGGACCACTACTGCGGGCACTGCATAGGGGGGACTATTACGGGGGGCACTATATAAAGGGCACTGCATAGGGGAAGCACTACTGGAGGCACTGGATAGATGTGGAATACTACTGCGGGCACTATATTAAGGGCACTGCATAGGGGGGACCATTACTGGGGGCACTGCATGGGGGGACTACTACTGGGGGCACTAAGGGGCTTACTACTTGGAGTATTGCACTGGGGGGACCATTACTGGGGGCACTGAATATGGAGGACCACTACAGGGGGCACTGTATAATGGTCACTGGATAGGGGGGTTCACTACTGGGGGCCTGTGTAAGGTGGACAACTACTGGGGGAACTGTATAAGGGGCACTACTGGGGACCCACATACGGGGAACCACTACTGGGGGCACTGTATAAGGGGAACTAATGGTGGGCTGTATAAGAGTAACCACTACTGGGGGTACTGTAAAAGGGACACTACATGGGGCCTGCATAAGGGGGACCACTGCTGGGGGCAATGCATAGGGTGGACTGGTAAAGGTTCACTGCGTTAAGGTGCATATGGAATGGAAAGGAATGTTCAGAGTGACAAGAAAGGAATGTGTTTCATGTTGACATGCACCATTTTTAAGTGACCATGCCCATTTTAACCATGGCCATTTTAGACGAGCGCACATAGGCTCCAAATCCCCTAGTTATGCCACTGGTATATCCTAATTAATTATTACAAGAAGCCTTCGTACAAGCTTCCACTCTACATAGACAATCCTTGATAATATTGAAGTAGAAAGATAATGGTGAATTCTCATCATTTGGTAAGTTTTGGGTATAAGTTCAATATAAAACTGGGACCAATTGAAAAAAAAACGTTGGAGGCAGAATTTCTATACTTTGAAAACAAAATCATATGCAGAGAAAATGCGGAGCAGAACCTTAATATTATATTAAAGAAAAATAAGAATTGGAAAAATATTCTCTCTCCCATTTCTTTGAGAACAACAGAGATGTAAACATTTGGATTTTACAGAGACCCTCGAGATATTAATAGTGTAATAAATCAATATGTATCACTTGTAGTTTTATTACAAATAGAACATCTGAAATAGTTTTGTCATTATCGGGAGACAGATTTTCAATAAAACAATATTAACTGTGAATTAGATTACATTGTATATGTCCTCATATGTTCATATAGACATCAGTATGTGGGGAGGACTAACAGGTCTCAGTTTTATGAAAAACATTCTGAATCAGCTTCTTACTCATACAGGAAATTTACTAAGATGCAGTTCGTGTAGCAGCTTCAAATCACTTCTCACCTCATGTACAATAATAAATAAATAGGTACCATCAAATTGCACCCATACTGTATTAGAATAAAAGGTGTGGCCCCTTTAGTATTGTAAAATGTCATAATGTCACCTCCCCTATAAAGTAATAAATATTCTGGTGCCTACAGAAAATGTAATTAATAAATATATTGCACCCCAATATCATTATGGGTATCAACTTATGAATACTATCTCAACTTGTAAGGGGAACATTTTCAAATGCCAATTTGGTAAAATTGCTGTCTTTTAGTGTCTTAATGGAAATTTACAAATATCTGGGTTGAATAATGCAAAACTGCCTAAAAATTTGCTGCAAAACTGCCCTTTTGCAAACCCAATACACCATAAATGACGATACAGATTTTTTTTTTACGTTTCACAAAACACAGGAAAGCCCATTGCAAAAAAACAAAACAGAGGTGATTATGATAGGCAAGATAACGCAAAACCCCAGGTATCTTGTCTGTCAGCATCCCCTTACATAATAGTCACGCTGCTTATCTGCCTTCTATAAAGTAGGCAGGCCTTCCGAAGGTTAACTCAGTTGTGCCAGGAGCTCTTAGAGAACAGTGATTTCCCTTTTACTGTATTTTGCCCTATGTATTACATCAGATAAAGAGGAGATGAAAGGTAAGATTTATATCTGTTACAGGCAAAGTTGGAAATTCAAGCATTGTGCACAACAATGCCAGATTTCCCACTTTGCCTGTAACATATCCACTACACTACATAAAATATTGGGGCAAAAATTATCATAATAACAACACAAAAATGTATTATAAAATAAAGGGGCACAGATTTAAATTCTGAATGGATTAAAGACAAGTGGCCACATATGGAGGAAATTCTTCAGTAGTAGAGAACCAAGCTAAACTCAAACCAGCACTGGAGTCATAGGAGATAGGACTGACGATGCACTGGTTGCATAAGACCTTTATATTTTTATGGATCTGAGCATATAGGTTAACTTAGCTTTGACACTAAATTAATAACTCATACACAGTAAATTAAGTTAAAAAGGTCACAGCATTTATTTAAAGGAAATCATTTTTATTTATGAGTGGTCAAGAAAGCAATGCTGTATCAGCTCTAGACAATGATTATAAACTCATAAATAAGACTTATTAATGCCTCCAATAAAACCATACTTTGCTAGACGCTACCCCACTTTAATGTACTAATGGGCTCAAAAACTAGGAAGATGCCCAGGTCCCCCATTAGGGCAGAGAGAACATGCTCAGTAAACGAGAAGTGCCCAACAGCTACTGTACCACTTATACTCTGCTAGGCTGTTCAGATGCAATGCTTTTCCATCAAAGCTAGTTTTTAGGTTCCACAGCCCACCACCCAGTGACCATACAACTCCACTGCAACCATGCTACCAAGAAACAATGAAAATCCCACCACAATAAGTTGGACCTCAACATAGCAAAACAGACTTGGTTCATCATAGCAAATTAAAGGATGTTTAAGTACCAAACCACCTTAATTACAAACAAACTTTAAAATATAAGCATTAACTTTCCTACAAACACACTTTACAACCATAGCACCTTGCCAAAATTGCCATACTATGCAGTGAATAATGTATGACCAGACTTTTTGAATGGGACCCCACCGTGCCCGCCTCTCTGCCAAATTGGCCTTTATGTGGAGAATGAGGTGAATACATGTATTCTACCCAAAATAATTCCTTGTGCATGAGAAATCCATTGAACCTGGCACCCCCAATTTCTCAATGCCTGCCTCCAATAGAGGGAGAATACTCTCCAACCTAACAAATCTGACACCCTACCAACGTATCTCACAACCACTCCAATAAAGCAGATGCCTTGGCAGCCAAAGGAGAAAGCAACACCCAATGTATAAAATCAATAAAATAACCAAACGATACATCAATAACAAGAAAGGACTACATAAAACAAATGGGAAGGATGGGGATGAGGAGTGCAACAGTGGTAGGCAACCCAAGTGATGGTTCCCTTCCCTTCCTTCCCTCTAGGCAAAACTTTTTTTTTTCTGCAAAACCCTTCACGCCCCGCACTAATGACAAGCAAATATTGAAAAACTATTGAACCTGGCAACTCCCATTTCTTGATAGCTGCCTTCAATAGAGGGAGAATACGTTCCAATCTAACAACTCTGACACCCTACCAACGTATCTCACAACCACTCCAATAAAGTAGATGCCTTGGCAGCTAAAGGAGAAAGGGTTACCACAAACACAAAGACAAGGGCCATCACACAACACACGAACCCTTACATTTGAATATGGCAAATACATTTAACTAACATTTTTAATATTATTACTGTTATTGAACTAACTTGATTTGCATCAAAAGCAAAAAATACATGGGAAAAAAACAACATATGGCCATATCAATTACAGGACTATACTAGTAACTTGAAATACACATTTTGCAAGGGGAACCTGCTAAAGAAGGTGTGGATATATGGGCAGAAGATGAGGAGTCACATGACTACTCTTGAGTTGACAATGACTATACCTAGCTACACCTGTAGAAGGCCAGTTAGGTGAGTAACTTGTCATGAGGAGACTACTACCACCAAAACAACTCTCCAATTAACATGGCACCTGTTTAGGCAAATTTTAAAAACATATAAATTAAATTCATAAAGCCAAATTTTATGAAAGTGGAAGTACTGTAAGCTACAGTACTTGGGGCCCGATTCACAGCCAAAGTATGCAAATCCTGTGATCGCACAGTAAGGCATTAGCATACCCACTGTGTCTCGACGTGCAATCACAGTGTTTTTTTAGGCGCCCACCAGCCTGTCTTAAGACGCCCACTTATACACGTCATCTCCAGGAAGTTTATGCAATAATCGGTAACATCGAGTAACTTTGGAAGCATACAGAGCACTTGTGGCTGACCATACCCCACCGCAAGCACTGCGATTGCTTCGGTGTGTAAAACAACCATGGGACGTGTACTATGATGCTGTGTCTTTATTATGCACGCCTCTAAAATGTGATTATGATGCTCAGGCACGCTTTTGCTTGCACCACCACAACCCCATTTTCATTGACCATCCCCTGTCACCACCCATAAACGGCTTGTCCTGTCACTCAATCTAGCTAGGTATCTATTCACTGCGAGCGAACGCTTTCCGATCACATGGACTGATTCATGCATGCGCACTGCATCTTATACGATTGAGCACATTGCAAACATTGGCTGGCTAGGTGCTAATGCAGCCTAGCGAGCGAGTCTGAATCGGGCCCTTAGTGCCCACAGCATTGCCCTCAATCAGCTTAAAAAGTCCATAGAAGAAAATACAAATAGTTGGTAATGTAATTTAACAAAATATATTGCTAAATTTATTTTCTAGAATCAATTAATATAGGTACTAAGCACTCACCTATTGTAGATTAAACTAGTGATGTAGCTCAATGACCAACAGTTATTTATGAAAAAATGGATGAGGTTATGGGAAATTATGAGTGACTATTATGTATGTATATAAAGTTGTTTATTAACTTGGCAGACACATTGCTCTAAACTTCAACAACGTATTGTTTAAAATCCCATTTCTGGGGATTTCTGTTAGTGTGCCTTGAGGACTGTGGTTGGGAACCCCTGCTATATACAGTAAGAGAGTATAAATGCTAAGGCATTTGATGTTTTCAAGTAAATTAAAAGCAGTGATAATGTATTAAATATTTAGAGCATGCAGAGGAATGGTGCTAGCAATATACTCAAGAAATGTGTGAAATGGACAGAGCAGATTGTGGCCTATAGAACCATGTGAATTTATTATGTTGCAACCTTTCATTCCATACTTACTTGCTCAAGGGTTAAGGTTGCTAATAATGTCTTCCAAACAGTTTATCAGGAGGGATTTTTTTAATTTTTAAAGGAGTTTGAGGAGTTAGATCTTCAGAGCCCCAGGCAATGCCAGGAAAAGTACTATGCTCAGAATCCAACTAAACAGGCTCTGGGAGTTCTGGCTCAGAAACACAGCTCTTTTATTTCAGAACAGTTTGTGCTGCAAATTTTACCTACACAGAGCAGATGTGACATGCATTAAATACTGAGGTAACATTTTTATTTCAGTGTTTATGTGGTGGTAAACTTACATCTGGAAGACTATGGTCTGTTTGCATGTATGGATTGTTAAAATGCAAGTGATAAAATTATTAATGTTTATTTTACTGTATAATTTAATGGAGTAGAATACTGCTCTTGAGAGAAATCACATCCCTCTGAATATCTTATGTTAAAATTGCATAAGTGACTTAAGTCTAATGGTCTAATTATATGAAAGCCAACTATCACCCATCAGTCAGAGGTCGACCTCAGAATTGTCTTTAATTAGTCTGTGATTAACCAGGTCTCAGGTGTAGAGATGTAGAGGATGAATCTCCTAATAATTTACTCCACAGCAATCTGCCCAAATTTTACCTCAAGTGTCACCAGTTACAATTTTGTACCAGTGAATCCAGATTTTTTTTCAATCATTTTATAATCTTTCTTGAAGTCATTTGATTTCAAAATATGTTACCTCAGCAATTGTACGATATACGATAATTTTATTGTGTTAATGACAAGTAAAGAATACCATTGGGTGTTAGACAAATACAAAACAGTGAGGGGGTGACTGTGAAGTTAAGGGCAATTTATACAATGGTAACTAAAAAAACCCTGTTCAGACCAAGGACCTGATTCAGACCCGGACGCTAAGAAGAGTTCGCTCACAGCTGGCCTATTTTTCACATTCTGCACATGCGTATGCATTGCAGTGTGCATGCGCGAACCACTGCGAAAGATCAGTAATCACTCACTTGTTGCGCATACACTGACCAGCAGAGTGAGTAACAGGAAAAGCCATTTGTGGGTGGTGACAGGGGCTAGCCATTAAAAACGGGGGAGTGGAAGTGCAAAAGCTGGCATGTCTGACCATCCCAACCCCGTCGTGCATAATTTAGAGGCAGCATCACAGTACACATCACCTGGTTGTATTTCACACTGAAGTGCTCGCAGTGCTTGAGGTAGGGTATTGTCAACTTCAAGCACTGTGTTCGCTTCCGATGGTACCCGATGTACCGATGCATGCATACACTTCCTGGAGATGACGTGCGCAAGTACAGGTGCTGCCCATTGCAATGAATAATTGCATACAGTTGTATAGGTGTGTATATTCACCCAATCCAATTATATTTCACTTTGTGTACTCTGAATTTATTTTTGAATGTGGTGTTTAAAGGTAATAAACACATTTTAGTGCCCTAATGGTTTACAGCATGTTCCTTTTATAAAAATACTTTACAAATTGTGTAATTCACGTATAAAATTGAAACCTCAGAAAGTTTTTTTCTTTATTGTGCTCCCCTCATGCTGCTGTAGAACTGCACATCCCAGCATGCCATTCCACAGTAATTACATGCCTTAATAGCAATACTGTGAAAGCACATGCTTGGAAGTTTAGTTCCACAGCAGCTGTAGTGCCCCTCTTAAAAATTTAGGATTTTGCTAAATACTTTATAATGCATATTAAAAATTAAACTCACAGACTTTGTTTGAAATGTTCCAAAATATTTATTTAAGATTATAACGTGCAGAATGACTGTAAATTATGGTTTTTGTAAAAATGTAAAACATTCAGAAAATAACAATACTGAAACAAAAGAAGAGAATTGTGGAATATACACGTTTTTCTGCTCAAATTTGGAAAGGGTACAAGCTTGCAGATGTGGGATGTGACTTTTGTGCAGTTACCAAATGTCCCTACTTCACCGCCTCCAAATCAAAAATCACCTACAAATATGTCTGCCACATATGATGGCAAGATACAAGTTCAAAGTATTCCTTATATGGTTTACAGAGGCACTAACCAGATCTCATATTTGGCAGAAGTTCCAAAAGCTCGTGGAAAGATCTGGTACAGGTTGAGTCTCCCATATCCAAATATTCCGAAATACAGAATATTCCGAAATACAGAATTTTTTTGGCTTGACTGAGATAATGAAACCTTTGATTTTCTATGGTTCAATGAACACAAACTTTGTCTAAGGCACAAATTATTAAAAATATTGTATAAAATTACATTCAGGCTTTGTGTATAAGGTGCATATGAAACATAAATGAATTTCATGTATGTACACAAACTTTGTTTGAGCCACAAAATTATTGAAAATATTGTATAAAATTACCTGCAGGCTGTGTGTATATGTGGGTCCCATTCCCAAGACATTTCATAATGATATGCAAATATTCCAAAAAACAGAATATTCCATTATCCAAAATACCCAGGGTCCCAAGCATTTTGGATATCGGAGACTCAATCTGTACAAAATATTGCAAGAATATCAATCAGGGCAATGACGCTTTGTAGCCGATTCTGGAGAAGTCATTTTATGGATCCCGGTGGACCGTCATGTACCCTGCTCATAGCTAGTTCCTGCTAGAGCAGGGCACTGGTCCACATCACTCAAACACTCTCTTGGGCCAGGAAGTCGTTCTTTGAGTTCCCTGAGATCTTGGCTGATTGTCCTTAGAATGGAAGATTGCTCCCCCATGCTGGTCTGGACTGCCTCAATGGTTGCAGTTTGTCATTCCACTGCCACCCTAAGCCCATCGATGACTTTGGCAAGGGTGGCAGTGGTGGATTGGGGTGCGACAGATGATGGAGGTTGTGCCCTCCCTCCATCCAACTGCAGCCTTTCAGGCATGACAGCTCCTTTAAAATTGATAAAAAAAGAATTAGTTGTTGGATTTTACACATAAAGAGACAGATACAGAGACAGGTGTATGCAAATATTTACCAGACATAGCATGTGGGGCATCTTTGGTAGGCAACAGATGTAATAAATTGGCATCTGCCAATAACCTCTGTTCCAAGGATGCCAACAGTTGGATATCTCATTGTGTTAAAGCCAAGATCTCAGTGAGGGAACCCCCTGGCCCATTTTGGTGTTGAATTTGGGAATTTAACTTTCTCTGGAATCAGCTGCAAAGGTTGCTCCATCTAATAAGATTTACATTTTAGTTCAAATTTTGAAACAACATTTTGGTATGTCAAAAGTTCTACATATAACATTTGGAAAAACACATGCTTCTTTTTGAATATTTTACTTTTAATACTACAATTTTTCATCTTCAATTTACAAAGGATTAAAAAATGTAAACAAATATTACCTTTTCCTAATGTAGGCAACTTCATATTTCGTGGAGTGCCTCTGATTGATTTTCTTGCAAATTTTATGCCAGACCTTTCCATGAGCTTTAACTGGAACTTCATGCTTGCTATACAATCTGGTCAGTGCCTCTCAGATAAGTGTATCCATTATCATACAAGAAATACTTTGTCCTTGTATCTTGCCAACTGATGATGAAGAATCATCATCTTCCCTTGGGGCAGACACATTTGTAGGTGATGTGTTTGGGGAGGAGGTGGAGGAGGAACATGTGGTGTTGGCACAGGCACACTTTCAACATCCACATCTGCAAGTGTATCCACAGGTAGATTTTCATCTGATTTTGAGCAGAAAATCATGTATACCATGGTATCAGTCATCCAAACAGTTGGACTGTTCCTCCATGACTGCAAAAGTCCCAAAAGCAAGTGAGGCTATTTATAGGGATATGTGTATGCAGGTATAACTGTGCGCCCTACATACGCAATCCACATGCATTCACCCGCAATTAACACACACTTATAAAATTACCCTTCCAAGCGATAGCCACTTTTTTGAGGAACTTAATTGTGGTGGGAGTCTCCGGAATGCCACATGGTAGAAGTCTCAGGAATGCCACACATGCATATGCCTGCTCTGGCACTAGGTAATATACCTGCTGTATAGCGATTGTAATTACTTATGGAGTTATGTGAAAATAGAAGCTAACAATAACTACTGTCATGTGCTAAGCAGCCATTTTTTGGGGGACAGCCAATCAGATTGCACCATAGTTTATATATAGTATGCACACTGTAATATCTGCCATTGCCATCATGAGAGATGCTAGTTTTACCCACAGGGATCTGCGGATCATGGCAGATGTCATGGACCGGCGGCTGGGGCCCGTGGCCCCATATGTCACAAATCAGCAGAAACTGCATGCCTACGCAGAGGTGTGGTGAAGGCTACACCACATAGGCTGTCGTCGCACCATCGTCCAGCTGGAGAGGCGCTGGTCCCACCTCTGGCGGTGGACCCCGGACCTCCTGGCCCACTTGTGGGACCTTAGTTTGCGAAGTTAGTAATTTTGTGATGTGTATGCCTGTGTGTGTGGAAGTATGCACGCACCTGCAATTGTTTACTGTTTTTATTTTTATATATATTTTGGTTTAAGGTCTGCTGCTATTTTGTTTATTTTAGGTCTGCTGCCATTTTGTTTTTATAAAAAAAAGCCACAAAAAAAAGAACATCATTAAGAAGATCAAAGATGCAAATAAAAAATCATTGCATATGCATAACAAGCAATCAGCAAAGGCACATTGATTGCTCAGATTAGAACATATGACCAGCATATGGGTTTGATGGCCTATGTACCGATGTTTGCATACACTTCCTGGAGATGACGTGCGCTAGTGGGCGTCTTAAGACACGTTTGTGAGTATGGGTTTTATAGGGCGCACCTAATAAAATCGAATTGAACTATATGAATTCCCAAGGTTGGATGAAAAGATAATGTATGATCACTAATGTGGATACAGATATACGAATAGTAAATTAATGTAATATATGGATGTGTATAAAAAAAGAATATATTTAATGATAACAAATACAATATTATATAAGTGCTGGGAACATGTATCAGGTTAAAATATAAATGGTTACATGTGTAAAATAATATGCATAATGTTGTGATTTATAAAAATACTTAATGCTATATATGAAAAGTGGCTGATTCTCTCATACAGTCCTTTTGATGTTAGCAGAATTCTGTGTATTAGCAGCCTTTATGTCATATGCAGAGTGATAATTATGTAATGATGTGGGGGAGTAGGTTCACTCTTGTTTTTCCCTTTTATAATTTCATGCACCGTGATGCAAAGGTTTTTTTCCTAAGTATAGTCCAGTACAAAAGTGGATCTTTGCTATCGGGTGATCAGAAAAAACGCTTTGTCCACTCGTTTGGTTCACAGAAAAAATATATAATTTGCAGTTGGAAAGTGAAGTCTGCTGGCAGGTATTGCAGACTTCAGCTGGGCTAGTTGTTAATGCGACCTCGTGTGTTGCCTTTAGCAGTGCTTAGCTGGTGTTTGATGGTCCATGCTGGCAGATTCTTTCTATATGTAGGTCCCAAGAATGCCGGCAGCATGTGCGGCAGGTTCAGATCCACCTGGTAGAGCTCTTACCATGGGTCCGTTCTCCCTGCTGCGGCTGCGGTGTTAGCTGGTGCTGTTGAGCGTGCTGATTTGTAGCCAATGAAGATGTCTGGTGGGTGTTCCATACGTGTTTCTCCCAGTTGGGCTTCGTCAGGGCATCTTAAGACAGGCTGGTGGGCATGCTCCGACATAGTGAGCGTGCTTATGCCTTGCCATGCGATCACCTGCCATGCCGTCACTATGCCAGTTTTGCATATGCTGGGTGCGAGCGAACGCATCTACCGAGTGGGTCTGAATGAGCTACCAAGTGCAGTGAGCACTGAAGTGTAAAATAGTCTGGATAACTGATATTCACTCACATCATAAATCACAGACAGCATCCACCTAAATTTAGATCTACCGTGTACAATGCAAGCAGTCTTTGCCCATTACCTATCACTCACTGATTTCTGTTTAGAATGGAGAAATCAGCTACCAGAACTTTCTGGAAAATGTGCAGCTCCCGACTAATTGCATTCATGTCAGATGAACTGAAAGCACTATTTAATAAGCTACAAATAGCTGTGCCATTTTGTGGAAGATAGTTGATAGGCTACTTAACTTTGATACATATTTTTATTTTATTGATTCTCGATTGGGAGCACCTACAATTGTTGGTCAGGGGTATGTAGGAGTGCGCATTAACAGAATCATGATCCTGCGCATACACACAAATTAGAAAGCCAGCGGGTTTCTAGAGATTGCATCAGCCGCAGATCCTTGAAGCTGGGTAGGGCTGGCATGACAGCAGGGGAGTGGCTTCCCATTGGAAGTGCTGTTTGGTATTGCAGTGAAGACTGGCAGTCACAGGGGGAGAAAACACGTCCAACTGAAACTGCTCGTCCTTCATGTGATCAGCAGAGAGTGCTTCCAATGGGAATTCACTGCCACTGCTAAGCAGTTCCTGTGGGTGGCAAATATTACTTGGCAGCTGCAACCCTGCAACCGCTAAGTAAAATCCACCACTAGTCGGGAGTCATTATCTTGACAAGTTTTTATCATATCACTATCAATTGACACTGGGGACCAATTGTAATAGCCAGCTAGGTATGATCATCAGTAAGATTTTGTCTATACTCTTTGATCTTCTTCCATCCACAGTTCACAGATTGTCAATCATATTAAAATCTGCAGACTGTTAAAGTCATTTCTAGTACTTGTGTTCCTATTAGAATTTAATTGTTGATTTTGAGAAATGTTTTAGATTGTTGTTCAGATAAAATATCCAACCTCATTTTATCTTCAATTTATTCATTATCATTCATTATCTAAGATTTGTTGTCATCTGTCCACATCACTTTTTTCCAAAAACTTCCTGGCTCATCTACTGTAGGTATTCATACACCAGACCAGAGGAAGTGAGTGACAGGGAGGATGTGCCAAAGGTAGAGATGATGAAGGAGCAGTTGCATAGGTATAAAGTGAACCAAAAAATGACTGCGGAAAATAAATCACACAGCTTGGGCTCTTATGATTTGCGGTTTATTTAGCTGGTTTTAGTATAAAGTTTTTAGCTGAGAAGGGTTATATGACATGGTTGTTGGGTATCCAATAGGATTTAAGGAGAGGAATAAGCAGAGGTTATATATGTTTAAGGGGATAAGTTAACTTCCACTATGTTCCTGTGCAGTTTCAGTTTTTCCTCCCGATCATTGGTTGTTGTTTTGTGTAATTTTCTTTGTGCCTGTTTTCAGATATGTGTGTGGTGCGGTACTGATGGAAAAGTATCATCATCAGCTGATACATGTGGCACAGGAGGCTGTTGCAGAGAACTCTGAACAGTACATTTGGGGCCTGGCACACTCATGTTTTGGAACTCCTCATCACTTACCATTACCAGTAGGGACATGCCATTGGCTTATCCCCCTTGTGTCTCTCCAGACTCATCACCCCATCTCTCCAGCCTCATTCTCTCATGTGTCTCTGTATCTCTCCAGTCTCACAATTGTCTTTGTTGCCCCAGCTTAATCTCTCTGTCAGCTTAAACTCTATGTTTCTTGTGTCTCCAGCCTCCCCTCCCCTGTGTCTCTCCATGTCCAGCCATCACCTTACTGATGTGTCCCACTACATCTTTGTTGTGTACATGGCAAATCGCATCACATGGCGCGAGGCATCTGCCCGCAAGCAAAAACAAGCACTGTGGGCCTGATTCAGACCCAGTCGCAAGCGCTGTGCGCTCACAACCAGGTCGATGGTGGACCAGTGCGCTTGCGAGAGACCCGGAGAGCGACGGGCACTCCGTCCCTCCAGGTCTCGCAAAAAAAGGGGGCGTGCTTCTGATATTGAGTGACAGCACACCCCCTTTGGTGGGCGGGCCAGGGGAGTGGCTGCCCAAACGGAGGCGTTCCCATGTGAACACCTCCGTTTGGGGGCGGCCCCACGAGTGATGTCAGTGGGAGAGATTTCGGCTCTGTTAGAGCCTAAATCTCTCTGGGGCTTGTGGTAATGAGACCCTACCACAAGATGGTCTTGACCATCGTGACCATCTTCCTGGCCGCTCGCTATAGCTGTGGGTGGTCACCCACAGCTATGCGATCGGCCAGGAGGCCGTTCTAGAAAAAAAAAAGACCGGCCCTGATTCAGAGCGAGCGCTCTGTCAGAGCATCCAGCTCTCAATCAGGGCCTGTGTTCACACCTGTGACTCAGTAGGATTGCATGGTGCTATCGCAGAGCGCACCATAACGTACACTGCTGTGGGTAATCACATGGCACAATGCATGAACACCTTTGTAGCGTGATTGCCAAGGATATAAGAGGACACACCTTTATCTCTTCTGTGTCTCTTAGCCTCATCCCCATGTGTCTCCCTTTTCTCTCTGCTGCATCTCTCCTATTTATCTATGCCTCATCCTCCCCTGTATTTCTATGCCAAATCACTACTATGTCTCTCAGGGCCTGATTCAGAGCCGGATGCAATCAGCTGTTTGCCCGCAGTAGGTACTACCGTCCAAATGTCAAACCAAGCGCTCGCACGTGTGTTTGCTCGTAGCGAGTCTTCCGCCCCATATTTCCACAACCCCTCCTCTAGCTAACAAGCGTCCGAAATAGCGAGCGCACTACTCGTTTTTTGATTAAGTGTTTGCTCGCACAAGTACGACTGGAAGTAGGCCAGTCATTTGTCGATTGCCTTGTTTCTCCTTCGTCAAACATCCGTGAATCGATCGGTGCAAATCATTACCTTAATTTACTTAATTGTTGGTCGAATGTTTTCATTCTTGTTTCTTTTTTGAATGTCAATAAACTTTATTGTTTGTTTTGTGTTCATTTTGGTCTGTAGAATCCGTCCGCTTTTAACGGCAAACTTGTTTTTTTTCAATCCAAAGGCTGTTTGTTTGGTTTTTAATAGCTTTTATTTTGGTTTATAATTTAGAAATTGTTTTATTTCCGGCTTGTTGCTAATGCATCCAAATGCAGCAAGCCAATCCTAAGTCACAATATATTTTTAGGGGTTGTTCACATGACTCACACATTAACCAACAGAATTCTTCATGTTATTTATGAAAGTAAATTAGCCAATCAAAATTTAGGGGTCCCTGTAATAAAACTGATTAGTGTAAAAAAAAAACCATTGCCATCATGAGAGCCTTTGCTTTTACACGGCGTGAGCTGCTGGTGCTCACTGAAGTGCTGGATCGGCGAATAACTGACATGCCGCCCCCCGTCACCAACCAACGCAAGTGTCGGGCATACGCAGAGGTGCGGCGCAGGCTGTGGGCATTGGGATTTCGGAGGACCATCAACCAATTAGAGTGCCGGTGGTCGGATTTACGCCGCCGGTCCCCACACCTGCTTGCACACCTTCGGATGAGGATCCGTCGGCGTAAGTGGATATTTGAATGTTTATATATCTATGACAATCTGTTGTTACTTTTTGTCTTTGCTAATGTAAATTTGCATTAATGCGTGTGCATGTGTGCAGTATGCATTTTTTTCGGGATAAATGAGACCTTGTTAATGTTGTTGATTTTTAATTATTATTTTCTTTTGGGTTAAAGTTTTACATTTTAAATGTTTTTTGGTATACATATTTGCTAATATTACAAACTATACATCATTTAGGTCAGGAGCGGATCCATAGATGGAGGCGAAGGCCTGCCCGACCCCTCTCCCCAACTCCCACCATCTCCTCCCCTGCCCACTCCTCCCAAATTTCTCCACCCTCCCCTGACCTGGACATCCCTATTTCCCTTCCCTCTCCTGCTCCCCAAATCCAAATAACCCCTTCCTCCCCTGTCCTACACATCCACATTCCCACACCCTCCCCTGATGCACCCACTCCTGATTCCACTCCCTCCCCTTTATCCCCACCGGACATTTCCCCACCTTCTTCGGCCATCCACTGGCCCACTTCTTCCGAGGAAGAGGATCTGGGCCAACCTGGCCCTGAACCTGCAGGTATTTTGTATTTCATGTTTGCAATTATTTTGTTAAAATGTGCCCTATATGCATACACTGTGGTATCCCTGCTTACAATCTAAAGGCAGTCCAATGTTGTTGTTTTTTTATTTTGGGATAAAGCATCTTTTTTTTTCTTATCGGTGCTAATTTTTGATAAATTTTGGCCCAAATTTAATGTTTCATTTTTATTTTTTTTGTTTTTTTTTTAAGTTTTTGGAGTTTGTTTACCTAAATTTTGGCCAAATTTATTCATGTTTCATAACAAAATAAACTTTAAAATAGCCACATATGCCAGAGCCAAATACAAGTTTCATTGTGCTTTTTTAAATTTCTAGACTAAAATCAATATAAAAATTGTGTAAGGATTATTTTAGATTCCAAAGTGATTGTTCAAACCACTATTCTCATGTTCATGTTTTGTTAAATTGTTTTTTGTGCCAATTGGTAATTTAGGCAAATTCATGTGACCACTATATTTTAGCACAAAAATTAGCATGGTATGTAAACTTTTTTGATTTGTAAATCATACTGTTTTTCTTTTAAAAATTCACATTTAATTAAAACACAATTTTGTCTTTCAACAGACCCAAGGAGGCGGGATCAGGCAATTTTGGCCCATATAATGGCGATGAGAGGCCATTTGGTCCAGCTGCTGGTCTCAATGGACCATTTAATTGTTTTTTTGCGCAATTACATTTTTTTAGATTTGATTTTGTTAATAAAAGGTGTTTATTTAAACAAATCTCATTTATTGACTCAAACATTAATTCACAAGGTCAATCAATCTTTTTTTTTTTAAACATTTGGGTTTTTGGAATTTGCATATGAAAATGTAAACAATGTGCCAGACTAAAGTTTTGGAGTAATTATTCTTAAAAAATTTAAAATTAAAAAACAAAGAGTGGTTTCCAAGAATTTAAAGACATATTTTGTCATTCAAATAATTGGGACAATTGACATTAACTCCATAATGTTTCGCTAAAATACCCTTATGTAATTATTTAATTTATTATAAATTATCCATGAAACTCCCAAAATAGGAAAATAAAGAGGAAAAAAGGTAGGGCAAACTATGCAAACATGTTGTTAATTGTTATTTTGTTTAAAAAATAAAAAAAATAAAAATTCAAAATTCATTTGCTGGTTTTTCATGTAAAAAAAAACGATTAAAAATAAAATTTGTTTATTGCACATTCTCACAACACAAAAAAAATACACACAAATATTTGAATAAAAAAATCAAGAACTGGTTGAAGATAGTGCATGCCAACATGTTGTCCCAAATCAGGTAAGAGACACATTTGTCCAGGTGTAAAGGTCATATGTGAGTCATTAATGTTACAGGCATTCATTTTCAGGAAGTAAGAAGGTTGTTGTTTGGATTTTGCAAAAAAAAAAAAAAAAAAAAGGTTAAACTTCAAAACATAGGATAGTAAACACACATAATTTTCATTAGTCACAATGTCAACAAATGTAAAAAAAAGGAAAATCAAATTCCTGAAAAAGCATGTAACTACCTCATCACGTATGGCCCCCCCCTGACACTCTCCTTCGAACAACCTCGGGGGGGGCATCCTCAGGCAAGGCATCCTCTGGCTGCATTGGGACACCACTCCTTATGGCAATGTTGTGAAATATCCCACACAGGACCACAATTTTGGAAACCATAACCGGCAAATACATGAGGTCACCACCAGAGCGGTGGAGGCATTGAAATCGGCCTTTTAAAAGGCCAATACAATGCTCCACCACCTGCCTGGTGGCAGTAAGTGTGGAATTATATTGACTTTGTGGCCCTGGTGTAGGAACCAAATAAGGAGTGAGCAGCCAGGACGTGCAAGGGTAACCACTGTCTCTGGTGAAAATAAAAAAACATTCAGTACCATTTCTAAGTCAACAGTGTTTGCTTTAAAAATTAGGGGTCCCACTTACCCAGAAGCCATGCATCACCATCTTGTAGGTTGTTTAATTTGTGCCAAAGCCCTGATTGCCGGATGACAAATGAATCATGTGCACTTCCTGGAAATTTGGCATTCAGGGACAGGATCTGGAGGGAGGCATCACATACCACCATTACATTCATTGAATGGAAATGTTTGCGGTTCCTAAATATTGCCTCCAGCGCTGCTGGAGGCTGAAGTGGTATGTGAGTGCCGTCCACAACCCCTATGATGTGTGGGAAGCCTGCAATTTCGAAAAATTTCTGCTTCACCACATTAAGGGACCCCATAACCAATGGCATATTAATAAAATGATGGAGGTGCTTAAAGAGTGCATGCATTACCGCCCTCAGGATCCTTGAAAAGGAGGATTGGGAAATGCCCGCAATGATCCCAACTGTGGTCTGGAAGGATCCTGAGGCGCAAATATGTAACACTGACATTAACTGCGTAAGTTGTGGTATTGCTGTTGAATTGTTAATTTGCCTTTCCAGATCACTCTCTATTAATGAATGAGTGTCTAGGATGATTTGTGGTGTTAGGCGATAACGCCGTAAAACCACATCATCAGGCATTCCAAAAAGGGCGACACATGTTCTAAATATCTGGGGCCTTGCACGCCTACGATTCCTACGCCTAGGAGGATGTTCAGGTTGGTTGGAGTCGTGGACCATCGCCACTATAATTCACCCAAATCAATCTGAAATGTTAGACAATGTAGTTATTTAAACAACATTTAAAAATGTGAAAATATACTTATCTTTTTTACACATTAAGAAGAATCTTACAGGGTCAAGCAGTGACATCTTCAAGTAAACGTACGAATTAGATTTACCATAAATAATGTTAAAATTAACACAAAATAAAGACAGGCTAAGGCAAAAATATAAAGAATGCATGCACTACATAGATGATGTTGTTATTCTTGGATTTTCATCGAAAATTAAAATGTGCGCTAAAGCCACAGACAGAAGATGTGCAAAATATACGCAATAGAGGTTACAAAATACTGCTAAATGGTATGCTAACGCCACAGACAGGAGATGTGCAAAATATATGCAAAAGGGGTATCAAAATACCGCTAAATGGTACGCTAACGCCACAGACAGGAAATGTGCAAAATATACGCAATAGAGGTTACAAAATACAGCTAAATGGTATGCTAACGCCACAGACAGGAGATGTGCAAAATATACGCAATACATTTTGCATTTTTGATGGCCAAAAAAACATTTGGCCAAAAAAAAAAATATATATCTGCATAGTGTGACCCCTTAAAAAAACATGATACATTTTTAAAAAAAACAGGGTCTAATGTATGTCAAGAAACACCTACCGCACAAAGACGATCACCAAAAAATAAACGCAGTCCACAACACGAAAGGAGAAAAAAAAATAAAATAACTAAAATTTTAAAAAAACACGTATTAACATTAAAAAAAGTAAAAAAAAATGCAAGTTTAAATCGACCCAAAAAGCGACCCATAAAACTTACCTCAACACCAAAAAAAAAGCTTAGTAAAAAAACACAAAAATGCGAAAAAAAAAAAAAAAAATCCAACCAACTACTTCACAAACCACTACTCCGCAATAATGACAACCTCCAACCACTTCAATCAACCCACCCCAAAACAAGGCCACAAAAGAGCCTTAAATAGACCGAACTTTCCCGCTCAAATCAATCTATAAAAATGTCACGAGAGGCCACAATGGGTCTGCTGAATTCAAGGGTTTAATCATGTCCACTGAACAGCAGCAAAGCCAAAATCCAGGACCTCACAGTAAGTAGCTCCAAAATTAAAGTTACCACACAAATTAAAAAAACATTTTTTTTTTAAAGGTGTTGAGACTGACAATGAGGAGGCTGCGGGGCTTACTACCCAGGCCAGGGCCAAACGAAAAGACAGCCGCAATTCACAAGAAAGGAGATGGAGGCTTTGGTGCAAAAGTGCGTTGATAACTTGGCACAGGCACCCCAAAATGTTTGTGCAACCCAGAGATGGAAACTGTGGGAGGAAATAGCCAGTGCTTTCAATGGGGTTGGTGATTTTATCCATTCAACCAAAGAGGTCAAACGCCGCTACGTAAATGCTGTAACCTATTTCCAAAATTCAAAAAACTTAGTTAAAAAATAAACCATACATTTTTAAACAACAGATTGAGCGACTTCAAATATCGGCTAAAACAAAAAATGGCTGATAGGGCTAGGCATGCAGGGGGGACAGGTGGTGTGCCAACCCCTGTGTCATTGGAGTTGACAGATTTGGAGGAGCTGGCACAGGGGTGTGCAGGAAGAGGAGGTGTTTGGCGTGTCCAACATGGACACAGACATGCCAGACTTTGCGGCTCCACATGTTGCTGCAGGTAAATTAGTTATAAATGTTTGAAAAACTTGTTTAAATACAAAGACAAATGTACTAATATTTTTATGATCTCTTTTTTTCACACAGGCACAGAAGAGGATGAGTCTGCTCCAGAACTGAGGTTTGGCTGCAGTAGATCTGCTGGCTCCACAGGGGAGGAAGCAGTATTTCCAGCTGGGGACCCTGTGGCGGACAGTCCAGGGCCTTCCCCCTCGCAGGCAGTGGCCCTTCTCACAGATCTCAATGATAAAACGGATAAAAACACAGAGATTCTGATGAGGATGGACGCCAATCTGCTATGGGTGGCGGACGCCCTGGAGGCAAATGCTGCAGCCAATGTTAGAATAGCTAATGCCCTGGAGCAACTCGTCCACCTGCGCATGTTGGAGCCGGCCTCCCTTCCTGCTGTAACATCAGGGTCCTCCACCGCAACATCGGCCATCCCTACAAATGTGCCTAGCCCTATGCCTAGCCCAGAAGAAACACCAGCTACCTCTGCCCAGGCACACCGTACAACCAGACAGACAAAGTCATGCTCCCTCCAACATCAAGCCAAGCGGGGGAGAAGGCATTGACAGCACTGGCTAATTTCCCCAAATTCCATCTCTGTGTTTGCCCCATATTTTTGCTACACCAAACCTCCCTCTCCTTTCTTGTGAATTGATTTTTTTTTAACATTACTTTATTTTTGGGATGTAAAAAATAAAAAAAATTGGCTGAAAAAAAAGCCACATTTCTAACAAAATGTGAACATTTAATTTTTGAAAAATAGAAATCCCTAAAAAAAATGTGTGTCAAATTCATTAGCAAATGGCTAAAAGGGACTGTAACAAATATACTTAAATACATAACAAAGGTCATATAACTAAAATGTTTAAATCCAAAAAACATAAGGTAACAGGTAGGTAAACAATAACACAAGCAAAGCAATTAGTAGCTGATTGTCTTTCTGTATTGTAACCAAAATGTAAAAAAAAAATATACATAAGAAAAAAATGTGTTGGGCTTTTTAAAAACAAAATAAATCTGCCAACAACATGCGTACAGAATATAGCAAAAAAATCAAGCATTTTAACCTTTATTTAAACATTTATTTTGTGATTGCTGGATTGCTGTGATTACAAAACACAAACAAATAGGAACACAACATGCGTTTCAAATTTAGCTAATAAATCATGGCCATTGAAAATCACCTTCTCGCAAGTGATCCAATTATTAGGTGATTGGTCTTGTGCCTTGTAAAGGAGAAGAGCAAAACATCGATTCGCTAAGGGAGCTACGAAGAGACCATCGTCTTTGCGAGATCCAATACCCTACCACAAGCTGAACGAGCAGTCATAATGGAAACTGGATCACACAGTGACGTATCCAAAATAGCGTCCAAATTGGACGTTCGCACAAGATAATACATGTACGCCCAAAAACGGCTTGCCACGCCTGCGTTCTCTCATCTCCACCCCCGTTACCACCCATAAACGGAACATTCTGTCAATCAAATGACATAGGTCACTTCCTGTTCGCTGTGTATACATGCGAACGAAAAATTACCGCAATGATCCGGCCGCAAATGCGCAATGAGAACCGGACGCATGCGTGGTTTAAAACAATCGAATGCGTACGAGCGAACGGCTGATTGCGTCCGGCTCTGAATCAGGCCCTCAGCCTCATTCCCTGCCCTGTATCTCTCAGCCTCAATTTCTCATTTCTCTCAGCACCATCCTCCCTGTGTCTCTCAGCCCCACGGCCCAGCATCATTATCACCCCTCATGTGTCTCAGCCCCATCATCCTGTGTCTCTACAGTATATTGTTAAAGATAAATTAAAACATTAGTCGAATAAATCAATATGAATTGCTTATAAATTGTTTTTCGTGTGTTATGTAATCAAAATTCACCAGGACAAGTGATTGTATGTTACCGCAAATGCAGTCATGTATAATTGCTTCATAATGGTGAAATGTAACCAATTTATTTGTCTTATTAATATCACTGTTTCATCATATTCCCATAGAAACTCACTGTACAATAGGATATACATAGGCATTGCTGTTGGCAGGGCTTCCATTCATCTAAGAGGTCTGCGGACAATGAGAGTTGCTCTCCTTTTGACTCAATAACAACCAATACTAATGCAATACTAACTTTAGACATTAAAAATACTATATACATGTACTGAGTCTTTGTTCAGATTCAACAATATTGTGAGATGTCAAACATTGTTTAGTGCCTCTCATGATTCTAAATTCAACATTGCATTGGTTAGTAAACAAATCTCATTGTCCATGTCTGTGCTAGATCTACTAGTTCAGTGGTTCTCAAACTCGGTCCTCAGGACCCCAAACAGGTCACGTTTTGCAGGTCTCCTGGCAGGTGCACAGGTGTATTCATTACTCACTGACACATTTTATAAGATCCACAGATGGAGTTAATTATTTCACCTGTAATTCTGTGAGACCTGGAAAACATGCACCGTGTGGGGTCCTGAAGACCGAGTTTGAGAACCTGTGCACTAGTTCTTAACCTAAACTCAACATTGTAACAATGACCATTGTCCATGTAGGTACTAGAACTAATGTAGAATTACAAACAAGCCTTCTGTCTAAGGTTGGAAAATCTTAGCCTTGTGCTGGAGAGTCCTGATTTCAACAAACAGAATTTAACCATCAATTAACCACTGTGTTCTTGAAAGGTCCTGGCCCCCTGACCTATATGAGACTGACCTGTGTACTTGAAACCTGATGTTTGCAATGGTGTTATTTACGACTCTATCCCTGTGTATATATTCCAATTTTTACTTTTTACTATCTGATGTTAGAAAATCAAATATCCCGCTTTGTGAGTTGTGAATTTGCTGAAAGGAACTTGGGACAGTGTATTGTTATTGCTCTTGCGTAGGGACACATGTAAGATCATTGATGCATAGGGACGCATGCATAGACAAATTCACATTTCTATAACTTTGTAAACGCTCAAGTTTTACTCTTTAATTGAGGTTGCCATGGTAACAAACTTTTTGTATAGTGATTTACTTGCTTGTTGTAAATTAATATTGAAAGTACCAACAAGAGATTTAGTAACCCATCATATTAAAGTCTATGGTCAATTTTGTTTTGTGAATTGAATAGCGAATGAGGTTTTTGAGTGTGCTGTTTGAATTGTGCGCTATCTGTTTTGCATTCTGAACTTGTGCACTGGTTTTACGGTGTCCATATAGAGGTGATAGGGATAGGTAGTGTTAGATAAGTGCAAGGAACCTGTCAAACTTTCCTGAATAATCTGGGGTGGGGGTCATCTAGGGTATGACAGTGTAGGTTAGTTGAACATATTACAACTGTGCATATGGAATGCATTCAAGAGGTGAAGCCAGCAACACAGCCTGAAATATTGAGGCTGGCCAGTCTGTTTTGAGATGTCAGGAGAAGTGGGCCCCATGGAAGCACAGATGTGGTTAGAATCGATATTGGTCAATATTTAAAAGATACAGCACCAGCATTCTCTGTAAAATCTACCTCCTCATTTTGACTATAGCTGCTGGGGGAAGAAATCCAGTAAGGCAGCCATGGGATGTAGACTCACCCATCATGGGACACTTTGACACCTGCAAAGATCAATAGCTCTCCTACGAGGGCGAGTATTAGGTAGCCAGTAGGCTCAGCAATGTATATTATGGACACAAAATATGGATGCAACACAATTGTATAAACAAAGGAGTGGGTGTCAATCATCAAAGAGTGAGTGAGATCATTCCCGTTTGTTGGTATATTTAATTAACATATTTTAAATGTTAGTGTTATAAACTGTTGATAGAAATCTAGAAAACAAAGGTTCAAGCAAATTAAAAGATTGGAACTGTGGCAGCATGAGGGCTAAGTATTGAGAGCTCCAGTAGGTTAAGTACTCAGAAATGTGATTCTATAGTTATGCCATTAAACCCTGTTTGTATTGAACCTGCAATTACCAATGCATCACTGCTAACTTGTACCCTATAATCCTTCAAATTGTCAGAAATAAAAGCAGGGAAAAGAAGATGACCTCTTCCTTGTGGCTGCTATTCCCCACGTTCTGCAATCCCAAGATAGTCAACCAGGGCACAGGGGAGGAACAAGGAATGAGCAAGATGCTAAGCCCAACTGCCATGGTTGACACTAAGGGTAAAAGCACATCTGTGTTAGGTACTCAAAAGATGGCTAAATGCAGGGAGGTGATGAAAGTAACAGAAGCATTAGAATTACCCATTTCTGACCCAGAAGGCAAGCAGATAGTAGATTACACCCTATGCATACCGTAGCTGTTCCTAATGATCAGGATGATAAGGATGAGGTGATACCAGTTAGGAAAGTGTCCATGTATTTTGCCTGGATTAGAGCTGAGCTGTCTATAATTTCATACTTTCCAAATCCTAGAAAAGATTTGATGAAATTACAGAAATTACTTAAAGACCTGGTTCAGGGCTTGTCTTCCTGAAATTACTTATGTTCCCAAATTTACTAAAGAAGCTAATTAGAGGAATACATTGCCCTGACCAATTAAATTAATTAAATTATTATAGAACATATAATTACTCAATTTGCCACTGCATTCCAGTAATTAAAAACTGGCATAAAATATTTGCAATACAATAAAAGAAGCATGAGAGGGCAGCTGAGTAATTAAATGACTAGGTAAATGGAAATTATGGACATTGGGATTAATGGGAAGTTTCTGAGACTGTATTAATAGATGAACTCAAACAAGCAATTAAGGTTAGAGTTCAGATATATATCCCAACTGGAGAGGAATCTGCAGTTAATCACAACCAAAATATTATTAAGAGAAAAAAGCAAATTTTATGGAGGTATGTAACAGCTAAAGTGATCAAAATTTTGGTTGGGCAAAGCACACCATAGCACACGTCCACATACACCCATAGGTGTATGCTACAAATGTAGAAAACAGGGACAAATAGCTAGATATTGCACATAACATCAGGCGAAAGGGAGATACGGTGACATGCAAGTACACATAGTTAGGATGATGGGAGGATAATTTATAACAAGTATAATATGGCTTCACAAAACACAAACTTCAAGTTGGTGATCATATTTTGCATGCCCCAGACAGTGATGTTGTGCATGACCAGGAAAATGACGCAACAAAACAAGTTTGAGCATACACTATGACTGACTCTGTGCATGCCCACCATATGGATAGACTAGAACAGGGAAGGTTTAACCAATGAGTATTAGACCACAACCGTAAGCTACTATCAGTTCAGTTACTTAGTTGGTCTGATAAGGAGCCACATGTGGAAATTGAAATTGCATGGAGTAAACACATTTTGCATGTAAATAAGGGGGTGGCCAGTTAAGCTTTAACCTCTCCCTTTAATTTGAATCAATTAATTTTTTTATTGTAACATCAGTGAACCTTTACCCTTTTACTGCACAAGCAAAAGTTACCATTGTCTCCTTCAGATTTAAAATTAATTTCTCCTTGCAGCAGCAGCTCCTACTAACCTTCTTGGCTGAGAGTTGTTCTGCAAAGTACGATGCATTATATGCTATACTCCTGAAGGATTGATCTTAGATATACCAGAAAATAATGACCAGGAAGTTCAGGATGTATTGATAAACCCAGAAAGACTAGCAGTACATCTACCTGTAATAGACTCAGTTACATCCCGGGAAAGTAAAATACTTAGGACACTGTCTTAACCCAAGGACTATGACACATGACACCTGACAGAGTACAGACCATACTAGACATGACCCTTTCACAAAAATCAGCAGCAAGTGTTAACAATTCTGGGGATGTGTTGGTTTTATAGGCAATGGATCCCAGGTTTCTCTATTCTGGTTCTACCATTGCAGGAGCCAGTGTCCTCTACTGAGACTGATTGAGTGCAACACATTGAAGATTCTAAACAGGCTTTCCCAATTACTCAACACAATCTCCAGCTTTGGGAATACCACAAATTGAAAAGCTATTTGACCTATCCTGTATGGAAAGTGCTGCTTGTGCGGCAGGAGTCCTCAAACAATGACATACAGATGGTAAAAGACCCATAACCTATTACGATGCACAAATAGATACAATACAGGACAGTAGCAAAAGATGCTCTTCTAATAGAGAAGAGCAAGAATGTAGTATTGGGTCATGATTTGAAGCTCCACACACCTCACACAGTAACTTCACTTTTCAATTCAGCACAAACAAGGCATGTCTCATCTGCTAGATACACCAAGTGGTACACCTTATGGCGCCAGCAAACATTACTATCAAAATATGCAACAGGCTGAATCCCATGAAATTCCTACTTCACAGTATGTGCCAGATAAGTCAAAAAGTGTAGAGGGTGAGGATGGAAATTTAGAAATTTAATAGTCTCCCCAGTTCCCTCCATCTGCAAGCTCAGTTGCTTCTCACCTGCCACATTATTCTATGGCAATGCCATGGGGTACGTCATCCTCCTGTTAGTGCTTACCATGTTATAGAGGAAGGTAAGGGTTCTTGAAGAGGGGCTTCAGTAAGTGGGGAGCTTAGTACTCACCCACGCAGGGCTCCAATTAGGTGCAGGTGCAGGACACAGCAGGCAGAGAAGGGTGACATTCCAAAAACATATAGTACTGGTAGGTTTACAAAAAGCTAACCCTAGTGTTTATGAGTGTGTGCTACAGTACTGTATATAACTAATCAATAATAATAAGTAGAAGAGCTGCACATGATAATGAGTCAATTACTTTGAAGGGACAGTATAAATTATTTTTGGCATTGCAGGGGTACTATTTATTACATTTATTATGGGGGGTCACACTATTAAGTGAAAGTGGCCAAGGCACTGTCACCCTTGTGCATGCTGGTGTTTGTAGGAGATGTAGTCAAGAAGCTGGCGGTCGAAATGCCAACCGCCGGCATCCCGACTGTCAAATCCTGACATTGGACTAATGATAGGTGTCGACATCCCGATGCCTATCATTATCCACCCCAAAAAATCCTAACGCCTGGCATACTGAATGAAGGTAGGCCAGGCATCGCAAGCGGTAAGCCGGCGGGGGGGTGGAGGGTTAGGTTTAGGGGCTCCCAGGGGGACTTAGGGTTAGGCACCCCTCCGTGAGGGTTAGGGTTAGACTAGGGGAAGGGGTTAGCTTTAGGCACTCCCAGGGGAGGTTAAGGTTAGGCACCCCCTGGGAGGGTTAGGTTTAGATTGTGGGGAGGGGGGGTTAGGTTTAGGCACCCCTGGGGGGAGGTTAGGGCTAGGCACTATGGGGGGAGATTAGGGTTAGGCACCCATAAGGGAGGGTTAGGGGGGGAGGGGTAGGGATAGCCTACTTACCTGCCCTGACAGGATCTGCACTGTTCGGGCTGCCGGCATCGGGATTTGAACTGCCGGGCTCACATCTGGCGGTCATTCATACTGATCCCCATTTCAATATGTTAAATATGTGGTTTTCAAATGTGAAAACTCAAAGTACATCCAATGCCTGGTGGTTTCAAATTCCTATATTACATGTGGCTTATGCCAAAACACCTTGTAAAACTGGATGGGTAACCTCCAAGTTGACACTACATTGGGTAATACTTATGCATGCTGGTACTACAAACGGGATCAGTATTAATGACCACCGGACGCGAGCTTTTGAATGTAAATGTGCCACATCTAACTGGGGGGGGTCGGGGGTACTGTGTGGACTTTTATAGTCTTTGATAAATGTGAGCTACAGTAGGTGCATAAATTAACTAGAGGTGGGAATTTCACATTTATGGGAATGTCCCTGATTTATCCAGTGATAACATTACCTTTTTGTAAAATAAAATATAATAACATCTACGGAAAATATGCACAATAACTCTAATCTAAAAGGTATTATCACAGATATTTAAAGGTAATTTACTAAATACAAAATTAGTAGATGACCAATATATAACTGTGTGAATGCGCCAAATTGTATGCGATTCAGTTTTAAAATGTGCATGGTGGAATGTGTAAAAACATAACTTCAAAGTTCATCCTACTACCACTTAATGACCACTCTCTTTAATAATTTGATCATTTCCATTTTTCTGCTAAAAATGTCTAAATTCACTACCATTTATGTCTTAATTTTATCATAAGACCATAGATGACCTCCTCCTGTGGGTTGAACAGCCTAAGGAGTTCTGCACTGTTTCGGGCCTGGTTCTGAAATTTAAGGTCACTAAAACCTATACAACAGTGGGTCTTTTAGAATCTGGCATGGTCCCCTCAAACTATCTTGGTGGCCAGTAACTCCCTATTTGACTTAATGCTAGACTAGGGCAACATGTTTACTTGAAAATTAAATATTTTGATGTACTGTAGACAACATATCTTCCCACTCCCCTCTTCCCCTCCCTGCCTCTTTCCCTTGTGTCTTGTATTTTATTTTTACTAGTGTTGACTCCTCTGTACAGCTATGTAATGTTTTACTAGTTTTGGTGTCTGTTCTTGACTGCACTCTCAATGTTCCCTATATTACATGTCTATTATACATTTGTCTGTCACTATTACTAAATTTGCTGGTTTTGACATGTACTTGTTCAAAATTCAATAAAAATATACAAGAGTGAGCGGAACGCAGGACTGTTTACATAATATGTGTCACTTTGTGTTTTTTGGTTAACATCCAACTGGAAAGGCATATTGTATAACCATAAATATGTCTGTCATGTTGATGTCTATTGTAATGAATAAATAGAGGAATGGAATTTAAGAACAAAAACAAATCCTTGCTGCCCTATGGTAATTTTCAATGGGTTATACTGATACCCCTAATACAATACAATTAAAATCAATGAAAATAGCTCTTGGAAACTTGATAAGACAGATATAAATGTAAACAACCTTATTAAGAAAATACATATTTTTCTCCATACAACGGAAACACATGTTAAAAGAAAAGAAAAACAATGTATATAGTGAAGTACACTTTAGAAATACTGTATAACTTTCTTTGTGAAACAATGGGGACACAATAAACAAAGTCCCTGGTCCAAGGAAGATCCCCAATAATTAACATAACAGTATATTCACTTCTACCTCTTATTATTGTACTTCTATAATGTTGCTGCAATGGTAAGGTATATAATCGTTGTCACATTCAGGGATAGGTGTTGTCCTTATATTACTCCACTTTGTAGTATGTTAGGTCAACAGTTCTCATGTCAAAATACATAAGGTATGAGAATGTCAATATATTCACATTGTCAATATGCAGCACACTGACATGCTTAGCATGTTCATAGTGACCATGTTGACATTCATCATGTCTACGCAGATGACATGTCAAAATGATAAAATGTTACTACTGATCTAACATCCCAGCATTCACTTACCTGGACCTGGCAGCAGCAGCATCTACAACACCATCTTCTGGGTCCCGGCAGTCATGTAGCCAGCAGTTCCAGCACAGACATCTGACTAATGGCAGTTCTGGTTATTATGTTCTCTAACCTTAATCCCTATTCCTAACTCTCCCACTAATGCCTAACCCTAACCCTTCCCAGCCAAACTCTAACCTCCCCCTAGTGCCCTACTCTAACCCTCTCGTGGCGCCTAGCACTAACCATCAGTAGTCTGAAAATGTTCACATTTGACATGGCTACATTTCAGATGTTAACATTGTGAACCTGTCAGATCTTGACATGTTGTCTGTCAATATGCTAAAACATGTCAACATTCTGTAGTACCCCGCTAAAAGGGTACTGTTGGGGGTCATGTAAAGCTCTTATCATGCCTAGATGGTACGTACCACTTTATGCAGGTTCTTGTGCCTCTATTGGTGCAGCAGAGAGGTAAGGAGGGTTTCAAGACACAAAGGGCTACAACAGTTGGTTCTGAGTAAGTTCCACTTTATTCAAGAAAACTATTTATCCAATTTGTTTGGATAACCACAGTCCCAATGACAGCTTCTCATCAATTCATTTGTTCAAACAATAAGCATTTACATATACTTCATACAAAGTAGTAATACATTAACAGATGCATCATCACCAGTATTTCAGCATATACCATAACATATAAATACTGTGTTCATAACACTAAACATATACTGTATATCCATACAAATATGAATAATTCAAAAGATGTCTGAAATTAGTAGCACTATAGTTAACAGTACAAAATATATTTAAATTACATTTCGCTTCTATAGAAATTGAGAGTACCCAATATCTTTGAGTCCAGCTGTGTCTTTAAAGGTGGTATACATATATAGTTGCTAATTGAATGCTCTTATGTCTGCTATTACACTGTATCTGACTCCCTTTGGATAATGCAGCATTATTCTGTCTCAGCTAGCAAGTAGGTTCTTTTTAATTAAGAGTCATTTTACTGAGAACTGCTCAGAGCTGTCTGCTTGGATGCAGTCTGCTGGGTTGCTATGATATAGTTAACAGTCTTGTTAAATAGAAAAAGCTGCACTTTGACCTACTGTTCAGTCTCTACGAATTGTGTAGTTTGTGAGGGTAACCTTTATGATCCACTTGTCACCTTAGGGTCTTCCCTCTGCAGACAGCCACACTCACTGTCTCCTTTTTACTAGTTTCTGGATAGGCATCAGTGCTAGGGACTCTGCTCTTCATCTCAGAGCTGGCTCTGGTGCACCAGGGAGTCCTTTAGCACAAGCAACTGCTGGACCGCTCATGGGGAACTCCCTCAGTAGGCAGAATGCAGGATGGGCTTGAGTGACAGACAGTGCTCAGAGCCACTCTCCACTGATATCAGATGGGATGGAATGTGCTCAGCTTCCTCTGTCAGCGCTGCTACTCTCCAGTTGGCCTGCCAGCATCCTCTGCACAAGTAGGCTAGTACACTGCCTCTCTTCTTACAGGGCTGTGCTCCCTCACACAGTGCTGCCTCAGCTCTCTTTGATCAACTTCCATTCTCCACTGTCACTGACCTTCCACCTGACATTGGTCATGTGACAAGATTCTAACCTCTTGAGCAGCTGCAGCGGTTGCTGTGAATTATGGTCTGCACAGTGTCAGATATAATAATTTGCATAGCGGGGTATTACATAATAGTGTAGACCAGCAGTCGCCAGGTGGCTCATGGCTGCAATGCAAGAAGCTCGCGGGGGCAGCGCGGCTGTAGTGCACCTACACAGAGTGGAGCAGCATGACAGGAGCTCGCCTTATGGTGAGTAGGGCAGCATGACGGGAGCTCATCTTATGGAGAGTGGGGCAGCGTGACGGTAGCATGCTTTATGGCAAGGTATGTAAGCCGCACATAGGAAATCATACGCAGCCAGCGGCAGTGCATGAGAGTCACAGCTAGCAGGCTCGCCGTCTATATAGTTAAGAAAAGAGCAGCACTGTCTGTGTGTTAGCAGTGCTGTCTATGTGTGTTACCAGCGCTGACTGTGTGCTGTTTATATTAGCAGCACTGACAGTGTCCACTGTCCCACCAGCCATAATACATCTGCTCTCAATAGGTACAGATTGGGCACTTTGAAAAGGGGGTGTGGGACCACTGCATAGTAAATCCTGCTCACCGCAGCTGCCTGCACAAATAATCCGGCAGCACCCTGCTCCCCACTGTCCATGAGCATCACAGTAGAGATCTGGCACTTTGAAGGGGTTGTGGGTCCTGTCCATTAACTGTATTCTGCCTGCACATATAATCCAGCAGCACTCTGCTCCCCACTGTCCATGAGCATCACAGTAGAGATCGGGCACTTTGAAGGGGTTGTTGGACCTGTCCATCAACTGTATTCTGCCTGCACAAATAATCCAGCAGCACCCTGCTCCCCACTGACCACTGTCCACGAGCATCATAATAGAGATCGGGCACTTTGAAAGGGTTGTGGGACCTCTACATCCACTGTGTTCTGCCTACACATATAATCCAGCAGCACCCTGCTCCCCACTGTCCACAAGCATCACAGTAGAGATTGGGCACTTTGAAGGGGTTGTGGGACCTGTCCATTAACTGTATTCTGCCTGCACAAATGATCCAGCAGCACTCTGCTCCCCACTGACCACTGTCCATGAGCATCACAGTAGAGATCGGGCACTTTGAAGGGGTTGTGGGACCTGTCCATCAACTGTTTTCTGCCTGCACAAATAATCCAGCAGCACTCTGCTCCCCACTGGCCACTGTCCATGAGCATCACAGTAGATATTGGGCACTTTGAAGGGGTTGTGGGACCTGTCCATTAACTGTATTCTGCCTGCACAAATAATCCAGCAGCACCCTGCTCCCCACTGACCACTGTCCACGAGCATCATAATAGAGATCGGGCACTTTGAAAGGGTTGTGGGACCTCTACATCCACTGTGTTCTGCCTGCACAAATAATCCAGCAGCACTCTAATCCCCACTGGCCACTCTCCACAAGCATCACAACTGAGCACATCAAAATGTTTTATTTTGACTATAGTACATTAGTGACTCTGTATTAGACATCAGTACTGTTCTTTCAGTTGTATTGTGTTGTTCAGTAAAATGAGTGGGAACAAAAAGCAAAAGACTTATTATTATCATTCTGAATGGGAAAATTATTATTTTTTCATAGAAGTTAGAGGTAAATGTGTTTGCTTATTGTGCAGCATAAGCTTTTCAGTGGGAAAAAAGTGTAATGTCGAAAGACACTTCAAAACCAACCATCCCAAAATTGATCAGGAATTCCCCATAAGAAGTAATTTAAGAAAATAAAAAGTGAAACAATTAAAAAATCAACTAACTGGGCAGCAATCTGCTTTCACTAAAATTAGGAACAAAAACACATCTGCCAATCTTGCTTCTTTTCAAGTGGCCCAAATAATAGCTAAGCACAAAAAACCATTTGAAGATGGAGAAATTATTAAAGAAGCTTTCTTGGAAACAGCAGATGCGTTATTTGAAAAATTTTAAAATAAATTGGACTTAATTTCCACCATAAAGAGTGCACCTCTCTCAGCCAATACTGTTATGAGGTGAGTCGAGGTTATGTCAGATGACTTTGTCAGTCAACTAAAATATGATCTGAATGAGTGCTGCTATTTTTCTGTCCAGCTGGATGAGTCCATTGACATATCACAGTTGGCTATATTTGTAAGGATGGTATTTAATAATTTTAGCGTTAAGGAAGAACTTTGAAAATAATTCTATTGAAAGAACGTACAAGAGGTGAAGACATTTTTCTTCAGAAAAAATCCCTCTTCACAAACTCATTTGTATTACCACAGATGGAGCTCCAGCATTAATTGTTAATAATGGACTTTTAGCACTGTGTAACAAAGACCCCAGCTTTCCGAAGTTTATAACATACCACTGCATTATTCACCAAAAGTCACTGTGTGCAAAGTTTCTAAAAGTAAACAAAATTATGAAGCTTATTATTAGAATTGTCAATCTAATTAGAGCCCATTCTCTCCAAAGATGGCTTTTTAAAGCTTTTGAAGAACTGGATTGCCAGTATGGGGATCTTTTGTTACATTCAGAAGTGCATTAGCTAAGCAAGGGCAAAGTCCTTCGCCGTTTCAGATAAGTCTTGCCTGCCATCATCTTATTTTTTGCAAGAATGTGGTGAAAACTTCCCTCAACTTAAAAAATCCTGAGTGGAAACAGAATTTTGCATTTTGGGTCGACATAAGTGAGAGACTAAATGAACTGAGGGCCTGATTCACACCCGCTCGCGAGCGCTGAGCGCTCGCAAGCGGGTCAAAGGTGCCCTAGTGTGCATGCGCATGATGGAGAGAGCTCCGTCGTGCGCATGTGCGAGACCCGAATAGCGACGGCCAAGCCGTCGCTATGGGTCTTGCAGCAAAGGGGGCGTGCTGTCGATGGTGGGCATGCCGGGGGCGTGGCTGCCCAGACGGAGGCATTCCCATGGTACGCCTACCGTCTGGGGCCGGCTCCACTGACATCACTAGTGCAGGAGCTGATTGGCTGACAATTTATCTCTGTTCAATTTCTCTCCATCCAAAGCTTAGTAAATAGACCTCTTTATCACTGTAATAATACACTGTTATTTTTCAATGAAAAATGTGGTTATTAGCCAGATTTTAGCTTTCAAAAATAAAATGTGGCTCTTCAAGACGTTTAATTTTTCTCAAGTAGCTCCCACCCCAATCAAGGTTGGAGACTACTGGTGTAGACATTGTGGTATCGACATTATGAATGTCAACATGGTAACTGTCACCCATGTGATCTTATCACATTACTCTGTATGGAGGAGAAAAAAAAAATATATAGTGTAACCATTTTTATAAAAAAAAATTGAATACTATACTAAATCACAATAATAATAATAGCAGTCATTAAATGTCCACCAGAAAGTGGTCAGACTCAAGGTAAACTATCTCAGGATACAGTCTATTTAGAGTCCCTGCATAGATGTAAAGCAGACGTCTCCCAATAGTTTATGGGCAAAAATTCCAGGCCAATAGCAGATCATCCACACTGATGCTCCAATTTTGGCGTGAAATCTATTTCAATTTTGAAACACTATATGAAGTTTTTTCTCTCCTCAATACATTATAGAGTAATATTAGGACAACACCAATCCTATAATGTGGGGATGATTATATGCCAGACCATTAGAACAACATTGTAAGAGTACACCCATAAGAGTCAGAAGTGAATTTACATTTGTGTGAACTATTGGGGAACTTCTTTGGATAAGGGACTTTGTTCTCTGTGTTTTACTAATACGCCTATCTTCCATTGTTTCACAAAGGGTGTTTTATTTCTAAGTTGTATTTCACTATACACATTTTTTCATTGCATAGAAAAAAATGATCTTCTTAAGAAGAAATAGGGTTGTTAAGTACATATATCTTCATCTCTTATAAAATATGTTGATGTATATTGCCTAGATTATTTATTCTATCAGGAAAAAAAATTCCAAGTCCCATTAATCTTGCTCTTAAATAGATTGCCAAAATTAATGCCCTAATCCTAACCAACCATTTTCAGTAGGCTTTGCGAATGCATGATGAACGACAAACTTAATGGATATGGTTATTGATCATATTAAAAGACACATGGCGGGCATGGAAGCAAGATGGTACTACAACATGAAGTGTACCAAATTTCATATTAAACACAATGCATCCAAACATCTTGGATTTGTTTGTTTGGATAATAGATTAAATAGTATTACATACATGAGGTTATTTTTAAAATATGTAACTGTTGACTTACAATGCTTTTGTTTGCATTGCCAGTAAAGCAGTGTAGTACTATTTAATTAGTTCAAACGTCTTTCTGATTTATCTTGTTGTTATATTATTACCTTCAGTGGGGCAAAATCAGGGGCATAACTGGAACTTTGTGGGCAACATTTTGAAAGTGTCATCAATGCTTTCTCGAGAGACACCTCTCTCCACAGTTGTTGTTTATATTATGCCTCTTGACAGTGCCCACAGTGTAATAAACACACAGTACCCCCACTTCACATTGGCGGACCACTGTTTACTGTTCTTCTCAACCTAGGCCACTTTCTTCTTCCCCTTTTGCTTGAACCTGCTGCATGAGATCAAATGAGAATTGATGGGCTATTAGAAAGGGGCCATGTACAAATTACCTACCATGAACTACTATAGTGTATTAAGCACTGCAGGTCCCTAGATTTTGCAGTAAATTATCCTACAGTAGTACAGAATAAGATTTTACAAACATGTTGAACAATGGATATACAGAATAAAGCAGAAGATAAGCTTTATATCATTACAGTGTTTTAACCTGCATTAGATCTTACTCTGCTGTACAGAATGTTACTGAGTTTATATGCTTTGATTGTAACCCCTGAGGCTGCCACCAAATTATTACCTCTTAATAACCCGGACACAGAACTTGTTTACCAATGACAGGTAAAATTAACTGGAGTGCATGTTTGCCCCAGAGAAACAAAATTAGGAGCTCAGCAGTTTATGTGCCTTGGAAACTATCATGAGCACAAATGTGGTGGGTTGAAATAATCAGGCTTCCTACTGCAGTTTTATCCTATTGAAAATATAAATATCAATGCACAGAGTTTACTCTTAAAGGTATCACTTGGTATTTTTATAATCGTTAGACATAATTGATAAAATACACCTGCTGTATCAAGGTTCTTTATACCAGATCATGCAAAGCAGAAAATCAATAAAATAACATATCAAGTAACATGACAATAGACAGTATATTGTATAGTGTAACTATACCAGTTTGCAGGATCATCATTTACTGGGACATGACTGATACACATCATTACACACAGATTAGATAAAACTAACAGTAGCCAGATTTATTTTGAGGGTTGCAGTGCTGCAAAAAATAAATCTTAAAATAAGACATCCTATTGCCCATCCAGCTCTAATTGAACACAAGGCAGTCTCTCTCTAACACGGCGAAGTCCAATCACTCAGCTCCCCACAAAACAAATGATTCCGAGTGTATGCAGCCTTTTTTAAAATGTGATGTGATCTCGCCGATCACTCACCGCTCTAACAAACTAGATTCTTTGCTACAACATGTCAGATTGAAAGATCACTGACTTAGCTTCATAGCAAAAGAAAAAATATAGCATGCAGTCACAGAACCATAAGAAATATTTTAACAATAAATATAAATTAAATATCCAAATAATAGCCACGAGCATACTGTAAGTAAATAGTGCTAGCAAATAATCCTGCAAAGAATTGAACATTTGGATCAGGTTTTCAGCTTTATATTACCTGATCTCATCAGGCTAACATTCTAGAGAAAAGAAGATAATAGGGAACTCCATAAAATACTTTATTATTTATAGTACATAAAGATGCATACCAGACACAATCAAAATTAAAAGTATGATTTAAAATTACAAAAATTTCAATATCACACTTTAAAAAAAAGACATTTCAAAATGATTATTAATATATAGATAGGTATGATATATCAAGAAAGAGGCAACCCTGCTTTCAACAAGTGAAACATCAAATTATCACTTATATTATATAAGCAAAATGTTGTGATTGGTATATTTTTATGCAGATTAAAAAAATCTTTATAGATCATGCTTTTTACTTGATAATTGTATGATTGTAAATTTGAAATTCAACATATGATTTAGTAGCATTTGTGTTATTGTTCCTTTTAAATATATATCTGATTTTTTTATTTCTTGAGAGAGACAAAGAAAGAGAGAGAGAGAAAGAGAAAGACAGAGAGAGAGAGAAAGAGAGAGATGGATAACAGATGTATTGAGAGCGAAGCTGCTACTACTGAGCATGTGCAGCAGCTCCCTCGGCCACTATATCCAGTGCAGAGAGCTCTGCCGATAAGAGCTCTCTGTTTTAGGAATTTCTATGCATGTGCTGCAGCTCTAATCATGCCCGTGGTTGGCAGGAAAGGATTAATTCTTTACATGTACCTGTTATGGACCAATTTATTGATTTTAGCAATTACCATTCTATGTATCACTGTTTTGAGAGGCATGAATGGGATCAGTTGCTGGAGAATATTCTAATCCTTGTAGTGCCATATTGGAGAAACTTGTGGTGCCTCCCGGTGAGTTGGCTCTGTATTAAGAAACACATAAATGTATGACCCAAAGTAGGTGCTATTATCATGTACAGTAGCATAGGAACGCCATAGCAGAGACACTTTGCCGTGGCTTACCATATGTTTGCAAATGTATGTAAATGAGATCTCTGCATTACTATTATTATGTAGGATGTATGTCTCTTTTCTGGTCCATTGTGATGTGCTGGGGGAATTTTTTTTTCTAGTCCAGTTTAACACTTCCCTTACATGCACCTGTGATGGAGCAATACATTGACTTCAGCAACTACCATTTTGTGTTTCACTGTTCTTTATGATATAGCCTATTGGGGATGTGGTAAACAAAAGTTAGGCCACACAGAGAGTCTTTACCCAGGGTACTTTGTTTATTTATATAAACTGGAGAACAGAGTTAACAGAGCAGTATTGCAGGGCTTAACAGCGGTATTTAGGTGTCTTACCTCAGGAACTACTGTAAGTATTGTGCATACGCACAGTACTGTGACACTCTACACATAAAGATGGTGCCAGCTGCACATGAGCAGTAACCAAGAGGTGAAGTCATCAGGTTGGAGGTCATGACTCTCTGACTCTAGGTTGCATTACACAGCATGTATAGTAGTAAAAGGATACAATGCTGGAGCGCACTACTCTTCAACACTCCTCCTTCTGTTTACAGTTACATAAAAATGTATATCAATTTTTTCTCAATAATCCATCCTGTAACCAGAAACATTTGTGTTATGCATAAAAAACAATGAAACATAGCAACACATGTCAAATGTATTCCAATCCACATGCTTTTAAGAACAGATTGTGAAGTCAGTCGCTTTTTTGTCATACCAGCAATGTTATCTTCACTTGCCACAAAAGTGATGGTGACAGACTTCCTTTCCATTAACTCTCAGATGAAGTGATGTCTGATAGCTATGTGCTTAGACTATCCATTGTACCTACAGCACATAGAGCAAGTCTATTGCACCTCTATTGTCAAACTTTATGTTGATGGCTTTATACTGTTCCAGTAGAGCCAATTCATATAAAATATTCTTTAGGTAGAAGGCTTCTTTGGTTGACTGCGTAAGTGGTGGATAGGACAACAATGGACCACTTCCTGCTCAAATGTAGAAATGATGGCCATCCTCATCTGCTCCACAGTCAGCATCACATAAGCATTTTAGCTTAGATATTTCAGGATTCTTTAATTTAACTAATTCTGAATGTAGCATATGTAATGACAGGTTGAGTTCCAATACTTGCATACATAAACTCCCAATGGCACTCTGATAATTAATCATTTTTATATGCTCTATTTCTACCTCACTTGTTGAAGACATGACTTTTGTTAATTGTGTGCCTTTGCATTGGCTTTGCATATGACAATGCATACGTGTTAACTACTGCAACAAAGCATACATGACAGATATGGCTATAGCTAAATGCAGTGTACTGTACCTTGCCACCTGAAAGTAGACTTCATTGTAATCCATCCAAGATCTCTGCATATATCCTTTAGCTACAAGATGGGCTTTGTAACAGGCTACAGTTCCATCTTCATTTAAATTCTTATGGAAGACACACATGGGGTTCACAGAACAAAATATTTTCAAACTCCTCATGATAGCTCTTAGGGGGGTTTTCATGTGTTTGTTCTTATAGAACTCCTGTTCTGCGATTGGTTACCTACACTGGCAGTGTCCACCTCAGTTATAGGTATATCCAACTAAACAAACTTGTGCTATGATTCTTGTTCCAGCCTCATGTTAGGTGATGCTTTTCCATAGAGCACTATATCCCTGGACATTATATGTTTATTATTTGTGATGTCCCATTGTCTGTATCCCTTACTCTCTTGACAAAATACATTCTAAATCTAAGCAAAATACAATCCATTGACTTTCGTACCAGCTTGTGTCTCTTTTCATTTGAAATGTGTGCACCAGCTTTGCATCCAAACATTCTGAGATGATTGACACTTGGCATGCTTCCAGACCACAACTCCAGCTGTGTTTTGCCTTTTACAGCGACTGTGGGTGCACAGTTCTTTAAGAATACTGCCATAGACACTGCTTCTGTCCAAAAACACTTTTCCAGACCTTCATCACACTGTATAGTCCACGCTCTCTGCACAATTGTGCGGTTTGCATGCTTGCTAATACCATTTTGTTATGGTGTGTAAGCAATGGTAAACTGGTGCTTGATGCAATATTTTATTAGGAAGATGGTTAAATTCTTGTGTTCAAATTTCCTGTCATTGCCAGATGTCAAGATTTAAAATTTATGAACAATTTGAGTCTTCACCAAACTTTTGTAGTTTGCTATTTTGTTCACTACTTCACTCTTGGCTTTAATAAACTAATCATGTGTCATTCTTGTGAAATCTTTGATGAACATAAGGAAATATTGATATCCACTTATCAATTTTACTTCCATCGGGCTACACATGTCTGTATGCACCAATGCTAATGGTGCCTTAGCTCTTGTTGCTGACTTTAGAAAGAGACAGAGGGTCTGTTTACCCATTATACAGCTCCCACATGCTGGTCTCTCATTATCACTCATGGCTATTCCCATTACCATTCCATCAAGAAACTTTTGGACATTATCATACCCTAGGTGCCCTAGCTGCCTGTGCTACAGTTCAATAGACTGACTTGTCTCTGAGGCCATCATCACACAACACTCTTCTGTGTCTAGGACTTCTATTTGCTTGCACCACATTGCTTTTGCTATCACAGTCCCTCTTTAATTTTGCCCAACACACTTGCCCTCTACGAGCTTGACCTTGAAGCTTTTATTTTCAAGGATGTCAGTAAAGTTTGTCCCCAGATCTGGTACAGAAAACACATCTTGGATGTCTGTAACTATGGTTTTAGCTTTGATTTTCAGGTGCACCTTCATTGTCCTGACTTCTGTTGCTGTAAGGAGTTTGTGTCTAATTCTTCTGACTGTTATAGGATCACATGTGCTCAGTGATGTAAACCATTCTTAATTGCAACTGAAATGACTCATTGTCTCCTGTTCCATGTACCAGAAATCCCCCCTGCACTTGTCTATTACATTTAAAGTTACCTTGTTTCTTTTGTCACACTTCTTTTGCTGTGCACCACTTGTATCTCTCAGCCTGCCTGTAGAGGATTTAGGTTACACCTTGTGACATTTGAATTGTACTTTGGCTTTTAGTGTTCTTTGTGAGTAATGCAGAACTCTCAGCATTGGTCTCAACCGGTATGCATTCTTGGATTTGCAGCATATTAGCCCTCACATCTCTATTGATAGTTTTGTCGTGGTGGATTCTAATGCCACCACTAACAAATCAAATTCAAGCATTAGATTCTGCTGCATTGACATTGCAATCTCCTCATCATCCATGACGACTCCAATAGATGTGAATTGCTGAGATATGGATAATATCTTGTCAATGCACTCATTCATGTCTCTACATGCACTCAGTTTGGTACAGTATAATGTATCTTTAAGGTTTATCCTCTTATGAGACCCTTACCTTTATACACTGCCTGCAGGGCTATTCATATGTTCTGGCACTTTCCCATGAATTATGGAATACACATGCTGCTCCACAGCTAGGCCTATGGTCCCCATGACCTTATCCACTTCATCAGGCTTTGGATTGTCAACTGGATAATTAGTGATTTTCCACAGCTTTTCCAGCTATAGATACATCTCCAAATCAAACTTCCACATTGCATAGTTCTCTAAACCTCTGTTTGGTGAAGGTCATGCTTGCAGCTGCACTGTATACAGTATGATGATTAAAATACAGTACTGGGCCCATAACCTATTGTTTTAGCCTACTGGGGTGGTGGTCATAATATGTGTCAGGCTGGTGTCTGGATTTATTCCTGTGTTTCTAATTGCATACTCAACAGTGAATTTCTTCAGTGTGTAAGCTAGTGCAGCATAGTCATTTCTCTACCGCACTAAATTCTACTAAATTCTTGTGTTCGAATTTCCTGCCATTGTCAGATGTCAAGATTTTAATTTTCTGAACCATTTGAGTCTTCACCAGACTTTTGTAGTTTGTTATTTTCTTCACAACTTCACTCTTGGATTTGATAAACTAATCATGTGAACATAAGGAAATATTGGTATCCACTTATCAATTTTGCGTCCAT
The DNA here is from genome assembly GCA_031769625.1 of Taudactylus pleione. Classification (NCBI taxonomy): domain Eukaryota; kingdom Metazoa; phylum Chordata; class Amphibia; order Anura; family Myobatrachidae; genus Taudactylus; species Taudactylus pleione. Next base: position 672,263 of record JAUIMM010000145.1, on the reverse strand, counting down.
TGGGCTACACACGTCTGTACGCACTAATGGTCCATGCAAACGCCTGCTTATTCTACAACTAATCCTGCAGTTGTAATTGCATGCACAACAGTGACTTTCTTCAGTGTTAAAACCAGTACAGCATAGACATTTATAAACTACTTTTTAATTCCTAAAACCTGTGCTGACGTGTGTTCTCTTTGCCAGCTGGGGTCATAGTTAGATTTGCAGGGGTGGAAATTACGACCTGATTCAGATCTGCTCACTTGCAAGTGGCTGCTCATTGCAGACGATGTTTGCTAATGTGCGCATGCGTGTAGTTCGCAGTGCGTGTGCGCAAACTAGTACAAGCGATCATATTTTGATGAGTGACAGGAGAGGCCATTTGTGGGTGGTAACAGGGGCAGGGCAGTTGTAACGGGGGAGGGGAGTTGCGGATGCAGGCATGCCAGAGTGTTTCCATGCCGTTTCTGGGGCATGCATAATTACAGGCAGCTACATAGTACACATCACCTGGTTGAAAAATACACTGAAGTGTTCGCAGTGCTTGCGGCAGGGTACAGTCAACCGCAAGTGTTGCGGTCAGATCCGATGTAACCCAATGTACCAATGGTTGAATATACTTCCTGGAGATGATGTACGCTAGTCGGCGGCTAAAGACAGACCAGTGGGCATATGTAAACACAAAGTGATTGCTCGCCAAGACATAGTGGGCATGCTTATGCCTTGCCAAGCGAGCGGCTACCTTGATGTAACTTAGCAAAATTTCCATACAATGGGAGTGAGCGGCCACATCTAGCGAGCGGGTACAAATCAGGCCCTTAGTCCAACAAGGTTTATTTACTATTAGTATAGGGAGAATAGTGTATTCAGTGTTTAGGTATCAGTTGATTCAAGATCATCTTCTGTGGGTGCAGTTAGTATGTACCAATTAATTTAAGGTCATCGTCTGTGGGTGTAGTTAATATGTGCCAATAATCTGCTAATATTCCTCTGAGTTTGTTATGACTTATGGTCCTTCTCCATGCTATAAGCATTACATAATTAAATAAACTGGATGTCATCCACATTTTAATACCTATGGACTTTAAATCAGAAAATGCTATTGCTACTGATTCTCTAAATTCCAATAATCATAGCTAAGGAATTGTGCTGTGCTCTGAGGTATAGCCTATTTGATCCGGTTACAATATTTGTATATAGTTAAGTTCCATTGTGGTAGACAGATTGTTCAGGCTGATTGATTGATTTAAAGGATGGACTCTGGTCCTGATTCTTATAGGATCACAATTTCAAAGTTGCACACAGGCAACTTTGCAGTTGTGTTCCTTGCAATAATGCAAATGCAGCAGAACATGTTTGACACCTCCTGCTGCATTTGTGATCCCAGCACTGCGACAGAGGTCACAGGCTGGGATCTCCATCATAGCCATCGGTGGTCAATGGGTGCGATGGTGGACGGCGCTGGGTAGCCAGCCAGCTGTGTAAGCCTCAGCATGCTCAGGGTGGACGACTTGCGAGCCCAGCAGACTACGTACGTCCACCCAGTCCCTGGGCTGGCCACTCCTAGAAAATGGGGTGGATATGCCCCATCACCAGGAGTGCTGGCTGAATCTGCACCGCCCCTTAAATGCCTCTGCTTGTCAAATAGGCATTAAAAGGCTTGCATGCATCTTAGCAGGACCCATTCTGCACACTCGAAAAATGGGTCCTGCGCACATGCAGATTCCTGATAATCGTGAATCTGTGTTCAGCAGTGCACTTGAGTGCACTGTTGAATCAAGCCATCAATCTCTACATTTAAATTCAGGCCTGGTGAGTCTAAAACCTTAACCACTTAACTGTTTATTTTTTTCTTAATAAATGCAGAGAAGTTGTAATTTTATATGATTTAAATAGGTCACTGAGTCCTCGCAGTGCTTGTGGCAGAGTAAGGCAACCACAAGCGCTGTGATCGCTTCCAATGGTGCTCGATGTACCAATGTTTTAATACACTTCCTGGAGATGTCGTGCACAAGTGGGTGTCTCTACATAGGCTAATGGGTGTCAGCATACACCGAGCAATCGCTCGCACAGCCACAGTGGGTGTGCTTATGCTTTGGCAAGCGATCGCTTCCCATGGTGTCACTTTGAAAACTTTGTATACGCTGGATGCGAGTGGCTCTGAATCAGGCCCTAAGTGCGCCCACCCCCTTCTTGTTGTTCTTAGTGTAAAAACTAATACTGTCTAGTATTTCTGTGTTATGTGCAGGAGTAGCTAGTATTTTCCCTGTTTATACTCTATGCAGTGCATCATGGTTTTCTAGGTGCAAATTTGCACCCTTTAGATGGATTAACTTTTTACTCTAAATGGGACCCTACATTGTTAAATGGAGAGTTTTAAACTTTTTTTTTGCAAACAAATTTAAACAACATACATTTTAATATGCAGATAGAATTTACGCTGATACAAGTATTGATCAGCCCTGGCTTGTTCATCAATCATTGCCAGAAACGACTAGCACAGTAAAGATAGTAAACTAAAAAATTCAACCCCTGTGTTACTTCCTATTATGGTTAAGACCACTGGTCTTCAATAATGTGACTATGTCTGTAAATTATTTACATGCATGATACATATAATATTGTAATTATCATAATCTTAATGTTACATTAACATTTAACATGTGATTAAATGTTAGTTTCTATAAACTAAGTTCTGACTGGTATTTATTTCAGCCATCTTTCAAATATATATATATATATATATATATATATATTGTGATAGGATCATTGGTAAAGTGGTCTGTGGCAGGTACATTTGTCCCAGATTCCTGTCTTATGTGTTTTAAACCCCCAGGAAAAGGTCTGCAGTGTAGCAGGCTTGAGTTTCGGCTTTTTGAAAAGCCGGTTTGGGACCTGGGGGTTGTGGGTGAGAGGAGAGGGAGGGCTCCACTCCAGGTTTTGGTTCTCTTAGCCTGGTAACAGGCTTGTTAGGGTTTCCACCTGAGAGTGGCCAATATAAGCCTAGTGTGTTGAGGGCTGATTGTCTCACCTGGGAGAGCAGACAGGGAGTTTGCTCAGAGACACTTGAAAACCTATCCGTGAGTGTTGTGCTGCGCTTTGTTGCTGGTGAGGGCATTAGGCCCTGCCAGGTTCTGGTAGTGAGGGAACTACCTGTGAAGTTAGTGCCCCGACAGGGCTAGGATTTATGTTTATATTTTCTTTATGTTTGTTTCTGACATTGTACAATAAAGACTGGCGCCAACCAGCTTGTACTTGCATCCAGTCTGGCGTACTGTTTCCCAGCTGCTGTGTGTGAAAGGAAGGAGTCCTCTACCCAGGAGAGGGACCCCCTAACCTAACTGTGTCACAATATGGTGGAGAATGCGGGCAACCACACACACTGAAGTTGCAGCAAGAGGAAAACTTTCCGTTTAAAAATTAAAGGGACAGACACCCAATTTGTGAGTGTGGAAATAACACTTTGTCCTTGGAGTCCCATAGAGGAGGCGTCAGCCAATGCTCAGAGAGGCAAGGTTCAGCTTCCAACCTACACCCCAGGACAAAATGGAGGACATGATTAAGGCCTTGCTCCAAGCTACAGCAGCTCAGCAGGAATCTACCAGAGCTCAGCAGGAGACAAACAAACTTCAGCAGGAATCTACTTGGGCTCAGCAGGAATCCACCAGGGTGCAACTGTTGGCCTTGGAGACAGCCCAGAGGCAACAACAGGTCGCCATCGAGGAAACCCGCCAGGCCTTAGCGGAAAACAGCCAGGCCATAAAAAAGGTGGTACAGCACCTGGTCGCCCGTCCCAGAGATGTTGCTACTGGTCCTCCCACCACCACTCACTCCGTACGAGCCAGTCACTTCCTCCAAAAGATGACTTCAGGCGATGATGTGGAGGCCTATCTCACCACATTTGAAAGAACGGCCGAAAGGGAGAGTTGGCCCAAGGAGCAGTGGGCAAGTCTGGTGGCCCCTTTTTTGTCTGGGGAGCCACAAAAGGCCTATTTCGACTTATGCCTGGCTGATGCAAAGGACTATAAAAAACTAAAACAGGAGATCCTAACTCGCTTGGGAGTCACCACCTTTGTTCGTGCCCAACGGGTCCACCGCTGGGAGTTCCATATGGACAAGCCTCCACGTTCGCAGATGCATGACCTCGTCCATCTGTCCTCAAAATGGCTACAGCCCGAGACGCTGCTGGGACCACAGATCGTGGAAAGGGTCGTGATGGACCGGTACCTGCGATCGTTACCTGCGACTCTGCGCAAGTGGGTGAGCCATGCAGACCCTAAGTCCGCGGACCAGTTGGTCGAGCTGGTGGAGAGGTACATTGCGGCTGAGGAGCTGATGAGTATGCCCCACCGAGCCCCGATGGCGCACCGGCAAACTCCCACAGACACTGGTAAGACTGTTCCAGGGGAGAAGGGTGCTGGGTGGTGGAATGTACCTAAGACTGAGGGTGTAGAACCTGGAGACAGGCCTGCCAGGCCAGGAAGGTTCTTGCCCCGTAAACGACTAGACATTTATATGACTCAGTGTTTCCAATGTGGTGGCTTCGGCCATATTGCCGCTAATTCTTCACTTACAACTGAACCTATGCAATGTGATACTGCTCATGTCTACCGCAGGGGGTCTTTCTTTGCACAGACAGCCTGTATGGCTGACCGGCAGGCTGAGACTGATAAGCACATGTGTGTACTCACTGTAGATGGCAACCGAGTAGAGGCACTGTTAGACTCTGGTAGCTTGGTGACACTTATAAAAGCTGAGCTGGTGAACCCCTTGAGGCATACAGGGAAAACTGTTGGTGTGACCTGCATACATGGGGATACTCGATATTATGTTACGACCGAGGTGAACATCGAGACAGCATGTGGCTCTGCTATAGTTTCTGTGGGTTTGGTGCATGGTCTGGTGTACGATGCAATATTGGGGAGAGACTTTGCTCACTTCTGGAAGTTGTGGGAAAGCCGTTTTGTTCCAGAGGTGAACAACCCCGATCCATTTGAGAAGGTTGTCGATGTAGTGGAGGAGGGAGTTTCTTCTGAGTCAGAGTTATTCCCTTTTTCTACTACGGTTGGCGAACTAGAGAATGCGGAACGTGACGGTGGCCCGCCAACTGATGTGCCTCCCATTGAGGTGGGAAGTGTTGTAGGGCCAGGTGATCATCTGCCTGATTTAGAGGTCAGAAGAGAGGTCTTTGCCGTGGAGCAGTTGAATGACCCTACTTTGGTAAAACCCAGGGAGAATGTAAAAGTAGTTGATGGTAAACCCGTAGACCCTGATAGTCCTTTGTCCTATTCCCACATGGCAATGTGTCAGGATTTGTTATATCAGGTGACTAAGAAGGGGGACGATATTGTGGAACAACTAATAGTTCCCAAAGCCTACAGAAGAACAGTGTTGGATCTGGCCCATGGTCATATAATGGCAGGCCATCTAGGGGTAGAGAAAACCACTGAGCGAATAATGCAGAGATTTTTCTGGCTCAGGCTTCATAAAGAGGTGTCTGACTTTTGCGCATCCTGCCCTGAGTGTCAGTATCATGCTCCCAGGCCACATTTTAAGGGTCCACTAGTTCCATTGCCTATTATAGAGGTGCCGTTTGAAAGAATAGCGATGGATTTGGTTGGACCCTTGATGAAGTCTGCCAGGGGACACCAGTATATTCTGGTCATAATGCATTACGCTACCAGGTACCCGGAAGTGATCCCGATGCGCAATACGTCAACCAAGACCATTGCCAGATTGCTAGTTCATGTCTTTAGCAGGCTGGGTAAACCCAAGGAGATACTAACTGACCAGGGTACACCGTTTATGTCAAAAGTCATGAAAGAGTTATGTCGCCTGTTCAAAATTGAACAGTTAAGAACTTCGGTTTATCACCCCCAAACCGATGGGCAGGTCGAGAGGTTTAACAAGACGTTAAAACACATGCTTAGGAAAGTGGTCGACAAGGATGGTAGGGATTGGGATTACTTATTGCCGTATTTATTGTTGGCCATAAGAGAAGTTCCCCAGTCCTCCACCGGGTTTTCACCTTTCGACTTGTTGTATGGGAGACACCCAAGGGGGTTACTAGACATTGCCAAAGAGACATGGGAGGGGCAGTCTAGTCCTTACAAAACCATGATTGAGTATGTTTCTCAAATGCAGGAGAGAATTGCTGCGGTAGTGCCGATAGTGAGAGAGCACCTGGAACAGGCTCAACAGGCACAGCAGAGGGTATACAACCGCAATGCTCGGTTACGCAGCTTTGCTCTTGGGGACAGAGTGTTAGTATTGGTTCCCACAGTGGAAAATAAACTTTTGGCTAAATGGCAAGGGCCCTTTGAAATCTTAGAAAAAGTGGGGCAGGTCAATTACAAAGTTTACCAGCCGGGGAAAAGAAAGCCGGAACAGATATACCATATAAATCTGTTAAAGCCCTGGAAAGATAGAACGGCACTGTCGGCCGTCCAAGCCCCTCCAGTAAATCCAGGGCCCTTAGTTCCCGAAGTGACAGTGGCAAAAACCCTGTCGGCAATTCAACAACAAGAGGTCAAGGAGTTTCTGATCAGAAATAGGGTGCTGTTCTCTGACGTACCTGGGAAAACCTCGGTCATTAAACATGACATCATCACTGACCCAGGGGTTAAAGTTAATCTAAAGCCCTATAGGTTGCCAGAAGCACAAAGAGAATCGGTGTCAAAAGAAATTAAAAATATGCTAGAGTTGGGGGTTATTGAAGAATCACATAGTGAATGGTCAAGTCCCATTGTGTTGATTCCAAAGCCCGACGGGAGTGTGCGTTTCTGCAATGACTTCCAAAAGTTGAACAGTGTTTCAAAATTCGATGCCTACTTGATGCCAAGAGTGGATGAATTGATTGAGAGACTAGGGACGTCAAGGTATTTAACCACTCTTGACCTAACCGAAGGGTATTGGCAAGTACCGTTAACCGAGAGCGCCAAACAAAAGACAGCTTTTTCAGCGCCAGAGGGCTTGTTTCAGTACAAGATGTTGCCCTTCGGGCTACATGGGGCACCTGCTTCCTTCCAAAGAATGATGGACAGGATTCTAAGGCCCCATAGATGGTATGCGGCTGCTTATCTGGATGACGTGGTCATTCATAGTCCTGAATGGCAGTCTCACTTACACAGGGTACAAGCAGTTTTGGACTCCATCTATAAGGCAGGTTTGACAGCCAACCCAAAAAAGTGTTGTCTAGGCATGGAGGAAGTAAAATATCTGGGATACACCATTGGCTGAGGCCTGATAAAACCTCAGCTCAATAAAGTTGATACCATACAAAACTGGCCACGGCCTCTGAATAAGAAGCAGGTGAGAGCCTTCTTGGGAATTACGGGGTACTACAGGAGGTTTATACCTAACTTTGCCACCATGGCAGTCCCACTGACTGACCTGACCAAAGGCAAACAAAAAGTCATGGTAGAATGGAGTCCTGAGGCAGAGGAAGCTTTTCAGGAGTTGAAAGTAGCGTTGTGTTCCCAACCAGTCCTAATGACTCCTATTTTTGAAAGGGAATTCATAGTACAAACCGATGCATCAGAAGTAGGTATAGGAGCGGTCCTGTCCCAGAGCAAGGAGGGTGAGGAACACCCTATTTTCTATCTAAGTAGAAAGTTGAATGTACATGAGAGAAACTATGCCACAGTGGAGAAGGAGGCATTGGCCATAAAGTGGGCATTAGAGGCTCTCAGGTACTACTTGGTTGGAAGAAAGTTCAAATTGATCACTGACCATGCCCCTTTGAAGTGGATGTCCGAAAATAAGGACAGCACTGCGAGAACTACGAGATGGTTCTTGGTGTTACAAACTTTAAAATTTTCAGTGGAACACAGGCCAGGAAGCCAGCTGGCCAATGCTGATGCGTTGTCACGTGTTCATTGTTTGGGGGCTTCAGTTGTTCCGCCCCACAGGTCGAAACAAAGGGGGAGATATGTGATAGGATCATTGGTAAAGTAGTCTGTGGCAGGTACATTTGTCCCAGATTCCTGTCTTATGTGTTTTAAACCCCCAGGAGAAAGTCTGCAGTGTAGCAGGCTTGAGTTTTGGCTTTTTGAAAAGCCGGTTTGGGACCTGGGGGTTGTGGGTGACAGGAGAGGGAGGGCTCCACCCATGGCCACTCCAGGTTTTGGTTCTCTTAGCCTGGTAACAGGCTTGTTAGGGTTTCCACCTGAGAGTGGCCAATATAAGCCTAGTGTGTTGAGGGCTGATTGTCTCACCTAGGAGAGCAGACAGGGAGTTTGCTCAGAGACACTTGAAAACCTATCCATGAGTGTTGTGCTGTGCTTTGTTGCTGGTGAGGGCATTAGGCCCTGCCAGGTTCTGGTAGTGAGGGAACTACCTGTGAAGTTAGTGCCCCGACAGGGCTAGGATTTATGTTTATGTTTTCTGTATGTTTGTTTCTCACATTGTACAATAAAGACTAGCGCCGACCAGCTTGTACTTGCATCCAGTCTGGCGTACTGTTTCCCAGCTGCTGTGTGTAAAAGGAAGGAGTCCTCTACCCAGGAGAGGGACCCCCTAACCTAACTGTGTCACAATATTTACACAGTCAGGTGCATAAATATTGGGACATTGACAGAATTTTCATATTTTGGCCTATATTCACCACCACAATGGCTTTGAAATGAAACAAACAAGACGTGCTTTAACTGCAGACTATCAGATTTAATTTGAGGGTAATTACATCCAAATCAGGTGAACAGTGTAGGAATTATAACGGTTTCTATATGTGCATCCCACTTTTTAAGGGGCCAAAAGTAATGGGACTATCAACTCAAAGCTATTTCATGGACAGGTGTGGGCTATTCCCTCATTATTTCATTATCAATTAAGCAGGTAAAAGGTCTGGAGTTGATTCTAGGTGTGACATTTGCATTTGGAATCAGTTGCTGTCGACTCTCAATATGAGAAACAAAGAGCTGTCGCTATCAGTGAAGCAAGCTATAATTAGGCTGAAAAATCAAAACAAACCCATCAGAGAGATAGCTAAAACATTAGGTGTGGCCAAATCAACTGTTTGGAACATTGTTAAAAAGAAAGAACGCACCAAAGAGCTCAGCAACACCAAAAGACCCAGAAGACCACGGAAAACAACTGTGGTGGATGACAAAAGAATAATTTCCCTAGTGAAGAAAAAGCCTTTTCACAACAGTTAGCCAAATCAAGAACACTCTCCAGGAGGTAGGTGTATATGTGTCAAAGTTAACAATCAAGAGAAGACTTCACAAGAGTGAATATAGAGAGTTCACCACAAGCTGTAAACCATTGGTGAGCCACAAAAACAGGAAGACCAGATTAGAGTTTGCCAAACAACCTCTAAAAAAGCCATTACAGTTCTGGAACAACATCCTATGGACAGATGAGACAAAGATCAACTTGTACCAGAGTGATGGAAAGAGAAGAGTATGGAGAAGGAAAGGAACTGCTCATGATACAAAACATACCACCTCATCAGTGAAGCATGGTGGTGGTAGTGTCATGGCGAGGGCATGTATGGCTGCCAATAGAACTGGTTCCCTTGTATTTATTGATGATGTGACTGCTGACAAAAGCAGCAGAATGAATTCTGAAGTGTTTCGGGCAATATTATATGCTCATATTCTGTCAAATGCTTCAGAACTCATTGGACTGCCCTTCATATTGCAGATGGACAATGACCTGAAGCATACTGCAAAAGCAACCAAATAATTTTTAAGGCTAAAAAGTGGAATGTTATGCAATGGCCAAGTCAGTCCCCTGACCTGAATCCAATTGAGCAGGCATTTCACTTGATGAAGACAAAACTGATGGGAAAATGCCACAAGAACAAGCAGGAACTGAAGACATTTGCAGTAGAGGCCTGGCAGAGCATCACCAGGGATGAAACCCAGCGTCTGGTGATGTCTTTGCGTTCCAGACTTCAGGGTGTAATTGCCTGCAAAAGGATTTGCAACAAAGTATTAAAAAGTGAAAGTTAGATTTAGGATTGTTTAGTTTGTCCCATTACTTTTGGCCCCTTAAAAAGTGGGAGGCACTTATAGAAACCGTTGTAATTCCTACACCATTCACCTGATTTGGAAGTAAATTACCCTCAAATTAAATCTGAAAGTCTGCAGTTAAAGCACATCTTGTTTGTTTCATTTCAAAGCCATTGTGGTGGTGAATAAAGGCCAAAATATGAAAATGTTGTCAATGTGCCAATATTTATGCACCTGACTGTATATATATATATATATATATATATATATTGTGATAAGATCAGGGTAGGGGACCCTTCTCCCGGGGTAGATGGACACCTGCTTGCACACAGCAGCCAGGAAACAGCACTCCAGTCATGGATTTCTGTGCAAGCTGATTGGCACCAGTTTTTATTTTAAGGTCCCAGTGTCTCTGACAAACCTCAGTGTCTGTTCTCCCCAGTGTGTGTGAGACACTGCATCAAAACTCTTACACAGCTATATTGAGCCACTTCCAGGTATAATCCCTAATTAGCCTGCTCTCAGGCTGAAAGGCCAATCACCTGAAATGGCCCTTAGGATGGAGCCCTCCCTTCTCTCTCACATCCACACCCCCAGGACCTATTCTCTGGGTTTTACCAAAAGCCAACACTCATATCTGTTTGTAAAACAGACTCTTCCTGGGGGTTAAAATACATATTACAGGAATCTGGGACACATATACACATCATCCCTAACTTCTCCAGTGCTTCTATCACATATCCCCCCTTTGATTCGACCTGTGGGCAGAACAATTACAGCCCCCAAACAATGGACAAATGAAAAAGCATATGCATTGGCCAGCTGGTTTCCTTGCCTGTGTGCTACTGTGAACTTGAAATTTTGTATTGCTAAGAATCACCTTGTTATTATGCTGTGGCTTTATTAAACCTCTGCCTATGGTGTAACCAAGATATTTTACTTCTTCCTTCCCTAGGCAACATTTCTTTGGGCTGGCTGTCAATCCTGCCCTATAGATGGAGTTCAACACTGCTTGTACTCTGGGCAAATGAGACTGCCAATCAGGTCTATGAATGACTACCTCACCTAGACAAGCAGCAGCATACCATCTATGGGGTCTTAGAATTCTGTCCATCATCCTTTGGAAGGTAGCGGGTGCCCCACATAATCCAAAGGGCAATATCTTGTATTGGAATAACCCTTCTGGTGTTGAAAAAGCTGTCTTTTCTGTGGCGTTCTCAGTTAATGGCACTTGCCAATATTCTTTGGTTAAGTCTAGAGTGGTTAAATACATGGCTGTTCCTAGCATTTCAATTAGTTCATCCACCCTTGGCATTGGGTAGGTATCGAACTTTGACACACTGTTAAATTTTTGGAAATCATTGCCGAAACGTACACTCCCATAAGGCTTTGGAATAAGCACAATGGAACTTGACCACTCACTATGCAATTTTTCAATTACACCCAGTTCTAACATTTTTAAAATTTCTTTAGACACTGATTCTCTTTGGGCTTCTGGTAAGCTATAGACCTTTAGGTTAATCTTTACCCCTGGGTCAGTGATTATGTCATGTTTAATGACTGTGGTTTTGCCCGGTACATCTGAGAACAAAACCCTGTTTCTGATAAGAAATTCCTTAACTTCCTGCTGTTGAACAGCACTTTCAAAAGGTTCCAGGGTCTCTGAACAAACCTCAGTGTCTGTTCTTCCCAGGGTGTGTGAGACAATGCATCAAAACTCTTACACAGCTATAAGCTATATTGAGCCACTTCCAGGTGTAATCCCTAATTAGCCTGCTATCAGGCTGAAAGGTCTAACACCTGAAATGGCCCTGTGGATGGAGCCCTCCCTTCTCTCTCATATCCACACCCCCAGGACCCATTCTCCGGCTTTTACCAAACGCAGTCACTCAGATCTGTTTGTAAAACAGACTCATCCTGGGGGTTAAAATACATATTACAGGAATCTGGGATACATATACACGCCATCCCTAACTTCTCCAGTGCTTCTATCACAATATATATATATATATATATATATATATATATATTTTAACTAGTGCTGTAATTAAATAGTATTATTAGTAGTTCTTCTTAATTTTTGTCGAGCAACCACAGCTCGTCATAAATACTGCAGCTGTACATGTGATTTTAGAAGTGGATTATAGATACTCTTATTTGATACTGATTTTTTAATAGGGCAATTAGTTAAAGGCATTTATTATACATAACAGGATTGAATTAAGGACTGATTCACTACCATATGCAACTGTGCATGCAATTTGCGCTTATACATGCAGTTCAGCTGCAATAGCATGCTAATCTATTGCGATCGCTTTCCCGTCACAGCACTGCACAAGGACACCCACTTTACTCAGCACAAATACATACTGTTTATGTAGACTTAGAAACCATCAGTACAATTGAGAACCATCGCAGCCTCACGAACACTTGCACTAGGCCTGACCTTACTCAGAAATTGCTAACGTCCACGCATGCTATGAGATCTTAGACTGTGTAGGCCATCGCAGTGAATAATTTTTGCACGCCCCTACAATGTTGTGTGAACACACTGGGATGCCTGTGTTTTGCAGACCACCCTCCCATTACCACCTACAAACAGCACTTCCTGTTATGATGGGTCTGCATAGTCATTGCAATTGCAGTGGCTGGTTCGGACACGTGCACTATGATGCGTACACATGAACAGTCCGAAACAATCAGCATATTGCATGCATAATCGAAGTTGCGTATGGTAGTTAATTAGACCCAAAGTTGTAAATATATACACAACTATGTTTAATTTACATATGCTATGAGTAATCAGTGCCTTTATAGTATTAAGGGTAAATGAAGGCAGACGGAGAAATCGGAAAATTATAGTTCTAATGATTGTAGGAAAAGTAAATAAAACCCAGTAGCATATATAATGATGATTATGTTTTGTAAGTCTTCAAACAAAATATATGTCTAAAAGCAGACTGAATCTACTGATCAGACCCTCAACGTATAGGAAGCAGATAAGAAAAATAAACACCCATGAAAATGGTGAACAACTTGAAAATATATTAAACAAATTAATGTGTTGTTTAAAAATTTTAGTAACGTTTCAGAAACCTCTGTGTTCAGGTTAATTGCAAGATAACATTTTCAATATAATAGACTGGTTTTTAGTAGAAACGCTCTTCAGACCTCCCTAATGGAACAATTTAGTAGTAAAATTTATTCTATGTTATAATCTGTTTTGCTCAAATATCGCCCCAAACCTACTTCTTCTGGGCATCTAGACATTTAAGCAGAGAGAGAGAAGATGTATGTATTATTTGCTCCACCATAAATATATCATATGCATTTGTTTATATTAATTGACATAAGTGGGATTTTAACTCTGGCCTATAATGATTTTGCACTCACTCTTTCCAAATGAAACCACTAAAGCTCTGATAAATAGTAATGAATGAAGACTAGGGTCGAAAATGTATACACTCTACAATAAATAGTCCATAGTTTTCATTCGTTACTACATACTAGTGCTTTAGTAATTAATCAGTACATTTCAAGGCTGTTGTTTTAATCTCTCATGTGTCTTTATGCTTAGGGTTATGTAACATACTGTAGAGTTTCAAAAGCTACAATTCTTGAGCTAAAGAAATATCTTTTTTTTTTTTTTAATGTTTTTATTTGGGTTTTCAAACATTTTAGTTATATATACTAAAGCAGTTTAGATATGAATATAACAATATATTTGTTGACAAAAACAAAATTATATCATATTAAACATTGAAATTAGAATATAATAATTACAAAAAAAAAATAACTTTGTAAATATATAAATCTTGTACTTTTATATAAAAAAAAATAGAATCCAGTAAATTTTCTATTTCAATTAATATTAAACTTTGGAATCTGTTGTAAACATTCCAAAAATAGCCCATTCAGGAGTCAATGGCAGAAAATGTATCAATTCTGAAATCGCCAGTTGTTTTATTTGGTACCAGAATTTTTTTATAGAAGTACAGGCCCTGATTCAGAGCCGGACGCTCTGAAAGAGCGCTCGCTCTGAATCTGGGCGTTTTTAAAAAATTTTGTGTGGCTTCCTGGCCGCTTGCATAGCTGTGGGTGACCACCCACAGCTATTGCGAGCGGCCAGGATGATGGTCATAATGGTCAAGACCATCGCAACCATCGGGCTTGCGATGAGACCCTTGTGGTAGGCCAAGCCCCAGAGAGCTTCTGGCTCTAATAGAGCCGGAAGCTCTCTCACTGAGATCACTGGTGATGTCAGTGGGGCAGCCCACAAATGGCAGGTGTTCGCTTGGGAACGCCTCCATTTGTGAAGCCACCCCCCGCCATGCTTACAAAATGGGGCAAGCTGTCGATCAACATCGACAGCCACCCCTTTTGTAGTGAGGCACGGAGCGAGGAAAATTTCTTTCTCACTCTGGGGCTTGTGCACCCACAGTGCGGCCGCTGCAAGTGAGCAGAGCACACCATCGACCTGCTCGCGAGCGCTCAAGCGCTTGCAAGTGGGTCTGAATCAGGCCCATAGTCCCATAGACAGTGATAGACTGAAGCCTCAGAGCTAGTACATTTTGGGCAAGTTGAAGAAGAAGTGAGACCAATTAAATGGCAGCAAGAAGGTACATATAACCCCTATAGAACAATTTAAAGAACATTTCCTGGTATGTGACAGCTGTAAGAACTATTAGAAAATAAAGTGCCATTTATAATTGTTGATTCATTGAGATCAAGGAAATGCTTCTGCCAGCGAGTTATACCAGTTTCATAATAACTGCTATAATAAGGAGTTTTCAATATTTTATAAAATAAGGAAATAATTCCTTTAGAATTGTCTGGGGACTGAAGAGCCATGTCTAACCGATTTGTCCAGTCCATGGGAGAGAGAAAAGAGATTACTTTTGATATTCAATGTTGTGCCTGCAAAAATGCAAAATTATGGACTTGTATAAAAGGAAATTTAGTATGAGCTTGAGATAAAGAAAGCACTCGATATGCATCTAAAGTTGTAAGCTGACGAATTGTATTTAGACCATTAGAAGCTCATAAGTTAAAGGGAGAGGAAGCCACTCAATTCTGAAAACCTACATTTCCCAATAATGGAAGGAATAAATAGTGTAAAGTATTAAGTTTTCATTTGTTACAGACTGTGGGCCTGATTCAGACATGCTTGCGAGTGCATAGCGCTCGCAAGCGGGTCAATGGCCGGGCAGTGCATGCGTGAGCCCCGGCGAGCAAGAAATCACTTGCTCTGGGGCTCGCTACAACACGGGGCAACTGTCTATGTTAATTGTTGGACATGGAGAGAAGGACATCATCAGCAAAAAGGGAGATTTTGTAATGAGACCTCTCAATAATGACACCAGCAATGTCAGGGTTGGCCTGTATCTGACAAGCAAGGGGTTCAATGGCTAGAGTGGAGAGTGGGCACCCTTGCCTGGTCCCATTTAAGATTTTAAAAGCGTCCTATAAAAGACCTCCTGCCAGAACAGATGTGGAGGGGTTGTGATATAGAGCATGTATAGCCTGCAAAAATTTGCCTTCACAGTCAAAATGCCGGAGCGTTTCAAGGAGAAAAGGCCAGGCAACCCTATCAAATGCCTTTTCAGCATCCAGAGCTTAGAGCAGGGAAGGCAATTTGACTTACATTAATATGATCAATTAAAGTCCACCATGAGTTTAGAATTATCTAGAGCTCAGGGCCGGCTCTATGGGTGTTTAACCGGTATACAATCAGGAAGCCAGCTGCCTTAATACCGGCAGCCAGCTTCCTGACTGTCATATCCCAGTGAGGGTGAAATGCCGGGCGTCTAGATGTAGACGCCTGACATTTCCCTGACACTGGGAGAGTGGCGCCCGGCATCCCAATCGAAGGGATGCCGGGCACCATGAGTGGACAGCTGCGGGGGGGAGGGTTAGGTTTAGGGCACCCGGGGGGGACTTAGGGTTAGGCACCCCCCCAGGAGGGTTAGGTTTAGGCTAGGGGGAGTGAGGGTTAGGGTTAGGCACCACCTGACTCCCCCCAATTTAGGGTTAGGCACCCCCCCGGGGGACATAGGTTTAGGCAGCAAGGAAGGGGGAGGTTATGGTTAGGCACTTAGAGGGGGGATTAGGGTTAGGCACTTGGGGGGGAGGTTAGGGTTAGGCACCCCTAAGGAGGGTTAGGGTTAGGGTGTTAGGTTAGGTTAGTCAATACTTACCTATTGACGATCGGGATTTCCAGTGCTGTCATGCTTCCGCTGCATGGAACTCTGCTTTGGTCAGCCAGGCGCTGCTGGGAATAGAACCACCGGCCATGCCGGTATTTCATACTGGATCCATTTAACCAGTGTGGTCAAACAGGGGTGCCACCCATAGAGGGTGAACCCCTCCCAAACATCCCAAATTCAGCAGGACAGTACTGTCTCACTGTTCCACCCATGGGCTGAAGTGGCCCGAGGGTGGTCAAATTCGGAGGTTGGGTACAGCCGCAACTGTGCGGCAGTGCCAGACCCCGGAGTCTGAATAGATGCTGATCGCAGGCTTGAGCCATCCATTCAGTGATGGGAGAGGGATGGGGGAAGCCCAGCTAGTGTAGCTCCACCCCCTGCCTGACATAATTGAGGCCATAAGGGCACGCCTTCAAATAATGTAACATAGGGGTAGTGGTCTATGGTAATTAGACCGCACACCCAATTTTAGTTGTGTGCGGGTTGGGGCACACTGTAGAGAGCTGGCACAGGGTGCTCTGACCCCTGGAGCTGGCCCTGCTAGAGCTTGGTGAGTGTGTACAAAACCCACCTGATCTGGGTGAATAAGTGAAGGGAAGGGTGGGATTAACCCAGATTGCCAGAATTTTGGCAGAAATCTTAAGGTCAGTAGTTAATAAAGAGATTGGGCGGTAGTTGGTAACCAGCTGGGGATCCTTACCCAATTTCGGTAGGACTGTGATCTTTGCCCTTGTGGTGTCAAGGTGGAAAAATTGACCTTCCAGGATTTGGTTCAAGGTATATGAGAGGTAGGGTATAAGCGACGCCTGGAAAGTTTTGTAATAGGAAAAGAGGATGACGTCCGGACCAGGTGCTTTTGAAGGTTTCTGGGTCTTGAGGGCATAGGAAACTTTCTCCACCGTAATGGGGAGACTTGAGGTTGAGGTCGGAAGATCAATTTTGGGGAGATCACAAGAGGATAAGTACTCTGACATGGATTGGGTAGAATTGGTTGGGGGAGTGGAGCAATCAGGAGCATTGTAGAGAAGGCTATAGTAGTTTTTGAAGATAGAGTTGATTTTGGATAGGGCTATAATGAATGGAGCCTGTTGAGTCTTTAATTGCTGAAACGGCAGAGGCAGCTTTACGAGCTCTTAGACAAGAGGTGAGGAGGGAATCAGCCTTATTGCTTTTCTTGTAGAAGCGCTGGTTAAGCCATCATAGGGAATTTTCGATCTTCTTAGATAAGATTGCATTGAGGGCTGATTTTGAGATTGTGAGTTGTCTATAGATAGCATCAGTGGGGGTGTGTTTATGTTGGGACTCCAGTGCATTTACCTGAGCTGTGAGAGTTTGTTGGTGTTGTTTGTGTTCTTTGCTTCTGTGAGAGGCATAACTAATAATATGGCCCCAAAGAACAGATTTGTGGGCTTCCCACACTAAGGGGTTGCAGCTAGGTGACTGAACATTTAAGGAAAAATAGTCTTTCAAGATCATATTTATCTTAGACTGAAAATGCAGAATTTTCAAGAGAGTCTCATTGAGGCACCAAGCTGGTCGGGAGATTGAAGCGTACAGGAAGTTAAAAGATTAGGTAGTGATAGAGTGATCAGAAAAGGTATTGGAGAGGATAGAAGTATTGGTGAGCTGTTTGGAGGTCAAAGGACCACAGAAGAGCAGATCATTTATAGAGTATGTGCGGTGAGGAGCAGAATAGAAGGTGTAGTCTTTGGAGGTGGGATTGAGAGCCTGCCAAGAGTCGACGAGGTCAGCCACCTTTATATGTGTAACAAGAGCATGAGAAAGTGGGCAGTTACTTGAGCAAGAGTGGGATATTATGTGATCTAGTGTCGGGTCCATGACAAGATTAAAGTATCCCACTAGAAAAAGAAATCCCTCTCTCCATTTGTAAAGTTTTTTAAAGAAGGACTTGAAAAAGATGTTGTTCGCCAGTGTTCAGAGCATATGCTGTAGGAATAGTGACATCAAGGTGACCCAGCCTGCCAGTCAAAATGATATAACAACCATCTGAGTCAGAATAAACTGAGCGCTGGATAATGTATCATTATAGCGACCCCATTGTGTTTAGTGTTACTAGAAGAATACAACACAGTGGAAATGCTCCTGGAGAGCAACGATGGGTGACTAGGTTTATGGAAATTAGTTTCTTGCAATAAGACAATATCTGCCCTAAGGCTTTGAATAGTACAAAATAAATGTGAGTGTTTCTGCTCAGTATTGAAGCCCCAAACATTCATGGAGGCTATAGTATAGTCTCAGGCAATCTTAAATATTGAAGGTTGGAACTGGGAGAAACAATCACCAGCTTGCCTGAGGAGAAAAAAAAGAAGGAGAGAAGAGAAAAAAAAGAGTGAGGGAGTAAGGTGCACTGTAGGAGAGGACAGGGGGCAGGGCACCAAGGGGACTAATGGCCTGCACTGTAAGTGGCCATCAGGAGAGTTATCAGGGCCAAATTAGAATATATTAATAACTTCAAAGGGTTAACTGCTGTATAAAATCCCACTAATATCAGATGTGACTTGGAATGTTGAAACAAACAGTAAATGAGCAGGGTGATAAAAAAAAAACACAAGGACCTATGAGTAACCTGCCTACCAGGGATGAGGGGGAAGAAGGCAAGCTATTAGCCTATTATGCATAGCTTGAACCAGAGATGCACTGCACAGGCAGACAGACCAGAGCATGGTCATTGGAGGACCACCCAGCAGGTGAAAGGCACAGGAGCTCACCACACGGACAACAGCCAGAAGATAAGGAGTCGGTTTCCTGCTTCTGATCACGCTGGTATGCGGACGTGATGGCTGTTACTGCAGGGTCCGCATCAGTGAGGGCAGCCAAACTTCGGAGCACTAGTGAGTGGTTAGGCGACTCTTGAACAGTGGTGGGGTGAGCATCACCTGTGCTACGGACTGCTGGATAGAGCCACGACAGGCCTGCTATGTGCCCAATGGCTTTAGCGGCACACGAGCCCGGTGCTTCAGAGGGAGGTGGAGGCTGCAATCAGCAAGGTCACTGGAGGTGACCTCCAGTGACCTCCAGGGGTGTCTAAAAAAAATAGTTGGGGCCAGATCATAGAAAGGCTAGCCAGGAGTTCACAAATGCCTTGACCGTCCTGCATGCCTGCTAGGCCACGCCCCCCACCAATTTCAGATTTATTTTAAATGTAAAAAACGTATTGGTTCAATAATATTAAGGAAGGATTTTTCTATTAACTAATTAGAATATATTGTAAACTGGAATGTGAAATCTAGTCGTTGATATGTATACAAACCGCTGCTTGATTATATATTTCCATATTGGAAAATTAATTCCTCCTTCCGATTTATAGCATTGTAATAAATGAAGACTAATACAAGGCCTCTTACTTTTCCAAATAAACTTTCTAAATGCTGCATCAATCTGCTTAATATTCGCTTGAGTGAAAACTACAGGTAAACTTGTATAGCATACAATACTGTAGTTTGGGGAAGGAAACCATTTTTATAAATTTTGCTTTACCTAGATATGATAACTGTAGATATTGCCATTCTTCTAATACTTCAATAACTTTATCAATGATATTCTTGATATTAAGAGAGTACAGATTTTATATATGTTTGGGAAGTCTAATCCCCAATATGGGATGTCAGTGTCTGCCCATTGTGGCCTACCAAAATCTAGACTATTTTTAGTAATGGAATTATTTAAAGCCATTACTGTGGAATTAGAGTTATTCATGGTAAAACCTGAAAATTTCCCAAATTCGTCCAATTTTAAAAGAAGGGGAGCCAAACTGTCTCTAGAGTTAGAAATAAAAAAATATCATACAATTGCATTTTTACTCTGTTATAAACTATTCAGATTATAGAATCCTTTCACAGCTTTGAGCTGGTGGAGATAGGGTCTTGTCCTATACCTTTATAATAG
Organism: Taudactylus pleione; assembly: GCA_031769625.1. Taxonomy (NCBI): domain Eukaryota; kingdom Metazoa; phylum Chordata; class Amphibia; order Anura; family Myobatrachidae; genus Taudactylus; species Taudactylus pleione. Next base: position 652,213 of record JAUIMM010000145.1, on the reverse strand, counting down.
GATGCATCTTGCCAGTTGCAATTTAGTGGGGAAGTGTATTTAAAAACACCCTCTTGACAATATATAATAAAGCTCTTGATAAATTATTATGACGCATGTAATAAATCATGATATATTTAATTCAAAAATTAGCAAAATTGACTAACTTTATGTTATTACACTATACTCCTCCCCAGGGCTGCCATCAGGGGGGAACTGGCGGGCCTCGAGTACCGGGCCCGGAGACAGCGGACAAAGAGGGGCCCCGGGTACAGCAGTGCTACACTGGCAGCCACAGACAATTTAAATACAATGCCGCTGGCTGCATGTCATTTATGGTGCTGCCGTGAGCCAGCCTGAGCTCGCCTGACCAGCAGCCAATCAGGAGCAGCCGCTACTGATTGGCTCACAGCCAAACCCTATTTGAAATGCCGATGCATGGATGCAGTGCGACTACCTGATGAGCCACCCGGGACCCTCCTCTCTCAGTGCTGATTCAGGTCGGCTGGCTGCACCAGCGCAGCCAGTTGAAGAATTCTAAAACAGGTACCATACTACTGCTCCCCCCCAGTCCAGCCAGCCATCCCTGCCCCCCCTTGTTCCAGCCATTCTTCCTTGCCCTGTGCTTCCCCCCTAGTCCTTCCAGCCTTCCCTGTCCTGCCCCTCCCTCACAGGTCTTAATAGCAATAGTAGTACGTAAGAGAGACACTACTCCATATAGTTGGTTAATGAACTATATGGAGTAGTGCCTCCTTATTTACTACTGTTGCTAGTTTGCTACTAAGACCTGTGAGTGCTGCCTGTGACCCTCTCTTTTTATATATATATATATATATATATATATATATATAAATATTAAAAAAATATTTGCTGCTTTACTGCTTTTTAAATTGGTTTACGCACAAATTGGTGTCCCACCCTCTGGTGTAGCTCCACCCACCTCTTCCAAACCCCCTGGTTGGGGCCCTGCCTATTTTCTCAGTCCCAGGTCCTACGATTTCTGATGGCAGCCCTGCTCCTCCCCATCCCTAAATGTAACATTGTGTATTACTATTGTGATTTAATTTTCCTACATTTCTTCCTATTGGGGGTATCAAGAACAAAACACTATCAAACTGGTGAACATTGGAGAAGATATGGCTCATAAATGATCTCTGGTCAAGAGAGTTTCAAAGTTCCCAAACAAGCAAATTTTCGCTTTTCTATGGAACTCTTTAATTTTGCACTTTTGTATATATTTGGGCCTGATTCAGCAAGGAATGCAGTTGTTAATATGCACGCAATCAGATGATTTTTGTGATCTGCACATGCACATGGATCGCAGTGCGCATGTGCGAACTAGCCATTGCGATCAGGACTGCGATCGCAGTGACTATGCAGACACATCGCACAGAGATTGACAGGAAGGGCCGTTTGTGCGAGGTGATGTGGGGGTTGTCGGCCAAACGCAGGCGTGGCAGAGAATTTGGACGCTATTGCAGGGGCGTGTATAAATTAGCCACTCCGATGCCCTCCACAGCCTGAGGTCTCATAGCATGCGTGAAAGTTAGCAATTTCTGAGTAAGGTCAGGGCTTCTGCAAGTATGCATGAGGCTGCGATGGTACTCGATTGTACCAATGGTTTTGCAGTCTTGCTAAACATTGTGGATGTGTAAGGTAAATGGGGCATCCACATGTAGTGCTGCGGCAGCATTGTGATTGCAATGGATTAGCATACTATTACAGTTGAACTGCGTGAGCAATCGCTATTGCATTCGCAGTTGCATTCCGTAATTCAGGCCCCCTGATACATAATTTACCAAAAGCAATACACTATTAGGCTCATGTCCTTTTCTACATTATCTGATTACATTGGCACACTAAAGGACAATGTATATACGAAAGGGAAAAGGGGGAGGGAGATACATCGCACAGGCTATTTTATGGTACAATATTCAATAGTTGATATAGCCACAATAAGTATAGTCTAGTACATTACAGATTAATCATATATATGTACATAGAAAAGAGTAATTGAAAAGGTGGCGGTGCTCACTAGAGTTATATGCAATATGATATAACGAAAAAGAAAAAGAAAGAAAAAACTCTGTTTGGTGAGCACTCTTGATCAAATACAGAAGGGAAATTGGAATAGGTCCAATCACGCCTCTAAAAAATAACTTTTAATGATTATTCTTAAAAATAAAAGGTCGCATAACTAAGCGACTAAATAAGACCCAATAGACACTTAATTACTTACATACAAAGTTACTTACAACATGTAACAAATAAAAGACACTTGCATTAAGACAAATATCATCTTAATTACTTACATACAAAGTTACTTACAACATGTAACAAATAAAAAACACTTGCATTAAGACAAATATTATCTTGTTTTTTGAAAAATAAAGCGGCAAGTGTAATATCCTCCTTGTTAGCGAAAAATATGAGATCTAATATATAACAATCAATCAGTTTAATACTAGATGACTACTAATAGTCTATTAGTACCCATTAATAAATGGTTCAAAACATGTCTAAGTGTGGAATAAAATAGAAAAGGTCTGAGCCAAGGACTGCTACTCCTCATTCTACTTCTCTTCACCTCTGCAAATAGCTATCTGTGAAGAGTGAGAGATTACTGGGGAGCAGGTTGCCCCTAGAAACAGCAGTTAATCAGGGGCTTTACTCACATTTCGTTTCTGCTTTTGGGTGTCATACTTATCGCATTGGACACCCAATGAGAGAACTACTCTAATGAGATCGTCCGCAGTTTAATAGAGCAATAGAACAGATAGTAAGAAGAGACCATAAATCACAAGTGAAAATACAAATACAAAAATTCTATGGTTAAGGGAGCATTATTTGAATAGTCGGTTAATAAGTAGGCCTATTACAAGTTTGACATCACTTATTTTTCAAGAGATATGCAATATAACCATTGGAAAGATAGCAAAAAATCCTTAAGGTGTGAAATTATAACAGTTATGAATATAAATGATTAAATGAAAGTGCATAGGGCTTTAAAAAAATTTCATATCCACACATATCAAAAGTATATGTAGATACCGTGAATAGGTGATTTCCACAAAAGGAACCATTTATTCAATTACTGATAGAGAATCCAAAATTGCTGTTCTTATAGACACAGCCTGTAAACTAAATAGGTGACGTAAATGTGTTAGTCACTTATACAAACAACCAGATATAATGCCTGAGGTCAGATATAAATTATTGGCACATAAAACACAATAAGTGTAGTCTAAACTGTTTGCAGCAGGTATAATTAATACAGTTACCGACACATATAGTCAGGAAAAAATGCAAATGAAAATGAACAGGTATAGATCATATAACAAAGTAAATAAAATCTATACTATTACTGCTGCAAATAAATGCCTGACAGAGACGAACATTTATTCAATGACGATCAAGGGCTTTTATGCAGATAATCAGATACAATGCCCAAAATCAGGTATAAGTTTAACAGCAAAACAAGTATAGTCTATGCTATTCACAGCAGGTATAATCCATGCTGTTATTTATGCAAATGATCAGGTAAGGTGCAAATGAATAAGTATAGACCATATAAGGTAATCAGTTAAAGCTGCACTGTTACTGATACAAATGCACAGATATAGTGTAAATAATTGTGTATGAATCATGCGCTGGTGAGTACAGCAAGTGAAGTCTATGCTGTGCTATGACAATAGTCTCACCGCGCGGGACTGCCGCTCACAAACCGTTACCTCCGGATACCCATCGTCCTAGGAGGTGAGTGGAGACCGAGTCCGTTGGGTACTAGTAAGTCATGCCGATGCCTCGTGCCGTACAGCCACGGGCACTCGTAACTCCCCGATGCGTGTTTCGCTATTAGCTTGATCACGGAGGTGATCCAGGAAGGGAATTCCCTGAGTCATATAGTCCTGTGTGTGAGAGCTGACCAATGGGCTCAGTTCAAAACCTGATAGACAGTCTGGGCAGCCAATAGATGTTGCCATCAATTAAATATTCTGAATACATTAGATAGCATGGCTGACTTAACCCTTTGATCACTGTTCAGAGGATCAATAGTTCTAACAAATGGATAACTGAGGAACATGTAATCTTATTATTTCATTATAGGTACGTCCAAAATCAATTAATTTAGTACCTAGTGCTGGGAAAATAAATAAATAAAAATATATATAAAAATATATATCTTTAAAACATTCATAATCTTAGAAGATATGTAAAATGAAACAGAAGAGGAAACATAGACAAACAGATAAATAAATAAATAAGTAACTATTATTGATATGTAGTGAGAATGTGAACACATCCATCCACATAATAAATAAATAAATATTGGATTGTAATATGATATAAAAAAATATATATAGTGTAATAAACTGGGTACTGCCATCCTGCACTCAAGTAACCTTAATCTAATATTAGACCACAGTCATTCCAAAAAATAAATAAGTATAATAGCTGTTTAATATACATTGGAACTCGATATGTAATAAATTCAAAAATCATATTCAAACATCTCATAATTTCTATCTCTTATAAAGATTATTGCTCATATGTATATATGGATACAAGTATGTACATACGCACATGTACATATACAAGTATGTACATACATACTCAAAAATACACAATTCTCAAAAGTCCCCAAAATTGATATGTTAGTATGCCCTTTCTCCTATCCTCAAAAATTGGGTCAAAAAATAATAAATTTCTAATGACACTGATGTTGTGACACCCCTGGACCATAGAAATAAACTGAGACTATAAGCGGTATGGACCATAATATTAATATGTAATGAAAGGATAATAAACAAAGGTGAATACACCAGGGATTCAACTACCAAGTGTAATAGGTGACACAATTGATGATTAATATGTGAGTATGTGTATGAATATAAGGGAATTGTGTGCTCACTGGCATTATATCTGGTTGTTATATCTGGTTGTTTGTATAAGTGACTAACACATTTACGTCACCTATTTAGTTTACAGTCTGTGTCTATAAGAACAGCAATTTTGGATTCTCTATCAGTAATTGAATAAATGGTTCCTTTTGTGGAAATCACCTATTCACGGTATCTACATATACTTTTGATATGTGTGGATATGAAATTTTTTTAAAGCCCTATGCACTTTCATTTAATCATTTATATTCATAACTGTTATAATTTCACACCTTAAGGATTTTTTGCTATCTTTCCAATGGTTATATTGCATATCTCTTTAAAAATAAGTGATGTCACACTTCTAATAGGCCTACTTATTAACCAACTATTCACATAAGGCTCCCTTAACCATAGAATTTTTGTATTTGTATTTTCACTTGTGATTAATGGTCTCTTCTTTCTATCTGTTCTATTGCTCTATTAAACTGCGGACGATCTCATTAGAGTAGTTCTCTCATTGGGTGTCCAATGCGATAAGTATGACACCCAAAAGCAGAAACAAAAAGTGAGTAAAGCCCCCGATTAACTGTTGTTTCTAGGGGCAACCTGCTCTCCAGTAATCTCTCACTCTTCACAGATAGCTATTTGCAGAGGTGAAGAGAAGTAGAATGAGGAGTAGCAGTCCTATGCTCTGACCTCTTCTATTTTATTCCACACTTAGACATGTTTTGAACCATTTATTAATGGGTACTAATAGACTATTAGTAGTCATCTAGTATTAAACTGATTGATTGTCATATATTAGATCTCATATTTTTCGCTAACAAGGAGGATATTACACTTGCCGCTTTATTTTTCAAAAAACAAGATAATATTTGTCTTAATGCAAGTGTTTTTTATTTGTTACATGTTGTAAGTAACTTTGTATGTAAGTAATTAAGATAATATTTGTCTTAATGCAAGTGTATTTTATTTGTTACATGTTGTAAGTAACTTTGTATGTAAGTAATTAAGTGTCTATTGGGTCTTATTTAGTCGCTTAGTTATGCGACCTTTTATTTTTAAGAATAATCATTAAAAGTTATTTTTTAGAGGCGTGATTGGACCTATTCCAATTTCCCTTCTGTATTTGATCAAGAGTGCTCACCAACAGAGTTTATTCTTTCTTTTTCTTTTTTGTTATATCATATTGCATATTACTCTAGTGAGCACCGCCACCTTTTCAGTTACTCTTTTCTATGTACATACAGTCAGGTGCATAAATATTGGGACATTGACAGAATTTTCATATTTTGGCCTCTATTCATCACCACAATGGCTTTGAAATGAAACAAACAAGATGTGCTTTAACTGCAGACTTTCACATTTAATTTGAGGGTAATCCCATCCAAATCAGGTGAACGGTGTAGGAATTACAACGGTTTCTATATGTGCCTCCCACTTTTTAAGGGGCCAAAAGTAATGGGACTATCAACTCAAAAGCTATTTAATGGACAGGTGTGGGCTATTCCCTTGATATGTCATTATCAATTAAGCAGGTAAAAGGTCTGGAGTTGATTCTAGGTGTGACATTTGCATTTGGAATCAGTTGCTGTTGACTCTCAATATGAGATCCAAAGAGCTGTCACTATCAGTGAAGCAAGCCATCATTAGGCTGAAAAATCAAAACAAACCCATCAGAGAGATAGCAAAAACATTAGGTGTGGTCAAATCAACTGTTTGGAACATTCTTAAAAAGAAAGAATGCACCGGAGAGCTCATCAACACCAAAAGACCCGGAAGACGACGGAAAACAACTGTGGTGGATGACAGAAGAATTATTTCCCTGGTGAAGAAAAACCCTTTTCACAACAGTTGGCCAAATCAAGAACACTCTCCAGGAGGTAGGTGTATATGTGTCAATGTCAACAATCAAGAGAAGACTTCACAAGAGAGAATAAAGAGGGTTCACCACAAGATGTAAACCATTGTTGAGCCTCAAAAACAGGAAAACCAGATTAGAGTTTGCCAAACAACATCTAAAAAAGCCATTACAGTTCTGGAACAACATCCTATGGACAGATGAGACAAAGATCAACTTGTACCAGAGTGATGGGAAGAGAAGAGTATGGAGAAGGAAAGGAACTGCTCATGATCCAAAACATACCACCTCATCAGTGAAGCATGGTGGTGGTAGTGTCATGGCGTGGGCATGTATGGCTGCCAATGGAACTGGTTCCCTTGTATTTATTGATGATGTGACTGCTGACAAAAGCAGCAGAATGAATTCTGAAGTGTTTCGGGCACTATAATTTGCTCATATTCAGTCAAATGCTTCAGAACTCATTGGACGGCACTTCACAGTGCAGATGGACAATGACCCGAAGCATACTGCAAAAGCAACCAAAGAGTTTTTTAAGGCTAAAAGTGGAATGTTATGCAATGGCCTAGTCAATCCCCTGACCTGAATCTTATTGAGCATGCATTTCACTTGAAGAAGACAAAACTGAACGGAAAATGTCCCAAGAACAAGCAGGTACTGAAGACATTTGCAGTAGAGGCCTGGCAGAGCATCACCAGGGATGAAACCCAGCGTCTGGTGATGTCTATGCGTTCCAGACTTCAGGCTGTAATTGCTTGCAAAGGATTTGCAACAAAGTATTAAAAAGTGAAAGTTAGATTTAGGATTGTTTAGTTTGCCCCATTACTTTTGGCCCCTGAAAAAGTGGGAGGCACATAAAGAAACCGTTGTAATTCCTACACCGTTCACCTGATTTGGATGGAATTACCCTCAAATTAAATATGAAATTCTGCAGTTAAAGCACATCTGTTTGTTTCATTTCAAAGCCATTGTGGTGGTGAATAGAGGCCAAAATATGAAAGTTCAGTCAATGTCCCAATATTTATGCACCTGACTGTATATATGATTAATCTGTAATGTACTAGACTATACTTATTGTGGCTATATCAACTATTGAATATTGTACCATAAAATAGCCTGTGCGACGTATCTCCCTCCCCCTTTTCCCTTTCGTATATACATTGCCTTACCGAGGTCACTCGGTTTCATTATACAGTCAGCACGGCGACTTTATTTTATTTTATTTTCTATAAGCATTAGAGTTTTGATCGTACTAGCACCCCTAATAGACACGGTTTTACCTCAATTTGTTTACATAATTTCTATATATCATGTCCACTTTCAATTTAAAAGAACAGCTGACCTCTAAAAGGAGGACGCCTGAGGACTATCAGAAATATAAACTTCCTCCACGGGGCCTGAGACCAAAAATTTTTCCTTCCTTTAATTTAATAACAGATAGTCTCCGCAAGGATTGGGAATAATGTCTCTTGAAATGTGCACAAGATCTCATAACGGTCCTTATCAAACATAATCATTTGGAGTTGGAAGAGGTGGGACAGGAAATAGAGAAATTAGGGAAAAAACTCATACCTTGGGAACAAGATCTACAGTTCCAAAAATGTTTTGACCAGCACAAAAAGGATCTGGAGAGTTTTGAGAAAACTATTATAGAAAGGAAACGCACCAAATTTGCTAGGGATAAGAAGGATTTTTCATCAGGTCAAACCTTCAAATGGAATCAAAAAATTAAATCCACCTATCAGAGGAATGCCAACTACAACTACTCCTCATCTGAAGCAGAATCCTCGGGCACAGAGTATTATACTGATCTTAGGAGAGATTCTAGATCTAATTCTCCAAACTCCACGGTCTCTTTTTTAGAGGATTTGGGAGACCCAAGAGGCAGATATCGAATAGGAGGACCACGAGGAGGGGGAGTAAGAAGAGGAAGAGGTACCCCAAAATGGGATCCACTATTACCATCCCGGCAATCAACCAGGATCAACAGACGGAGATAGGCATACCCAAAGAGGAAGAATTAAAAATAATTAATCTATCTGATGAAATCCTCTCACCGGCTCAGATCTCTTTGCTGAAGAAAGGGCTCTCTTTTTCTCCTACGACTAACTTCCATCGCTTTTCCTGGGGAAAGGATTTACACCTATTTGGGAGGAAGCTTCTCCTTAAAAAATTTTCATTAACCAACAGAAGAATAGGGAGATGATTAACCCGCCCAATCCACAGATGGGAGCATTATCTGCATCATTGAGTTTTGAATCCAATCTATCCGGTTTGGAGAATACACAAGATTTGGAAATATTGAATATATTGGATGAACTGGCAGAAGAATCTGATCTAACATCTGCAACACAGAAAGTCAGACCAACATGTAAAAAGAAGTCGACCTTTTTTCCCCCGGAGAATACTTGTGCACAAGTTCAAGTCTTTATGGAGTTGGTGTCTCGAGATTTAGATGAACTATTGAAGCAAAAACAATCCCCAGCATTTCATAAGTGTAACATCACAGAATCCGAAAAAGAGGCATTAAAGATTATGATGGATTGGAAACACATTGTAATTAAACCATCTGATAAGGGTGGCAATGTGGTTTTGTGGCCTCAGGAAATGTATACTAAAGAGGTCTTCAGACAACTAAATGATTCCACCTGCTATACCAGACTACTACTTAACCCTACAGAAAACTTCCATTTTCTTTACAATGGAATGATACAGGCAACCTTCCATGATGGTATAATAACTAAAGGGGATTTTGAGTTTTTACAGGTCAAATTTCCAAGAATACCTACATTTTATGCACTCCCCAAAGTGCATAAAAATGTTAAGAACCCACCTGGTAGACCTATAGTGTCAGGCATAGGTAGCCTGACTGAGCAGGGCAGTAAATTCGTTGACATACATTTAAGAGATTATGTGCTCACTCTACCTTCCTACCTTAAAGATACAAGAGATGTGCTACAGAAGATACAGGGTGTCAATCTGGAAGACAATTATTTACTTGCTTCCATAGATGTAGAGTCACTTTATACCTCTATAAGACATCAGGATGGCCTAAATGCAGTCAAATATTTCTTGGAAATGGATCAAAGAAGGGAATTCAATGATTTTTTTATTAAGTTGTTGTCCTTCATTCTTCATAGGAATTATTTCACATTCCAAGATAAATTTTACCTGCAGACCAGAGGAACGGCTATGGGTTCCACTTGCGCTCCCACCTATGCAAACCTGTTCTTTGGGTGGTGGGAGCGGGAGGTGGTCTTCTCTGAAATTAATGACCCATTTACCCAGCACATTGTACAATGGCTGAGGTATATTGATGACATCTTTGTAATATGGGGAGGAGGAGAACATAAGTTCAAGGAATTTATGGAGGCTCTTAACATCAATGACCTGAACCTGAGATTTACCTGGGTTATCAGTGAAAAACTAATCCCTTTTCTGGATTTGGAAATAACTAAAGGAACAGACGGGGAAGTATCTACCAATCTTTTCAGAAAACCAACAGCTACTAACAGCTTGTTACATCAAAGAAGCTGTCATTTCCCACCCACTATTTCTAATCTTCCAAGGGGCGAATTTCTTCGCCTAAGACGTAACTGTTCCAATTCGGAAGAATTTACCAAGCAATGTGAAGCCCTCTCTTTGAGGTTGATAAATAGAGGCTACAGTAATCGGTCAATAAAGAAAGCTAGATACCAGGTATCTAAAATCAACAGAGACACCCTCGTTTTTCCCAAACCTAAAATACGGGATAGAGCTGAACAGAATGAACTTAGGTTTGTTGGTGATTATTGCAAGGAATGGAAAGAACTAAATGGCATTATCCAACAACATTGGCCAGTTCTTCTATTAGATGGTGATTTAAGGACATATCTACCAAGAAATGTCTCTATGAGTTGGAGGAGGGCAAGAAATTTAGGAGACCTCCTCACTCATAGTCACTTTGAACAGTTCCCCAAGAAGAAACCCAAGGTGGTCGGTACTTACCCTTGTGGTAATTGCAAAGCCTGTGGACATCTTATACCAATCACAGAGATTTTGGATAGATATGGCAATAACGTGTATATACGGTATTTTTTCAATTGCAGTACCACTGGAATTATCTATTGTCTTCTTTGTGAATGTGGATATAGGTATGTGGGTATTACAACACGAGCTTTAAAATCGCATCTACTGGAACATTTAGGCAACATAAGGAATGCCCGAACCGATACCAACAGAATGAAAAAAATCACCTCTGTAGCTAGACACTTTCTGCAAAAACATGATAGCAACCCTAATAGACTCAAAATCTTCGGTTTGGAAAAAGTTAAGATGGGAATTAGAGGGGGTGATCTCAATACGAATCTCCTAAAAAAAGAAACAGAATGGATCTTCAAATTGGATACACTAACACCTAGAGGATTAAACGAATACAATAGTTACTTTCCTTTTCTTTAATGAGAGATTGTTATCATTTTTTATGAATACCTTCCTAGTTTGATACCCTAGTACTTATATGTTTATTTTGTGTGTTATCTGAAATTAGGAGATCTTAAATCTGTCTCCAATACTATTGATTTTCCCTTTTCCGTATGTTTGTCGCTGTTTCCTCCCCTTTCTTTTGATTTCCTTCAATAAATTGATACATACACTTGTCTTCATATATTCAAAAAAATGTTTAATCTTATTCTATGTACCTACAGGTTTACACCATAATTTACTATCACACACATCACTTCACCCCTCTTTTTAGTTCACATATTTATTTTATTAACAGTTCACTTTTAGTATAATATTTCAGTGATTTTTAATATATTGGCTCTATTATTAGTTTATTTGGCAACTTTTTTCACCTTATTATATCTTTTTACCATTAATATTTATATAACACCTATTCACATAATTTTTACGGTCACTTCATCACATTCAGTGAGCACACAATTCCCTTATATTCATACACATACTCACATATTAATCATCAATTGTGTCACATATTACACTTGGTAGTTGAATCCCTGGTGTATTCACCTTTGTTTATTATCCTTTCATTACATATTAATATTATGGTCCATACCGCTTATAGTCTCAGTTTATTTCTATGGTCCAGTGGTGTCACAACATCAGTGTCATTAGAAATTTATTATTTTTTGACCCAATTTTTGAGGATAGGAGAAAGGGCATACTAACATATCAATTTTGGGGACTTTTGAGAATTGTGTATTTTTGAGTATGTATGTACATACTTGTATATGTACATGTGCGTATGTACATACTTGTATGCATATATACATATGAGCAATAATCTTTATAAGAGATTGAAATTCTGAGATGTTTGAATATGATTTTTGAATTTATTACATATCAAGTTCCAATGTATATTAAACAGCTATTATACTTATTTATTTTTTGGAATGAATGTGGTCTAATATTAGATTAAGATTTCTTGAGTGCAGGATGGCAGTACCCAGTTTATTACACTATGTATATTTTTTTATATCATATTACAATCCAATATTTATTTATTTATTATATGGATTGATGTGTTCACATTCTCACTACATATCAATAAAAGTTACTTATTTATTTATTTATCTGTTTATCTATGTTTCCTCTTCTGTTTCATTTTACATATCTTCTAAGATTATGAATGTTTTAAAGATATATATTTTTATATATATTTTTATTTATTTATTTTCCCAGCACTAGGTACTAAATTAATTGATTTTGGACATACCTATAATGAAATAATAAAATTACATATTCCTCAGTTATCCATTTGAAGGAACTAGTGATCCTCTGAACAGTGATCAAAGGGTTAAGTCAGCCGTGATATCTAATGTATTCAGACTATTTAATTGATGGCAACATCTATTGGCTGCCCAGACTGTCTATCAGGTTTTGAACGGAGCCCATTGGTCAGCTCTCACACACAGGACTATATGACTCAGGGAATTCCCTTCCTGGATCACCTCCGTGATCAAGCTAATAGTGAAACGCGCATTGGGGAGTTACGAGTGCCCGTGGCTGTACGGCTCGAGGCATCGGCATGACTTACTAGTACCCAACAGACTCTGTCTCCACTCACCTCCTAGGACGATGGGTATCCGGAGGTAACGGTTTGTGAGCGGCAGTCCCGCGCGGTGAGACTATTGTCATAGCACAGCATAGACTTCACTTGCTGTACTCACCAGTGCATGATTCATACACAATTATTTACACTATATCTGTGCATTTGTATCAGTAACAGTGCAGCTTTAACTGATTACCTTATACGGTCTATACTTATTCATTTGCACCTTACCTGATCATTTGCATAAATAACAGCATGGATTATACCTGCTGTGAATAGCATAGACTATACTTGTTTTGCTGTTAAACTTATACCTGATTTTGGGCATTGTATCTGATTATCTGCATAAAAGCCCTTGATCTTCATTGAATAAATGTTCATCTCTGTCAGGCATTTATTTGCAGCAGTAATAGTATAGATTTTATTTACTTTGTTATATGATCTATACCTGTTCATTTTCATTTGCATTTTTTCCTGACTATATGTGTCGGTAACTGTATTAATTATACCTGCTGCAAACAGTTTAGACTACACTTATTGTGTTTTATGTGCCAATAATTTATATCTGACCTCAGGCATTATATCTGGTTGTTTGTATAAGTGACTAACACATTTACGTCACCTATTTAGTTTACAGTCTGTGTCTATAAGAACAGCAATTTTGGATTCTCTATCAGTAATTGAATAAATGGTTCCTTTTGTGGAAATCACCTATTCACGGTATCTACATATACTTTTGATATGTGTGGATATGAAATTTTTTTAAAGCCCTATGCACTTTCATTTAATCATTTATATTCATAACTGTTATAATTTCACACCTTAAGGATTTTTTGCTATCTTTCCAATGGTTATATTGCATATCTCTTGAAAAATAAGTGATGTCAAACTTGTAATAGGCCTACTTATTAACCGACTATTCACATAAGGCTCCCTTAACCATAGAATTTTTGTATTTGTATTTTCACTTGTGATTTATGGTCTCTTCTTACTATCTGTTCTATTGCTCTATTAAACTGCGGACGATCTCATTAGAGTAGTTCTCTCATTGGGTGTCCAATGCGATAAGTATGACACCCAAAAGCAGAAACAAAATGTGAGTAAAGCCCCTGATTAACTGTTGTTTCTAGGGGCAACCTGCTCTCCAGTAATCTCTCACTCTTCACAGATAGCTATTTGCAGAGGTGAAGAGAAGTAGAATGAGGAGTAGCAGTCCTATGCTCTGACCTTTTCTATTTTATTCGACACTTAGACATGTTTTGAACCATTTATTAATGGGTACTAATAGACTATTAGTAGTCATCTAGTATTAAACTGATTGATTGTCATATATTAGATCTCATATTTTTCGCTAACAAGGAGGATATTACACTTGCCGCTTTATTTTTCTAAAAACAAGATAATATTTGTCTTAATGCAAGTGTTTTTTATTTGTTACATGTTGTAAGTAACTTTGTATGTAAGTAATTAAGATAATATTTGTCTTAATGCAAGTGTCTTTTATTTGTTACATGTTGTAAGTAACTTTGTATGTAAGAAATTAAGTGTCTATTGGGTCTTATTTAGTCGCTTAGTTATGCGACCTTTTATTTTTAAGAATAATCATTAAAAGTTATTTTTTAGAGGCGTGATTGGACCTATTCCAATTTCCCTTCTGTATTTGATCAAGAGTGCTCACCAAACAGAGTTTTTTCTTTCTTTTTCTTTTTCGTTATAACACTAAAGGACAAGTCAACACCAGTAACTACATATATATATATATATATATATATATATATACTGGAGCGAGCGCTCCATAGTGCATGAAACTGTTTAATAAAAACAAACAGATAATGACTCAGGGTAATCGCATATATTGTGCTTGTACCAAAGATAATAACACTGTGGGCTGGTTACCACATGGCTTGATAAATCCTCCTCCATGCAATGCACCAACCGTCTTCTGTATAATAATAAATCTCCAACAATGGGGTATGAGAATGATCATGTCTTAAAAGAATGGTACCGTATTTTGGACTAATGTTCATTTGAACTCATGAGCTTGTTAATCTTTGAGAAAAAGAAAATACTGAAGAAAGTTGAGAAGGAATCAGAAACCTTAGGACATGAAATGTACAAACTTAAAAATACTGATAAATATGACAGTTTATCAAATGCAATTGAAAACAAAGTTGCCAATATTGAATCTAAAATTATTGACACCAAATATAAAAAAATTCAGAGAGATAAGGAGGATTATTTGAAACATCGGGTCAGGCCTTGGCATATCAAACGTCACCAGGGTCATCTTGAATCTTATTTTAAAATCAGTACAAGAGGAAGATTACTCTCAAAGCCTAAATTACCAAAATAGTGTTTAACATCTCTAAAGTTAATCTTGAGCCCATTGAAAAACACGTCCTCAAAAAAGTCCTTTCCTTTGCACCCACATGTAGGGCTAATAAATTCACTCAATATATTGATTTGAATAGGTTTGTAATGAAATTCATTCGTAAATGTCACTTTCTTAGGAAAAATTATGCAGTAGTTAAGAATTGGGATAATTAGGCAGAGAAGACTCATTCTGACCTTAAACCAAAATCCACTTTCTTTCCATTCGAGTCAAGGGATCCATATGTGGAGATGTTCTCTAAACTTGTTAAACGGGATTTTGATATCCTTAAAATTAACAACAGATAGTAAAATCTAACCCCCCAAAAATTTGAGGGGATGCGAGGTCTAGCATCTAATCCAAATTTGGTTATTAAACATGCAGATAAAGGTGGGGGTATAGTGGTTATTGATCAAGAATTTTACATCAAAGAAGCATATAATTTGCTTTCTGACGTTAAGTCATATGTCAAATTAGATAAGGATCCGACCACTAATTATGTTGAAGATTTCCGATTACTTTTGCAAAAAGGTTGTACATGAAAGTGTTGATTAATGAGGAGTACAACTATCTGTTTAATAATATACCTATTGTGGCCACTTTTTACCATACACCAAAAATTCATAAAGATCTACAACATCCTCCAGGCCACCCTATAGTGGCAGGTATAGACTCATTGACATAGAGACTTTCTGAATAAGTAGATATTTTCATTAAAAAATATGTGCCTCATTTGGCTACTTCAACTTATTAGTGATATAGAGTGGGATACTGATTATAAATGGGGGACTATCGATGTCCAATTACTCTATATTGCTATTCCTCATGGTTTGGCCATTGATGCTGTAAGATGTACCATGTTATTAGATAGTGATATCCTTGCACAATTGACTGAATTTATATGTGATTGTTTGAACTTTCTGCTCAAATATAACTATTTGAGTCTTGGGGTGAGTGGTTCCTGCAATTATGTGAGACTGCAAGGGGGACCATTTGTGCACCAAGTTTGATGAACATATACATGGGAAGTTGGGAGGTTAATACACTGTCAGATAAATATAATGATAAGATTGCATTATATAAACACTTTATTGATGATATCCTGATTATTTGGAAGGGTGAAGAATCAGAGTTTAATGAGTTTGTAGACTGTCTTAATTCCAACTCTTATAATCTTAAATTTAGTTCTAGCTTTAGCGGCATTAAGATTGAATTTTGGGACCTTGTGTCAAGTGTTGAGAATTCTCCTCAAATAGCACATATAGAAACGTACACTTACATCAAACCTATGGATAGTAATGGCTATCTCAAGTTCAATAGTTGTCATCTGCCTAATTTGAAAGAAATATACCTTTCTCCCGAGGAGAAATTGTACTAATTTTGAAAAATTTGATGTACAGTCTAAAGTTTATGTGGATCGGTTCCCGAGAGAGAGGTTATCCAGTTATAATAATTGAAACCGCAATGAAACAAGCTGGAGTATTGATAAGAAGACTCTTATAGAGCCCAAAGATTTGGTAAAAGCAGATTCTTCCTCATTTAAGGATTATAGGTTCATTGCCCAATACTTGAGTTCAGATAAAGTACTTTCTAGTATTATGAAGAAGAACTGGCATATACTTAAGCTAGACCCCATTTTGGCTGAATATTTGCCTAACCATCCAAGCGTTATATATAAGAAGGCCAGGAATATGAAATCTATATTATCCAAAAGCCAACTAAGGCCGATACCATCAAATAAAGCTATCCCCACTACTTTCTTAGATTTAAAATGGTGCTATCCCTGTGGGAAGTGCAAGGTGTGTCCTCATGTGGAGAAGGGGACTCAAATAGCTGAAAATGCAGGTAACAAACAGATCAAGACATTTATTAACTGTAATTCTATGTTTGTAGTTTATATGCTTGTATGTCCATGTGGACTCAAATATATAGGCAAAATTAAACAAAATTTGAAAACCCAATCATAGTGTTCCTCAACACTTCATAATAGCAAACCATCTAGGTTGAAGTTTAAAAGTATAGAACTTGTTCCTCCAAATAGTAGAGGTCATGACGGGATAAAGTCCTACTAAAGAGAGAAAAGTTTTGGCATCTAGTGCCCAATGGGTTGAATGAGGGTTATGAGGTCACCCCTTTTATTGAGTAGTTTATCAATCTTGCTGATCTCTCACTTACCTAATATTACTTCTGTAGGTCCCATCTGCTTCTATGATGCGGTGGAAAAACATTGGTTTTTATTCTATCAAATAATTAGAGAAGTTGTTGATTTGTGACTTCTATGTTAATTCCTTTGACTCTTATGCATATGTATTTTTTTTTATTTGGTTGTTTGGTATATGTCAATATCTTATTGTACCCTGTAAAATGTGCAGTATTATCATCTATACACATGATATCACATGTTATGTGCGTTATATTGCATAGCTAATATATTTATATACATTTTTATACTATGTATTTTAGATAAGGATCTTTCCTTATTTATTTATGCTGTACTTGTGCTTGTTGTTTTATATTGTGGAAAGTTAAGCAAGTACTGCACATGTTGAGATGTGTCATGTGTATTGCAGCAGTTCGGTAATGATCGGCACTGCTGGGGGTGTGTATTGTTTACACTTGCAGTGCTATGGCTACTGCACACTGATTGGCTGCTGGTTTTCTAAATACAAGTCTATGTATAATGTACACCAGCCCGCTGATGAAGTCTATTGATGAAACATATTAGAATGTGGCCTACTGATGCAGCTCTGACACACCTGGCATCCCCTTCCATCTCCTTGTCCCACGGCGTACCTGACACATGCTGTTTCCTCATGGAGTTCCACAGAGTGTGGTGCAGGTTCCCGGTGGTTTCCAGAGGATGGATGGTGCAATGCCTGGAGGTGGATATATCATGCCATGTGGTAATCAGCCCGCAGTGTTATTATCTTTGGTATGAGCATACTAAGGGCCTTATTCAGAGATGTATGCTAACCTGATGGTGGGAGGACTTTGCATGAGCAGGAGGTGTACTGCACATGTGCAGCCCTCCATCTGTGAGACTGCTCGCAGTGTCTCCCAGCCTTGACAGGCTGTGGATTTTGGGAGGCAGAGCGGAGGCATTCCCTGGCAGCGTTACCAGAAACAGGGGCATGTCACTCCCGGCCATGCTGCGGGAAGCTTTAGCTCTTGCAGCCTGGCCAAAGGAACATTGATAACAATTGTGACTGATGGTCACAAATGTTCCGATGGTGACCCCAGGCTTGACCATGGTCGTAGCACTGGTATCATTCAAATGCAGCAAGTAGGTGTGTGAAACCTCCTTCTGCATTTGCATTTTAAATGGACAGAATTGCACAGCTACTTGTGTGCAGCTGTGCAATTCTGTTCATCTCTGAATCAGGCCCTATATGCGATTACCCTGTTACATTATCTGTGTGTTTATAAAAAACTTTTCTTCTAGATTGTGTGTCCTGAGGGATCCTGGACCATTGTATCACAGAAGAGGAGCAGCAGTTCTCATTTATGGACTCTAGTGCTTTTTCTATTTAGGCTTGGTTGGTGAGCTGCTTGTACACTCACATTCTATGTTCATTTAGGGAATTAAGTGCCAATTATATGTTTTTATTTTATATTTACTTACAATCATGGAGGTAGTGCAGGTACCTGTTGAATCACATGTATTAGTGAAGTAGGGATAATAGATGTAGCATTCATACAATCACTCTACCTTTTCAACAGAATTGTACAGGTGACATTTTCTACACTTAAAAGCTATAGAGAATTTAAAGGTTATCATACCCTCACATGGCAGTATATCAAGACTTGTTGTATTAAATGTCCCAAAAAAGAAAATACTGTATATTGTGACATTGATAGTTCCTAAGGCATATAGAAGAACAGTGTTGGGCAGGATCATAGTAACATAAATGCAGAACATTTAAGGGTAAAAAAAACTTTGAGATAATTTTTAAGTGTTTTTTTCTGGCCTGAAGTTCATAAAGATATATCTGACTACTGTGCATTATGCCTTGAGTGTCAGTATCATGCTCCAAGGTCACATTAAAGAATTCTGCTTGTCCAAGTACCCATTATTGATGTCCCATTTA
Organism: Taudactylus pleione; assembly: GCA_031769625.1. Classification (NCBI taxonomy): domain Eukaryota; kingdom Metazoa; phylum Chordata; class Amphibia; order Anura; family Myobatrachidae; genus Taudactylus; species Taudactylus pleione. The sequence continues at coordinate 632,979 of JAUIMM010000145.1, read as the reverse complement.
AATGAATTGATTCAGTTGGACCTCTAATAAAGTCTGCCTGGAGTCATCAGTATATTTTGATGTAATGGATATGCAACCAGATGCCCAAAAGTGATACCATTGTGAAATATGTCAACAAAGTCAATTGCTAGGGAACAAGTTCATATCTCTAGCAGAATGGGAATACCTAAAAAAATAATAACTATCCGAGTACCCCATTTATGTCAAGAATCATGAATGTGCCACCTGTTTAAGGTATTGGCCTCTGTGTATCACCCTCAGACTGATGGTTTAGTGGAGAGGTTTAAAAAAACTTTAAAGAACTTGGTAAAGAAAGTGTTGGATAAAGAAGATTTTTTGGGGATGGGTACAGGATGCTGGTGTTTGGGTTCCTGGCACCCAGAATCCTGATGATGGCATACCTACAGGGTCAGAATACAAACACATTGTCAGTTGGTATACTAACCCTCCCCCTCTCCTTACCCTAACCCTCACTTCCGGGTGCCTAACCTTACCTCTCCCCCTAGTACCTGAACCTAACATCCCCCTCCCCTCACCCTAACCCTCCCCTCTTAGTGCCTAAACTTCCACCTAGTGCCTAACCCTCCCCCTAGTGGGTGACTCCTAACCCTCCACCTAACTCAGCTACTCACCTTTCGGGATTCTGGCATTCGGGATGCTGGCGCCAGGATTCTGACAGGTGTTGGGATTCTGATGCCAGCATTCTGACCATCAGAATCCCATATGTCAGTACTTTAACTGCATCCCAGTTCTTTGCATTGCAAAATCTTAAGCTTTCAGCAGAGCATAGGCTGGGAAGCCAATTGTCTAAAGCAGATACTTTGTCCCATAGTTTTTGCTTAAAGGCTACAGGTGTACCGCCCCACAGGCTGAAACAGAATGGGGGGATATGTGACAAACACATTGGAAAGGTTGCTAATGTAATATTATATATATATATATATATATATATATTCCCCAGGATATTAGCTTATATCTTTTAGAAGCATGAATGACACCCTGTTTGGAAACATATGTTTGGATTTGTAAGTATGCACAGTGATGCTTAGTAATGCCATGCACTAAAGCCTAAAGCACTAAAGCTTAAAATATCATGCATGTGTAATGATTTTCATAAATACTGTAAAATGACTTAATTCTGGCAATTTAGCCACCAAGCCCTTGGACACAACTAACATTTTAGTTTTTAGTCCAAGTGGTTGGACAACATGGTGACCTGTCATTTTTTGACATGCCAAGTGTTCTAGCCCCATACTGTACATTTTTTGGAATTCAATAAATATCTGTCCATGTGTGGGCAGTTGTATTTAGAATAACAAGATACTTTCCTGTCAATCATACTACCAAAGTTACACATCTTTATTTTCACATATCAGCCCCAATGCATTAAAATTTAAGCCCTTGATTTGAAAGTTTTTTTAAAAAAAAATATGGCTTGATAATGTCCAAATTGTAGTTTTCAATACATGGCAATTCCAAACTGTCAATTTATAGCAGAATATTATACAAAATGAAAAAAATAAAAACAACAACAGTTGAATAAGCAAAACAAATAAGGTACAATTAGAGCAAAATACACATAATGTACATGTGAATTTACTTCTAGAGGCCCATTGGAAGCTGGAGACTCAAAATAAATGCCCTTTCTGGGTTTCTCAACAATAAAACTGCATGCTTTCAGTCATGTAAATTAGCTGCTCATTATAGTGATTTGTGAAATGTGGCTCAGAAAAATGAGTTTGTATGGTACAAGTTATTATGCTGTACATTCTACATAATGTTTAAGAAAACAGCATTAGCAAGTAATGGCCATATTATGGGCAATATGTATATCATGGAAGTAATATGCATTTAAACATAGTTAGTATCATTATTATGCCTATTTGTAGAGAATGAGAAGAAAATACATGGATATACTGTACAGTGTTGACATATTTGCTAAGATTATTATTTTTAGAAATCCTCATAGCCATAGTTGTTAACCTAAAATTGCTATCATATTTGATGGCTTGTCTATTAGAACTGAATAATAAAATAGTTTTGTTACAGTATGTGAAGGATTAATCCTCACATCCTTGTCCTAGTAGGCTCTCTATGGTAATCTGGATCCAGTGCTTTATCTACTGTTTCTTCATCTGACCCATAACCATGTACTGCAATTTTAAAATGTTGTGGAACACATAGATTATGTAAATAGGAGCATCAAACAGTTAAGATAATATATACAATAATGTCATAATAACAAATTTCTATGTAACCACCTGGCTTTCAGCCAGGAGAGATAAAGCTGAGTAGCAGAGGCTAACAGAAAATGGCTACCCCCATAGCAGGCTACAAAAAAGATGCCCACCATTGACCAATGGGGATCTAGGTGTCACAAAACCAGGACTCAGTCTCTCATACCTGGTCAGGCAATGTAATTTGAAGGTGGACCATCCTATTCCAGGGCAATGTCACTATTTCCCTAAGGGTCAAGGGTGCAGCAATGTTGATTTTGATTAACTGAGAGGCAGTATCCAGTCTCTATCTGTCTGCTACTATCCTCTGCAAAAGCACCATATTTAAAGCTGCATTATACCATCAGAACAATGTGGAACATCCCTCCTCTGTGTGCTCACTCACCAGTGTGCATCTCCTGTCTCTGACCTGCTGCCTGAACCTGTGCTCCTGTCAACTTGACCTCTGCAAGCTGATTCCTTTCTTTTGCCGCTGGGTCTGTCTCATCCACTCTGCAGCATACCACTATTGCTGGTATTAAGTCTGCATCTCTTCATCCCATGTTCAAGCTGCCACATCTCCTCCAGTTCCAGTCTGGTTCAAGCTCTGGTCTCAGCTCAAGCCCAACTGGTCTCCAGTTCAAGCTCTGGTTCCAGTCTGGTTCAGCCTGAATAGCTTCAGCTTGTGTCTTTCATTCCAGATCCAGTCTGGTTCAGCCTATTTTCCCCATTCTGGTTCCAGCGTGTGCAGTAGTTTAAAGTATCCGGATTATACCTTTGACTAATTATGTGTTTTCAAAGGCCAAACCTTCAGTCTGCTGTTATACAGTAGTGAATTCTAGCAAGTCTTCTGATTACAACTTGCCTGCTCATTACGGGTGCAGTAGACTGTTCCTGTATTTCATTTAGACTGTATTGCTGCTCTGTGAGTTCTACTATCCATCTCAGTGCTGCTGTGCCAAGCCTGTCTCTGGGACTCTCTGCTCTTTGTACCATCAGTGCCACCATCAATGGTGGTAGTTGTCCTGAGGGACCTCTCTTTGAGTGTTTGGATTTGTGCTGAGTCTTCAGTGGAATAGTCTACTCTGGGTGCTAGAGACTGGGTATTGGATCTATATCCCTCTTTTGAGGGAGTAAGCTCCAGGTACCCAACTCAGGTATTTGGGTTTTACTAAAGATGCTTTATCCTATTCCATGCAAGAGAATTAAAATCTTCATGAGTCATGGCCCATCATTGACCATTGTGTACTTCTTACACCAAGACCAACAAGGTCCCTCCTAGGGAAAAGACATTTGTTCCTGCTAAATAATGAAAAAACCTCCACATTGGGCTTATTGCTTGAAGTTTGTGGGTCATGCTGGTATTCAAAAAACCTTGTCTCTACTGCAGAGGGATTACTAGTGGCCAACTATGTCACAAGATGTTCAGTTCTTCGCTGCATATGACAAATTTTTTCAACACAAGAAACCTTAGGAAGGAGACATTCTTCAAAAAAATAGAAGTATTAGAACAAGAGGACATGTTCTGAAACTGAAGGGAGGTAGGTTCAGGGGAAATTTGAGGAAAAATTACTTCACATAAAGGGTAGTTGACAAGTGGAATAGCCTCCCATCAGAGGTGGTAAAGGCTAAGACAGTAGAGCAATTTAAACATGCATGGGATAGACATAAGGATATCCTTCAGAAGAAGTAAGAATCAATAAGGGTTGAGGTAACAATATGTTTAACAATGGGGCAGACTAGCTGGGCCAAGTGGTTCTAATCTGCCATCAAATTCTATGTTTCTTATCAATCCCCTGCTGGGTAACTCATCTCTCTTCTGATTCCACGCAAACCATGCACACATATTTCTATGAACTTTGTAATGGACTTACCTAGAACTGACAGTCACAATACTATCTGGGTGATGGTTGACCACTTCTCGAAAATGACCCATTTTGCTCCTATCAAGGGGCTTTCACTCCACTCCAGTCTTGGAACAATTATTTTTGCCTAAGATTTTTCATCTAAATGGCTGTCCTAAGGAGATTGCATCCTACAAAGGAGTGCAATTTGTGGCAAAATTCTGGAGATCTCTCTGTCAGGCTCTCCAGATTGAGTTGATCTTTTCATCTTCATATCATTCCCAGTCCAATGGTCAGACAGCAAGAGTTAACCAAGACCTGGAGACATTTATCCATCTATATGATTTTATTAATCTTCTGCTTGGGCTGAAGTTTCTCATAATAACCATTTCAATTAATCATATTCCTCTACTCCTTTCTTTGTGTTATATGGACTACATCATAATGTATCTGAATTATCTCCTCTGCCAGCTACTTCTGTTCCAGTTTCTGAGCATTTGGTGAAATTTGTTTTTGAAAATTGGAAACTAGTGTGTAAATCTCTACTAATAGTATCCCATTTCTACAAAGTTCAAATGGATAAGAAACGTTGAGTGATTTCAGCTTTGAAACCCAGAGATAAGGTATGGTTGTCTACAAGAAACTTATACGTAATGAAATTTACTCATTGTTTCATCGGTCCATTCCTTGTCTCTCAGGTCATCAATCCAGTATGCTTCAAACTGCAATTACTGTCATATTTGAAGATCCCAAACTCCATACATGTTTTTTTCCTGAAACCCCTCCTCATGACTGATCCTTCTCTGTCTCCTCTCATGACTCCTCTTCCCCCCACAGCCTCTTACAGTAGGTGTTGACCAAGATTCTGTTCTTGGACCTCTACTATTCTCCCTCTATATGTCCTGTCTAGGTGAACTCATCAGCTTTGACCTCTATTATAATCTCTATGCTGATGATACTCAGATCTACATTTCCTCCCCTGACCTCTACCCCTCTCTCCTCACTTGTATCTCCAACTGTCTCTCTGCTATTTCTTCCTGGATGTCCCAGCAATTTCTAAAACTTAATCTCTAAGACTGAGCTGATCATTTTCCCACCCTCCAACATAACTGCACCTCCCGCCATTTCTTTATCAATTGATGGTACAACTATCTCCTCTAGCCCCAAAGTGCTTTGTCTTGGAGTTATCCTGGACACCTCCCTCTCCTTCAAACTGCATATTCAGAACCTCTCACAGTCCTGTAATTTCCATCTTAAAAATATTTCCAAGATTAGACCCTTTCTAACCCAGGATGCCACTAAAACCCTCATACACTCACTGATCATCTCAAGATTGGACTACTGTAAGATCCTCCAATCTAGTCTCTCATCTCCAGTCTGTCCTCAATGCTGCTGCTTGGATCATCTTCCTCTCCATATGCTCTACATCTGCCTCCCCTCTCCTACAAGCCCTCCACTGGCTCCTCTTCCCTTTCAGAACCCAATTCAAGGTTCTCACACTCACTTACAAAACCCTCACCCATTCCTCTCCCACTTACATCTCTAACCTCATCTCCCTTCACACTCCTGTCCGCCCTTCTCATTCAACAAATGCACACTGCCTCCCATGCCAATTGATTATTTCCTCCCACTTCCACCTCCAAGATTTTGTCCGCACTGCTCCCCACATTAAGAACTCTCTCCCTCTTCCTATCAGACTCTCCACCTCTCTACAGTCCTTCAAATGGGCACTCAATACCCACTACTTCATCAAAGTTTTCCAGCTCTCATCTTAACTTGCTGCTACTTGTTCCTTCCTCCCTGTCTTCCCCATCTGTGTCACACCTGTTTGTCTGCCCCTCCACTTTAAAATGTAAGCGCTTACAAGCTGGGCCCTCTACCCTCTTGTGCTTCTTCTTACTTTACTTTCATCTACTTCTTACTCCCCACTAGGGCACCTAACACTTGGTTGCTTATGTTCTGTTGCTTATCTGGGTGTTATGGTCGCTAATGTAGCAATGTATATAGAAATGTTTACCCTTGTACTCATTCTGTATTGCATTGTACTATAAGTTACTGGTCAACATATTTGTTTATATATTTTGTAAGGCACTGTGGAACACTTGTGGTGCCCTATAAATAACTTATAATAATAATCAATAATACATTTCTTTCAGCCAAACCAGCATCTCTTCTAATATTGACTGATCAAAGTAAAGAGTACAAGGTGAAGGAGATTTTGGACTCAAGAATTTGGTACAAATAACTGGAGTATCTTGTTGACTGGAAAAGTTATGGGGTGAGATGTAATAGGGTCCGAGTTTTTTGTATGAGACAAACTCATACCTTCTCACACATTTATTTATTTATTTATTACCAGTTATTTATATAGCATACACATATTCCACAGCACTTTACAGAGAATATTTGTCCATTCACATCAGTCCCTGCCCCAGTGGAGCTTACAATCTATATTCCCTATCACATGCACACACACATACACACTAGTATTAATTTATGTTGGGAGCCAATTAACCTACCAGTATATTTTTGGAGTGTGGGAGGAAACCAGAGTACCCAGAGGAAACCCATGCAAGCACAGGGAGAATATACTAACGCCGTACAGTTTGAGTTTGTCTCAAAACTCGCCAAATGTAATAGCCTGTGAACTTGTGAGTTCAAAGCTATTACATTATGCAAGTCCTGGTAAGTTTTCTCCTATGAACACTCAGACCTTTTAATGCAACTAGCATTAAAAAGTTCGAGTTATACAAATGCCTTCACAGATCAGTGAGATCCGTGAAGGCTTCTGTGTAAAAAAAAAATATAAACTGTAAAAATATATTTTTTAAAATGTTGTGCATCCCCTCCCCACAAGCATAACTATCTCTGGGCTCTGTAGAGCCTGTCCTGGTTCTTAAAATATAGGGAGAAAAATGCATAGTGGTCACCTGTATTTTAAGAACCAGCACTGGGCTCTGCTAAGCCAGTCCTGGTTCATAAAATGCAGGGGAAAAAATGCAAAGGGTTTTCCTGTATTTAATGAACCAGCACAAGGATCTGCTGAGCTGGTACTGGTTGTGGAAATACAGGGGACAAAATGAGTAGGGGTCCCCTGTATTTTCCATAACCAGCACCGGACTCTTTCTAGCGGGGGTGTACTGCCATAGCCCTGGAATCCTTTCACCGGGTCCCCTGGCCAAAGCACTACATGTGACCACTAGTCAGCCCAGGCTGGGGATCCCTGGGGAGCACCCCTCTCCAGGGCACCTCAGACCTGGGCTGATAGCCCAGGGCTATCCCCGGCACCCGTGGTTGGTGGGTGCCGGGTTGATTGTGTATAAAAATGTGGTGCAAAAATAGATTTAATAATAATGTCTTTTGCTGGCAAACCACAGGACACAGCAAGCCTCCCCCACATGCTGGTACTTGGAGAACCAAAAGTACCAGCATGCAGGGCATTTGGGGCCCACTGGTACCTGTAGTTCATCTGCAAAATAAATATTAAAATAACCACAATACACACACCGTGAAAGTAAACTTTTATTAATGCACACTCACATTCACCCTCACATTCATGCATACTCACCTATATTCTCTGTAGCCATTCGTGACCCATTGTCCAATAGAATCAGCTCTCATGAGCTGGGCCCTCAGAACCTTCTCTTGCACATATATCCCACTGCATTCACTCATTTGCACACTTTTAGCTACCTCTAACTACTGTATATGGGTGTTGCATGACTTGTATGATTTGCACATGCTCTGATTTCTTTTATTATACCTGCTATGAAAATTTTCACACATCCTGGCTTGATGTGTAATGTTTTCACATTACCTGCACATTTATGGCTCTGTTGTTTCATTCTGTTCAATTGCTTCCTTGTCCATGGCTACAGAACTTATGGCGTCCTATGAATAAAGTTTGATGATAATGTAGAAAGTAGAAAGAAACAAAGGGAAAATTTGCCCAATTAAGTAATTGGGCCTGATTCAGAGGCACATGCAATGCTGATGTTGATTAAGTTGGACTATTTTTGCCACTGCGTGTGCTCAAAGTATCTAAAGACTACTATGGTGCATGCGTTATACAGTGTGTACACACAAAGATGTTGTGGCAATTAATATGCACACTAGCAGACATGTCTTGGAAAAGTACTGGGTGTTCCTGGGTGGTGAGTGGGAGGTGGCTAAACAGACACATGGAGATGATTCATCTTATGGGCAGTGTTATTTGGAGTGTTGATGAAGTATTTGCATACACAGATACTCAATCATTCACTCTGCAGTATATATATATATATATATATATATGTGCCCTAGGACTGGTGCAAATTTAGATGGTGCAACCCATGGTGACATCTAAAGACAGGCACTATTACAACAATTGCAGATTCATGCACATGAATGTACACCGGTTAAGGACTTCCTAGTGGCATTTGCATAAAGTCACAGATGGTTGACCACGCCTGCGACCACCTCTGAATAAAGCCAATAAAGAGACACCTCAGGAGAAAGTGAAGGTGGGTGAGGTAAATGGAAAAGAAGGGGAAAAACATCCTGGGGACATAGGACCTAATTCAGAAATGCCAATGTTTTTGCAGTTGAGTGATTATTGGTAGTCTGTGAATGTGTATGTGTCATATCAGTCGCGCTGCATATGCATCAAGTTCATGCCTTTCTCTAACCACCCCTGAAACCTCCAACAAACACTGGCAATCTGTTAATCACTGTGTCCAAATCCTCTCTGTGATTCATGATGGTAATCAATCATGGCACATGCTTAGTGCGACTCAAACACATACGCAGTACAATAAACAGTAGCCAAATGTGAGAACATTGACCCTGCTTCTGTCTCTGAATCAGGCCCAGAGTGCACAGAGATAGCAAAGTTCACCTTTGACTTTGATTTTCCAGGATCACCAAGAGTGGTGTGAGCTTCTGTACCAGGAAAACCCAGAAGGAATTTGTCCCACCAGTAGGACTGTGCTTACAATGTCTTGAGAGGCAAATTCCAAACAACAACTTAGTACTAATATACACTGTAGTGTCATAGCACAACTAAGATATTTCTCTAAAAATCCAAGGGGTACATTTTCTAAAAGTTAAATTTGGGTTTTCGGTCATTTTGCCATTAGCTTTGCAAACTGACCATTTACCGAGTCAAAACAACCAAAAACATTATTTTAACACTTGACAAGAACACTTTAGAACATCAGAACTATATTGATATTTTAAAACAGACAAGTATAGGAATCCTAGATTTACTAATGTTCGGTTTGTAAAACGACCAAAAACTAATCCAAAAATGACAGCAAAGCTGCCCAAATAATAGACCTGCCTGTGACAGGTGAAATTTAGTGAAGCCTTGTACAGATCACTATAATCTGTGCAGGCTTCGTTAGGTTAAAAAGTGAATAAAAATGTAAAGAAAAAAAAAAAAAAGAGGGGTACCCACTAGTCAATAACCAGCCCCAAACCTCTAAGCCTAAGATGGTATTAAAAAATAAGTGGAAACTGGTATGGGGTTCCCCCTATGTTCCAATAACCAGCACTATGCTGTAAAATCTGGGATGCTAATGCTATAATAGGGGGACACACAGCTATAGCAACCAGCCCTAATGTGGGAACTGCCGCGTTTAGCCACTCAGTACATCCCCATTCATTTGTAAGGAGAGTAACTGGGGACCTATGCACAGAAATTCTGTTGTTTTATTATTTTGCAAAGACTGGGGATGTTACTTGGAATGATGAGGACCTGATCTCAGCATTGTGCATATGTAGTGATTGAATTGTGCTTATGCCCACAAAAAGTGAGTCAGTTTTTTTGGGAGATAATGGGGGATGGCTAGAAAAATTAAGGCATTTCAGACCACTTAAACACTGTTTCTGGTGTCCATAAATTAGCCACTGTGTTTTTGCTCATAGCAGAAGAGCTATCTGTGTGTCTGGAGACCCTCTATGTCTGCAACAGATTAGACTTACTCAGAAGGCTGATGGCACCTGATCTGCATTTAATGTTTCCGATGGTTCCCGTTTTGTGCATTAGCAGTGGATGTAAGATACTTTCAGTGGCTGTCTCTAAGCACTGGACTGCGAGTGGCTCATTAGTATATTTTCAAAAATGCAAATCCATGAGAGATCGCAGCTGCGATGGCATTTGCGTCCACATCTTAACTAGGCCCTATATCCACCCTCAATGCATCTAGACAATTAGTTGAAGTTACAGTATGTGTCCACGCTACTAAATTCTATCTCAATTCCATTTTGCCAGAACAGCAATTCCTCACCTGTACCAGGACATTAAAAAATATTTTTTGCCAGAAAAATGTCTTTGTACCCACTATTCTCTGAACTACAGATATGAGGATAAGCAGTACTGGTCAAACTAAATATTACATTACAGTGACAGCCCACTGGGTATGTATATTGCCTTCCACTGCAAGAGTATCTAACATACAATGCCAGCTCATTCACAGGCAGGCTACTCTTTATATCACTGGCTTCAGTAAGAAACATACTGCTGTCAATCTGTTGGAAAAACTCAGGGATTTGAAAGCAAAATGGAATACCCTGCTAAGAATGGTGGAGGATTACTTTAATGATAATGTACAAATTACAGTTAGAATATTGTGAGGCAAAACAATATGGTCTTCTGTATCTTGTAAGACCATCCATCACCAGCTTCGCATCCAGGCATATAGACCTAATTTCTGGCAGCTTCTCCAAGATACTACAGAGTAGAGTCATCCTTTATTGTGTGTTTGACTGGAAATGTAAATTACTGCATAAATTACTATACTTCTCTAGGGCATTGATGTTCTTCTATATCTTGTATTACCTTCAATTACCAGCTTCTCATTATTAAATCATAAAGGGCATGATTCAGAGAAGTACATTGATAGCATCACTGCTGCCTTCAAAATGCAGCAGTGATGCTAAAATATGCTGATGCCACTGGAGGCATCTCATGCAAAAAGACACCTGCTGTTGGCATTGTGTATCCAAGTGCTGCATCTAAACACACAGCATTGGATCACCATCATGGCCATCAATCGCAATGTTCACAGTCATCACTCATCTGAGTAAGCAGACCCTGGCCTCGGCACTCCCACAAACCAGAGAAGGCATGCCTTTGTTTTGGGGAATAGTTCCCGTTGCCACCAATTTTCTGCCCTCAAATAGCCCTTGAATCATGCTGCAATGTCCAGGGCACTGCGACCATGGTTGCAATGGAATTGCAGTACATGTGCACTGTGGCCCTGTCACCAATCTATCCACCCATAATCTTCACATAATCTTCAAATCCTATAATTGGATCACAAATGATATAATTATCATTTCATTAATTATCAACTTTAACCAGACTGATACTCTGCCTTGAATGTCTTATATTGTCCTAAGGTCTGTGATTTGCTTTTTGGATTTAGTTTCCATTCAAAAAATCTCATTGGGATTTTTTAAGCTAGTTTGTTCCAAGTCCAATTTACGTTACTTTATAGTTATTTATATGCTTTGCCTGGCTTCTAATACATAAATATTCCACCTCAGTTTACCTGTACTGGCCTTGGGTCTGTGATTTGCTGCTTGGATTCAGTTTGCAGTTAGAAAACTCACTTTTGAAATCTTGATGTTTTAATAGTTTGTTACATATCTCTGACTTACTTTTCTTTATAGTTATTACTGTTAGTAATCAATCATTTCTTTACCTGGCTTCAACTAAAAAGTTCACTTCCATTTACCTGTGCTCACCTCTGGCCTCTGATCTAAAGGTGTTCTTGATTAATAAAAACATTCTATATGGGTATATATTTTATTAAACTGCTATCCTGTCTGCCACTGCTGTGCCACTATGTTTCATAGATGTGCTGTCTTTTTTAAACTGTTGTGTTTGTGCCACTGCTCTGTCGCTTAGTTGAGCAAGCCAGCTCACTGCAGTCTTTAGCCAATATTGGTCAAAATTGACTGGAAATTAATGTTATTGATGTTAATAATACTATAGGTACAAAAACAGGATGATTTTAACTGTTTTAGAATTTTTTTAAGAAATTCAAAACCAAAACATTTGTGGCTGATTTTGCCAAAACCAAAACATGTCAAAGATTATGACTCAAAACCAAAACATGCGGATCTGCGCACATACCTACTTTTGAATAGACCTCAAAATGATCTTTCAATTTACTAATGAATTGTCAATTTCTATGGAACTCATTGTTTTCTGCCTTGAACTCTGCAACACCCTACCAACATTGGTCTGTTCCTTGACCAATAGTTAAAGACTGGCATAGACTACCACAAAGTTACACACTTTAAGTTCCAAAAATAGTGATAAAAATATAGTTCATAGTTTCAGTGACAGGGCCATATAGTAATGACATTATTTATAACTGTCACAAACCATGGATTTAATGTCACCATCTGGTGTCTGGCAGGGTAAAGTAGCTTATGATGTTAAAGTCTATCATTATCATAAGCTGTCAGTCAGATATCAGTGTCCTAATCTTGTTTCATGTTGTCCAAACCGATATGCAGAAAAGACATGTAAGCAAGCTCTGGTGACTTATTTCATGGATTATAATATGCAGCACACAAACAAGTTAATAACAGAAAATTATTGTGTACTTTTGCCAATATGCAAATCAGTCTCTAGCATGCAATGCTACTGTAGATCCTGGTTCGGCAAATTCCAAGTTCTGTTGGTATGGTACTAATCTGCCTTGGTGCTCCTTTAGACACACCATCGCTGCCCCATTGGTCACACCACTGAAGCATGCTTCAGCCCTATGGCAGGTGCAATTTCTGAACATGGTAATCTGTATAAGCGCAACTGCGTTTTTAGATGCATTCGCCATCAGAGACACGTCCACAATGTTCCTGCTTATGCCTAACCACCCCCCTCCTATATTCCAAGAATGCACCCCCTGAAACCCTTGGCTCTTGCATCCAAATTCATTTAGTTTATGCCGACATTAACCATTTGAAAGCAATGGTTTGTGCAACTCAGACGCAAGCGTAGTACTTCCAACTCCGGTCAACTGAGTGAATATCGGCATTGCATGCAGTTAGTGTGCATCTTTGAATCTGATTCAGAGTGTCTTTATTAGTGTGTGGTTAGGTTGTTCCATTGGTAAGGGTCACACAATACAATCAGTCCCTCCTGGTGATTATCAGTGATAACAACTGCCACCTAATGAAAGTCACACTGTATTAGACAATATTCCAAAGTTCAAACAAAAAATGGCAACAAAAATTCAGTGTACTTATCAGTAATCTAAAAAGTGTTATCAAGTCAATGGGGCATCAAAGTAAAATTTGCACTGTAACTGCTGCACGCAACTGATCCACATGAAAAGATGTTAAGAGTATCAGGTAATATTAGATGTTATAATGCATTGAAGTGAAGATGAGATGATTGTACTCACCTTTGACTGTGCACTTCTCCGCTGGTCTCTCCTCTGTTCATCATCGGCTGCTGTTTGGGTGGGATTGAGTGTCTAATGTGCTAAAATGACTACTTGTATATGTTCCATAAAACCAATGTTTACTATCATAACATACATATAAAAGGATGAGGTCTTTTAAATACATTCAGTTTGAAAATGCAGGTAATCCTAAATAATACTATACAACTATGCCTACTAAGTTTGTTTGCTCAGTCAGTGTGGCTGTGCCCAATGTGTTTCATCACGTGATCATGGCTTCCTCAGGGGGTGGTTATGTATTCCATTGGTGTAATCTTATGTACTGTTCATCCATTCCCTCATCAGTTCCCAGTACTGTCTGTCTAAGTAAAACCGCCCACAAACTTACCCATAGTTGGTATCCATTAGTCATCTTCTCTGATGCATTACTATGGTGACTGAAGTCTATCACCATGATCCTATCTCTGCCTGCATCTCTCGAAAATCTCTGTAATGTCACTCCATTTAATATACTGTATGTGGGTCATTCCTTTGATTAAGGTGCCCTACTAATTTTGACATGTGACTTATGACATCTGTAGCCTCTTGTGTCTGCTACTAATTATTGTGATGACTGTATGTCTGTACCATGAGGGTACTGGTCTCCATAGTAAGTTAATGTTTATCTGATATGTAGCTGTGTTCTATTCCACTAGGTGGTTGTAATAGGCAACATCAATTAGTAAACTACCCTAAAACATACAATATATAATCACCTCGTCTTGTGTGTGCTGCAATAGTGCTGAGTCCCTATCCCATCAAGGATCCATAAATGGTATTCTCTAATACACAATACTTTGTTGTTATTATCCAGTTTTATTGCTGCATATTTTAAGTCATATTTGTGTTTTAGAGTTGGAACCACTCTATTGTGGAGACACCATGACAGGGCATGCATTAAATACATTAGTCACCTGATCTCTAATAGAATCTAATATTTAATCTAACTTATGTTATGGAGCTATAGTGAAGAGGGCTGCTATAAATACTGTATTTGGCAACCTGCATAAACATCCCAGCAGTTTATCTTCCCATTTGAGCCATATAACCACAAAATACCATAGGAATAAAAACTCAGAGACATAAATTGTGCTAAAAAGTCACAACTTTTATTATTAAACAATAGGGACAAGTAAAAATATGAATTATACAAAGGTGAAGCAGATTACAGTATAGTGCTGGAAATGTTGTGAGTTTTGATCAGGGATGTGCGGAAAAGGTAGACAGAGGAGGCAGTGCCTCACCTGCCATACACTTTTTACTCCAGAGTTTTGACTATAAAAATTATTAGAATAATACAAAGAAGATACCACAGCCACATAAAACATTGGATAGTGCTCCCAACTAACCCTTGAGCCATCTTTGGCTATTGTGCTTTACCGAAAAGTTACCACAAACAGCAATAATAGTGTATAATAGTGCTATAAAAATTCAGTAACTATGTGGAAGGTGTGTGGGCAACCTGAAAATTCCACGACACAGAATCACCTCAGGTCATTCCTTACATAACTTCCTAATCCCCAATCATAACAGACACTGCCCTCTGCTTCCTAACTGGCTAATGAAACATGCAAAACTCCCCTGCAACCCCAGTTAACCCTAACACTGACAGCTATCCCAGGACAATTAGTGATGAAAAACTTTAGCATTTCATTTCTCTTACAGTTATGGCTCTGGCTCATATTTCTCAGTTTGTGGATCAGTAATTTTGCTCCAGTGATTGTTTTACCTACCTGCTCTGCATGATATACAGGGTACTGAACCTTAGTTCCCCTCATGATATCCACTCTACTAATAACTGTGATATGACCCTTTGCTTGCTTCCTAAGCTAATAAGTCATTTGTATTCATTTAAGAATGTTAATTACATTTGTATTATCAATTGCAATCACATTCCAACTCAGTATATCTATCCTGCCATTCCCCGACTTTCTTCTCATCCACCCTTTCTTAATAAAATATTTCCCTTTTAAAGTTTATATTTCTTAGGGTCTTCTCTCATACAGGGAACCCCATTTCTCTCTGTGCTGATCTGATGTTGGTGGCACACTACATACACTCACACCAGTAAGGAGATGCCCATCAGAGTACTACGCACAATAAGGTTGCAACATAAAAGTAAACATAGATTGACATTTTTGACTTTCAATTATTTGCTGGTTTGAAATGAACACTGTGACAGATGTCTGAGTGCTACATCAAAGTAGGCTCTTTCATTTGCTTACGGCTAGTCTACACAAGCAATAAACATCAAGCGATTAATTGCTTATGAAAACAGAGTCTCTATTCTGTTACTCCCAGAAGCCACACAAATATATATTCTTAAAATAAAAAAAGAAAACAAAACATTTTTTTTCCATAAACCACAAACATCTCAACGATTTATTGCCTATTCCATTCAATTTTGTGGATAAGATTATTTGTCTTTAGTTCATGTGAGAATTAGGTAAGGGCTAATGGATTTTAGTCTCACTATGGTTACAACCAATATATCCCAGTGGAACCAGTTACTCAGTTTACTTTAGATTATAGCTTTGCTGGGCTGTCAGTAAGAAACAAAATGCAGCTGTAACATTTCAGTAAAACCTTTTAGTTACAAACTGACTCAAAATGTTACTTTGTTTAATGCTGACGATGCATGCAGTTGATATCAAGCAATTGAGCTTATACTGCAAAATGTCTGGTCAAAACGAGTACAACTGTAATGAATCAGATCATTATTGGGCATGTGGGAAAATGTTGAAAGAAGTATGTTGGCCTACTGTACATGTACAGTTGGGGGCAATTTAAGCTGCAGTATTTACATCAAAATGATAAATCTGATGTGGAACTACAAGTCCTAGAATGTCTGGCATGTAGTTCTACAACAGCTGGAAAACCAGTGGCTGTCCAACCAGCATCAAATGAGCATGCAAATTAGGATAGGGTAAAGACTTGATTAAATGATACTGCTAGCACTGCTTCAATAGGAGGTAAGGTCTTCTCCTTGAGAAAGGGCCAGAATTGCTAATAAAGATACATTTATATTGCTTATGACTAGTGAAAAATCTGCATCATGAAGTGCCCCATTATAATGAAAATGGGATGCAGTCATAATGTTGACATTCACAATGTCAGCAGTTATGATGCCGGCATTGTTGAAATCTCAATGTCCTTAGAGTGTTGACATATGAAATGTTAACATGTGAAATCCCGACATTCACAAAATGTTGACATTAGGGTTAGACTGTGGGACGCAAGCATTAAGATTAAGATGTGGGGGGTGTTTAGGTTTAGGGATTAGGGGGATAGTTAGGGTTAGGGATAAGCATTAGGGTCAGGGAAAATACTGACTGGAACACCACTCACAAGATGTCTCTGCCGGATCTGCTCCTTGCTTGAGCGCCTGGACAAGGAAGCTACCGCTGAAGGCGCCACTGCCGTCAGACCACCAGAGATGGTTTGTTGACATTCTGTCATGTTGACATTTCTACAGTGTCCACATGATGAATGTCAACATGGTCAATGTCAACATGATAAGCATTTCAACATTTCAACCATGTCAACATGGATGATTGTCAGCTTTGTATACACCCCCATGAAAACAGCCACTAAACACTAGTAAGTACAGTGACACACTCAATCTGAACAGGGTAGTAAATAAAGAAGACATTTATACCTTGTAGACATTATCAGTATTTTGTAGCATTGTGTACCTACTGCATTAACCCAGTATTACCCTGCAACTTATTCTACCTGGTAAATTAACCAATTTTGGCAAAGTTGTTCATTGTGTGGACTGACCTCCATTACACACTGCTGGCACCTATATCAGTACCTATAGGATCTGCCAATACAGAAAATAACCAATGGTGTGACTTGTTTTGCAGACCAATACAGTACACAGCTTTCTCTTTGCTGAAATAAATGATCAAAATTACACAAGGTGGCAAGGGAGGATTTTCATTGTCATTCCTTGCCATGCAGCAGAGAAGCTCACAACTATTTGCATTCCACAAAAGCCTATCGATTTTTCACCAGATCAGAGCTGCTAGAATTCATGTCTGGTCCTGTAAATCCCCCACACTGTATAATACATATTTACATTAAAAAGTGAAAATTTACTCCTTAAAGCCTCAACCAGCACCAGCACTAGAGCATGTTTTCACAATACAAGGGAGATCAATAGTATGAGGTCTCCATGCTATACTAACAGAGGACTCATAATAAATCACCCTCCTCCCCCTCCACCTCACAGAGACTAGCAGCACAATTATAAATATTGCTGTCTCTCTCCCTGGTTCTTGGCCTCTGTGGTCTGGGGAAAGTAAGAATATTGGGACCTCTGAAATGCCATGCAGGTTATTTAATTTTTTTTTATTCGTCAGACCAAGAGAGAGAAAAACTAATATTTTTCATTTAAAATATAAAAAGTGAGACGGCTAACCTCTGACATGCACTATAGCACAAGCACTGAGTCTCCATGCATCTTTCTCTCTGGTATTCATGGCAAATAGATGTGACTTCAAGAATCTCCGACATATTCGCCATGCAGAGCCTATACAAACACTGGCAGTACACAATATCACCACCGCTATAGTGGGTGGGCATATTGCTAACATCCGCCGGTGCATTTACCGCTAACACACCTGGCGCGCTACAATTCCCAGTAAAACGCCTGTGTCTTATGCTTCTTCTTGTTCTACCTGGTTCATTAAACCTAAGCTAGAAAAAAAAGGAAAATTGTTCCCCAGCACACTGCAGAAGACCAGAAATAAGATTTGAATACTACATGATAATAAAAAGCCAGAGATCTTTGTTGCATATATTTGCAAAGATATGTCTAAGCCATTCGGGCTGCATCAAGGCATCTCTGTATTGGTGGTCGCTAACGCTACATGATAATAGCACCCACTTTGGGTCATATAATTGCATACTGTTATGCCACATAATAACAGCACAGATATATTAATGTAAGTTGAGAGCAAACTCAACTGATGGAATCCTGGAGTCCTCCAGGAACCAGCACACCCTCCTAATGCTGGTCCAACTCATGCCTCTCAGAACAGTAATATAAAATAGTGACTGCTGAAATCAACTTAATGGTGTTTCACAGGTGTATGAAAGGGAGCGGTTTAAGATAGACAAGAAAAGAAGAAAATAATATGTTCCTGGTTCCTGTAGTGCTATTTCGAAGGATCTGTGGTGAGTTGTCTATCCTGTCATTTATTCACTAACTCTAATTCTAACATTCTAACCTATAGGTAATGCTAACTCTAACACTAATGGTAAACCTAAAACTAACGGTAACCCTTTCATCTGTTGTAAATCGGAAGTGAGGGAAAGAGAAAACATTTCTGTATATTAAAATATTATGTTAGTTCATATTTGTGGTCAATTTCAGAGTTGATGTGTTACCCTCAGCATCACCTGAAAGAATGTACTTTATATAGAAGCTATTGGAACCGTATTTAGCTTACACTCTAGCTTTGCTGCTACTAGTGGTTTTCTCCCTTACAATTTGTCTCATTCTATTACTATTTATCACCTCCTAATATACCCTGTAATCATGTTAATTTAAATTTTTCCTTCTTTCATTCTCCTTTCACCTACCTTTTTTTTGCTTAGTGTTTCTTACCATTCTTTGCCTTGAGGCCAAGCTATCATTTTTCATACAGTATTACTTGAATTTAACTTATTTTTCAACCTGTTTTCCTTATAGGCACTATTAAGTAGCTCTTCCTAACCACCCAAGGTACCTCCTGTTACTTATTTAGACTAGAATTACTTGGCCTCTTTTTAGCATATTAATTATGCCTATTTCAGTATTTTTGTTTTTAAAAATATCATTGTAAATAGCACTTTTAATGACATTTGAAGCATAATATTTCTCATAGCTGCATTAAGTGTCACCAATTATCCTTTGCAACTTTTGGAGGATATTTAAAAAGGTGTTACAGTTACAGTCTATTATGGCTTAATTAAGATCTTTTGAACCTAGAACATTATCTGCTGATGTCACTGTTATGATAAAAAAAATCTGAGGTTTGTTATTTGGAGGATGCTGTTACTTATCTGCTGAATACTGTGATGTCCAAGAAGTGCATGCTGGTCATCGATGCCGTGTCCCTATGTTGCTGGAGACTGCAGGCTCTTCTTTCACTGATGTCCAGACATCAACACATGTACAATGATATTATCCACCTGCACCTCATTTAGCAGCTTGACCTTGGAGATTGGCAGGAAGTGACATAATCAGGTAGCACTAGAATTTCTCTTTTTATTTTGTTGCTAAGTCATTTTAGATATCATTAGAATTTGATGAAGGAGGGCACCTATTGTGGAGGAGGGACCTTAAACCCTAGGATAAGGACTGATTGGGCTACTAGCTGTTAGGGGTTAATCGTGTTTGGTGTTTTCTATCAATATTGTTAGTTTGGGGTGGGGATTCGTATGTGGTTGAAAGGCAAACATCTGCCTTTTTTGTTGTGAGTTCCTTTCCCTCCTCATTTCTCCTTTGTTGTCTCTCAGCCTTATTTTTGAGCAGGAAAGAATGGAAATCAGGTGACCAATTTACACCAATAATATATGTGCGCTCCCTTCAATATACCAAGTAGACTGATTTCCCTACATGGGTCAGCAGCATCAGTTTTCTTATAAAGCCATGGGAGTTGGAGACCTTATACTTTCTGTTGTAAAGGGAAATTGACCCTGTAAGTTGTTGAGGAAAGAAAGAAAAAGGTACTCTCTTTGTTGGGGCACACTTCCTACCAACAAATATAAAATGTAACGTTCATAGGTATGCTTTAAAAGTCCGCATAACGGAACAAGACATGACATACAAAAACAGATGAACAATATGAACTAAAATATCCTACTGCAATCCATAAAAATAATACAATTCTTGATTCTCCCTTTCTTTGGATATTCTATATATTGAAATTGTGCTCAGGGGCTAACTGGCAACTTTCAACCTGGGGGGCAAACAGGGGCAAGTAGCCCAGCTTTTCTACCAGCGAATACAATTTTAAAATGGGCATGACAATAATGTTGGGGATGTGGTTTGCGTAATGTGGCGCTGCAGAGCAGAAAATATTGTATTTTTTTTTTTTGCAGGGGTCCTATCCTATATGTGATAGGTATTTATGGGATGGGATGAAATATATTGCAGCTGTCCCGTGTGTTTGTTACTTATGTATTTATGTAGGGGGCAAATGTAGTAATTATTTAGGTGACATGCACATGTGCAAGTACTATTGACATTTATGTAGGGGGCAAATGTAGTATTTAGGTGACATGCACATGTGCAAGTACGACCTACATAAATTTCAATGTGCATGATATATAAGTAACAAAAACATAAGACACCTACACTATTTATCATTCCATCACTTAAATAATTACATATAGGAGGACCCCTGCAATATATAATAGTGAAGTGTCCTATGTGTTTGTTACTAAAATAAAGTATGCTGGCAGTGGCACTTACGTTGCACTTGCTTGTGTAGTAATTGTTTAGGTGACATTCACATGTACATGTCACCTAAATACATGTGCAAGTACAACATAAATGCAAGATATTTTATATCATTAGTAAACACATAGGACCCCAGCAGTATTTATATTACATACATTATGCAGCCCATTACCATAATATAAAATAAATGTGTGACAGTTACACACTCAAGTCTAACCCTAAACCTCCCGGGGGGGTGCCTAACCCTAAGTCCTCCCCGGGAGCCCCTAACCTAACCTTCTCCCTGGCAACTGTCAGCAGCTTCATTCAGTATGCCGGGCATCGGGCTCCTGGCATAGGGATGATGAAAGGCGTCGGGATTACAACAACTATCATTAGACCCCTGTCGGGATTAGACAGTCAGGAAGCCTGCGGTCGGCATTTCCACCATTGGGGTCCTGACTGCATCCCGCTGTAGGACATTTTAGTTCATATTGTTTATCTGTATTTGTATGTCATGTCTTGTTCTGTTATTCGGACTTTTAAAGCATACCTATAAACGTTAGGTTTTATATTTGTTGGTAGGAAGTGTGCCCAACAAAGCGAACACTATTTTCTCTTTTTTCCCTCAATTATTCTATACTTATTATTCTATACTTACTCTCACAGGGGCACCTCCATATCATAGTTTGTATACACCGACATTCAAAGGGTCCTATAGTATACCTGAGTATTTTGGATACACCTACCACCTACCTATACTAGTCACTATGCCAGTGCTTGAGGTCTCCCCTACCCCTTTCCTTGGATAAACCCTGCAAGTTGTTGTCATGTTTTCCATAAGACTTGTGGTCACTGATCAGCTCTCTGTTCTTTCTCTCATCACCAATTTTTAAATACCACATTGTTGTCAAAATTTTTATTTTAGATAAGCAGTTAGAGTGATATGTAAAGGAGGTGGGGTTGGAATATTACTGTCCCAATGTTGCACATTCACAGTTCTACCACAGTTTCCATTACTCAAATTTGCATCTTTTAAATTACATTATATTAGGATTTTCACTCCATTCTCTCTGTGTGTTGCTGCAATCTATCACCCACCTAGGCCACACCAGCAATTTATTGAACATTTATCTGCCTGTCTCTTTCATTTCTTATCCTCTATCATCTGCACCATCATCATGGGTGATTTCAATATCCCTATTGATAGTTCACATTCTCCTTGAGTCTCCAAACTACTCTCTCTAACCTCCTCTCTTGGCATCTCCCAGTGGGCTGACTAATCAGGATCACTACTGTCGTGATGTTGTATTCACCAGAATAAGCTCAGTTTCTGAATTCATTAACACTCATTTTCCTTACACAAACTTATCTGCACGCTCTCCTCAATTACTCTAAGTGCTCACTGTTACAGAAGTCTACCTCAAACACACAGATATATTAACTCTATTCATTTCCACTTTTTTGTAACAACTGCTTTCACCAATTTCTATATTCACTTCTCCTGAGACTTCTGTACCACACTTTAACCAAACTCTAGAAATAGCCCTTGATGAAATGGCTCCAACTACCCATCACACTCCATGTACTGTAGACTTAGATGTCAACCATGGTATTCTAAAGTAACAAGACATCCACTGCTACCATCAGTGCCCAAGATACTGCTTCCTATTTCAAGGACAAGATTGATAAGATCTGAAATGAAATGTTCTTCCTCAGCCAGCCAAAATCTCAAATTCATGCAGCCATTTTCTCCCGCATTGATTATTGCAATTGTCTCCTTGCTAGTCTTCCCCCAAACATACTTTCAAAACAACAATCTATTTTGAATGCAGCTATAAGACTGATCTTCCTTGTTAAATGTTCATCATCTACTGCACCACTCTGTCAGTCCCTCCATTAGTTATCTGTAATCTATCAAATTCAATATAAAATACTTTTACACATTAGGCTATTAACCAACTTCACCAACATACACTAGTGGAATAAATTCTGGACACTTTTAGGAGATTTTCAAAATTTTGCATTTAGTTATTATTTTTACATTATAATCACTTATAATTTATATTCCAATCAAAGTATATGTGAGTATAATCATTATTCTTTATTTTTAAGTTGTCATTTGTCAAATTTCCAGTGAAAAATTCAGTAAAACCACAGTTTTACTGGTATGCTTTTATTATGGAAAAAAAATTTAATTTCAGCAATACACAAAATTAATATTTCATTGGATATCCTCTGTTTTTAAGAACAGCTTCGATTCATCAAGGCATCGAGTGAACCAGATGTCCCAGATCTTCAGGTGAAATCACGTGGTACCAGGCATGGATTATGGCTTCGATCGGCTCTCTCTTGTTACTTGGATTTTTCGTGATACCATCACTTTAAGCCTTGACCAAAGATTTTCTATCAGATTTAATTCCGGACTATTTCCTGGCCATGGCATGACAGTATTTTGATGATCACAGAACCACTTCATAGAACTGTTGGAGGTGTGGCATGGTGCTCCATCCTGCTGAAAGATACACTTCTGTGGGTCACCTTCAAACAAATCCTCGATTGTGGGCAAGAGTTTTGCTTCCAGCACTGCTTTTTGATACTTTTTGGCATTGACATTGCCATCAACGACAGCCAAATGTCCGACACCATGGCTGGCCATGCTACTCCACACCATCACACTCACTGGGTGCTTCATAGTTGCTATGGTGCACTCGGGTGAAAGATCTTCCCCAGACCGACGCTGAACAAATTTCACTCCATCACTCCCGAAGATGCTGATTTTGGTCTCGTCGCTCCAAATAATCTTGTCCAAGTCTTCTTCTGTCCACTCCTTGTTTGCCAGAGCCCAATCTATATGTTTCTGCCTCTGTTTCCCGTTTAAATATGGCTTCTTTCTCAGGGTCCTAGCTCACAAACCATTGTCACAAAGTTTTTTTCGTATATGGTTCGGTCACAAACTTGGACACCAGATGTTTTCATTATATTGTTGATTGCTTTTGCAGACCTTCAATGGTCCTACAGGGCCAGGCAACAGATTCTGCGCTCCTCTTGTTTTGTAAGCATGGGCTTTCTCCCAGTTCTTGAGGCTGATTTCATCGATCCACTGTTCGCCACCTTTTAGCAGAGTTTCCTTACACCTGAATTCATTGCCCCACCATCCAACCTCTTTGCAATATCTTCGTAGATGTACCCTTCCTTGCGAAGCATCATGGCTTTGCCTCTCTTCCCAGGTGACCAGTCAACATGTTTCGAGGTATTCAGAGCCATTTTAGTCGTTATTCACACTTTGACCTGAGCAGCAATTAGCTGTTAGGATTTTACAGTAGATTGATTGTAAAGGCTGCCACAGTCTGAATGAATTGAGTGTTGAACAAAGCACATGAGCCTGCATGGATGCGGTGTGGGTACTGTTCCCAGATCCTGTGAGCATGCTGCCTGCTGTGACTGGTGACAGCCTGCATCTTCACTACTGACAGTGGCTGGTAAGTGTATTTCAAAACCTTCTCTCTCTCTCTCTCTCTCTCTCTCTCTCTCTCTCTCTCTCTCCTTATCAAATTTCAAAACCAACCAGATAACCTCCATAAGCTATTTTATTCACTTGCATCCCCTCTATACAGACCACCAACATTACATTACTACAGTATGTGACGGGTTCATACAGCCCACCAAGAACCTTTGCAATCTGACTGGAAAATATGCAATGTGTAGCACATATCTTTGTGTATCAATGTCCTTTTCCCTATATATAGTAAACTTGTGAGCAGGGCCCTTTTACCTCTTTGTCTGTCTGTTATTAGAATTCTTGTTTTATTACTTGTTTTGTTCACAATTACAAAGCGCAACAGAATATGCTAGCAATATATTATATATAAATATATCTATCTATAATATATAACTGTAAATAAATAAAATTAAATACAATTTAAGATCTGCATTATGGTAATAATCTATCATTTGATGGTATTTCTTATATTCATTTTGTTTACGTAATAGAGTAGGAGGCGTTGGTGAAGCTGGAGGTGAAAGCAACTGCAATCACAGGTGTAATAATGGTACTTATTTGGCAAACATGACCCTTTTATCCCAGTGTTTTAACTAGCTACAGAATGAGAAGATAGGAGACACATGGCATAAGAGAGTACCATAATCTTGTTCATTCACTTTTGAGCATGGAGTTGATGGCTTGTAGTAGCTCCTGATAGAAAAGCATCTGCAGTGATGAACTGAATATCTATTCTGTAGGAAATGGTTTTTATTTGCATATATAACACTGTGCTCAATGACAATGGTACTAGTTTATGCCAACAGCAGAAGTAAAGCTATATAAAACTGAATGGCAAATGTGTAATAAAAGGCAATTGTTTTGATCTTGTGCTACAGGTTGCTCAATTTTGTTCAACAAATGTTAAATTCAGAAAACGTAGACCTCATAATTTCACTGTTATTTACAACCATTTGAATTTCTTAGCTGAGCACGGCCCATGCAATGCATTAGAACAATATGTCCAAGTGTAATACATTACATTGCTGTAGAAGAAAGATGATATTTTAAAAATGCATGGAGCATAATTAGAAGGACAGGTTGATGTTTTAGAATTATTATGATGCAGGATTATACACCTGTTATATACAGCTGTGAAATACTGTATGCTGGTGGCATCTGTAAAGATGTTTCTAATCCATTGAATCCATAATTTTGCCAATGGTTTGCTCTAATTTCTATTTAAGGCTAAATTGGCAAGATTCTTTAATAAAGACAGTCAAGGGGTTAAATCGGTATCAAAATAATTTCTCCCCAAGCTGAATGGAATGTGTCTTTCTCCCAGCCCTGCTCCTCTGCAGATCGTTAACTGAGCAGAAACTGCACTACAATTATTTTAACCAGAGGCTGTTCCTGACCCATAAAAATGAACCTGCATTTGTCACAGCCTGAAATAGAATAGCAGGAGCAGGCTGGCTCTTGCTAACAAACGCCTGTCATCCTCAGTCTCACACAACCTGGCATATGCCAGTATCATTTCTTTGCTCAATCGGCCTTGAACCAGGATATAAATATGTCTGCAGGAACATTCATTATCCATATAACTGAGCATTGTCTGCTCAGGAAGTAAGCTGGAGACACACTCTGCTTTGCATGTTCCACCTACATTTTAAACCCTCTCGCTCTAAATATATATACATTCTCTACATTTCATACATAAACATGACGGTCATGAAATTCTCATACACTGATGTACAGTACATGCTGTATGTTTATATATGATAGGTTAATTACATGTTATATTACAATACAAGGGGTTCAGTATGTTGCTTGTTTTTGTGTATTACACATATACCTTAACAATGGCTTCTCTGTATACAGTATTTACATATTTTCATAAGTATTATTTTAAATCAGCAGTACACATACATGGTTGCAGCATTAAAGTAACCAAATTATATATAGACAATAGAGAAGGAGTCATTTATGTGTGTCTAGAAATCCCAAGGTTGTTCTGGTAACCGTAGCTGGGAATGTTTAACTAAAAGGAAGTGGGTAGAATAGGGAAAATGTTCTTGCGGATCGGCAGGTGATACTATGAGAATCTCATCATTTGGCCCCGCCCCCTTAGTCAAATATGCGGATTCTCAGTATTTTAGCATGGGGGCGGGGCTTAATGACGAGAATCATCACCACACCACCACCCACCTGCATCTCCTCTCTGGGCAACTCCCGGAGAGGAAAATCTCAATGTCAGCAAGTATGATTATGGGGTCTATCCATGTAGCAGTGAAAAACCCTTTTTCAGTTATAAAAAGGATTTTCTTTTCAGTGCTTCTCCTTATTCATAGAAGGGGTCACTATGGAGAAATCTCAGATTTCTCCAGCAGTGCCCCTGATTAGTTAAGCTATTGCTTCCCAATATAGTAGTATGGGGAGAACTATTCATAGAAGAATGGAAAGCTCAGCTTTCAGTTTCACTTCTAAAAATCTCTTCTCCATCTCAGAACGGCATAGACAGCCTTCTGAGGGAGAAGAACAGCTGTCTCCCTGCCTTCTCCCTGCTCTTCCTGCCCCCTTCAGATTCAGAATCCTATCAGAGGAGCCCTGGGCCAGTGCCCTCAAGCCAACTGCCACTATATAGAAAGTATATATGCCGAGTCTCCTCCATACTACCCACTGTCCCATTGTGCCCTGCAACTCTGCCCCTAGCCCGCCACTGTTATACTAAGGTGACCCATCATATGCATATGCCGGGTCACCACCTCTTAACTAGAGATGAGCAGTAAAACTGAACCGCTCATCTCTACAGTGCCCGCTGCCTCCTTGTACTTCCTGCTGCCCCCCACACTGCCCGCTACCTCCAGGCACTCCAGCTCCTCCCTTGCACTGCCCAACATGCTGCAGTGAGCCAAGGTGGACCGGCGAATGCACAGATGGGGACAGCCGTTCCGCAAGCAGAGGACCAGTGGAGAAGACAGCATCTCTGGACCTATGGATACCGGATAGCATTGCAGGATAGGTAAGTATATGTGAGTTGCTCCTTATATATGCAATAGATCACATCGAACTGATGCGATCTGTAGTGATAAGTAAAAATTCACCACTGCAGATATATATGAATAGACCCCCTTATTTACTGTAATGCAGCTGTTTTCCCAAATTTAAAACTATTCTACTAGAAATGACAGATTTTTGAAGAGTCAATTTAGTATTTGTCTCATTACACAATTGATTATGGAATTTTTCAAATTTCTCTGCATCATATGCCCTTACTTTTTGTATTTAAATCCTACTGTACTTTTTTTGCTACCTCCATGCCTCTTCCATTTTGTTCCATTCCACATTATGATACTGTATATAATGCTTTGCTAATGTGAAATATACTATGGGAAATATATATCATAATCCACATCTCAGATACAAAGAAACTAGTTAACAGGTTTCCATTGGGTCTTCCTCCTGGACATTCTGGTACAATGCATTTCATACAGCATCACTAGGGGTATGTCCCAGTTCCTCAGATGTTGCTTTGTGTGTTGCCGAAGAACTGGTTTAAACTAGTAAAAGACACTACATACAGCTTTACATTCTAACCATTAATTTCATATAGTTCATATCTTGCGAACGCATGATGCGATTTCCTTGCGGATAGAACCGGAAATCTGCAAATAAACAGAGATTTAGAATGATACCAAACATGATATGTCTACTAGCTTATGTACCTTAAATATTGTATACATTACATTTCACAACATAAGTATTCGCTAATAAAACCTTAATATTAAGCTTAATGCTTGGGAACCTTTTTATAAGTTATTGTATATGTAAGTGTGAGAAAATTGTGTAAAGTCGCTAGTATGCATGGTGCATCTATGTGTTTTGTGCTTTGATAAACATCGCAACTGTGCGCTGTGCGTCTTGTATATTTTATATGTTTTATTTAATGTGCGTATAGGTTATGGTAGGACTTTCAACAATATACGGTAGCAACACAGACACACAACGCTAATAATCGCATATAGCATTGCACACAATGGTTTCATGCTGACGACGCAATATGGCGTCGTCAGGGGCGACACAAAATGGCATTGCCAAATATTAATTTAAGATTTGGCCTCAGCCAATCATCCGGCTTCGACAATAAATATGCCCGTATAACAGGTTCTGTCTGCTAATTTGAAAAGGCATTTTATGATTTGTGAAACTGCCCCTTTGTCTAGTCATTATCACCAACAGCCCAAAGAACATAAGGCCAGAGTAGGATAGGAAATGACAGAACGAGTGTCAGTTTTGCTTGCTCCGGTTGTGATTATGCACATAACACCAAGGGCCAAATGTAATAGGGTGAGAGTTTAGAAAATGTGAGAATACAAAAAGGAGTTAAGTACTCCCGTTTTGCGCAGGTACAAGAGTACTTAACTCTTTTTTGTATTGAGATGTTCTTTCTGGAGGTGGATGATCTCCTTTCTCAGTAATCCCTAACTGCTGCCGCGTGTGTGCAGTTAACCCCTCAACTGTTCTGTTCAGTAGAAAATGTGAGAGTTTAGCAGCAACCTCTCACATCAGTCGAGTTTTAGCTTTAAAATGAGAAAACATATGGATGAGAGTTTAAATCGTGAGAGTTTTTTGAGTCGATAAACATGCGAGTTTGTATGTTCTCGGACTCTGGGCCTGATTTACTATGGATCGCAGCTATGATTACGCACGCAGATCTGATGCAAAAATATGATAATGTTTGCAATCGATAAGCCAGCATAGAGATGCCCACTACCGCTTTCACACATCCATAAGGCCTCGCAGACCTGCTTATACATCGGTACCATCGAGTAACATCGGGCCCTTTCTGAGTAAGGTCAGACCTTACTCAGAAATTGCAATTTTCATCGCATGCAGTGAGTACTCAAGCTGCATATGGTGTCGCAGTGGCTAATTTATACACGGCCAGGAAACGGCATTGAAACGGACTGGCACACCTGTGTTACTACAACCACTCCCCTGTCACCATCCTCAAATGTTGACGTCCTGTCCCTCAGTCTGTGATGGCTTTGTATCTGCTTAAGTGATTGCAGTGTGATCGCAATGCTAACTCACGCACAAGCACTGCACTGCATATGCATGCGCAGTATGCACCATCGGCCGAACTGCATATACTGTTGCAGTTGCGATTCATAATGAATCAGGTCCTCTATTACATTGGCCGAGATTAATAAGTGTGAGAGTTTACTGCTAAACTCACATTTTCTAAACTCTGACCCTATTGCATGTGGCGCCTATATATATATATATATATATAGATATATAAAATACTGTGTATATATATATATATATATATATATATGTTTAAAAATTTTTTTTTTTTTAATTATTATTGTTTTTTTTTTTCTTGCTATTGTGGTGCAATGCTCTTTATTATATTATGTGAAATATTACACAATCCATACTGTACTTTAAAATCATTTATGACCATTGCCTCATGATGGAGCTGATTTAGAGTCAGGTACAGTTCTTTGCACAGATGCAAAAAATCTAATTTAACACACAGCACATGTGAATTTTCTGAGTTGGATGGACCATTGCTGGATCTGTTTTTGCATGAAATGAGCATTTCGGGGTGGGAACTGGGTGGCAACAATGCAATCTCATGGAGCTATTCTGACTTGTGAGAGTTTCATGTGAATGTCATGGAAATGTAGCTTGAGTTCCATGTTATTCTCAGTCATGTATGGAGAAGAGAAGCCCGTTTTCAGGCAGATCTCTTACACCTATCATGGAACTGAAGCAAGTGGCAATAGTAGTGATGATAGTTGCGGCCGTGGATGGAAAAATGGTGGGAGGAGCAGCTTCCTGATTGAAGCCATATAGATCGTTACATTAGACCTACAGAAACTTGCATTAGCATATGGTAGTAAAACAGGCCTCCTAAGCATCAAGCAAACACAGCAACTTTGTGTCCAACTCAGAATCAAACCCTGTGCCAGCTTATGTTACTATCTAAACCTCCGGTACTAGTTTGTCAATTCCCATGTTCTTTTTAGTTAACATATTTTAACAATGCATCATGGGAAAATTGCTGCTGCAGTACATTTTCAACAGAGATGTCTGATCAATTTAGTTGCACCTTCTAAATGGACATCTTGAAGACATGACAGGTAAATAACAAATAATTTAACAATTTGAAACTGTAGTGATTTAGAACACAGCCACTTAATGAAATTTACAATCATATGAATTGCTAATGCACACAAAAGTTAAAAAAATTGGTTTTCTGACACTTCAGAAATAAGTTTAAAAACTGTGAGTTTATCTGACCTGAACAGATTGCCAGGAATCCCTGTTTACTTAGTCATGTGGTGGCCTTAATTGCATTTGCTACAGCACATTCTTCATAAATTGCATCTACATAAGACCAGCATTCCCTCAAAGGGTATGAACAGCTGACATAGATACAGTGAGGTTCATATCCTTTGCCATTGACTTAGTTGTCAGTAGCCCAGAATATGTCCTCCATGGCATATTATATTTAATATTTTTTTTGGTGCTCATAAAGCCTCACAACTAAGCATTATGAAATTGATGTTTCACTTTGTGGGAAATCCCATTTTCTACTTGTGTTCTTTCTTAACTAATGTGTATAAAAAATATTGCAGGATCTAGATCAAATTAATTTTAAAGCAGATATTGCATGCCAGCAATAAAATGCTTTCCACATCATAAGCCTATTTGATTATAGCTTTGCTCAATGTGACTCTTGGAGACAGGCATACCTCTCTCAGCAACTACTACCGATATTGGAGTCTTTTTAGAAGACAGTTCAGAGATACATAAACATGTTTTTCAATATTTTATTAGACATTCTTCTAAAAAACTAATTTAGAGAGCAGAAAAATACACAAAACAGAAGAGGAAATGAAAAAAGGTTTCAAAACATTGATTAAAATTACAGCATAAAGATTTTCAACATTACAAATAAAGAGTCAACTGTAAGTTCTTTTGAGATCCAGAACAAGATCAAATTAAGTAGAAAAGAGAAAATGTTTATAATGGATGATATCAGGGAGAAATTGCCTGATTAGAAAATCCAACATCAAGCTCATATATCCTTAGTACTAGGTAGAGTAAACAATGATTGTGAATGAAAACAAATTTAACCAAACTCTTGGTCAATTAGGGGCCGCATAGTTGTTCTGCCAGGGGCATCATATGGATTGGAATTTATCATGGCAGTCATGAAGAATACTGGATATGTGTTCTAATTGGTACACTTGCATATTCTATTGCTTCCAGTCAGGCCAGAGAAATGTATCCTGTAAATATTTAAAAAAAATAAAGCAAAGCAGAGAGCAGGTACTGGTGGAACCAGGTATACCTCTTTAACTATCTGGAGCAGAACTAGATTTCACAGGCCCTAAAGTTATTCAAAATACCTCCATTTAATATGACATTAAATGTACTAAGAACTTGAATTTAATTATTGATAATTATTCACATTAATGAGACTTCTAATTGGGTATAGAGAACAGAAAGTTCATACCATTGAAAAAAAGATTGAAAAATATTTTGTTTAATAAAAACATTAATGGAATGTCCAGAATTTATTAAAAAAAATATATACACTTGTTGACAAACAAGTGAAAAATTAAAAAAAAACTGTTACTGAAAAAAATTAAAATTTGGTTTTGGATCTGGATTTGGTTTTGCAAAACCACCCTCAAGTGTTTTGGTTTTGGATCTTGATTTTTTAAATTAAAAATAGATAAAAAGTTTTTAAAACAGCTAAAATCATGTAATTTATGCAATACAAAACTTGAAATTCAGATTTAAAATCCGAATTCCGAACCTCAAAAAGATCAGAACCACAACCTGGATTTACCTGGATCTCCTCACGAGATTAGAACCACGACTTGGATTTACCCGGATTCACAAAATTCGGGTGGATTCGGATTTCTGGAGAACCAAACCGAACATCTCCAGTTTTTAGATACCATCACTGATAAAAGAATCCAATAAAGAACCAGAGAGGTAGAAGATGAGGGTGGAAAATTAACCATAAAAAAACAAATTGAATGAGACTATTGAGATAGATAATTCTATTGAAAAAATATTTTCATATAAATAATTAAAGCTGGGTGCACACCTAGCAGATATAACTGCAGATCGAGTGATCTTCAGATATACAGTATCGGCAAATGATGGTTGTTCAAATACACTGAACAACCATCATCTTCCATCTGCTAGCAGGTCCAGCTGCCGCTGCAAGTGTTTGGGTGATTGACTTATTGCCCGTACACACAGCACGATGGACAGATATATCTGCAGATATATCTGCCATCGGCTGTGTAGCACAGACAACAAGATATGTCTGCGAACAACATCATTCACAGACATATCGCTAGTTCACACTGGCCAACGGGCATAGAATATATTGGCAGATCAATTGATCGGCCAATATATCTGACAGTGTGTACTCAGCATAAGAGTCAATTGAGAGACAACCCATTAAGGAGCTAATGACAGAAAAAAAAACTAATAAAATTAAGCAAGCAGATATAGGTGATAAAGTAATAGTTTAGAATGAGGATGAGTATCTAATGGAGACTTATAGACAACTTTAATAATTACCAAATTTATTGTAGACTTTCCTCTTTATAAATAACCTGTTTTTCAGAGAGTTTCAAAAATTATATTAGATGACTGTTGCCAAAGGAACAAATTCATGGAAAGTTTGACAAATTTTAATTTACACACTTGCTATTACATCCATTTTTATTTGCCCAAAAATCTAAAATCACTCACTAAACCACCAATGCACACCCAAATTCAATTGTTATGTTTCTCATAACTAATTGATTATATTATTTTAATTCTTCTTTACATACTCATTTTGTATATTGCCCATATTCTTTTAGAGACACTACAGCTTTTGTATTCAATAAAGCCTATAATTTAGTGCAAGAACTATTTTTTATTTGTAACATGGAGTGAAATATAATTGATAAAGTTTTTTTTTTGGATACTAGTCACCAAAATATACAATACAGGTGTGTCCTGATATTTTTTTGTTTGATTCACATTATTATTAACAATGACTGGGGTCTGCCATGGGCACTTGATTCACTTTGAGCTTTATCAAAGATCCCTTTGAACAATTTTATATACTGCCAGTCTTCATGTATCATATAAAGTATCTAATTGAATGGGATTGTGGATTGCAGTTTAGATACATATGTTTAGTGTCTTTTTCTGGAACATGTATGTGATATTTTAAAAAGCATGCAGCCACATAATTTATCAAAATATTATTAAATCTGTCATGTTGTAGATAAATGCAGAAGAGGGATAGAACAACAATCAAGAAGGAAAGAGATAGAGATGGACTTCTTTGTAGAAAGAAAATTGTACTGAAAAATGTTAATGAGATCTATGCTAACTTATATTTTAAATGGTATTTTTGAACTCAACAACATGAACTGTACATTATACAGTTTGAGAAAGTCAATAAAGTATTAACTTAATAGTGCTTTTATACCTATGTTTGTATTTTTATGTGTGATTCTGAGTAATATTGAATAGGTCAATGTTTGGATGGGAAACACTTAGATATATTTATTATTTATTACCAGTTATTTATATAGCGCACACATATTCTGTGTGGTGTTCCTGGGAGAGTTACTACTGTATTACTGTCTGATTAGTTGACAGTTGTGTTTATCTTTCTACATATTTTTTAGATTAATTGTAAAATTATATTGTTTGTTTACTTATATATTATATTTAAAATTTATTGGTCTGTTTGTTTGTCCAGTTAAGCATTCTGACACCCCTGCACTGAATGGAATGAAACCAATGCAAGGTGATCCAGTTTAATTCTGGACAAATTTTAGGGGGTTAGGATCCCAGTCGGACCTCATGTTGGTGTACGCTGGGCAGAAAATTGATCCAGGGAGCCTATTCTAAGCCTTCTACTGGATTGATTTGGACAAAAACTTCACAGAGTGGTAACATTGGACCCAGAAGACATACTAGGGAGTTGAGGTCTTGATCGGGCCTCACATTGGTGTACGCTGGGTAGAACTTTGACCCAAGGACGCTGGCCAGAACTTTGACAAAGGGAGCATGTTCTTGGCCTTCCACTGGATAGATTTGAATTAAAACCACAGAGCGGTGGCAATTGGTCTGTGGTCGCAAGTCCTAGTGGTTGGGGTCCCAGTCTGACCTCACGGCAGAGTGCACTGGGCAGAACTTTGACCCATAAACTGAAGAATTATACCTGGGCAACATCAGTTACTTCAACTAGTTTCTTTATAAATGTATTATAAAATTCTAAGTAATATTTTTTTTGTTTTATTATTATTATTATTATTATTATTATTATTATTATATCAAAAAGGATTAATGGTATGATATACAATTAGAATTATAAACTTTCAGACAAGTTGAGCTGTGAATGCCATCATCAGTGGTGGTATTGGCAGGCAGTGCCGCAGGAGTCATAATATCATGATTAAACAAAGCAGAAATATATTGGTGGAATGCAGAAGCATTGCATGTAGGGTTAACTGTGGCGGATAAATGTCATGGGGATAATGACTTAGGAAAAAATAGCAATTTGATTCATTATCTCCCCGACACACCTTCTTACTACATCCATATTAATTGTATCTGACCACCCCTCTTGTGTTTGTCCCCCTTCCCCATTTAAATATCACAGGTAGTGGGATTTCTGCTATGACTGCTATGACTGCTCAAAGTGCTAGTATGGCAGCTGCATATACCATTTAATACTTATGTTGGCTATGTACTGCAATGTAATAACAATCTTAAGTTTCATAAATGATCACACAGACAACAAAAACTGCATCAAATGTGGATATCTCCTTATTGATAACATAACTATAACCCATATGGTGGCAAGGAGAAACTGGGAAGATCAGATAACCACTCTGAGGGGCTAATTCAGCATTGTATGCAAACATAGAATGCGCAGGACCCGTTCGGTGAATGTGCAGAACGGGTCCTGCATGATCACACGCAGCCCCTTCTATGCCTATGCCTGATTGACAGGCAGAGGCATTTTAGGGGTGGTGTGGGGGCGGGGTCGGCTGGTGTTCCTAGAAATGGGAGCATGTCTTCCCCATTTTCCGGGAGTGGCAAGGCTAGGGGCTGCGTCCATGAATTCCACTTCCTGGCATTGCAAGCCTGCCAGCCTGAGTAAGCTGAGGCTTACTCAGCTGACTGGTGGCTTGGCGCCGTCCACCATCATGACTGATGGTTGCGATGGTAATTCCAGCCTGCGACCTCGGTTGCAGTGCTGGGATCACAAATGCAGTAGGGGGTGTCATACACCTCCTGTTGCATTTGCATATTAGCAAGGACAGAAATGCAAAGCTGGTTGTGTGAAGCTTTGCAATTCATCAAAAACTGAATCACCCCCTGAAACTCTGTAATCTAGCATCAACCACACATATGCCCATTGATGCCAACAATGGTTGCCTAATAGATAGCCCACAATATAACTATGAAATGTGCAGAACAATAACACAGCAATTCTCACACTCATGGAGGCACAAATGTGTCCTCATAAACCTAGGGGTATATTTACTAAAGTGTGCGTTTATAGCAGTTGAGGTGTTGTCCATAGCAACCAATCAGATTCTAGCTATTATCTTCTAGAAGGTGCTAGATAACTAAGTATAATCTGATTGGTTGCTATGGGCAACACCTCTACTTCTATAAATCCACCCTTTAGTAAATATACCTCCTAGCACCAAAAGGGACTAAGTCGCCTGTCTAAGCAGCACTGAAAGGTGTAGTGTACCATCTTTACATTTAAATTTTGCATCTTTTTCACATGGCAGACACAGCAAAATACCACTCAAAGTAAACTACAGATGCTGGGCTGCGACATTAACCCAACAGGAATTAGTTTTAAACAAGTATAAAGTTTCAGATGAAGCACAATGGAACTTAGCAAGAGAAAATACCACTGCTGCTGAATCGTAGCACTTTGTATACAGATTAAGACTTATTCGCACACAGATGTAGAAATGTCGGAAATCAAATTGATCAGCGCAGTCTAACAAAGTAGTTTTGTAACTTCCAGTTCTTTCATTTGTGCATATAAGATACACTTTTTCCGCAAAAAGGACACTCATCATGGCTGAGTTGCCCAGAACCTGGCTGACCGAGAGGGGATGTTTGGCTTGATTGAAGCTATATGGACACATTTGTACTTTGTATTAGCCCAGAGGTTCCCAAATACGGTCCTCTAGGCTTCCCAACAGTTCAGGTTTTAGAGATATCCATGGTTGAGCACAGTTGACTTAATTATTGATACAAAAGACAGAAAGAAATTCCTGGTGCCAGACACTTTGACTCTAAGCTCTATCTTTACTGAATGTGGGTTTTTAGAAATGTAGATGTTGCCCGTAGCAACCAATCAGATTCTACATAACATTTAACTCACACCTTCTTTAAGATAATTGCTAGAATTTCATTGGTTGCTATGGGCAACATCTCCACTTCTAAAAACTCTCTTTTTAGTAAATATACCCCTAAGAGTGCAATGAAGCAGCCTAACCTAAAAGAGGACTGCCAACCCTCTGAAGCTAACCAAAAGAATATAGAAGCACAGTTGGTGTTTAATTGCACAGAAATAACACACATGTAATACATTTGCAATATTATATTTTTAGAGTATTCATGTGTTATATTTGGGGGTAGGGGGGGTAAGGTGCGCTCTTCCTGCTAGTAATGGTGATGGTGATGACTTGTGTGTGTTTGTTAGTGGTGTTAATTAGAATGTTTCTTCTGGTGGTGGTGATGTTTTGGGAGTGAGGAGGGTGTGATTGGGTATGGAGTGTAGTTTGGAGTAATGTGAAAAGGGGAATGGAATAGGATCAAAATGAGGCCAGCGAGACACAGTAATTTTGGGCAAAATCTTTTATTGAGTAGTCACAATGCTACTGCACATTGTGACGACTCAATAAAAGATTTTGCCCAAAATTACTGTGTCTCGCTGGCCTCATTTTGATCCTATTCCATTCCCCTTTTCACATTACTCCAAACTACACTCCATACCCAATCACACCCTCCTCACTCACAAAACATCACCACCACCAGAAGAAACATTCTAATTAACACCACTAACAAACACACACAAGTCATCACCATCACCATTACTAGCAGGAAGAGCGCACCTTACCCCCCCTACCCCCATACATTTTCAGTGCGGGAAAGGTACTCCCACACAAAGGTGCAGCACCCCGAAACCACAACACACCACCCCCTGGTCAACGAGAGCGCAGTTCTACCGCCCATCTTCATGTGTTATATTTGTGCAATTAATTAAGCGCTACTTGACTTATTTAGTACCGCAGTCAACATTGATCCTGACACTCTCTCTAGCTACCACCCCATTTCTCACCTCCCATTCGCCTCCAAACTCCTTGAGCATATTGTCTGCAACCGCCTCACTACCTTTCTTTCCTCTCTCTCTCTGCAACCTATTTCAGTCTGGCTTTCATCCTCTCAACTAAAACTGCTTTCACCAAGGTATGCAATGACCTTCTTGCTGCCAAATCTAAGGGTCACTACTCTCTGTTCATTCTCCTTTACATCTTAGCTGCTTTTGATACTGAGACAAGATCAGTTTCAAATTGAATCGCAGCGACACCATCTTGTGACTGGCTGCAAGACGCCATTTTGCGAAATGGCCGCCTAAGCGCCATTTTAGATAAACTCACACATTAGTACATGTGGCGATAATACTATTAGCATCATGCAAATGCATCTGTGACCATCGCAATAGGTTACGGCGATTCACCAAATGCCCATTTCATTACTTTACGTATTATAAAGGATATTTATTTCAGAAATGGCTTTACAGTATGCCAAAATTGATTGCTTTAGCTGAATAAAGCAAATGACCAAGTGACAACTAGCTTGTGTAGATAAGCTTCCTGGAATAATGTCTGCTCCCACTCCAGGTGGTCCGGCTAGAATACACACATTATATTAGCAAGCTTCCTGCAATGATATGATTTCAAAGACTAGAGTGTCATCTTAGGTCTGTCTCTTGTAGCTGGGCTATTTGCATTTCACACAAGAGACTGGGAGAATAAAGAGTTTTTCTTTTAAAGCCTGGGACAGGTGGGGGCTGCTGACAAAGTGGGCATGTGGAACTATCTGGCTCAGCATGTCACACTGCTAAGATGTTCACTTAGTGAGAGTTAAGTGCACCCTTCCTCATACACACATTAATACGTCTTTATATCAAACCCCGAATACATATTCACACATAAGGTTTAATAAGCTTTAAAGTATATGATTTAAGTTGGTTCAGTTAGTTTAAATGCTGAGAAATAAAGATATTTGATAACTAAGGTTCTATACATGTTAAGACAGCTGTGTTTGGTTTCGAACTGATGCGTACTCTTTCAACAGAATTCTGGTACTATCGGTGTGGAGATCGCATCATGCATTCCCAACTTATGGACCGCAGAGACTACAAGCAACAAAATGGATATTTTAGAAACAACTGTTAGGATGCAGCATGGGGAGGCTCGAGGGAAAAGACCCTCAGTTGTTAGAGGCTGGGCAAGTCTATTTGAACCAACCTGTTAAATGCACTGTAACATATGCTTCTCCCCTGGGAACCAATGGCATAAGCAAGAAACTTCTCTATTGTCCTGTCTATTCTGGGGGGGGTATACACATGTGTGCTCAAACACTAGGTCTTTAGTCTCCTTGCTGAATGCTGATTGATGGAGGTTTTCTTTCTGAATGCTGGGATCTGGTCCAGAGGCGCTGTGTATGTATACTGTACTTGGGTCTGTATAATTCCTTTGTGCTAAATTGTACACAGATCATAGCGTGTAACTGACTGTACTTT
Organism: Taudactylus pleione; assembly: GCA_031769625.1. Classification (NCBI taxonomy): domain Eukaryota; kingdom Metazoa; phylum Chordata; class Amphibia; order Anura; family Myobatrachidae; genus Taudactylus; species Taudactylus pleione. The sequence continues at coordinate 593,670 of JAUIMM010000145.1, read as the reverse complement.
TACTTGAATAATACTTTGTGCTTCGGAACCACATGTTCTGAGTCTGGAGTCTCTATTTATTGTATGACTGCGTATGCAAATTAGTGTCATCCTTAGAGGTTTATAGGAAGAATTTTAGAAGGTACAGGCATGGGTATATAGAGGTTAATTTTAATTAGGGATGTGCAGGCTCGGTTCTACTCGGTTCCATTCGTTTTTTTTTACCGAATCTTATTGGCTATCCAAAACTCGTGACAGCTGAAACCCAATAAGATTCGGGAAAAAAAACCGAACGGAACCGAGTAGAACCGAGCCTGCACATCGCTAATTTTAATATTGTCACCTCATGCAGATCCTCTACTCCCTTGGTCTGCATGATACTGCCCACACATGGCTTTCCTCCTACCTCTCTGACTGTTGTTTCTCAGTCTCCCCTCATGACTGTGCGAATAAGATGCATTTGAAGGTGAAAAGATGCACAAAAAGACACTCAGCAGAGTCGAGTCACGTGACAGCATGGTGCGACTAGAAGGACTGATTAACGCGCAAGGAGACTAGATGTATGAGGACACATCTGTATGTTTAAAAACATTCCCTTCATGAACTTACCGTTGGTGTGATCAGATAAGCTACTCCTATATATTTATTGAATTTTTTACTCCTTTTTGTACATGTTTGTTTTTTATATACTGTCCTGATGGATTTGAGGATACTTTTGTTGTTCTAAATAAACATATCTATTTTATTTCAACTCTACATTTTATCATTGCACTGATTATTACACAGTATTGTATGAATTTTGTTTTAAATATTTTATGAAATATTTTATAAAAATATTTTATCAATTATTTATTAAGTTTGATATATACATATCAATATTGTATGTATTAAGTGAGGTTATATTGAGCACGACTGCACTTTCCATTTATCACTAAGCACTTTGTCATATTTATATATATATTTAAAGGTATACTGGCATGCTTGGCGCTCTGTTCGTTTTTTTATTGTATACATCTGTACATTTATAAACATTGTCCATGTTCTGTAATGTTCTATATTTTATATCACTTCGTTCCTGTATAATCTGTTCATGCTGTTTGTATTTTAAAATTTTGTATGGCACTGTGGACCCCTTGTGGTGCCATATAAAGGATAATAATAATAATAATAATAATAATAATAATAATAATAATAATAATAATAATAATAATAATAATATTATGCCAAATACAAGACAAGATATGTTAACCTGATCATTTAAACCTGAAATATATTTGCGTGTTGCTGAATTTAATACTGCCTTCTGACTGAATTAACCTTGGCTCAATTAATTAATTGATACAAAACAAACCTTTTACATTAATTAATTAATTGAGCCAAAGGTAAATCATTCAGAACGTCAGTACTAAGCTCAGTAGCAGAGAAATATCTCCCAAATGAAATGGGTCAGGTCAGGGCTCTGATAACCAATCCCAGTGCAAGACAGATTGTTACAATTTGCAACCTTTATAAAGTGCAATGTACCTATGTAGTTAACCTTTTTTGTTATGCAGCTTCAGAGTCAAGACCTCTTACTTGCGTGGTTTAATTATGCTGAGCTATAAGCCTTATTATGTCAGGGACGTATCTTGCTTGGCAGTTTCAAAAGAGAGACTGGTGTAACTGACAACAGCATGTGATAGGTAGAATTTAGTTTTGGTCCAGTCACGTAGCACTGGGAGAAAAGGGGCAAAGTTCTACTCCGCCAAGTACACAAGCTTATGATGCTTAAATGAAGACATACCATACCATAACTTTGGAAATGTAATGAGAGACCAAAGAAACCATTTACAATTGAGAAAAGATGTGAATACTAAGAAAGTCTGAGAAATCTGATAGTTTACATCAATTACAGTAAATGGCTCTTTCCCTGACCTGCTGATTGTGCATAAGATAACCTGAACATTGTTACTACTCTTACCTCTGGCCCTAAATATATCCAGAATAGGATGACTCAATCTCCCTGGTTTTTTGTTTAAATGCTTCATCTCTGCTGGATGTGGCCCTGGAAACATGCTTAGGTTTGCTTAGGGCTTATTTTAGATGATAGGAATAAACCGTAACTCCTCAAATTTGCAAATAATCTGAATTTTTTTCTTACAGTATCAGCCAACAGGACAGTTTTTTTTACACACATAAGGTGCAACATTTGACATCAGAGGCTCTGCACGGTCTCGCATTATTGAGTAGTTCTGCTGCACGAAGCTGCTGACATCCTCCGCATAAAGAGCAATGGCACTAGAAACTTGATAAAAAAACAGAGACCATGTAAGTAATAATGCTGTCTGATCACTATAGTATTCTGCCAAGACACAGGTAATAGCATCACTTAGCACATCACACATTTCATAACCTAAGCATGTGACACGATAGAGCGATAACAGAAACCCTGAGAAGCTGATAATTGTTTTTTTTGTTATTCCCAATCCAAGAAATGGAAAATACTCCCCTTCCTTGTAATTACTCTATGTGACAGATCTGGACATTTGGCCTATGTCATATTACATCACAAGTACATTATTAGAAAATGGCAATGCATATCTAATACTCTGACAGGACCAATTCCATCTTACAAAAGTTTCATTACAACAAGTCATATTTGTTCCATGATAAAGTTACTGGAATCTGCATCAGAAGTAAACACATTCACCACAAATTTACTTTAAAATAAAATACAATTTTAAATAAACCTAATCTGTGATTAAAATAGGACTACTCTCTCCTCCCTCCTCCTCTTTCTTCCCTCCTCCTCCTTTCTCCTCCCTCCTCCTATCTCTTCCCTCCTCCTCCTTTCTCCTCCCTCCTCCTATCTCTTCCCTCATCCTCCTCTCTCCTCCTCTCTCTTCTCTCCTCCTATCTCCTCCACCCTCACTGCTTTGTGATCTATGGCACCATGAAGTGAAAGCCACAAAGACAACTTTGGTTGAATAAATGATTATTAAGAGTATGTTACACCCTTTATGGACTGACCACATCACATCCAAGGACTGGGCATCCCCTTACACGTGTTGGTTATGCTCATCTTACCATAAATACACCTTGTTCTTCCTAATTTATTTTTTCCACACAGTAATTTAAGTTTAATAATTTGTAAAAAAATTTCTAAATTAAATCTGAAAAATACATTTACATTTGAATAAACAGTGCGTACCCTCTCGTTCTCTTTGCCACACCAACATGCACAGGAAGATTGCAGCACAAAACACTAATACTATACATATACATATGTGTGCAGCTCATTTACTGTCAGACAAGGTGACATCAGCCAATGTTGAAAAGGAGGGATTCACATTTCATAATGTGCTACAGACTGAATTTAAGGCAGTTAAACAGCCAGATACAGGTAATCCTTAATCTAGATTGTTTGTCCTGGTATTGCTACAATGCTTTGCAACTTGTTTCTGAACAATATTTTTTGGAGCATTTTGGAAACTTTTTATTTTCTTCCTCCAATTTGTGGGCAGATTATATTTAACATGGCTGTTTTATTTGCATTTTTCTTTTTATAACAATATTGCAGTATAATCTTGGTATCTATTGGGGAATTAGGCACTGTAACTTTTGGTTAAAGCTTTAGCTGTGTCCGTGTTGCTTTATATAAATCTATAAGCTTTTGCTTTCATGATGTTTGGCTACATTAGACATTTGTCTATTGTAAGTAGTGAATTAACACTTTTATTATTGCATAGAACTGTGTGCTCAACGATAATTTGATAGAAGAATAAGATGGACGATGTAGACAGGTACTGCTTTTAAACTACAAGTCAGGCTCTGACAGGTTTATAAATGTAGCTTGTTGTCTTAGTAACTTATGTTAAGGTGAATTTATCGGTGTGTCCAATAAGGCTTAAGTGGATGTATGATGGATAGGGTTTATCAGTCTTAGTATATGGGCAAATCTAGTTCTGCCTCTTTTTCTGCTGACTTTGAAACCCTTGCTTTCCTATTGTGTCTTGTTTGTCAGCTTTATTACTGGTTGCAAAAAGTGGCAGTCCAGTTCCAGTCTGGGGATGCAATCTCTTTCACAACACTAGGTTCTACTGGGGTAAGTGGTACCTCTCAACTGATCATGCCTTGATAGTGTTGGTATGGGCAACAGATACCTGTCACTTGCTTAAAGAAATAGTTGGTCATTGCAAGTTTTTGTTATCTTACACTTGCCATAGATAAATGAATAGTTGACGCTTTTCAAGCTGTGGTGTTATTTGCTTAACTAGAAAATACTTTAAAAGTCACTAGTGATCCTGGTGATACAGTAGCTTCAGCCCTGATGATTTGGAAAAAGCCATGGGAACCAAAGGCTTAGCTGTAGAGCAGCATGTGTAGTCTACTACTGACGGGAAGATGGTGGCTCACAAAATGTGGGTAGCATCACAAATATTTTATGAAGACAAATGCTTAATGAGTTTAGTTAACCTGAGACACAGTCTGTAAGGCACCAAACTAAGTGTATGCAAGTACAGTACATGAATAAATATATAGATAGAATGCTGTCTAATTTCAGCTATTAACTTCAGTAAGCATCCAAGTAGATGATGAGAAGGTTGCAGTGGTGATGCTGAAAGTCATGTGCTGCCAAAACATCAACAGAGTTTGTATAGGCCAAGCTACAGTACTGTAGTTTCAGGAGTGCATACCTGTTGAGACCAATGCTGAGAATTGTATTCTACTGTCAATGGGTGTAAAACACAAGAAGCCCAAGTACAAGTGCTTCAAGTTTCACAAGATGAGATATAAGACCACAGAATGTAGAACTTCATTATGCAAACATCACAAAAAGAATAAGTCAGCACTGAATGTAGCAAACAGTCACCAAAAAGATTGCTGGTACATGTACTGAGGAGTTACAAGGCACTTCAGCTATAATAAAAGTTGGTCCAACGTCTTTAAAGTCATGTGATGCTGTAAACAGGAGATTGCCAGGATAGTCAGGACAAACTACTGTGTGCTTGAGATCAAGGACAACAGTTGTTACAGACATAGAAGTATTGCTTGTACCAGATCTAGGAACCAATCTGATTACCATAAGCATACTGAAAATGAAACAATACAATGTCCAATTTGCAGAGGGACAGTGTCCTGTGTACAATAAAAGAAAGACTGTAAAGTAATTGCAATGGCAACCTGAACCTGGTGCCAATAACTTTATATCTTAGACACTGAGGAGTGTTGTGCAATGACAGCTTCAGGTTTTAAACAGTTGATGGAGCTATGGCATAGGAGACTTGATTACCTAGGGTACAAAAATAGAACACAGAACCTTCTAGATGGCATGGTGACAGAGATGTCAGTAAACAACCCAGAAAGAAGCAAAAGAATAAAAGAGTGCGCTAGTCAACCAAAAACACAATGCAATTCCAAACTGGCAGCTCGTGACAAGCAGGGTCTGCTACCTGCTGAAAAAAGAAGACAAAAAGAAGGTGTGTAGGAGCACTTGTTTGTAAAAAGAGCAATTTAACTTAGAAACATAACAAAAGGTTTAATAACAATGAATAAATACCACATAATAAAAAATATCAATACCAGCATAAGTTTCAAATAAGCAATATTCTGTGCAATGTTCAGACCGTCTTAAATGGACACAATGTGAACAAGCTGCTGATATAATAATGAGTCTGTTCCAGATGGAAACAAAGTTTGAAATCTGATCCTGAGTTATGCAGTAATAGGCAGTATATTAGTAATGAGCGTGTTTGTCCCAATAATATGGAACCAAGAATATTGAGGTAGCTGCTGCCGGGTGCCACAAAATGGACATGGACAAAGGATGACCATGCAAATAGCAATGTACAGATGATATGGGGAGATGGTGACTCTACCACTAATAGCGGGAGTATGATTTTGAGTGTATGCAGGATAGTTACTGGTATGTCTCTCCAGTGTCCAAGTGTCCCAAAGAAGAAGCTGCAAATGCGGTCTCTTGGAGAAGGTAGCACTCTGACTGCTCATCAGCGGGAGCATGGAGCTAGCGGTGCTGGCAGGCTGGGAACCGATAATTGAATGGTACGTGGAGCCAGGTGAGGAAACCGGGGTTTTTACTGCCCAGAGAAACGCGTCAAGGAATTCCGCTTGCTCCTTTCAGACCATCACCTATCCTGTTGTTTGAGTCCTGTCCCTTGCATGAGGAGTTTTCCGTGAGTTCATGGAGGCTGATTGTACCTACACTGGTGAAGCACCTGGCTCCATGGAGCATTCAGTCATCGGCTCCCAGCCTGCCAGCACCGCCAGCTCCACACTCCCGCTGACGAGCAGTCAGAGCGCTTCCTCCTCCAAGAGACCACATTTGCAGCTTCTCCTTTGGGACACTTGGACAATGGAGAGACATATCGGTAACTATCCTGCATACATGCAAGCCATACTTCCACTACTAGTGGTAGATTCACCATCTCCCCATATCACCTGTACATTGCTATTTGAATGGTGATCCTTTGTCCATGTCCATTTTGTGGCTCCTGGCAGCAGCTACCTCAATATTGCTGGTTCCATATTATTGGGACAAACACGCTCATTACTAATATACTGCCTATTACTGCATAACTCAGGATCAGATTTCAAACTTTGTTTCCATCTGGAACAAACTCATAATTATATCAGCAGCTTGGTCACATTGTGTCCATTTAGGATGGTCTCAACAGTGCACAGAATATTGCTTATGTGATACTTATGTTGGTATTGATATTTTTTTATTATCTGGTATTTATTCATTGTTATTAAACATTTTGTTATATTTCTAAGTTGAATTGTTCTTTTCACAAACAAGAGCTCCTACACACCTTCTTTTTAACCCAGAAAGAACATAATGTGAAAATTGTGTGAAGGGTAAGTAAACAAGCTGTGTCCAGAGTGAAAGCACCATTGGAACGAGTGCACATGGATGTGTAGATGTAGAACGATGGAATGAGTCAATGAGTGGTAACCTCTACTTTATTATTGCTAAATAATGCTACAATGATGATGCACATACAGTATACTGTACTTCCAGAAAGTCTACAGTGAAAAAAGAATTAAGATTGAAGACTACAAGAATCTAATGGAAACTCAAATATGCCTAAAAATAAATGTGTTGAGGTCTGAAAATGGTGGAGAATATGAAAACAGAGATCTTGCTATCTTTCTAAAGAAGAATGGCATACAGCACTTAGTGACAATTGCCTACACACCTGAACCTATGCTAAGGATGCGAGTCTGGATAAGATATTCTGGGCAGAAGCAGTCCTAACTGCAGTATATCTCAACAATCAAGCACCTACAGTGGCAGTTAAAAATAAAACTGGAGTTTTGGTGTATTAATAAGCCAAATGTTGACCATCTCCATATCTTTGGGTGCAAAGCAAATGTCCATATCCCTAAAGAGTAGAAATGCAAACTAGACCCTAAGTTAATTTCATGTATTATGCTTGGATATTGTCAAGAGAACAAAAGCTACAGTTTACATTGACAATCAAAAGGTTGTGAAGTTAAGCAACATAGTGTTTTATGACACAGCTTTAATTAAAGACCAGCTTAGTACTACAACACCTCAAAAAACTTTTGATTCTAGAAATCCTGACAGCTGGAAGCATGTCAGAAATTGGAACCACATAGCAGGAGCTGGATCATTCACATATTGCATGCTCCTGCAACGAACTGCATTAACCATGTGTTGTCTCACGTACTGCTGTTCTATCTGGTTAATGAACCAATCCCTAGTTAAATTATTCATCATGTGAACTGACTTCCATCACACACCACTGACACCTATCAACATAGGCTCTGACAATATTATCTGACCTTTGACAATAGGACATTTACAAAGGGTATCACTATTATGTATACCCTAACATATTCTGTGCTGCCAGTGATATTTAGAATGTGAGAGCTACTTGGGCACACAGTTGATGTAAGCAAAATTCTGTCTTTCTTTCAAACTTCTTGTGTTCTTATAGATAAAGGGCAGAGTTGCATTCAAGTCTGTTCTGCAAATGTGGCCTAATTGTGTGACTTTGCATCAGCCCCAAAGTAGATATGAGCGGAATCTGAACCGCCCAAACATTGGGAATCTGAGTCAATCTGAGAGCCTGCTCGGCTCGTCCTGTCTGACTTGGATTCCAATTTGAGGTAAAACATCATCCTCGCAGCATCAGATTCTCATGGGTTGTGGATTATCTATAAGGCACCGCGGACTGGAATCAGTGCCATTTCTTGGTCAGGCACGCTGATGTATGCTGCACTTAACTCTGCTATATAGGCTGTGCTGTGTCCAGACTCACAAGTGGCTGTGCTGCTTACTGAATGTGTATAGGGGGGTGCACGCTTCTGTATGCTGTGCTGTACTTTGCTGTATAGGCTGTGTCCAGACTCACAAGTCACAAGTGGCTGTGCTGCTTAGTCAGTGTATGTAGGGGTGCACACTGCTGTATGCTGTACTATATTTTGCTGTATAGGCTGTGTCCAGACTCACAAGTCAAGTCACAAGTGGCTATGCTGCTTTGTCAATGTGTATAGGGGTATTTGCAGTGCTGTGTACATCAGTAAGACATTCACGTGCATATACAAGCCACTCCACTCCACACTGTTTGAATAGACCTGCGACATCAAAAAAAAAAAAAATGAAATTAAATAGTTGTATTGTTTGTACTGTATGGTACACTTTGTTCACATGCATATATAAGCCCTGTGGCTCCAGTCCATGTAGAAATAGAGCTGTGCCATCAAAAAAATAAATTAAATAATTGTATTGTTTGAACTGTTTGGTGCACTTTTTTTCACATGCATATATAAGTCAAGCCCTGTGGCTCCAGTCCACGCAGGAAGTAGCCACCTGGGAAGTAAGTTCAGACACTGCTAGCTTGAATTAGATAATTTCCCTAATTAGGCTTTTGAAAAGTTAAGCTAAGTATGTCAAACTTGTAGATCAATTCCTTTGTTCACTTGTGCGGGATCCAAGGGTTGTTAATATCTTCAAATTATTATTTATTTATTAACAGTTTCTTATATAGCGCAGCATATTCTGTTGCGCTTTACAAATCAAATCAATACATTTTGGCGAATGTGCTTGATACTAGTTTTAAGTCATACGTTGTGTCTTTCTTTCCAACTGACCCAGATCTTTAGAGGTGCAAAGAGCTCCAGGTGAGCAAGTTGGCAGCTCAAGTGGTATACAACATGACGACTTCAACTCCTTCAGTTTCTCTGGCAGCTGCCAGGGAAAAACTCAGCTTTCCCAAAAGACCCAGTGGTGATGCAGAGGAGTAAATTTGTGACATCTGATCAGAGTCCCTTTGACTACTGGAAAAATAAAAAGGCAATTTAGCCTTGTACAGACTGACTTTTCATTACCTAAGCTGCCAACCCTCCAGTGTGTATTTAGAATGAGTTTTCAGCACAGCCCGGGAACCATATCAGTGTAGAAGGCTACTGTACTTCCTCAAAATGTGGAAAAGATGATGTTCATCAAAAGCAACTGGAGATTCCATTAGAAAGACCTTTACTGCCAATTACTTAAAAAAAATACAGAGGTACCACTACTGGTGGATTCTAGTGGGGATGAATTAAAATTGTGTGAGGATGATGCGCACACTGATAAAGGTGAGGAATTGGATGATGATGTCAACAACATCTTACCTTTATAGAGCCAGTTTGTATATGTAGAGATCATTTCCAGCAATGTCAGCTGCCCATTGGTAGCTTGTTTTGTTAGGGCCCAAACAAACCAATCAATTCACACACAAGTGGCAGTCCCTGTTGCTGAAGTGATTGGTTTGTTAAACTGTGCATGTCCTGTTTAATACATATAACATAAGGGTGGGTGGGATGGCCCAAGGACAATTCCATCATGCACCACCTTTCTTTTCATTATGAGATGTTTGGGGCATTGCTGACTGTCTTTTTACATAGACGCAAAACAATTTTATAGTGTATTAAACTGCCATCTTGTCTGCCACTGCAGTGTCACTTTTGTTTCTTAGATGTGCCATGTTGGAAGTTGCTCTGCCACAGCCACTGAAATCTTCTACATGTGGCTGATGAATCCCAAAAATGTCCAGAAATTGATGCATACAGCAACTCCTGCATTCCCCTTTCATTTGAAAAAAAAATTCTGATTGGCTAAGTTGATTGGGAGGACAAAACATGGTAGATTTTCAAATGTACACAGTTTTTTTAATTACTCCTCCCCCAAACCCAACCGGCTGACCTAGGACCCTGGTGAATTGATAGGCTGTTCTAAATAATGGTCCAGCTCAATAAACGCTTGCCTCCTTTATATGTAGGTGACTCTAAGCAGAATAACTGGATAATGTAGATGGTGGGTGTCATGCAAGAGACCAGATATATCAGCAGCACCACAGAGCATCTTCTTGCCAGGATGTGTGCAATAAAGTGCAAATATGTTTAATACAAAAATTACTTGTATATATTGGTCACATACTAAACATATTTACATGGTACATACTATGCATAAATCAGGCTGAGGCAATTTAAGGTACACCACCCATTGTTGATAAAACAACTTCCAGCAGGCACAGCAAACAGCATGGATGCTGGCAGTTCATCCAGAGAGCAACAGACTGCTTTCCTTTGATATAAACAGCAATTCTTGGTCCCATTATCCCCAGCAACCTCCCTAAGCACAAAGTAAACATCTGTTTACAGTGTGTACTTTTTAGCACCTCCACAAACAAGGCCACTGCTTTTCTATTAGATGTATAAATAATATACAGCATATATGGGCTAAATCAATATTCAATCAGAATTTGGCACACAATTGCTGCTCTCACTGTGTGTTAGTGACAGGTGCTCAGAAGATGTCATTCAGGTGACCAGGTTTTAGGTGGTTAGTTCACATAGGATTAAACACAAATGGGCTTCAGTGAAACTGCTTCCATATACACCCCAACCATCGCTATGGAATGGTGTAGACACTGCATAATTTCTTCTGACAAACTCTACACGCTCAAATAGTGAACTTTCTCCAGATGAAAGAAGTCTTTCAGGAACTGAAGAACTTGATCCTAAATTGATCCTCCCTTATAAACTTTCTTCAGAATCAAAGAAATAAAATACATTTACAAACTAATCAATACTTCCTTCCTTTCCCTGCCTTCAACTACTCCATAAACATACTCCATCTCCCTCGGGCCTCTGATCAACTTCTTGATTATGAAAACATTCTTGGTTTCTCTATTGGGTCATATAGTTTATTAAACTTCCATACTGTCTGCCACTGCAGTGCCACTCTTTTTCCTAGATGTGCCATGTTGGAAGCTGAACTGCCACATGTTAGTGACACCCACTGCTGTCGCTTAGCTTAGTCAGCCAGCTAGCTTGAAGCAACCTTTTGGCCTAAACTGGATGAAATCAATATTGTGAGCTGTGCTGTGGTCAAAATTGACTGAAAATTAGTGTAAATTAATGTTAGTGAGGTTAACAATACTCTAGGAACAAAAAAGGCACAAATTATGTGATTTTTAGCTTTTTGTAAATTTTTAGAAACAATCCAAAACAAAAACCAGACACCGCGTTTTAGCAAAAACAAAACTAGATGACAAATTCAAACCAAAACCTACAACATTGGTCCGGCGCACATCTCTACCCCAAATTATTCTTGAGTATTTCCTGACAGATTCTATGTCTTTTATCTCTACCTAAATTCTGTAACTAATCTCTCAATTGGTACATAAATTTGAAAAGGCCCTATATCTGTGATCGATTGGGGCAATTCCACGTTTTACATACGATTGAGGGAAAACAATCGGCAATGTATGGGGTACACCAATTGCTGATTTCAACCAACAGGTGATTGGCACTGGTACAGTAAATCAGATGTGTCCTAGTACATCTAACCTTAATAGGCCATGCGAAGCAAGATGCCTATCTTGAGTGTGCCACCAGATCCTGTGCAACTCTGCTAGTGACAACTGTCTTATTGGCCCAAAAATGTGTCTTAGTCACAATATGATGCAACTAAGATGCACAAGAGAATGCACTGATTAATTTGATATTCAACACTTATATATCTGTGTGGGACTGAGGACCTGATTCAGCAAGGATTGCAATTGTGATCCCTGCTACTATACAAAAGCAGCAGAAGGTGTATGACACTCCCTGTTGCATTTGCGATCCCAGCACTGCGACAGAAGTTGCAGGATGGGATCACCATCATGACCATTGGTGGTCAATGGTCACAATGGTGTACGGCGCTGGGCCTCCGGCCAGCTGAGTAAGTTTCAGCTTACTCAGATTGGCCAGCTTGCGAGCCCAGGACACTACATTGATCACGCAGATCATGGGCTGGCCACAGCAGAAAAGTAGAGTCATAAGGGACCTGGCACTCCGAGAGGGGGCATTACGCATAATTGAAGCAACAGTGTATGAGAACACAACTGTAGATTGCTAGCGTATGTTAACAATCAGCTGACTTGCTGACCGTTACGAGTGAAAATATTAGCCTTTAAAGATTGACATATCTGTCTTTCCTGAAAATGAACTGCAAATCACTGAAAAATATCTGTACAGGTTGAGTCTCCCATATCCAAATATTCTGAAATATGGAATAATTTTGGCATGAATGAGATAATGAAACCTTTAAAATTTGATGGTTCAGTGTACACAAACTTTGTCTAAGGCACAAATTATTAAAAGTATTGTATAAAATTACCTGCAGGCTTTGTGTATAAGGTGTATATGAAACATAAATGAATTTCATGTATGCACACAAAATTTTCTTGAGCAACAAAATTATTGAAAATATTGTATAAAAGTACCTGCAAGCTGTGTGTATAAGGTTTATATAACACATAAATGCATTTTGTGTGTATATTGGGATCCCATTCCCAAGATATTTCATTATGATATGCAAATATTCCAAAATACGGAATGTTCCGTTATACAAACTACCCCTGGTCCCAAGCATTTTGGATATGGGAGACTCAACCTGTAATACATGGCTACAGATTGGTAGATTTTTAAATCTTTAAATTTGAGGGAAAAAAAATCACAGACTCTGCAAATTAATTGTTTGTGTTTGCCGATGTGGGCCCCTTTGGATTTGCAACATCATATGTATTTTTGGCCTTATGACCACTAGCCAAGACTAGCAATATTGTTTCCAAATGATTTGAAAGGTGCACATTAATGATTCTGCTTAATTATCATGATTTAGCATAATTGTATCATGCTTACTATGAACATATAATACTGTACTAGCATACAGTACACTTTCTTTATAGCTTTTGCAGTTCCTAATGCATACAGTATACTTTCTTTATAGTTTTTGCAGTTCCTAATGTTTGTCATTATTTACATTTCTTTTAATAAGACCTGTGCGCAGATCACCATGTTTTGGTTTTGCCATGGTTTTAGATCTCTGTAAAAATTGATAAACAATATTATTAACATCAAAAACATTAATTTCCAGTCAATTTTGACCACCTCACAGCACCTGAAATCAGGATTGAGAGACATAAATGCAATCCAAATCACACAATGTCTTGGTATTTAAATCCGAGTTCCAAATAGCTAGAAGAGTCCGGAGTCCAGACTCTGAACCCATAAATTCGGGTGTGTTTGGTTTTCTCAAAACACTCATCTCTACTTTTATTAACCCTTGCCAATTGTCCCTGTTTTTATTCTAACTTTAGTTCCTAAATTACATTTAAGACAGCTACTCTAGGTTCTCTACCTTGCTTGTACGGTATTCAGTTATCAAGTTATAGAAAAAGAATAAATTGCAGATATACCTATAGCCTCTGCTGAAGTAGTGTTATCACATAATTGAATGCAACTTTGCCAATCTCTGGTTAAATCTTATACTCTTATGATGGGTACACACTGGCAGATATATTGGCCGATCAATTGATCGGCCAATATATCTGGTGCCCGTTGGCCAGTGTGTACTAGCGATATGTCTGTGAATGACGTAGTTCTCAGGCATATCGCATATGCTGTGCTATACAGCCAATGGCAGATATATCTGCAGATATACTGTATCTGTCCATCATGTTGTGTGTACGGGCGATCAGCCGACCGCCCATACACTTGCAGCGGGACCTGCGGACAGAGGGTAGATGATGGTTGTTCAGTGTGTACAAACAACCATCATCTGCAGATATATCTGCAGATCACTCGATCTGCAGATATATCTGCTAAGTGTGTACCCACCTTTACTTTCACAGATTAACTTGTTTTATTATTACTTATATATTATAAATGTGACTGGCTTTAATATTTTGGTTGCTTGATAATGTTTTTTTAACAGCATAACATCTCAGTAAATTTTCTAATGGTGTTCTTGTATCCCCTATCAGACAAGTAGGACTGTGGTTCCATGACTGTGATCTAGAAATTAGCATTATATAAATACACCACCTCAGGCTTATAAGATATTTTGTCCTGAGGAAATAAGACCTTGAAAATTAAAAATAGAAGTATGGCAATTACTGAGCTAAGCTCAAGAACCCCTGGGTGAGTGCCATCTGAGCCAAACATCTTCTTGAAAGCAGTAAGAATTTATTAATGTCCTAAATCTGGATTGTTTTTCCTGGTGCTGTTACACAGTGAGCTTAATGCATGATCTGCATTTGGTCCCTGGGGTGGGATGTCATCATATGAAGCAGTAACTCAGAGATCCCTGCCTTTGACGTAGGTGATTCTGGTTCACATCCCAGATGTCAACTCTTAGTGACCTTGGGCAAGTCACTTATCTGCCAGAGGCACCAAAATGAAATTGTTAATGCTTCAGGGTTGGAATTTAATGTGATATCAAATTCAATTTGCTACATTTTAAAGTGTTGTAGTAGAAAACAGCACAAAATCGACATATTAATCCACAAATACACTATAAATTATAAAGCAATGTTCACAAACAGCTATAACATCTGTATTTTATTACATTCTAAAAAATATGACCTCTATATTGATCTTGTCTTCTGTAAGGAATAACTTTGTAAGATGCTTTGCTGCTTTTTGCTAGCAATAGTGTATTCTGCGGTATTAGCCATTAGTTGCATCAGAATTTCATGTAAATCTAATTTTTCCAATGATAGGAGACATTTGAAGAAGGTAAGAAATTCTGCCAATACAATATTTGATCTCCATTTTATTCTTGGGCATTCCATGATTGGAAATTTTGCAGTCCCTATTTCATGAAAAATCCAGTCAATAACTAGGGTTGGGACCATTCATTCTGCTTTGTGATATGACTTGGTGAGTTCTGCGCAGTACACCTATGCAGAGTTAAACAATAAAAAGGTCTAGTTCCTGCAATCTACACAGGAATGTGCAGCTCCTTAACAAAGACCTATATGTTGAAGAAACACGTTGGTGTTTAACTGTTTATCTGTGGGAACTGCTACCACTAAGCAACATGGAAGGTATCTGTAACAACAAAAGGAAGGGAAATTGCTTTTGGGGTAGCAATATCACCTCTAATGCTTATTACTCTGCCTTTCTTAAAAGTTTTTTTCTGGTAGGCAGCCACATATTTGAAATTAAGAAGTTTATCTGAAACAGTATCAAAGAAAAATAGTTAATTTAAATATTTGGATATAAAATAAAATATATATTTTTATGTGAATGCAGTATTATATTATATGGCACTGCTGTCATTATAACAAAGATATCATCTTTGTTCACGTGTTTCACACAATTAGTTTACCTGTCATTCTGTTGCCCTCCCTAGTCCTCCTGTGGTGATATCTGCAGTTGACTAGAGAGGAGTGGCCTTTTCAAATCTTTTCTGGCAAAATAATCCCCTAAATCACCATTAGACAGTGGTTTGAAAAACATTTGGTAGAATTGAAAAAAGAGTCTGTATTCCAATCCCTTACCTTCGTTGTTGCATTCATAATCTACAAAATTCTCAAAATATTAAATATACAAATACGGAAATAATAATGGAGCAAATCTGGACCTTGAACCTTGCATCCCTGGAACTTTGCACTTCCACAAATATCACGTTTCAAACACCAAATTTGATTTTCAAAAACTTTTACCACAACTTCACTTATACTGCCTAGTAGGGATGAGCGGGTTCGGTTCCCTGAGAACCGAACCCACCCGAACTTCGGGGATCCGGGGCGATCCGAGCCCAAGCTCGGATCTCCCTGTCTGCCCCGGATCCCTCTCCCGAGGCAAAACCTCGAGATCTGCTGTCGGATCTCGAGGTTTTGCCTCGAGCGGCCATTTTAAAAAAAATGCCTTTGCCTTTAATGGGGAAAGTGCTGATTGGCTGACAGAGCCATCTGTCACGGCTCTCAGCCAATCAGCATTATGGTGCTCATTTGCATGTAGCACGGACTCGTGAGATCCGTGCTACATGCATCTGTGTGACTGACAGTGACACAGAGCACAGATGGGTCAGTGAGACCCGTTTGTGCTGCTGTGTATTTCAATGACACAGATGCACGCACGGACCAGGAAATCCATGCTACTTGCATCTGTGTCATTGACACAGAGCACTGATGGGTCCGTGAGACCCGTCTGTGCTGCTGTGGTAAAAAAAAAAAAAAAACCTGTGTAAAAAAAGAAAAAAATGGCGTGCCCCCCCCCCAAAAAAAAGAGCAACCAGCCCCGGGCATTAGTGACCCAGTGCTGGGTGTGCTTAAATACAGGGGACAAACGACATAGGGGTCCCCTGTACTTAAGCACAACCAGCACCGGGCTAGTCAGAACCAGCGCTGGTTGCCAAAATACGGGGGACAAACGACGTAGGGGTCCCCCGTATTCTGCGCAACCAGCTCTGGGCTCTGATCCGGTCCTGGTTCTGGAAATACAGGGGAAAAAAATTAGTAGGGTTCCCCAGTATGTTCCAGAACCAGCACTGGACTTTTTCTAGCGGGGGGCTGATGCCACAGCCAGGGGAGCCCTTTCACCGGGCCCCCCAGCCGCAGCATCAGCCCTGACCGCTAGTCAGCCAAGGCCGGGGATCCCAGGAGAGCTGGGGACCCCCCCAATAAAGGGGTCACCCTCTCCAGGGCACCCCAGGCCCAGGCTGATAGCCCGGGGCTATCCCCGCCACCCCTGGTGGCGGTGGGTGGCGGGTTGATTGTGTGGTGTGGTGTAAATAAAGAATATCAAACATTGTCTTTACAAGTAGAACTGCAAGTCCCAGCTAGCCTGTCCCGCATGCTGGTACTTGGAGAACCACAAGTACCAGCATGCAGGGCATTAAGGGCCCACTAGTACCTGTAGTTCACCTGTAAAAAAAATGTTTAAAAAAACACAGGACACACACACCGTGACAGTATAAGTTTATTAAATATATATACACACACACACATGTACACATACTCACCTATGTAACATTGTCCACTTGTCCGGTAAAGTATCCATAGGGGACCTGTGAAAAAAAACATACTCACCATCTCCTATGCGAGGTTCTGTCCTCTTCGTTCCAAAGTAGGCATCCCCGGACTTGGCAAAAAAACAAAACGAAAACGCGATCCACGAACTTAGTACCGTTCTATAGAACGGTACTTCCCGAATGAGAGCTTAGTGGCGGGGTATCACCATGGAAACCCCGCTGCTAAGCATTCATTGGCTGAGAGAGGTCATCTCCCGTCTCTCAGCCAATGAACGGCTCCCTCCATTGTAGTCAATGGTGGGAGCCGCAAGGTTATTAAAGTTTACCCTGCGGTTCCCACCGGGGATGCCTACTTTGGAACGAAGAGGACAGAACCTCGCATAGGAGATGGTGAGTATGTTTTTTTTCACAGGTCCCCTATGGATACTTTACCAGACAAGTGGACGATGTTACATAGGTGAGTATGTGTACATGTGTGTGTGTGTGTATGTATGTTTAATAAACTTATACTGTCACGGTGTGTGTGTCCTGTGTTTTTTTAAACATGTTTTTTACAGGTGAACTACAGGTACTAGTGGGCCCTTAATGCCCTGCATGCTGGTACTTGTGGTTCTCCAAGTACCAGCATGCGGGACAGGCTAGCTGGGACTTGCAGTTCTACTTGTAAAGACAATGTTTGATATTCTTTATTTACACCACACCACACAATCAACCCGCCACCCACCACCACCAGGGGTGGCGGGGATAGCCCCGGGCTATCAGCCTGGGCCTGGGGTGCCCTGGAGATGGTGACCCCTTTATTGGGGGGGTCCCCAGCTCTCCAGGGATCCCTGGCCTGGGCTGACTAGCGGTCAGGGCTGATGCTGCGGCTGGGGGGCCCGGTGAAAGGGCTCCCCTGGCTGTGGCATCAGCCCCCCGCTAGAAAAAGTCCAGTGCTGGTTCTGGAACATACAGGGGAACCCTACTAATTTTTTTCCCCTGTATTTCCAGAACCAGGACCGGATCAGAGCCCAGAGCTGGTTGCGCAGAATACGGGGGACCCCTACGTCGTTTGTCCCCCGTATTTTGGCAACCAGCGCTGGTTCTGACTAGCCCGGTGCTGGTTGGGCTTAAGTACAGGGGACCCCTACCTCATTTGTCCCCTGTATTTAAGCACACCCAGCACTGGGTTACTAATGCCTGGGGCTGGTTGCTCTTTTTTGGGGGGGTGCACGCCATTTTTTTCTTTTGTCATTGCTCTGTGCCAATCACACAGATGCATGTAGCACGGATCTCCCGGGTTCGTGCTACATGCAAATGGGCACCATAACGCTGATTGGCTTCCTGTCTGCCACTGCAGTACCACTCCTAGATGGGCCACGTGTTTGTGCCGCCCACTTGTGTCGCTTAGCTTAGTCATCCAGCTACCTCGGTGCAACCTTTTGGCCTAAAAACATTATTGTGAGGTGTGAGGTGTTCAGAATAGAGTGGGAATGAGTGGAAATTAATGTTATTGGGGTTATTAATAGCGTAGGAACAAAAAAAGGCCCATTTTATGTGATTTTAGCGGTTTTTTTTATTTTTTAAGAAAAAATCCAGATCCAAAACACAAAACCCAGAACCCAAAACACGGAAGGGAGGTTTTGGCAAAACCAATCCAGATCCAAAACACGAAGAAAGATCCAGATCCAAAACCAAAACACAAAACACGAAAAGTGGCCGGTGCACACCCCTACTGCCTAGTCACTCACTCTATACTCCTATTTAATTAAGGTTTATGAAGTGAAATAATATTCATGTCTTTTGCCTCCCATTACTCTGGAAATACACTAAATGTCTGCTTTGTTGCTTCTAGCCTGTCATTACAGCTTACAAACTAGAACAAAAGCAATCAGCCTAGTATGTATGAAAAGAAAAATGTTCTTTTATATCCCCTTTCCCCATTTCTCCTATAAACAAGACAGCTCAGGGTCCGGGTAAAAGAGATGGCAGGCTGAAGCTGGCAGTTTATACCCAGCACGCTGCTCAATTTAATTTTATGTCTCTCATCAGCAGGTAGCAATTATTTTCTGCAGAGTAATTCCTCTCTGAATTGGTTGCTGAATGTTTAACATCTGGTTATGGTTACACAGACATGGTCCTGTGATGTGAGATTTAACGCTTTTTTTTTGTATGAATCAGGTACCCAGCTAAATTAAATGACATCTAATTGATTTTTTTATTATTTGCTTTTTATTCTTTGCAATTGCAAATTTGTTGAGAATGATTCTATAAAAACAGCACTAAATAGTTGAAAAATATATCCTCTTCTAGATGAAAAGTATACCTTATCATAAACCTCATCTTATCAGACAGGACCATAAAATACCATATAGAACATATAAAACTAATCTAGGAAAAGTAGTTTAATTTTCCAGCAATTAGTTTAAACTTTTTCCAGACATCTAGAAAAGGTCTGTATCTTGCTATGCTGGAACATAGTACAACAACATGTAGAGCTATGGGGTCTATGTACTAAGCCTTGGAGAGAGATAAAATACCCCTAATACCCTTTATATGTACCAACCCATGTAACTTTGAATTAAAAGTATTACAATATACCTCATTTTGTATATAAAATGTTTTGTTTGTGCCTATTTGGATATACACAATTTTCTGAGTTTCATCAGTCATGGTAGGTTAGGAAAGACCAAACCTATCCTAGGCTGCAGTGGCATATATCTACCCATTGGCCAGGATGGCACTCGCCAGGGACGCCAACCAAAGGGGGGGTGCCATCCGGCAGTGCCACCAGCAGGCAAGGGGTAGACTGCCCCCTTTAGTCCCCCAACCCCACAAGTGTAGGGCAGAACGCAGTGAGAGTGGCGGCTGTGTGTTTATTAAAGCAGCCAGCCAATGAGAGTCAGACAGACTCTAATTTGCTGTTGTGTCGTCCATGGAGGGAGCCGGCTGGAGCTCACTCATGAGCTCCATCTTCCGGCTCCCCCTGCAGCGGGTGATGGGAGAGATGTCATGATATCTCTCCCATAGTGAAAGAGAAGAGCCAGGACTCAGAGCGGACAGCGGCGGTCGCGTCAGGAGCGGGGACCAAGTAAGTTGTATTTTATTTTTCTTCTGTGTGTGTGTGTGTGTGTAAACCTGGTACAACACGGGGGCACTGTATAGAGGGTGCCACTACTGGGGGCACTTTAGGGGGGCCCTACTGGGGGCACTGTATAGGAGGACTACTACTGGGGGAACTGTATAGGATGGACTAATACTGTGGGCATTGTATAGGGGGGACTACTACTGGGGGCAATGCAGCATAGGCAGGAATTACTACTAGGTGCACTGCATAGGGGGGCGCCAGTCCATCACATTGCCAGGGGTGCTTGGATTTCTAGATACACCCCTGCCAGGCTGCAACAAAATTTCTTAATTTAAATACTCTTAGGGAAGGGATATACGACATGGGGGAGTGGATTGACGAGACCCTAATTTATCCAAAGATGGGGAAAGGACTGTATTAAAATCCAGTTCCACCAGGAGTAGGTCCACACAGAGTGTAAAATGGCAAAGAATCTCTGAAAAATTATTAGAGATGTGCGTTGACCCCTGTGTTTTGGTTCTAATTCATCATCCAGTTTTGGTTTTGGCAAAATCACCTTCAAGTGTTTTGGTTTTGGTTTGGATTTGGATTCTTTATAAATTGATAAAGAAAATGATAAAAACACCTAAAATCATGTCATTTGACCTGTTAATATCTAATCCAAAACCTGAGATTGGTTGTTAAATCTGAGTTCTGAACTGACTGGAGAACCAAACCAGGACTTGGTTTCTCTCAGAGCATCAAAGTGGTTCCAAACTAGGACTCAATTTGACTCAGAACCCCTAAGTTCGCATGAGTTCGTATTTCAGGAAAACTGAACCTCACATCTCTAAAAATAATGATTGGCCGGAGTTGGGGGCATAGACATTCACTATAGTGATATTTAAAGCAGCCTATCTTACCCTGCAATATAAGATATCAGCCATCAGTGCTTGATTTAGAGTCAGTAACCTCAATGGCAACAGAACCACAAAAGAGGATAGCTACTCCATTTTTTTGGTAGGGCTAAAGGCATGGTACACTGAGGGAAAGTGACTATTGATCAAGGAGGGGATGCTGCTCTATTTAAAATTAGTTTCTTTTAAGAACACAACATCACTCGGTGATGAGCACATTGTCACAAACATTTTTGTGTGGTTTTTAACCCTTTCTTATAGATGTAATTGAACTTAAGAAGCATGATAACAGAGTGGAAAAAATGTTTTCTTAGTAATATCAAAGTAGAGGTCAGGAAAATTGGTAGGGGAAGAAAAGCAGAAAAGAAAGGGACAAAAGAGAGATAATGTAAGAAAAACTAAACTTCAAAAACAGAGGGAGTGCCTACCAGGGAGAAGCCTAAGGAGAACCTTAGGAAAGTAGCAAATAAGATATGTACTGCACAAGGGTTATAACATAGGGTAAGCTCCAGGATGGGAGTGCTGTAATCAAACTATCAAAGATAGAAAATACAGGAAAAAACTAACATCAGCTATTAAGATAACTCCCAGGTGAAGCGGGTTGCTAGGAGTCACAACACCAGTTGACACAAGAACCCTGTCTAGATTTATCATAAAGAACAAACAAGAGCAAACAGATGGGATGTTATAACAAAAGGAAAAGTGTCACAGAACAAAATACAAGACATCATTATGATTAGTAAGTCCTAAATGAAAAAACAAAATCAACAAATACAGTCTAAATGACATACAGGTAGAGCCAGTAAAAAGAAAGGAAAACCATGTATCAATGTAGAAACCCCTGCATATTAAGAAACGTCATCAACATTTAGGCCTTTGATGAAAAAATCAATTACATTAAATTAGGATATAAAACCAGGCTTGAAACCAGGAACCAAATAGATGGAGAGTCCATGGATGACCATTCATGGTGGAAGTTGAGCAGAGAAGGACCGTGAAGACTCCTAATTGGTAGAGGCATGAGGAAAGAGCGTGATGTGTAAATTAAGTCTGTGGAGAAGGTGTTAATCATGGTTGGCCAGCCAACAACATTGACCATGAGCCAGAAATGAAACCCCCATTTATATTTTATACATCAACTTAGGGTTGCAAGTCACTTCTCAAAGATAACATCGTTTTGCAACTGTCAATGGACAAAGGACATAGTACATTTCTAACTTGGATCCTTCAAAGAACATGTAAGAGGAGATTTCTGGCTATCAACAGTCACCAAATGTTTACTTTTAAAAGAGATGAACTTAAGAACATATCATGCAGCGGTTCTGACTCTTTGGGTTTAGGCCGGCGGGCTCTGTGTGCTCATTCAATATTGACATGCTATGAGTCTAGACTCTGCACCAAAGACAGGAACAGCCAGATCAAAAAGAGTTCATGGACCAACAGCAATCATTTCTGTTGTAAAATTTTGAATGGTTCACTGCAAAAATGAGGAAAAGTATCTTTCATGTCCACAATGAGAGCTCACAAGATAATAACTGATTTTGTTGAGGAAGCTGAAAGGTAATCACCGTCCATCTCTGAACAAGCGGCAGGAAGGGAGGACTGTGTAGATGAGGCAGTAGACATTTACTGTCTAGTGAAGTGATTAATGATTTCACCAGAAGTTTTTTTAAATTTGATTTCTGCTTCTTGGAGAAATTAACACTCTGCAGATAACTTCAGATAACTTGAAGGTATTCTAAAAAAAATTAGTGCGTGGTAACTCAAGTCATACTCATATCTTCTGGCAGCTAGCAGAGGAAATCCAAGGAGCACACACTGCAGAAGCTATGAAGCAGGGATTATAGTGAGGAGCCAGAGGCTGCAGAAAGTACTTAGAGGGAGAGCCAAGCACTTGTGGGAATCACAAAGAATTCCATCAGAGGTATCTGCTTACTAAATTTCCATTTTCACAGGCATGTAATATAGGATTCTCCCTTCTTGTAGAGTTATATTATTAATTTATATATGAAACCTTCCTGATGTTCTTTCCCATTATGCATACAAGAAAAAGAAGAAAAATTGCACTAGAGCAACATTCTATGGCATAAAACTGTGGCGTCACAGCCAGTGGGGAAATCTGTGGGACACCGTTTGAGACAATACACAAAGGAAAGCAGAGGTGAACAACAGCACCACTGGCATACAGGCTACAGGGTAGGCTATAGTTTACAGAAGGGTTTGAGGGCCTGATTCAGACCCACTCGCAAGCGTTATGCACTCGCAAGCGGGTTGATGGGCGTGCAGTGTGCACGACCAGCGTGCACACTGCATGTGCATGAGTCCCGTAGCGAGCGAGAAATCACTTGCTCTGGTGCTTGCATCCAAAAGGGGAAGCTGGCGATGTTGATCAACTGCTCACCATGTTTGGTAGGCAGGTCGAGGGGGTGGCTTGCCAAACGGAGGCATTCCTGAAGGAACGCCTGCCATTTGGGGGCGGCCCCACTGTCATCACGAGTGATGTCAGTTGGGAGCTTCTGGCTCTATTAGAGCAAGAAGCTCACTGGAGCTTGCGGGAATGAGACCCTTCCACAAGGGTCTCGTCGCAAGCCCGATGGTCGCGATGGTCATGTCCATCGCATCCATTATCTGGCCACTTGCAAAAGCTGTGAGTGGTCACCCACAGCTATGCGAGCGGCCAGGAGGCCAGATTTAAAAAAACATGCAGCCACCCTGATTCAGAGTGAGTGCTCACTTTTTGCGAGCGGCTCTGAATCAGGCCCTGAGAGCTGCAGATAAGGCAGTGGGCACAACACTTTGCACCAGATACTATCAGAGAAGAACTCCTGCATCAAGGTTTGGAGATACCACTAATAAGTCCTAGAAACAGCAAGGCACCCCGAAGCTGATGCAAGACATGTCTGGCTAAGATGGCTGCTTAAGTACTTCCGCAACAGAAGTCTTTTTTGATTGAAAAGGTATCAGAGGGCGAGCCATTGACCACATTCCATGCCATGGGATGGGAATAAAGAGCTTTGATGCTCACCTTGTGTTGTCCCTTGCCTGCCATATTGGGATAAAGCTATCTTGTCATAATGAGCCAGGAAGTTCAGCACCACATTCAGTCGTTTTCAAAGATTTTAGTGTACAATTTAATATTGTTGTTAAGCATGAAAAGGTATATGTCATTACTTTCATTATAAACTATAGTCTTCATAGCATGTAGATAAACACGGCCCTAACTACAGCCTACTTTGGACCTAGATGTGTCAGGTGTTTGTATATTCTCCCTGTGCTTGCGTGGGTTTGCTCCGGGTACTCTGGTTTCCTCCCACATTCCAAAAATATACTGGTAGGTTAATTGGCTCCCAACAAAATTAAACCTAGTGTGTTTGTGTGTGAGCATGTCGTAGGGAACATAGATTGTAAGCACCACCAGGGAAGATACAGACGTGAATGGGCACATATTCTCTAAAAAGCGCTGCGGAATATGTTTGCGCTATATAAATAACTGATGATAATAAATAAGTTGGTATCTGCACATTGATTAGCAATTTGGGTGGTCAATTTGAGCAGTCCAGATGCCGCTAGGAATTTCCTGATGTTGCTGAACCAGAGCACTGGAAGGCTTGGGAATACTGTATAGTAAAGCTTGAGACTTTGGAATTCAGAGCAATTTTTGAGGGTGGCAATTGGAGAGGAGGTTGCATGCTGAGATTTTAGTGTTAGGAGTTTGGCAGCCAATAATTTGACTGCCTTGTCATCTTTTTAATGATGCATCCTTTATATTTTATTAGCTACTTAATGCAAGAAAATTGCACCAGAATTAATCTTACAGTACAGTATGTTAGAGATCTAGCTGCAGTAATGATGTGAGTTAGTAAAATGATTAGTTTTAGCAAGTCTCTCTAATTTGGATTTGAAAACCATCACTTTGAGATGTCCTCTGATAAATGTCTTATAGTTATTATTGCAGAGATGGTAGGAGTATAGTTAGCCTCAAAATACTAAGACAGGAGAGACTAGACACGGCAGCAATATTATTATCATGGTGGAGGGACACATTCATTCTCCAAGTGTTATGAATTAATTCAGATTTCAGAACAGATGTAGCTACATAGGTAGGTATTATATTAAGCACATGTAAAGGCAAGGTAGTTGGAAATCTTGAAAGTTGGAGAGTATACAAATTAATATAAAACACAGTCTATGGCATGTAGGCAGCAAAATTCAGAAACTACATACATAAGAAATGACTCAGCAGTGGGCAGGCAGATAAACAAAAGTACCAGTTTACAGCATACATCACAGAGAGGCTGCAGATGAATGGATTCCAGAGCTCAGACAAAGTGCCTCATGTCAGACAGGAAACTACCCAGGAACAAAACACAGTATACACACTGGGAGTTCACAGTCACTAGGAAAATGCAGGTGAACAGGAGACTTGAAATAGTAGCAAAACATTTTTGGAAAATACCCTCCAAATATGCAGGAATGCTGAATGCTGTGGAGAAAAGCTGATCAAGAGTTCAGGATAGCACTGGTTGAAGGATGTAGGTACAGTACAATATGATGAATGCTGTGGAATAATGCTGAGTTCAGGATACAGGGTCTGATTCAGACCTGCTCGCGAGTGCATAGCGAGTGAGAAATCACTTGCTCCGGGGCTTGCAACAAACCAGGGCGGCTGTCGATGTTGATCGACAGCTCGCCCCATTTTGTATGCGGGGAGGCTGAACAAATGGAGGCATTGCCGAAGGATCGCCTGCCGTTTGTGGGCGGCTGTCCACGAGTGATGTCAGTAGTGGAATTCCTGCTCTATTAGAGCAGGAAGTCCACTTGGGCTTGTGAGACTTGAGACCCTACCAGAGGGTCTCCTCGCAAGCCTGATGGTCGGGACAATCACGACCATCTCCTGCCCACTCACACTAGCTGTGGGTGGGCATCCACAGCTTTGCGAGTGGACAGGAAAAAAAATTCCTCCCCACCCTGATTCAGAGCATGCCCTCTGAATCAGGCCCACAGTACAGTAGCACTGAAAAGAGATATGAAGTACTGGATCTGACAGAGATACTGTCGCGATGAGTCCAAACACAGAGAGCCCAACACAGGCAGAAACACCAGCAACTCACTGTGTTAGAGAGAGGAGTTATATATCTGATGCACAGGTGCAGCTAGTCAGGCTGAATTAACTCCTTACAAGCAAATCCCCATCAGTCCAAAAAGCTGAGTCCAAACAGCAGCCCCTGGTGGTGAACCACAGCAATCACCAACCCAAAAATACAAGTGCCTAGGAGGTCCGGGAGCTTAAAAGGAGAGGTACAGTAATTCAAACCTGGGCATGAACCAAACACATTATGGGATGGATTTGAGAGTTAATAAGTTTTAGTGAAAGATCTTGCTGAGCAGGACCATGTTGAATTTTGAATAGGTGTTATGGACAGAAGAGTAGAATGAGTAATCTTTGGTTAAAGGTTCAGAGACCCTCCAGGAATTATAAATGTTATGGAGCTTTAGTAAGTCTTGCAGGGCCTTACAGTTCACATTTTCACTCTGGTCTGGGGAGCCCCGGAGAGATACGATTTTTCAATGGTACTGTAGGTGCATTGAAACGGCCACCAATCATTAACTTACCCTATCTGACTTGCGAGAGCATGGAGCCTATTTCTTAAATAAATTGTGTTGGTCAGAAGTTGTAACATATTCACCAGGATACAGTGAAGATTGCCAATAACGAACATAAATTTGCTCTCTTTATCCCTACATGCATTGTGGAGGTCAATGGTGACATGAAAGGCAAAAAGGATTGTCACTCTGCATCTCTTCTGGTTGCAATCACAAGCATGAAAGGTAAGGAATTTGGAGAAGTTTGATTAAAGGAGTTTCAAGATGGAATATTAGTTCCCCTTTCAGAGATTAGAGAGAAGAATATAATTTGGTGCCCTTTTGGGGAGCATTGATCTCCTTAACTCTGTAAAATGTAAGTCCTAGACTCAGGTGTAGCCTATAGGGTCCATAGTACTAGAGAAGGGACGACTTCATGACCAGGGATTAGAGGAGATAGGGTTGAAGCAGAGTTTAAGCAAGGGGTGGGTAAGAATGCCTTGTAGGATGTAAAATAACTGCCAAGAAATATGTTGGGAGTGGAGAGGTGTTACTATAGGTATATGGAAGCCAGCTGAGGCAAAGGGTTCAGCAACCAGGGAATAGATGATTCCAAAGGAGTGAGTGGGAGGGGAGATAAGTAGTTTTTCCATAATTGGTTAGGTGAAAGTTCCAGACTGGAGGTACTGTACTGTACTAGGGAGTGTGAACCATTTCCATGCGTGGCAGGACAGAATAATATATATATATATATATATATATATATATACCAGTAAGTAAAGGCAATAAAGCAAACAGCAGGTAAATGCATTGATCATCAACAACTACTGGAGAAGGTCAGCAGAGACTCTTCTGAAAACAAAAACAGAGACAGATGACAACAAAATGGGAAAATAACAGCATGTAAACACATAGGGCCTGATTCAGACCCGGTCTCTAAGCTCTGCTCGCTCACTGCCAAAGGGGCCGGGTATGCAAATCCCGCAATCGCAGAGTCTGGCTTAAGGACGCCCTCTATGTGTTAGTGAGTGACGGCAGTGAGCATACGCAGGAGTATAAAGTTACCCATCTTTCTCTCTTAGCAAACATCATCTCCAGGAAGTGTGTGATTAATCGGTAACATCAAGACCCATCGGAACTGCACGCAGCCCCTTCCCCACCGCAAGCACTGCGATCAGCTCAGGCTAAAATACAACCAAGTGACGTGTTCAATGATGCTACTTTGCTAATTATGCACACCCATTAAACTCCATTTTGATGCACAGACATGCCTGCGTTCGCAAATCCACTCCCCCGTTCACAAGCACCTTCCCCTGTCACACCCACAAATGGCGCCGTCACTAAAAATAGCGTCCAGTCTGTGCACTATGAGCTCACAATTCCCGGCCGCAGTGACTTGTTCATGCATGCGTACTTTGATGCATACGCATGCACAGATGTGTGATAATCGCCCCTAATGAGCGTTTACAGCTTAGCGACCGGGTCTGAATCAGGCCCATAGTGCCCATGGTGGAGTAGGATAACTATTGCCTATCTCACAGAGTGCTGGTCAGTCACCCTATTGTCAAAGTAATGGACTAGGAAGTCCAATCTGTACTACATATTGTAATTTATAAGAACCTGAGTAAAAGGTCTGAGGGCCTGATTCAGCAAGGATCGCTATTCTGCTAGAATGCGTGCACCTCATTTGCTAATGTCAGCAGTGAAATGCAAATGTGTGCAATCGCATTGCGATCACAGCCTAACATAAGGACGCCAACTTCCCCTTACTCACAGCCATATACTTGGGCAATATAGCGAAACAATCGGTAACATCGAGTAACATCAAACCCATATGCACAGTTAAGGCAGGTCAGACCTCACTCTGGAAATGCTAACTTCAGTAAACGCTATGAGGCCTCAGGCTGCATATGGCATTGCAGTGGAAAATGTATGCACACCCCTGCAGCGGCGTTGCAACACACTGGCACGCCTGTGTTAGCCTGACCACCCCCCTGTCACCATCCACAAATGGCACTTCTTGTCAATCACTGTGTTCTGTGTCTGTATAGTCTCTGAAATGCAGTTCCCATCACAATTGCTAGTTCACACACTTCGATGCATACGCATGCGCTATGCAAATTAAATGACCCATTGCGTGCATCTTTGCTACTGCGATCCTTGCTGAATCAGGTCCTGAGTTCTCATCTGAGTTCTGTAGGACTTTATAGATGACTTAGTTTTGTGGAGAACTGTTTACTTAGCTGTGTAATATTAAAGTAAAACATAAGTAAAACATCTCCTTGGTTGGTTATTATCTTACAACCTAGGTTTCAGAACTCTGTAAGCCTTATCCAAGAGTAGGTTTTCCTCCAAAATCTCAGGTACTATATATGAGAAAAGTTTCTTGAGATTTGGCTATAAGTAGACTGTTTAAACAGTATCAGGAAAATACTTTGATTCTCAGTTTGTTCTGTCTGGCTCGGTTGTCCATGTCCTCTTGACTATATTGCATAGGTAACATATGATATGGGTAATATCACCCTCCATGCAATTTTAAGAGCTCACTACATTTTCCAGCCTCTCAAACTGATCAATGATGTCTCTGGTAGAAGACACATCAGTGTGCAGTGAGTAGAGGCAGTTTGGACAACAACAAGGAGAATCTTCCCACCTCAGTTATGCTGAGAAGACTGCAGATGACTGTTTCAATTGATACAGTAACTGTATAAGTTCCTTGGTTTCTTTTATGAGAGTTAGAAAGCCCTACCTGGAGATAGAGGCTGAATTGTCATGCTTAGATGGCCTGATTTAGCATAGGACACTAATGCAATCACAGCTGCGATTTCACAGCTGCAAAAATAATATGCTAATAGTTGAAAAGCTTACCTGGGCATAGGGACATCAACTGCTGCCTTCTCATCTGCATCTGACATCGCATACGTCCATAAACATCGGTAACTTCAACAAAGATCGGACACCCATCCGATCTGACTTGTATCAAATACTGTAGCTCTTATCGCATGCAGACAGGTCATATGCTGTGAAAGCAATCGCAATGGTTAATTTATGCATGCCCACGGAACGTCATTTAAATGGTCAGACACGCCTGCATTCACCTAACCACCCCCCGTTATCACTTCCAAAAGCTGACCACATGGTATTCACCTTGCAAATGATTCCTTTGTGCATACATAATCACGTAATTGCGACTTACACACTTATGCAATGGCAAATAATTGCCCAATCTGTGTAAATTGCATAATTGTGTCCGCTGCTGAATCAGGCCCTTAGTCTGATATACAAGTTTGTGACGAATCTGCACTATAAGGCCTAGAATCAGGTATTGCCTTCTTTCAGTACTGAGAAGTCCATTACATGTGATCTCTTGTCTTTTAACTGTTTATAGTGTCAGTGTATGGGGACCAGAATCTATTAACTTGAGGCTGCTGGTCTCATAACCTATTAGCAAAGTAGTGGTAGCAAAGTTGTGCTGCGGAATGACACTGGGTGGAATTAAGTCCCACTAGATAGCAGTCAATTTGTGCATGGTTATGGCCTTGCTTCAGATCCCTCTTGCGCTAGCCTGGTGGTTAGAGAGATGTCTGATAACAGTGGCAGTTGCAAAGTGGAGGCTGCAGCCCTTACCAAAACTTTACCTTACCACCAGTGGGAGTGGCATTTAAACAATAAAATGAAGTCTGGCTAATCTTGCTCGTATGTCATACACACAAAGATGCAGCTGATCCCCAGTGAGCCTAATGAGCCCCAGTAGCAGTGTTGGGAGCCGGGTAGTATTCATTTTATTGTTTAAACTGAACCCCAATGCGCAGTTTTAAAACTATGATGCAGCCCCCACCTTGCAATGTCCACTGTTTAATACATTGCCTGAGTGTTGTCTTGGGTGAGATCAGTGACTATTAGCATGTTCGTCCTGGGCCCTTAAACTATTAGCAGAATATCAGTAGGTGAATGGATACCCAAAACCTATTTATTTGACCCATAACCTATTAGCAGAACTGTGTAACAGTGGAGCGCGCAGCAGTGATGCTGGATGTAGTTGTACCCCAGAGAATTAACCCACCAGGAGGAAATACACTTCGCCAAAGTATATATGATGTTGAGTGTGTTTCACAGTTGTTTGATGCTGTTGGCCGTTAGTCCAAATGTGATACAGTTTAACCAGGACTAAAATTTATTGAAGCAGATAGACAAGTAGCATAAGACACAGTGCTATAATTTGGGCATCAGAGTGATATAAACACCAGCGGTTAGTAGCTTTATGCTCCTGTGGGATCTGCAGGGCTGGTATATCTGCAGGAGTCTCAGAGGTATACCCATTCACTTACACGCAAAGAGGCGCACTTGTACAGTTGGTCATGTAGGTGGTTAGGCTCCTGCTGCGCTCCAGCAGGACCTAGAGACTGCCGGATCAGTTACCTGTTGCCCTGAGGATAGAGGCAGTGCAGAAGCACTCCTCAAACAACAGTATCAACAAACAATACTACACTTGAGCATTTGCAACTCCACCAATAAAAACATCTTGCCTCAAAACCATGTGCTTAAAATGGTTCTATTTGTGTAAAAGTAGAACCCTCATTTCACAAATGAGGAACTGAATTGTTTTGTTGCACTTTCGTAAATGACCCTTAGTGACTTTACAAAGTTCATGTTCAGATGCGGAATATTGATTCACAAGCACATAAAAAGACACACAACACATTTGCAATATATAAGCTAATTGAACTTGGAAGAGACTGAACTAGTTCCCCACGCTGATTTTAACTGCTCCTTATTCATTATTTACTAGTCCATCACAGACCCTACCTTTTAATAACGTACATTTTCCATGATTTAGTGCAGGCTGCTAATAGGAGCTGAATAAGTAATGATTTCTTCTTTATTATTATGCATTATCAGTTCTCTGTCTATATATAGTACTCATTGTTTTTTGAGATCCATTTTAACTGTTTTCATACTGTAGTGTCATCTATTTTACTTTACTGATTCAGTCCGCAACAACCATTGTTGAAGTTATCAATTGAAACAGTAATTCGCAGACTTCTAGGCACAGCTGAGGTGTGAGGTTAAATAAAGCAGATATTCTATGCTCAATGCTGTACAGCATCTCTATACATCTGAGTGGCCATTAACAGCCCACCAAGAGATTAGTCAGGTCCTTGTATTACAGGGGATGGTCAAGCATGTGGAAGTGGTCATGTGCTTCCTGAGGGGATGTAGTTAATATGCCGACACACCATCTTGGGGCATGTTTATGCTGCTCTGCCAGGCCTGCCACTGCGGCTGGCCTCATTTCTTTTTTTCTTTTTAAATTCAGCTCTGAGTTTAAAATTCTAACATACATTTCTACCCTTTAAATGTCAGTCTAGTCTTAGGAAACCCTGATTTAGTTTTTTTTCCATTCATTTGTAAGAAGTCACTGCACTTTTTGACTAACAACCTCTTGAAATTGGTTTCAGTTGACTCTGACAAAGTGCAGCGTTACAAACGTATGATTTTCAAGTGTACACATTTTAATAAATTCTTTCCTTAACGTAAAATTAAGGTGATCTGTAAAGTCAATGAGTTAGTATATAGTAACAGAGAAAAAGCTACTGTATCCATTTAACCACTTCAATGTTGCCTTTCTCAGGCTGTCTTGGTTGCTCATTTCCAAGTCTGTACACAAACCAGACACAATGAAAGTGGCTAGAAATAATCAAACTCACAGCTCTGCTATTACTGCTATTCCCCTTCATTCAGCCTGTATAAGAGTGCCTGGAGGATTTCACCACACACTTAATCCATGACAGATGCTCCTTTACCTAAATGGATATTTGGTAAATGATCACCGAGGTTTCCCTTACCGCCCATCGCTGAAAATAAGTCCCTGGCTTCCTTTCGCTTTAACCTGTTAAGGCTGAGCACCGCAGAGGCCAAGGGCTGCTGCCCTATGAAATATTATGCATTCCCAACGGCTGACAGCGACTGAATTATTCCACATAAGGGAGCTCTTAAATGGGTTCAGAGCCAGGCTAGCTTTAATTGTAGTCTGAGAAGTGACACCAGGAGAGTAAATGATACGATACTTGTTTACTTTCTCAAAATACAGCGTGACTTTTTAGGCCAGTTTGAATTAGAAAAGAAATCTATCTGTAACTTTTTATATACAGTATATAACATTTTCTCTAACTACAGTATTCCTAGACATATTTCCTTTGTTATTGTTTCTGTTGTGTAAATACCTAGTCTTTTTGTCACTCTTTATTGCATTAATACCACCCACAGTGTTGCCCATATAGTATATATACTTTGTAGCTAATGTCCATTTTTCTAATACACTTCACTATAACATAAAATTATAAATAATTGTCATATTTCCTTACTATACAGCATTATAGCAGTTTGTTTTTCTGTAGGTTTATGTGTCTATGAATGCAGTGACACTTTTTATTTTTTTTCCCCATGTATTTTATCGCTAGTCTTTCATCAAGATTGAATTTGGCCACAGCATTTTGCTTTCTAGAATCATTTGATCTTCACGTCATTTTTCTAGTTAATTGATATTGAGAATGTATTCACTGAACTGAGTGGGAGTCACTACAGACTTGCTGCTACATGGCTGAGTGCTCATCCATTGGATGTGGCAGAAACACTGCTTCTAAAATGGTAATTGGGAAGATAATAGCTTCGAAGCCAGAGATAAGTCATTTTTACAATGCATTTGTTCCCAAGTCTGTACTAATATGCATTAAAGAATCTGTCTGTACCTCTGCTAATGAATGGTGATTAATAAAGCTCTCTTGAATACATCTATGTAGACAGAATGATTACTAAGATATTTGAAATATTACACTGAATGGAAGGATTACGCGTTTGACCCTGTTACTACTTCTTAAGTTTACAATTCTATTAGGAAGGTTTGGATTTATTTTTCATACAAATTTATTTTATCTGACCAGTAAAAATTGGATTTGTGGTGCTATCACCCTCATGTAAAACCACTGTGTCATTTACAACATTAAATATCTTGTTGACTGTGCATTAAAAGAAGAATAGAAGGTCTTCAGTTATCTGTTCAATCCTTTCCTAGTGGCACACTGACAACACATACAGTAGTATGAATGTGGTTCAATAAGTAAGGTAACATGACCTCTCAAGTTTGTAATATTCTCTATTTCATTCTAATTTCCTGCCAGGCCAGAGCAGGCAGACACTGCTTCCCCTCATGGTCATTAGACTGCACCTCATATCAGTCATACTGTCCCAACATCAGTTGTAAGATGGCGGGGCTGGCGGAAATATGGACAAACATTGAGGTGCGTAGTGTGATCAGATTTCTGCATCTAAAGGGCACATTAGCAGCTAAAATTCATCACTAACTTGTCTAGGTGTACGGTGATAACATCATGTCATGGAAAAAGGTTTGGGTTTGGTACACTGCCTTTGATTATGGCTGGACAGACATTCAAGATGAGCAGTGAGTCGGCTGGCCAAACACATCCACCATCTTCCCTACAGCCCTGACCTGGCACCGAGTGATTTCCATCACTGCAGATCATTGAAAAAGCACCAGGGTGGTAGATAGGCAAATTTTGGTGAAGTTCAGAAAGCCATCATGTCCTGGCTTCAGGTGCTTGACACTGATTTCTTCTATGCTGGAATAGATGCCTTGGTGTACCATTGGAACAAATGCTTAGACAAGTATGGGGACTATGTGAAAAATAATCTATACAGTTAAATAGATTATGTTATCTATATAGTAAAATAAATATATACAATGAAAGGTTTTGTTACCTCAGCTATTTATCCACCCTGGTAGAGTGGTAGAAGATTTGCTAAATCTGTCCTTTCATTCACTTTTGCTTGGAAAACCACTGGTATGAAGGAATAGCTGTCAACACATAGTCAATAAAGGAAAATATTAATACATTTGAGGGTTTATTTTTGAATAGGTTTGAACTAGTTTCACGGTAGGTTTTTTGGAATAAACCCTTTGGAAGTGAGTTGTGGTATTTTCAGTATCTAAGAAAAAAGAAACATCCCAGTGTTACATTTATTTAGCAGATATCACCATTTTCATGTTTCCAAGTTTATTAGTAATGTCCAACTTTTAATTGCATTTTTGGTCATTGTTCTACATATACAGTACAGTTCAGTTGCACACATACAGGATAACAGTGGTTGCATTTGCATTTTCAATTGACCCAAGAGATTCTTGGGGACATGGAAGGGGCCCTCATATACAACACCATAATGACCTCCATATGTGTGCACAGTCTGGAAAACTGAATATATGCTTGCTTCCAGAATCTCCAAGAGTGTGTTGAGGATATGCAATTTAAAGTATACATCTGAGGCTTTCATTTCTTTTATTTATTAAGTGTAATTATATAGTGTCCAAAGGTGCTGTTAATGGAAGAAATGTTCTCCGAACATCTAAAGTCAATGCACATCCACACACATAGAAATTCAGGGTGAAAACTAAACACTGCCCCATGAACTAAACTCGCTGTTATCTTTCAGAAATAAGTACTGAGAGGCTATTATATTTACAAAGGGTCATGCTTAAGCCTTTTATATCACACAATGTGGAATGTTGTTACAAGTGTTCTGCACAATGAGGAATAAGTGTGATTGTTATTTACAATGTGGTGACTAGGGTTATTGCTTTGGCTCATAACTACATAGCCATTATGCTGCAGACCTTAGCTATGTGGGTCTTTGGACCTCATTCAGAGTTGGTCGTAAGCGGCCGTTCGGTCGTACGCATCCGATGTTTCAAAACCATGCATGCGCACGGTTAGTTGTGCGCATGTGTGTACGAGCTCTTACGATCCCAAATGCTGTCTATCGAATGGCTTACGAGAGTAGTTTAACATGAATGGCCATTTGTGGGTGGTGACGGGGTGGTGGTCTGAAAATGCAGGTGTTCCTCACCGTTTACAGGGCGTTTTAGGGGTGTACATAAATTACCTGCTTCGACCTACATAGAAGGTCGCAAGTAGTAAAACGTCACTCTACGAGCAGGATGATCATCCAGCTTAAGGTAGGGAAGGAGCTCCCGCAAGCCACACAGTACAATCGAGATAAGAAAATGTAACTGATGTTAGGAGTGATGTTTCTATTTGGAACAAAACAATGCAAGCAGCTAATAATCGTTAGTTGTTACTATTGACACTGCCAATTGGCTGGTAAATGATTCAGGTGCGTTAGCATTTGCAAAATGTTTATACAAGTTTAAACTAATTGTGTATGCCTTTGGGTTTTTAGTTTTGTTAAAAGAACAAATAGCATTGTTTTTGCCGCTGCAGGGTTTTCAGATACCATGCTTTTTAAACCATGTATACTTTACAATTGAAAAAAATGATCAATATTTTGCACATGTAAACAATTTTTTATTTTTTAAATCTGCATTCAACACATGCATTTTTAAAAATTTGTATGTCTGCATAATTTTTAAATAAAAAAATAATTTGCCAATATTGACAAAAAAAAAAAAAAGGAGATAGAGGCATTGGTGACTAGAAATATGGGAACTGGACATCAACAGGTGAGGGATGAGATAACCAGGGCTACTTTCGCCATTTAGGATGGCTCAGAGGAAGAGGTAAGCTATGAACAGCCGACTGCCGTGTAACATGCCGACTGGCCTAGCCAGAGGTAGATGGAATTGCCTCAGGCCTAGGCATAGGGCTCGCCATACTTGGGGGGGTGGTTGTTGGGCTGCCAGAGGTGGTGGTCCTGGGAGGAAGGGAGTCTTGCTCCATCATGTGAAGTTGGTTTGCCTGCTCCTGGCCATTGGCCAAATGTACCAGGGCCGCAGCACCGGTCTCCAGGGCCTCCACCCCCCTCGACAAACTGCCATCAATCCTCACCAGAGTGGTCTCCATCCTCAGGAGAACAGATCTGTTCTCCTGAGTTTGGCCGACCAACTCGGTGAGGATAGACAATGTTGGTGCGGATGGTGCCCCTGGAGTAGTCTCCACAGTGTTCCCAGATGGATAACTTGGCTCCTCCCCTGCAGAGTCTCTATCTGTGCTGGACCCAGACCTCACCTCAGGAGCAGGCACTACCACCTCTGAGTCTGAAAAAAAACACATTAAAGATTTTTTTTTTAGTTTTTTGAGGCACACATGTTTTTGCTTTCTACGTTTTTTTGACAATCAATATATACCTTCTCGCACATGTGGAGCGTTAAAGTCAGCCATGTCAGTGTCCATAGTGGACATGCCGACTATCTCCTCTTCTGCTACACATCCCTCAGCCAACGCCTCCAAATACGTCAAGCTGAGCTCCTCAGGGATGGGACCACCACATGTCCCTGCAGCATGGTCCACCCTACTCCGTAACTTCCTCTTCAAATTATACTTGAAATCCGTCCATCTGACAATATGTAAAGATAATTTCTCATGGTTATTCCATGGTTTTTTTTTTGTTTTTGGACTTCACACCACTCACAATATAAAATCCTTACCTTTTTTGACAACTTTAACGGATCTATCTGTTGTCCCAACAGCATTGACAGCCCTGGTTATCTCTTCCCAAATCCTGTCTTTTGCTCCAGCCCGCATATTTCTTGGTGCATGGACTAGATTTTCCATAGTCATTGTCACCAATGTCTCCATCTCGGCTCATGAAAATGGCGGCTTCTGTACCCTTCGACGGCTTGGCCCAGCCTCCTCCTCCTCTGTAGTGTTTTCTGGATTCACAGCACCTACAAAATGTTATTATTAATCAATTTTTAGGATGCATGTCTATTCCTTATGAACTGTTAAAGTGACAATTGCAAACATTGATTAACAAACTTACTTGTGTGTGGTGTGCTCTGGTTAGCATGCTCCTCGGTAGCCATTTTTCATAAGTTTGGTAAAGCATGAAGAGTAGTGTGTTAGTGAGCACTATTTATACATGCGAGCACATCCATGGATAGGATGCTCTTGCATCCATGTTTCCCTACGCATAAAACATACCTGTACTGCATTAATTAATCACTGCGGGGGTTGGGGGAGATGTGAGCGCATCCATGGATTGGATGCTCTTGCATCCATGTTTCCCTAATAATGCATACCTGTACTGCATTAATTAATCACTGCGGGGGTTGGGGGAGATTTGAGCATATCCATGGATTGGATGCTCTTGCATCCATGTTTCCCTACGCATAAAGCATACCTGGACTGCATTAATTAATCACTGTGTAATTTCTGGCCTTATTTAAGGCCAAGCCAAATGGTCCCTTACTTGGGCGTTGTTGGTGGTTCTTTTTTTCTGGTTGTCATTTGGTGGTATTTTGTTGGTTTGCTGCATGGGTTGTTTGGCGTGGAGAGGAGTATTGTAGAACACATCGTTGGATTCAGACTCCGGTAAGTGTATCTGACTCCTGCAAGCATCATTCCATAGTGTGCATGACATGTTTTCCATTTTTGTATTTTTAATCTGTTTTTTATGTTTTTTTTTATTGTTTTTGATTTTCTTTTGGAGTTTTCTTGGCCATTTTTTAGTGGTTCCCGGTAAGTGTATGTGACTTCTGTTTTTTTTTTTGTTTAAATTTTTTTTATTTTATTTTTTAAAATTATTATTTTTTTTTTTACATTTTATTTTAGACTTTTACTTTGGTATAGGTGGTTTAGCTTACACTTTGTTGCGGACCAGGGATGGTTTTTTTGTATTTTATTTTTATGTTTTGTGAGATTATCTAAATTATTTTTTCAGTTTGTAAATCTGTTTGCTTTCACATAAAAACAAGTAATATAGTTGTGTTTTACTTCTGCTTCATTTAAATAAAATTTTTAACACATTTATTTTTATGTTTTTTTCTAACACAAACAACACATGTAGGTGTTCCAGAAGATGTCACTGCCAAACCCTGTAAGAATATGCTACATTATGACTAAGCTAAGTATTTTTAAAAATTTTTAAAAGTTACAATATCAGCCCCACTAATTATTCTCAAATAAACATTTCAGAGCGACATGGGCCAGCTCATCATAGCCATGTTGCCACAGCCGAACCTACCTCTGCCTCCTCCTCGGCGTAGGCATAGGAGGCTTGCAAGGCCCAAGATATTTAGAACACGTGTCACCCTTTTTGGAATGCCTGATGATGTGGGGTTAACCACTTACCGCCTCCATCCAACAATTATCCTAGACACTCTTTCAATAATAAAGAATAATCTAGAAAGTCAGATTCACATTCCTACAGCAATACCACCACTAACACAGTTGTTGGTGGTGTTACATTTATGCACCTCAGGGTCCTTCAATGAATGTGATGGTGCTATGTGATGCCTCCCTCCAGATCCTCTCCCTGAATGTGAAGTTTCCTGGCTGCTCACATGATGCATACGTCATACAGCATTCAGGGATTTGGTCCAAATTAGCAAGACTGCAAGCTGGTGACACGTGGCTTCTTGGTAAGTCAAACTACAGTATGTTACTAGTGAAAGAGTGTAATCATGTTTTTTTGGGATATAAAAATCTTATGGTGTCTCATTTCCAACAGGCGACAATGGATATCCTTGCATGCCCTGGCTGCTGACTCCTTATTTGACACCCACACCAGGGCCACAAACTCTATTTAATGCCGCGTTTACTGCCACCAGGCAGGTGGTGGAACACTGTATCGGCCTTTTAAAGGGCCGGTTCAGATGTCTCCACCACTCTGGTGGCGCACTCATGTACTCGCCGGATATGGTTTCTCGGATTGTGATCCTGTGTGGCATATTTCACATCGCAATAAGGAGTTGAGTACCCATGCACCCAGAGGATGCCTTGCCTGAGGATGGCCCCCTTGAGGTAGGTGGTGTGAGGCTGTCCGGGGGGGCCAGACGTGATGGTGTCGTTGTGAGATTTTTTAGGTATGTTTTTTTCTTTTTATGTTAATTTATATCTATATTTGACATGCCCTTTCTGTTTGTTTGATTTGCCTTGTTTGTTTGTAAAATGTATTGTTTTTTGGAAACTATTTTTTTTTCTTACTTCTTCATTATTCTCCTTACCACACTTTACATACCTGAAAAAAATGGAACCCATTGCCAATACCCTGTAATGTTTTTAGGAAACCAACACCACATTTGCTGGATTGAACCACCATGTGATTTTACATTTTGCTAATTTTGTGAATTTGTTGTTTTCAACCTTTGTGTTTACCTTGTCATTGTTTACTTTTGAATGGTCTATATGTGTTTTGTTGTTTTTTGACAAAACAATACATATTATTTTAAGACATCACAGACCATTTTGCTTGTGTTTTCTGGTTTAAAAATGTATTTTATCCCTAAAAGCATGTTGTCCCCACTTTTGATTGACGTTTAATCTTTAACAGTTTTCAAACCAGAGTTTTTGTTTTAAATGCCAATTTTTAGGTGTTAATGTAGCAATCAAAAAATAAACAACGGCCACACATTAAATCAAGGTTACTAAACATTTGTACCAGATTTTGGCAGTGCTAACACTATGGGAAGGACATCAACTTTGTAAACGAGCCATTTAAAATGCAGAATTACAGCTTTGCTTATTGTTAAAAAAAAGAGGACAAAGGTAGTGCATTGGAACATTTTTAATAACAAAATCCAGGTTTAATATTTTATACATTTTTTACACTCCAAAGTGGTCAAAGGACCCAATGATGTGCTGGAAGGAACAATAGACTTGGAGAAGGTGGCCACTCGATATAGTGAGTTCTTCCTGTATGCTGGCAAGGAGGCTCTGGGTATCTGTAGAGATGAGAATGGTAAGTTTTAGAACCAACATTTTAAATACAATTCCAACATTTCCAAAACAAACATTATTAGATGTCCTAAACAGTGGGGTGGATACAATGATGTTATGGTGTAACCTAAACTTTTAACACCCAAAAAAATAAAAAATAAAATAAATTTTTAGGGCTAACAAAAATAGAAAGGAAGGCCAGGGGTTTAACCACATTGTGTGAATGTAGCATGGCTTGAAAATGCCAAAACC
Organism: Taudactylus pleione; assembly: GCA_031769625.1. Classification (NCBI taxonomy): domain Eukaryota; kingdom Metazoa; phylum Chordata; class Amphibia; order Anura; family Myobatrachidae; genus Taudactylus; species Taudactylus pleione. Next base: position 552,885 of record JAUIMM010000145.1, on the reverse strand, counting down.
ATCAAACAGATGTATTCCCCTAGAAAAATGAAAAATTTTTAATGAGATTGGGGACCTCATTCAGAGTCGGTCGAAGCGGCCGCACAGTCGTACGGGAAAAGGGGCCAGATATGCAAATGATTCCCTCGCAAGTTGCGTCCCTAAGTTCGGATCGGTAGCTGGCCGACCAAGGGGAGGAAGCGGCCGGAATTCAAAAAAATACGCCCTTTCTCGTACGCATTGCACATCATCTACGGGCATATAAGGATTAATCGAGACCATCAGGAACCATCGGAACTGGTCGTAGAGCTTAAGGTTGACCATACCCTCTCTTAAGCTCTACGATCATGTCAGTGTAAAAACCTCCCATGTCACATGTGCCATGATGCTACTTTGTTAATCATGCACTCCCATAAACCGTTTGCACTCCCATGAAACGCTGTTTGCATAATTAGGCATGCCTGCGTTCGGATCTCCACTCCCCCGTTTTCAAGCACCTTCCCCTGTTACCACCCACAAACGCCTCAATCTGTCACTCAAACTACCGACCTGGCTGTGTTCAAGGAGAGAGAAATTTCTGATCGTAGCGGCTAGTCTGCGCATGCGCATTGCGAACTTTACGCATGCGCAGTATAGCGAACATCGGTGGCATATGACCAAGTGGCCGCTTCGAACGACTCTGAATGAGGTCCTGGATCCCCCACAAATTTAAAAAAAAAAAAAAAAGATTTTTCAAAATGTAAAAATTTTGTGAAAAGCGAAAGGGATAATACTGTGTGTTTCTAATTTTTCACAAAACTACTGCATTTGTCATCCAATTACAGTGTGCACTGTAAATTTGCTAATACTATTTGTAACCCAAAAAAAGGTAATTTGTAGAAAACATGAGAATGGTGGTGGATTGTCAAAAAATCTATTGCTTACAAATGGACACAATATAAATTATTACCAGTGACGTGACATTATGGGCGACTGTATACAATTCTGGACTTTACATTAAACATAGATTTGAAGATTTAACAATGTAAAAGTATTATTTAAAAAACAATGCAGGGAATAAAATATTCATATCACATAACACAAATCTAAAAAAACATTGGTGCACAGTGTTCGCATTTCACAAACAAAGAAACCATGATATAGCTGGAAAGGAGAAAAATATGTAAGGGCACTGCCTCAAAACATACCAACAATATATTGTGTGACATGATTACTGTGCCAAAATTCAGACACTCATACTTTGAAAATGGCACTGAACCCTAACTATAAGTGGGGGAATCTCAACAAGCACACCATGGATACCAACACACATAACATCCTATTTCCATTAAGTCACACTGCAAATAATAAAAAAAGCAAAAAAAACCCATTACCTTGATTGGCTGCCGGGGAAGCAACCTCAGGAGATGGGGCAAGGGTGGGTGGGGAAAATGGGTGCAACAATTCTGAGGGAGGGGTAATTTGTGATGCGGATTTGGGTTCGGGAGGGGAGAGTTGGGATGAGGGGGTAGGGCAGGGAGGGTTACTGGGAGAGTATTGGAGGAGGGAGGGTTACTGGGGGAGTATTGGGGTGGGGAGGGAAGGCAAGGTTGAGCGGGTGGGGAAGGTGAGGGGTAGGGTTGCAGGTTGGGTCCTGCATTGCGTCCATTTCTGGTGGCCCTTCTCCGTCTCCGCTGTTGGCCTAAGAAGTGAAAATTGTGGTTAACATCTTTGTTTTGTTTGCACTTTCTGCCAAACACCCACGGAATTAGCATACAGAAACATTTATAAAAAAGGTAAATGACTATTGTCTAATGTTAAAAATATAATTTACTCAAAGTACACTTTACACATTCTGTACAATAGGGACAATATACATTACTGCTTGGTAACATCTTTTAAAACATATCGAAAATGTAAAGTGATATTTAACTTAAAAAAAAAATAGATTTTAAACAAACGCATACTTACAACGGCGTAATTGTGCCCGCAGATTGCCCAATAGAACTGGCGAACACCGGCGAAGGTCCGACCAGTGCCTCTCTAATTGGGCTATATTGCGCCTATGGCTCACACATTGAAGGGCCCTCCGGACCTCCACATAGGCCTGTCTCTACAGCCTATTTGATATGGGGGGCTCTGCATTGGTCAGGCGGAGGTCTAGAATTGAGACCATAATGCCCAACTCCCGATGTGTAAAGGTTGCGGCTCTCATGATGGCAATGGCAGGTTTTACAGTAAACATGAAATATACATGGGTGACATGAAAAATGATTGGCTAAAATATATACTAAGTTTATTCAAAATAATTTCTATTGGTCGATGCATTAATCATGTGACCCAAAAAATAAGGACATATATGATTGGTGAAAACACGCACTGTGCAATTGCAAAGTTGCAAAATATACAAACGGAAAAAACAATTGCAAATTTAGCCTTGAAAAACACAACATCCCAACAGTTAAAAGTAATAAACATTACATTTTTATAAAAACAACCAAAAAACACGATCATGGACAAACAACAGCATTAACTACATGATATTGGAACAATAAAGTTTATTGACAAATTACAAGAGGGTTAAAAAAAAGAGCAGCATTATATAATTCACAACAAGCTAGTAACAAGCTGATCAATAGACCATGTAAACATGACATGTGACCATCAATACAACACATACGGCCACTACCATCACAACTTAATTAGCATACAGCGACTGACAGCGCCTGACTACGATTGACTCGATCGTTAGCTCCTATCTCTCCCAACCTAGAGGAGGTGCATTGTTCACGTATGGGCGTAACTTTGGTTACAACCGACCAACCGGCCGTGCGATCGCATTCTTTTTCAGGTTTGTGATCGTTAGGTATACGACTGACTCTGAATGAGGTCCTTTATGCCATAGATCTAAGCTTAAAATTCATAAGATTCAAACTAGAGAATAAGCTATTTATAAAGGCTGTTTATTACTATGTTATTAGATTAAACTTTATGCATGGATGGGTATTGCTAGATTCTCATATGATCCTCAGCACAAATTTAATACTAAGTTCACCAATCATAGTCACTTGTGGTATGGACATGTACATAATGTAGATAAGAAAATGTTTGTTCACTATAGCTACATTAATATTGAAGTCAAACATTAAAATTGAGTCCATTAAAAAAGTTTCAGCACTACACCTGGCTGGTTGCATACTAAACATTGAAACACACAATGTTTTTTTGTTATACATATGTAAAGATGCCTACCAGATTTGTGCTGCAGCCATAGCCCCAGCAAACTTTGGAAACTGCTGAGTGTTGAAGGGAAGCTTTATGCAGCTGTTGTTTGTGTCTGTTCATTCGTTCAGATGTGTTTATAATATGTGTTATAATTAGAGATGTTCACAGACCCCTGTGTTTTGTTTCTAAGTTATCGACATGTTTTGGTTTTTGCAAAACCACCCTCAAGTGTTTTGGTTTGGTTTTGGATTTCTTTTAAATTGATAAAAAGAGCAAAAATCATGTCATTTGGACCTGTTTTTGTTCCTGCACTATTATTAGCATCTATAACATTCATTTCCAGTTAATTTTGACCACCTCACAGCTCACAATATTGTCACCAATACTAGTCAAAGTCTGCAGCAAGATTGCTGGATAAACTAAGTGACAGAGCAGTGGCACAAACATATGGCAGTTTAAAAAAATATAGCATATCTATGAAAGTTAGTGACACTGCAGTGGCAGACAGTATGGCAGTTTAATAAACTATACAATCCTATAGAAGGTTTTCATTATTACATGGAGGTGGAGTATTTAGGTGAAGCCAGGTGATTGATTGATTGATTGATTACAGTACTAATATAACTATAAAGAAAAATAAATATGAGACATGAAAAAAACTACTTTAAAACAAGCTTTCAAAAGAAAAAGCTTTACCGATTTGTGAGGGTATAGGATCAAGAGCATACTATAACTATATCTGTAGTTAAGTGGATAGTCAGCACAATGGGAACTAGGCCTATATGAACTTAATGTTCTGGTATAGCTGAGGATTTGCTGTTCTGGTAAAATGGAATCGATATAGAATTTGGTAGCGTGGACACATGACTTCAATTTATTGTCTAAAGCCAGGTGAATTGAATATTCGATTCAGATCTTCATGAATTTAAGGATCTGCTGTACAACAAGATGGTGGATGTCATACTTGGTTCCTCTTAAAAATTATTGTTTCACAGCTGCTGTTTGAAACTACTAGTCTTCTTGGTCCACTTCTGTTATGAAGAGTTACACTCACTAGCAGCAACAGCAAGCATGAGCATGCACAGATTCTTCTTGGGAATGCTAGATACAGGAGGTGTCTGTTGCAATACAGGCAACAAATGATTGTTGTAAGTGGTTAGATTCAACACATTACATATATCTATTAATGATCATTCAAAAAACATCCCTTGTTATTGAAAATGATACCGGAAAAACCTTCCGTCAAATTTAAAAAAAAATATCAGATAAACATATCTCCATAGATTCTAGTATACTTGAAGGAGTATTTTGTCAGATGGTTTATCCTGTATACATACTGTTATAGGAGATATCATTATATCCATTTAGTACCAATATGTTGCAGCATGTTGCAATGCAGCAGCTCAAGAGCTAGCTGAGAGACAATTATTATTCATGTAGCAAGAATTTGCTGGAATCTGTCCATGCTGCTGGTAGCTTACACTAGACTTCTTGTTATTATTTTACAGGATTTTTCAGATTTTGATAAATAATTTGCTTGAACTGCTGATGTAACAGGGAGAAGGTGTAAATGGTAAACATTACTATGTCTATTTACTTTGGCCTCACAAACGGTACAAATACCTTGATAATTGTCAAGATTAGAGGGAATATTACTCCACACAAAAGAGGTGGCTGCTTTTGTCTTATGCAAAGGCATGACAATGTCTTTCTTATCACTGGCAAGAACTGCTGCCACTGGTGGCGGACTTAATTTAACACAAGCAGCATACTCCTCCTGAATTTTATAAACTTCTTCTTGGCTAACACATTCATCATCAACATCCTCAATAGCAGCAGATACACAAATATATTCATCATCCTATTGCACTTCCACAGTAGCATCCTCAATTTATGTGTCATCCTCATTACTTTTACTACTACTCATTCTCAAATTTGCAGAGGGTGCAGAAATGGTGGAAGGAGACTTCTCTAGTATTACAATGCCAGAAATGTCAGTCTGACATATGGCACTCGTTGACACTCTTAGACTCTCTTCAGAAATCTGCAAAATTTGTGAATGCTCAGTTTGTTCTTCAGCCTTAGTGTTCTTCTTCTGCACTGATTTAACTGTTTTAAAGGTGACACATCTAGACACAGAGTGAAAAGGTGTTGCATGTGAGGTTATAGAAGATGCCTGACTGTGTTTAGCCCCAGCGTATGCAATAGGCATTCTATTGCATCAAACAGCAGTAGCAGGACCATCAATCACAAAGAAAGGTCATGGTCTGCACCTTTCCTTGCCACTGTGTGTGATGTATGGCATGTTGGCAAGTATACGTTTTTCACCAGAAATTTTTCCCTTCATAGTTAGAGGTAATGTTTTCTTCATAATTGTGAAATACTCATTACATTTGATATGTGCTCTATTTCTTATTTCCCCTTGACCTCCTTTAGTAGATGTTGAAGATTGCATTGTGTTGCTTTTGCTCTTCTATTGACTGATCTATGATTGGTTTAATTTTTTACACTAGGATAGAAGTAAAGTTACTGTTGTTGAACTTAACTGCCACAACACCAAGTGAATGTACTGTACAATGAGATTGGGTGCAGGAAGTCTGGATCCACTGACACCAACAAAAATAAATATATATATTTTTTACTTATGATTTTTGGTGTGCAGCTGATGGGGAAATGACAACATGCACTAAGAACTTGATTCAGATATGTACACTAATGCAATCACAGCAGTGATCCAGTATGCAGATGCTGTGCAAAAATATGCTAACGCATGCAGATGTCTGGAAATGTATTCAGATGCCAACCGGCAGCTTTGCTGACCCAAATAAGTGCATACAAACACACAGCGGTGGTCACAGATAATCGACCATCTGAGTAACCCTATGTTCACACAGAATGGTCGTGGGAACTAAGACATTAATGGCAAATGCCCCCAAAAAAGCTGTGACACACCTGCATTTTTGGCAACACTCCCTGTTACCACCCCAAATGGTCCTTGAATGTTAATCACTTTGCAAAGAAATCCTCACTGTGAGCAGCATTGCTAAGGTAGCTTGGCGTGTGCGCAGTGCAACTGTGATGCATGCACAGTCAGCTGCTAATCGCACAACTGCATAAATATTGGCATTGCATAGACATATGAATCAGGCCCTAGGTATAGTAATATATGTTGCCACTGAAAAACACACTATGCACATTTTTTAATTCTTTTACAAAAGTCTGGCAATTTTTTTACACACCAAGAACAGAAAAAGCCTCACTTGCAAAAAATGTTTTGTGGTGCAGATGATGGGGATACCACCACACAGAACAGTAACACACACTGTCTACTCTCAACACACACTTCTTGATAAATACAATTTAAATTGAATTAGAAAAGAATGCAGTTTGTTTTATAGACAACAGTAAATATATTTTTTGCAAGTAATATTTGTTTTTAATAACAGGAAAAGAGATGTTCTTTATTTGGGTGCAGATAAGACACAGCATAGAGTTTTTAGACAAATAATATTGAAATCAACAATGTCTCACTCTCTGCCCTCATACACATGTGACAAACAATATACTGCAGTGTAGATTTCATTCTGAAAAAAAAGTTCAAGTTCACTTTAACAAACAATCAAGAGCCAATTTAATTTTTACAACACCACACAAAGTAGCCTGTTTGTTTGCACTGTGTGTCTATCAAACAAAAACACACACACATAAACAGTGACAAAGATAACTGCAGTGACCCTTCCCACCCACTGCATCTACAGTACTTAATACAACTCTCTCTGCCCTAATCTGGTGCCCTGATAATGACTTGATGGTGTCCTAATGGCATTTATATACACAGCCCACAGTCCCACACCTCCTACGTCTACTGTCCTGTGTGAAATGGCACCTGATCTCGAGGGAGGGACTCTTATATGTAAGCCAAAACATGCAAGATCTGACATTTCTGGGACGATGCCATTTTGCCACATTCTGGGATCTGAACTCGGCAGGAAGACCCAAGCCAGGACTCGGAACCACTAAGTTCCAGTGTGTTCAGTTTTCTGAAAAACCAAGATGCTTACCTCTAGTTTTGATAATGTATAAATATGTGACAAGTGTGTCTATTCATTCTGTTTATACTGTATATTAATGAATTATTATTATTATTATTATTATTATTATTATTATTATTATTATTATTATTATTATAAAGCTTTTTTTTTCAAAATAATAAAGGACAAAGTAAACAGCTCTAATTATAACTAAGATATAATTTGTGTATTACTGCTATTAATAGCTGCCTAAGAATCTGTAAGCACCTTCTAAAGCTCTGTTGCTCAATTTAGCATACATCTGTTTAATAATATTTGCTGTGAAATTAACAATGTCAGACCACATACTGTAAGTCTCCTATTTTTAAGGTCAAATATTCAATTAAATAAAATGTGTAAGAATTTTTTTTTTGACATTCTGTACTCAGAAGCATGAGTGGGGTACAATATTAAGAATCAAAGATTAATCTGCAGTATATACAGTATATCAGACAAAGACTATCTCCAGAAGCCCCCAAACTGTTAATATGGGGTATATTTGCTAAAGGGCAATATTAATTGATTTATACACAATCTAAATCAATCAACATCGATGTTGTGTTTCTTGGGTTAAGTTACACATTTACTAACACTTAAAATAAAAAAAAATGTCTTTTAGTAAATGTACAATTTAGCCACAGAAACACAACATCAATCTTAATCGGATTAGCTTGATTTGAAATCGACATTTAGTAAATAATAAATATACTCCTATATGTGGCTTGTTATGCTACATTAAAGGATGTCAGCTTATGTTTGTGCCATATTACTGGTAATGAGCGTCATGGTAGGGTAACTTAAAAAAAATTCCATGAAAAGTCAAAATGACTGTCAAATTTAATGTGTCAATTCTCAGTGCAAGTTTTTTTTTTAATGACTTGCCATTTGGTTGTCAGTGTAATAGGTGATTATACATAGTAGAATATAATTGATTTGTTCCCTCTATAAGCCTATATTATAAGTTAACAAAATCAATCTGCAAATGAAAAAGCATGAGTTTCATAGTGGAACAAGCCATTTCACAGATGTGTGAGACATATAGTGAGCAGCACAGATGGTGTAATGGATAGCATTACTACTTCACAGCAATGGGGTCATGGGTTCCATTCCCACTATGGCTCTAACTGTTTGGAATTTGTATATTCTCCCTGTGCTTGCGTGGGTTTCCTCTGGGTACTCTGGTTTCCTCCCACACTCCAAAAAAATATACTGGTAGGTTAAATTGGCTCCCAAGAATAGTAAAATCCGCACTGATCCTCTTTATTATTATTGTATTCATAAATATCTTCCTCCCCTATTTCAATTGCAATTGACAGCAAAATAATCCTTTCATCAATAGCTGAGACAATTGGTGGGAGTGGTGCTACCCTGCTCATACAAAAGTATACTAATACATTGAGAAAAGAAAAAACACAATGAGACTATTGGGTGAACTCCAGAGTACAGTAAATATAGAAAAAGCAATGCTCCACTAATATGTAGTTTTTATGCTTTCAGTGTTTCATTATTTTGTTGCATCTTCATTTGTAAAAAATAACCTTTATTGTTTCTTTTAAAATCTTATATTATTATAAGAAAAAATATTTTTTATATGTAAAATAATAGGTACAGTGTAAATAGTAGGAAAAAAGCGTTTTAAAAAATATCCTGATTATACCTATGGGTCACTTGTTTATGTTATAAATAATTATTTAAAGTTGTACAAATTAATTGGGTTTGTCTGCTTAAATCAGTACCAATATTTGAACTTTATTATTAGCAAATGCATAGTAAAATCCCAGTGTTGTGAATCATTTGCAACATTTGTTTTACTGTTCCCAGTGAGTCAGAATGTTGCCATATGTTTAATATGTAGTAGCTGTTTCTAATCAGACTGTATGAGTGTTATGTTACCCTCTTAGGCAATGACTCACTAGTCATTATGCTTTTGATATATGTTATTAACTGCACGCCGTTCACCCTGTATCAGGTAGTTATATCCGTTTAACATAATGTTTTATTAGTGAAAAGTGCTATCCCCATGTAGAGGCTAGGACAATCCTTTCAAATAAATGGCTGTAGTACTGGGTTATAGCAATACTATGCAATAATTTATCATATAGCTTGAAATACAAATGCTATTAGCCTGCTATTGGTACGTATGGTGCTGGTTATCACCTCTTCAGTGCATCTATATAGCTTGCAGTGTAAATGCTATTAGCCTGTTATTGGTACGTACAGTATGGTGCTGGTTATCACCTCTTCAGTGCATCTATATAGCTTGCAGTGTAAATGCTATTAACCTATTGTGCCATGCAGGGTAGGACTGGCCCACAGGGGTACAGGGGAAATCCCCAGTGGGCCCCACTGCCTGAGGGCCCCACCCCCATCCCTAGGTGTCATGTTCCAGACTGTGCACTGTGAATTGTACATTGTTACTTTATTAAAGAGTCAGTTACTTGGTCGAGCTTGACTACTGATAAACATTGGATCTTGATTTGCTTCTATAGAAACAACACCAAAATTTGCCTAATGGTTAGTCAAGCTACTGTGGTGGATGACCACACCCCTTGCACATTGGCCACATCACTGCATTCCCTCGGAGGGCCCTTAATGCCCCAGACTGACAATGGTGCCGTGTCTCTAATATTGACACGTGTGGTGCCGGTTATCACCGCTCTGTTACAGCTAGAGTTGTCTCTAATATTGCTACATATGGTGCTGGTTATCTCCGCTTTAAATGCTGCTATATAGCTTGGAGTGTAAATGCTGATAACCTGCTGTGCCGTGTCTCTAATCTTGACAAGTGTGGGGCTGGTTATCACCACTTTATTGCAGCTAGGTTTAGCCATTGATTCACTGCATTGGGCGCCTGAGACCACTGGGTCACGAGGACACACATGTCCTAAAAAAAAGTTGTCAAAATATATGTTATATGTAATAAATATTATCCAACTGTCTGCCGCATGATTGTCCCAATGCACTGAAATAATCCCTAAACCTAGCTGCAATAAAGCGGTGATAACCACAACCACACATGTCAACATTAGAGACACGGCACAGCATGTTATTAGCATTTACACTCCAAGCTATATAGCTGCATTTGGAGCGGTGATAACCTGCCCCATATGTACCAATATTAGAGACAATTCTAGCTGTAACAGAGCAGTGATAACCGGCACCACACGTGTAGATATTAGAGACACGGCACAATAGGTTAATAGCGTTTACACTCCAAGCTATATAGCTGCACTGAAGAGGTGATAACCAGCACCATACGTACCAATAGCAGGCTAATAGCATTTGTAATTCAAGCTATATGATAAATAATTGCATAGTATTGCTATAACCCAGTACTACAGCTATTTATTTGAAAGGATTGTCCTAGCCTCTACATGGGGATCACATTTTTGCACTAATAAAACATTATGTTAAATGGATATAACTACCTGATACAGGGTGAACGGCGTGCAGTTAATAACATATATCTAAAGCATAATGACTAGTGAGTCATTGCCTAAGGGGGTATTTAATATAATAATAATTTTTTATCAATGAAGATGCAACAAAATTATTAAACACTGAAAGCATGAAAATAAGTAAAAAAGGAAATATTAATAAAAACTGCACATTAGTGGAGCCTTGCTTTTTCTATATTTACTGTACTCTGGAGTGAGCCCAATAGTCTCATTGTGTTTTTTCTCTTCTCAGTATATTAGGTTAAATTGGCTCCCAACAAAAATTAACCCTAGTGTGTATGTGTGTGAGCATGTGGTAGGGAATATAGATTGTAAGCTCCACTGGGCCAGGGACTGATGTGAATGGCCAAATATTCTCTGTAAAGCGCTGCAGAATTTGTGTTCACTATATAAATAACTGGTAATAAATAAAATAAATATAGTCCTTGAATTATGCTTTTGCTTCTGCAGAATGCATTTTTTTCACTTTTTGTTTGTGAATTTGTATTTCCCTTAGATTATACAGTGTAGTCTATGAATTGAGCTGGGGTGGTGACAAGTGGTTATACTACATTAAGTTTTTAATTCTCAGTGTAGAAATACCCAAAATACAGTACATTTTTAAGGGGTCTCTCTCTCTCTCTCCATATATGTTTGTCTGTGTGTGTATGTTTGTGCATGCGTGTGTGTATTTACCTAGTGGTTCAACACAAGTATATATTCCACTAATACAAAAACATGGCACATTCTCTTATGTGTGTGTTTGGGGGTGGGGTGTCTTTGGAAGGATACAAACATGTGAGCAGGTCTGTCCCATAATCCATGTGGCAGTTCAGAAATATTGCTGGTCTTGGCTGGTCTGTCAGAAAACCTGCCGTAGACCTATTTACAGGGCCTCCTTTATACCCAACCTAGGCTAATGGTCACTATTATATCCTTGTAGTGGTAACCTATGCCACTCGCTACTCAGAGACAGTGATGCTAAGAAACATATATTCTATTACCATAGCTAATGAGTTGGTATTAATGTTAACTTGTTTGGGAATAGCCAAAAAGAAACTCACGGTTCTCAGGATCTATTTGTATAAACTTAGTAAAAACATGTGCCTGTTTTTAGGGGTAAAGGCTGTATGGATTTCAGTCAATCATCCTCAAACTGATAAACTGGTAGAAAATGTTAAAATATGCTGATGATAGTGGTAGGTCAGAAGAAAATGATTGGGATTCACACCTGCCCTACTTAATGTTTGCAGTCCAGAAGGTAACCTTTTCAGTAAAGTATCTCACCTAATGAGTCCCTAAAGCAGTGCCTCAATTGCTAATACTAATTCCTCCACATTTAACAGTTTGACTTGGCAACTGGAACAGTTAGCATATTGGATAAAAGCCCTTTTTGGATATGAGTAATGCTACAGTCATGTATCTCCCAACCTGAGGTATTGGCTCACACCAAGCCCTGTACCAGGGGCTCACATAATACATTGGAACCTAATTACCTGCTTGGTTTCAAAGATTTCCTTGCAGATTTTAAGTACATTTACTGCTCTGCGTGCCGCTATATACACAGAATAGCTTAGGGCAGTGTGGAAAAATGTCTTCTAGGTCAGATAATCTCAAGTGACCCAGCCTACAATTTACAATGGTCTGGCTACTATGAGTAATTCAAATTGCTAAATTTAGATAATTTAGTTTTAGCTGGACTGAGGACAGAGTTGCTTCACTGATTGGAATTTCCATTGAGTAGCAGGATCTCTTGTAGATAGGTAACCAATAGGTAACCAGTTTGACTTGGCCACATAATCTATCAATGAAACCACTCCTTTGGATGAAAACAGCCCTTTAATGTATTTAATGTTCACATCCTACAATCCAACTTATAATGTGTAGCATTCCAGCTACTGTGAAATTGCTCAGCATGTCAGCATGCCCTACCACAGTTTTGCTGTTAGGGCATGTCCAGATGTGTAGATCTGTGCAGTACTTCAGTCAAACCCCAGCTCAAAGGCAGGTCTTTAGTACTTATTTCTTCTATTCTGGTGTGATTTTGGTGTGATTCTGATAGTGTTTGACAAAAAAATCAGTCATTTCTGTTCCTGTCTATGTAAATATGATGTTTGCTCTGATGGTCTAATACAATTTACTGCCGAGTGTTTCACATGCAATTTCAATGTGAGTTTGCCTTCAGGGGGATATTGCAGAAAAAGAACATATTGACAAAAATCAACCCTTGGTATATTGCCCAAGGGGTGTGGTAAACAGAGGTGTAACAAGGGTCCATGGTGCCCAGGCTAGATAAAAAATGGCACCCCTTGAAAACCTTACTTTAACATTGAAGACACTACTTAGGAAAAGGCAAGGGCAAGGCAAAATATCAATACAACAGTGAAAAATACCATGTGCACACACACACAAACAGCTATGTAATGGAAATTTGGTAGCGGTCTGGGGACCTTCTAGCTTTAGGAATTTTGATATCCCATGTCACCATCTGAGACTCAAAGGTTAGACCACTTATAAAAAAAATATCTATTACATATTTTTTTCTCTGCCTCACTCACCTCAAGATTATATTCAGCCAACTTCTACTAACCATTTTATTAAAATTTACTGACACCTAGCATTTTTATTGACATCATAATATCAAAATGTGACCAAGATTGATTGAGGATTTAACTACAACACAGTGGGCTCAGGCAATATAAGTAAGCGGTTCAATGGTGTCACATGGACTTTAGAACTCTCCACATGCCACTCCTGTCACACTCATCTTAAGGAAAGTATGAAGTGAATGCTTTTCATTTTAACAGAATCATTTATGTACAAAATTCCATAGAATAATGGAAAGTTCAATTTCTCCTGGAACACGATGCAGGGAGGTGGCAATATAGCAACAGGCGCAATATAAGTATATATATATATATATATATATATATATATATATATATTTTTTTTAATAATAATAATTTGTTTCAGGTTCCTATAGGCCCCTACCCACCTTCTGATGGCTGCTTTTGAGCTATATACAGTATGAAGGCAACAGTTTGGCTGGAAACAGGGACTTTGTACAGCACCCTACTGTACCTTGATACCATGAAGTATACACATGTAGGGCTGACAAAATAAATTTTGGGGAATGACACACTCATGTTTTTGGGGCACCCCATTACTCCCTGGTATGCACAGGCTGGTTGGCCATTGGATCATCACCCCTATGTCTCTCCAGCCTCATCCTCACCTGTGGCATTCTAGCCTCATCATGGTCAGTGTATCATCGTTGCCTGTGTTTCTCCAGCCAAATGCCTGTCTGTGTCTCTCCAGCCTCATTTTCTCCTGTGTTGCTCAAGCCTCATCTCCCATCTCTCCACCCTCATTCCTGCATGTGTTTCTCCAACTCCAGCGATCAGCTCCTCCCTTGGTCTCACCAGATATATCCTGGCCAGGGACTCTCCAGTCTCATCCCTTCCTTTGAATATTCTGCCTCAACCCTCCCTTAGTCTTTCAGACTCACCCCCCTGTGTCTCTAAGCTTCACCCCCTCCTGTTTCTTTTAGCCTCATTTCCCCCTGTTTCTTAGCCCCATCATCCTGTGTCTCTCCAGCCTTGTGACTTAATCCCAAGCCCCACCAATGGTGGATAAAGAAAAATATGACAAGATGTCCCCATATTGGGGGTAGGGGGTGTAAGGGTGGAGGAGCTGTGGCCAAGTGTTTGAGGAAATGCAGCCATCAAATGCTGTGAATAAAGGATATGTCAGCAGTTGTTGTACTGCCGCAAAGCAGCAGTGCATCACTGGGGGGGAAGGGTGGTATGGTCTTTGGTGGCTTATTGTTTTGCTGGATGACACTTGTGAAAATCTAAAACAGAATATTTGACTGCACTGTCCTCGTTTGTAGCTTTGGGCAACTTCTCTACTTTATCTCTTTCCAAAGCTTAATAGGATAAACTATCTACACAATTGTTTGCAAAATCTAATTAATATTTTTACATATGAGAATTATACCTTCTTTCATTAAAGATACAACAGCAGTTTTAAAATTCTTATTGCTATGGTTCGATCACTATTGAAGTATAAACCCTATACATGTCAATTATAAATCCACAGTGCATTGCCACTTTTAGTTTTTTTTTATAAAGACAGATGAGAATTGCATTTAGTTTTTCATGTGACTGTATAAAATTATTTGAACACACAGTTATTTAAAATTATTGGATGTGTTTTATTTATAGTTGTGCAGAACTGCAATGGGGACTTTCTTTGTCCCTAGTTTTGCTAAGTTGAAATTATTTTTTGGAAGAATTTGTAAGTATAAAATAATTATAAATTAAAAGTACAGTATCTTATTTTCGAAATGATACATAGCCAGTATTTTGATGGCATATAAATGGAAAAATTATTTGTGTTTAGGATTTTTTGAATGATATTAACCAATGTGAATTTAATATTTCTGTTACAAACATTATCAGTCCTATACAGATTTCATTTTTTGATCTTGTTTTAAGTTTAGACAGTGGTGTAAGTAAGGTGGTACAGGTCAGTATTACATACCATTAAGAAATTACAGTAGTAGCCAGTATGGTGTACCCGCTACCACCTGTAATTGCTAGCATTTATTGATACAACTGGCCTGCCTCCAACACTCAGCAGGTCACTGATTGCTCACCTTCTCAATTAGAATCCTTAACAGAAACCAGCCTTAGGATAGAGATGACATAACAGCTCTAAGGTGTTACCACTAACCTTGAGCATCGATGATGGATCCACCCTTCAGCAAGCCACTTTAAGAACCTGGTCAGTGCTCTCCTTTAGTGCCTGAGTATCTATTGTGTTCTACATAGGTGCTCCTATTCCATAACTATACTCTCTAGTATAGTTTTATTTCAGTGTTGTTTAAACTCCAGTTTTCAGTTTCCTTGACAGTAGCACATCCATATCTGCATTTCCATCTGCAGTGTTTCCATGCAGATTTCTCATACCAGCCTAGTACTCTGTTGCTTTCATGGTAGGAACCAATTACACTAGACCGTGACCTCACTAAGTAAAGTCCATATCCTCGTGGGGATTTCTGGTGGGGGTCTTAGACTCCATACCAGGGTATTTGGTTGTGCCAATTCCACCTGTTTGCATTTATCATCTGTGTGAGTGCGTGCACTTTGATACACTTGCTGTCTATTTTAAGCTCCAGGATAATTGCATTATACTCCATGTATTGTATCTCATGCATGCGACACACTTTTCCTACAGTGCCAACACACACATGCCTCTGATTGCACACTACATAAAGTTCCCACAGTGCCAGCCCATACATGTATTTTAATGGCTGATAATACTAATATGTCATTTATATATATCAAAATGGCCATTGCACTTGCACATTCTTAATATATAAAAAAAAATATCCTGACTCTCTGATTCTTCAACGCCCAGCCAAAAGCCATGGAGCTAGAAATATGAATTTCAGGGAGTATATTTCTTCCATGACCTAAGCACCCATTAAGGAGGGATATTATGAAATTCGACTCTTAAGGGTATGGGCAAGATTTATCAGACCTTCTGTAGAGTACAATTAAAGGTATCTCAAAGCAACCATCATTTAGCTAGCAGACCCTATAAAATGATAGCTAGAATCTGATTAGCTGTGACGGGTAACATATTCACTTTTCCTCATTAGAAGGTTTGATAAAACTCCCCTCTAAATCTTTGTCCTCTCGTCAGAACTTCTGTCTGTATTTCCCGCCCTCTCTGCACAGCTTCTGTCTGTACCTCTCAGCCTCTCTGCACAGCTTCTACCTGTATCTTCTGCCCTCTCTGCACAGCTTCTGTCTGATTTTGTTTTTATAATATTGTATTGAATTACAACTTCAGGTGAAAACATTTTCATCTAATTGAAGAGGGTATTTATAGGCATAAGCTGAGTGTAGACTATTAATTGCCTTTGATAAAGCTGTCAGGTACAGGGAAATGCGTCAGGCTGAGAGCAGAGGATTCCCCACATTGGATTCACTGGATTTCTCCCCTTGCTGAACACCTTTATCGATACCGGACTAAAAGAAAACTACACTCACATTTTTTGGTGCCATTTGCAATCACGGGATACAGAGTATTACAGTCTACGGACAGTGCTATCTGGATACCTTTTTTCATACATTGGGATATTGGAGACCAAGATAAAAGGGACTGCACGGGTTGCAGAATATTATAAACCCACCTTGGACACTATCCGCACTGTCTGCACTTGAGAGTGATACTGTGCCATCTGGAATCCTTGGGCTATTGGAGAACAAGTCCACAAGGACTGCACAGGCTGTAGGATATTATTATTTCAATATGAAAATTATAATATATTAAGTAAATCAATCACACGTGCACCGTAGTGTCTATATATATTCTTGGTTTGTGTTTTTCTCCCAGAGAGACTACTCTGGTATACGGCAGTAATTACAAAGTGTGATACTATATATTCTGAATTTAAACAAACTTATTATTAATTACGCTATTCAAGTGGTTGGTGAGACACACCCATAGTGACTCCATTTAGCGCCTTGTATACACATTATAAACTCAGCTTACTCAGGCTGGCTGGCTTGCGAGTACGTATGACTGCATACATCCACGCAGTCTCTGAGCTGGCCACTCCCAGAAAACGGGGCAGACATGTCCCGTTTCTGGGAACGCCGTCCAAGCACCGCCACCGCACCGCCCCTTAAATGCCTCTGTCTGTCAATTTGGCAGAGGCATTGAGGGGCTTGCGTGCGATTGAGCAGGTCCCATTCTGCACACTCGCAGAATGGGTCCTGCGCATACGCAGATTTCTGATAATCGGGAATCTGCTTTCAGCAGTGAACTTGCGTGCAATGCTTAATCAAGCATTATGCTAACATTCTGACTGTCAACATTCAGAACCTGTTGAAATTCTGAATGTTAATAAATCATACCATACCCCCCTTATACACATTTCACTCCCTCTAATACATGTTACTTGCTTTCTTTATATTCTATGCCCAACTTCTGATGGTCTCTCCAGCCATTCGTTTTTTTACACAGGACACAGCTTCTTCCTGTGCACATATGTGCCTCCAACGCACCACTTCTAAACTTTCTGTGACTAGACCAGAGAATAGAGTTTCAAAATACTACCCCTAATGGTCCATCCACAGGACTACTTTCCGCTAAAACTATTTCTGATTATTTGCGAATTTATCCTGTTTTACCCAGAGATTGTACTGCTGAACGCTTAATGGATCTATAGATGCGTACTGGCACTACTGGACTTTCAACATTCTTAAATGTCGCGCCGGTGGTCTGCCAGTTATTCAGCCCTCTGATTAACAGGATTTTTCAGACAGGAAGTAAATAGCAGCTGAAATCCCTTATTTTATTAAAAATAGCATGTATTCTGGAAGTTACCGGACATTAATGACATCTGGAGAAAGGCTAACTTCATTACCTTTATTAGGGGGTCCGCACTTCCCCTGGAATCCCGGCAGAGTCGGTCCTAGCCAAATTAGAGCCCTAGGTGTCCCCCTCCCCGTGGGATCCAGAAAAGGGATGTGGCCTCACGGAAGGGGCACTCACCCAGCACAGCACCCCTCTATTCCAGCACAGCACGGTATCAGCACCGACCCTCACCTGTCCGACTTAAGGTACAGCAAGCTGCTGGCAGCAGACCCATTTCCCATCTCAATATTTTTTGAACCAGGGCCAGCTCATAGAGCCCTGGTCTGGATGTGCTTGGGAGGGGGAACAATACATCATTTTTTTAAATTAACCCTTTAATGTATTTTCTACACTCAGAAGCATGCACAGATCTCATTAATTTGGACATGCTTCTGCTAAACACACTGCTTGCATTTGTGAATTCATGTGCGATTATGGGTCAATACGAGTCAGCCAAAGGCGCATCTTAGTAAATTTGTGATTTACTGTAGAAAATGTTCAGACGAAGAGCTGTGATTAGGGATTGCACACCAACACGATTCTTAGTAATTTTCCCCTAGTATTGTGTAAGACTTTGTTGCAAGGAATTGGCAGGGAAAAACCTGCACTGGACTTCCCACTTACCATCCTCATATAATCAATCTGACAGGAAAGGGGAGGTGACATAAGATCATCACAGAGGAGGGAAGGCTGGAGAGGAGGCATTCTGGGCAGCTTGAGGGAGCATGAAATGTAGAAACGGATCTCAGATCTGTAACTTATTTAGGATATAGAGCAAACAAATCGAGATAAAACTAACAGGCGGCCAACATACTGTGCAGCGCCCCATGAATTCCGGAACCCTGGATGGCACCCTTTGTCCATTTTGGCACCCGGAGTTCATGCTCCAACAGAACCACCCTCGCTACACCCATGCCACAGTGACTGTGTGCTAAGTATGTGACAGTCCAAAATTCAAATAGGTGAGCCATACCACCTGCCAGTGAGTCCTGGCCAGCAATGTTTGGCAGCGTTTGGGGTGGCAGTTGGTGTGGCTCCCCATTTGAATTTTGCACTGAGCTGCAGCCTCACCTCTGGAGCATTCATTGTCTGTTCCACGCTTTGCACACAGTCACTGCAAAGGGACTTTCCCAACTCACTGTAAAATACTGGTCAACTTTGTTATTGCACATGTGTATAAGCTGCACTGCGCATGCACTGCGATTGTGATTCCGCATGCACCGAGAATTCATTTGCAAAGTGAATGCCAGGTAGTCAGCATTTGTGGGAGGTAACGGGGGGGTGACCAGAAAAATGCTGGTGTGTTTACCGTTTAAACGCTGTTACATGGGCATGCATAAATTAGCCATTGCGATTACATACACAGCATGAGAGCCCTCTGCATGTCAAGAGAGCTGCAGTGTTTGTGGCTGGTCAGACCTGTCGCTAGGGCAAGATGGCTGCTGGATGTGCATCGATGTTACTGATATTTACGCAGGTAAGAGACATCATATGCATATGAGAAGGCAGCGCTGGGCGTCCTTGTGCTCTAATAAGCTCTGGTACAATGAAAATATTTTCGTAGCTGTGTTCCATGCAAAATAGCATCCATCTCTGAATCAGGCCCTCTGTCTGCTCATTTTTAATGTGGGTGCTTTTCCTTTTAACTTTTCGTGTCTGTCTCTCTTTACCCTTGTTATTGTAGCTATCCCATTTTGTTATACTATTTGTCCTGCCTTTTCTCCTGTACTCCTCACAAACTACTTGTTCAATTGCACCTTCTCCTACTACCCCCTTATACTTCCACTTTTGTCTCCTTCATGCCTTGTCTTTCTGCTGAACTGAAGCAAAGCACAGTTTCAAATAGGCAGGACGGTTGTCTGTCAGAAGTGAATCATGTTCTGTTTGTATGGCTTGCAGAAGATGTAGTAATGATAGACTTTTTCATGTTTAACACAGCTTTATAGGATGTGCAGATACTGTACAGTATGTGCATGAGATAAGTTTTGCAAGACAATAAACAGGTGTTAATGTGCTCATTGACTGAGACAGACAATTGAAATAAAAATGTTGTGGAATGGCTTTGGAAATTTCGGTAAGTTCGTGTATGCAGTAAAAATTAGAGATGAGTGGTTCGGTTTTGCTGAAAACCGAAAACAACCGAACTTTTGGGGTCCCGAGTGGAACTGAGGGCCTGATTCAGCATGGATCACAACTGCTAAAGTGTACGCAGACAGCTGAATATTGCGTACTGCACATGCGTATGCATCATAGTGCGCATGCACAAAGGTATAATTGCGATCGCACTGCAATCACGGAGACCACGGAAAATCATCACAGAGTGATTGACAGGCCGTGAGCATTTAGGGTTGGTGACGTGGAAGTGGTTGGAGAAACGCAGATATGACTGACCTTTTGAACGCTGTTACATGTGATAGCATATGGAGCTTGAGTGCTCACTGCGAGTCGAAAGGTTAGCATTTTCTAAGTAAGGTCTGACCTGCTGTAATTGTGCAGGAGGCTCTGATGTTACTGAGTGGTACTGAGGTTTTCACTGGATTGCCAGCTATTAACGATGTGAGATGGGAAAATGGGCGTCTTTATGTTGGTCTGCGACAGCTTTGTGATTGATATCATTAACGAATGCATTTGCAATTGCATTAACGATTCTTAATTAATCCTTGAGTCCCAGCTCAGATCAGTTTGGGGTGCCGAGTAGAACCAAGTCCTAACTCACATCTTCTCACCAAGCTTATAAATCAGATCTAAAAACCAGATCTCATGTATTTTGGATTGCATCTCGCTTTTGATTTCAGGTGCAGTGAGGTGGTCAAAATTAACTGGAAATGAACATTATTGATGTTAGTAATACTATAGGGACAAAAACAGGTCCAAGATACATGATTTTAGCTGTTTTAGCAATTTTTAAAGAAATCCAAAAGCAAATCCAAACAAAAACATTTCAGGGTAGTTTTGCCAAAACCAAAAGACGATGATGATTTAGAACCAAAACACGGGGATCTGTGCACATCTCTAGTACAAATGCTTTCACCTTCACAAGAGTGTTTCTGTTTCCTGCACTACATTTCAGTAGATGATTGTAGTTTTCACTTGTGTGCTGTACTTGTTCTAGTATGTTTCTGTATAGCTTCGCTATAGCTAGCATGACCCCTTCCACTCTCCTTTCAGCTCAATAATTCAACTGACTATCATCTCTCAATCCCTCTACTACTTCATTCTTCTCTTTCTAGCATCCCTTCCTCCCTATTATCCAAGGACACTTTACAATAACAAAATGACATCACTAACAAATGACCCACCTGGCAAGTAATGCTCTTTTATTTATATCTACCCTCTATATAATCTACATCTCAGTGGGATTGCAATCTGTTGACAAGGCTGTTCAGAACTCTGTTTTTCTCACCTTCTCCATGGTTTTAACCCCTTTCCCCATTGCACTAGTGAAAACAGGGATATACTTCTTTAAAATCTACCTTTCTGCTTTCAAACCTTAATAACCCTCCAAAAATGTTTAAATCACTGTTTTCTCTAGGGATGCCCATGACCGGTGACCTGTCAAAATATTACTACAAATAAATCCAAGTTGTTGTAATGCCCCAGCACTGTATACATAGCTGCACAAGGGTGACATAGATACACAGCAGCAGCTAATGACACTGAAAGCACCATATATTATGCTTGGAGTCATGGTTCATATAATTCCGAAAGAAAATATAAATCATATTCTGAATCTTAAATCCATGTCTGTTTTTGGATGACAGAGGCACAAACAAAATGATTTACTCAGCCCATAATTAATGAAGTGTACCTAATGTGAATTGTAAATTTGCTTCTAGTTTATGTAAACCAGCTCTAGGCACCCCACTTGGAATGTGGTAATTCTCACAACTGTATCTTAGTCATTTGTCATACAACTGAACTGTCAGATGGTCTATTTTGAATATAATTCAGAAAGTCAAACATAAGGTTGGAATGCTCACAATGTGGGGATGCAATTGAGGGTCTGTTTAGTTAATAATGGATGTACTGCATATTGTTTCACACTTCATTTATAGTAGAGAAGTATTTTATTTCACACACAAAGAAATATATACATGTACAACTTGTTTTCCCAATGTTCCACTCTGGTGTTAGAATAAATTTAGAGTATAAGGGGTAAATATTCTAAGAATTGAGATTGACCCGATATACAATGAGATTAATCTCGCTGTACCTCGCCAGAACTCGGGTGATTTATTCACTTTTTATCTTTTAAAATTTACCAACATTTGTTCCTAATCGAGTTGGTCAAGGGTGAAGCAGAACGAGATACATCCCCCGAGTAGCACATTTTGCAGGAGATTACTCACCCGAGATTGCAGAGTCTTCTCTCTGCCTAACTCTCCCGAGCAAGCAGCCTACACATATAAGTGAGATATGTGTAAACTGCTTGTGTCTTGTACCTGTAAAAAAGGTTTAAATTAATTTTGAAGAATTACGTAGGGTCCCCCCAAAAGCCTAACCGGCCCCGGACTCGTCAGCCAGTCCTGGTTGCACAAATTATGGGGAACAAAACGAGTAGGGATCCACTGTAGTTTAGGAACCAGCACCAGGCTGCAGGGCCAGTCCTGGTTTTAAATATAGAGGGGAAAAAATGAGTAGGGGTCCCCCTATATTTAAAACCAGCAATGGATCCAAACTGACCGGGATGTAATGCCACAGCCAGGAAACCCTATTACCAGGTCTCCAGGGCCAAAGCATTCTCACTCCAAGCCTGTCAGGCCAAGCCGGGGATCTCAGGGGAGATGGGGACCCCACAAGAAGGGGTCCCTCCTCTCCCAAAAGCTCAGGCTTGGTTTGAAGCCCGGGGCTCTTCTCCACAACCCCGGGCTGTGGGTACAAGGGTAATAAAGTGTAAAATCGAAGATAACTATTGTATTTTACAGTGGAACTACAGGTGCCAGCATGCCTGCCCTTTGGCACTTGTGGAACTACAAGTGCAAGCAGGTGGAAGGCACCCGTACCTCCACTGTAAAATAAATAGTTAAATAAAGACACAACACACACCGTATATAGTACAAGTTTATTACACACATACCTGTACATGAATCACACATACTTACCTGTACCAGCCGGTCTGTCCTCATCTCCAATGTAGATATCCTATTTATTTTAAAGTGGAGGTACGGGTACCAGCCACTTGCTGGCACTTGTAGTTCCACAAGTGCCAAAGGGCAGGCATGCTGGCACCTGTAGTTCCACTGTAAAGTACAATAGATTACTTCTATTTTGCACTTTATTACCCCAGTACCCACAGCCCAGGGGTGCAGGGAAGAGCCCCAGGTTTCAGACCAAGCCTGGGGGTTCGGGAGAGGGGGGACCCCTTCTTGTCAGGGTCCCCACCTCCCCTGAGATCCCCGGCTTCAGCTGACCAGCTTGGGGTGAGAATGCTTTGGCCCTGGAGACCTGGTAATAGGGTCTCCTGGCTGTGGTATTACACCCCGGTCAGTTTGGGTCTGGTGCTGGTTTTAAATATAGGGGGACCCCTACTAATTTTTTTGCCCAATATTTAAAACCAGGACTGTCCCTGCAGCCTGATGCTGGTTTCTAAATTATGGTGGAACCCTATTCATTTTGTTCCCCATAAATTTTAGAACCAGGACTGGCTGACAAGTCCAGGGCTGGTTATGCTTTTGATGGGGGACCCTACATCATTTAAAAAAAAAATAACCCTATTTTAACTATTTACAGCCAGAAACAGACACAAATCACAATGATTTGTGTATATTTCTGCCAAACTCGCAGCTCAGGAGGTGGAGAGTTTGAAAAGTGAGTTTGCCAGAGAGTTTGCTGTCATCTCACCCGTGCCAGGCATCCCGATTCTTCATAAATTTGAGAGATGTATCTTTTAGGTGAAAAGAACTTCCGAGTTGTCCTGATGATGAGTTGATTCGAGTTTGCTATCTCACCCAAGTTTTACAAGTGAGAAGAGAGAAATCTCTCTCTAACTCACCCGACTTTGCCTTTAGTAAATTTGCAAGATGAAAATCAGTCCTAAACTCACCCAAGATTGGCATCTCAACCAATCTCAAATCTTTTTAAATATACCACTAAGGGTTGGACCTGATAAGAGGTATACTCAGCAATACAGGGAATACCATTACCCTATAAAACATGATTGTTTCTTATCTTTGGGTAGGATACGTGACATATAAGCTTTCCATTAGGCTTAATATATCCACATGACAATAAATATGTACATTGCTGATTTAGAAGTCAGGACAATTTATAAAATGCCCCTGATCTGCCCAAACCTTGCCCCTAAATCACTTAGACCCATGACTTTTCAGCTATGGAAATCAGAACTACCTTACCATTTGCATATGTACATTTGCACATGAATAGGACCCAATTCACTTGAGTGTGCCTCCACGTGACATTGTATAGAATTTACCAGTAAATATCCTCCATGTCCCTTCTTTGTGAAAACATAGGGACTGATTCAAAGTTGTATGCAAACCCGATGGTTGGCAATTTGGACATGCACAGTATCTGTACTGCGGATGTGCCAATCAGTGTTTGCGAGATCACTTGCAGTTCCGCCTAAGCCACAGCCTAATTGACATTCTGTGTCCATTTAGGGGTGGGGAGAGGGTGGCGACAGCCAGTGTTCCAGAAAACGGGCGTGCCGAGCCCAGTGACTGCGTCTTCTGAGACAGGTTCACTGCTCTGGCTACATGAAAACATCGGCCATCCTGAGTAACCTGGTGTTACTCAGATGGTCGATGTTCACACAAGCAATCCGATGGCTGCATCCTCGGATGCAGCAGCGAATCACAGTAGTCAGCAGTAAGTGTCTATTTACACAAGATTACTCCTGTGGCATTAGCATACTTTAGCATTGCCCTTTCGCTCCATGGGAGGTTTCTGTCTTCCCTGAGCTCGCCTTAAGATACCTGTGTTATTGTTTGACAGATGCACCGCCCCAGTCAACCTCCCCACCTGCCACTGTACCCAGAGCGGTGCATTGGTGCATCAGCACCAATGCTGAAAGCTATCAACTCTGAATCAGACTCTAGAACAGTCCAGTGATTTTAGAGGCCAAGGGGTAAACTTACTAAAGGTCAATTTGGCATTTTGAGTGATTCGAGGTGCGATTTTCATTCGATTTGGATTCGATTTTGCTTTTGGGTATTTACTAAAGGCCAAATCGAATGTAAAATCGGACTTCAAATCGAATTTTGAATCAAATCGGCCACAAATTGACCATTGGAAAAACATTGGTACTTTTATATAGCCCAACATACATAACCCTTATTTACTATCATTCAATTTGAAATCGACCTCAAAATCGGACTTCAAATCGAACTTCAAATCCCCAATACAATAGACCTGCTTCATGCTTTCGATTTGAGCATGAGCAGGTTGGATTGACACAGATACATGCAGACATCAGTGAGATGCCTGCATGTATCTGACTGAATAAAGTATTTAAACAGTTAAAATGAAGAAAAAAATTAACGTGAGGTCCCCCTCAAAATCAGAACCAGCTCCGGACTGCTGCAACCCAAGTCTGGTTGACTAAGGACCTCATTCAGAACCGCTCGCAAGTGCTATGCGCTCGCAAGCGGGTCGATGGCTCCGGGACTCACTGCAAAAGGGGCTGCTGTTGATGTTGATCAACAACTCCCCCCATTTTGTAGGTGGGGTGGGGGGGTGGCCAGACAAATGGAGGTGTTCCTGAAGGAACGCCTGCCATTTGTATCAGGCCCTACTGACATCACCAGTGATGTCAGTAGGGAGCTTCCTGCTCTTTTAGAGCTAACTGGGGCATGCGGTAGACGAGACCCTACTGCATGGGTCTCGACGCAAGCCCCGATTGTCACGATGGTCTCGGCCATCGCAACCATCACCTAGTCACTTGCTAAAGCTGTGGGTGGTAACCCACAGCTTAGCGAGCAGCCAGGAGGCCGCCTTTCAAAAGAAAAGTGGCCGCCCTCATTCAGAGCGATCGATCGCTTTTTAGTTACCCTGCGGCTCCCACCATTGAGTACAATGGAGGAGCCGTTCATTGGCTGAGAGGCGGGGCCTGACCTCTCTCAGCCAATGAATGCACAGACACAGAGCTTCAAAGGAGGAAGCCGCATCCTTAATGCTATGGTTGGGTTTTTCGCTGTCCTATTTTAACCCATGGATGCCTACTGGACAAGGGGACCACTGGAGGTAATATAGTTGAGTATGTGTGAGTGTGTATGTAATTATGTATTAAACTTATACTGTGTAAGGTGTGTGTGTTTCTTTCAACATTTCTTTACAGGTGAACTACAGGTCCCAGTGGGCCCTTAATGCCCCACATGCTGGTACTTGTGGTTCTCCAAGTACCAGCGTGTGGGGAAAGCTTGCTGGGACTTGCAGTTCTACTGGAAAGACAATGTTTTATTACTTCTATTTTTACACAACACTCACACAATCAACCCGCCACCCACCACCCAGGGGTGGCGGGGATAGCCCTGTGCTATCAGCCTCGGATAGGGGTCCCTGGAGAGGGAGACCCCTTTTTTTGAAGGGGTCTCCAACTCGCCAGGGATCCCTGGCCTGGGCTGACTAGTGGTCAGGGCTGATGCTGCGGCTGGGGGACCTGGTGATAGGGCTCCTCTGGCTGTGGCATCAGTCCCTTGTTAGAAAGGGTCCAGGGCTGGTTCTGTGATTTACAATGAGACCCTACGCAAATTTTTACCTGTAAATCCAGAACCAATCCTGCTTTCCACAGCCCAGTGCTGGTTGTACTGAGTACAGGGAGACCCTACGTCATTTTCCCCTGTACTTAGTCAACCAGACCTGGGTTTCAACAGTCCGGGGCTGGTTCTGTTTTGGGGGGTGACCGTATGTTTTTGTATTTTTTTATTTCTTCTTCGCGGTCCATGGGGTCCACAGCCATTACGTTGGGGTATGAATCCTGTTCACCAAACAGTTAATACAAATGAGCTCTCTGCTCCCAGGATGCACTGGGTCCCTCCTCATATACCCCACCCCCTGCCTCAGGTAGCCAGTTCTTCCTGTTTGGTGTGTACACCACATAGACAGTGGGACTGCAGGAGCAGTCTGGCAGATGAGAAACTAAATAAAAAATAAAAAAAGAGAGTTTTACTCTCTATCTCAGTGGGTGGTCTGAGCTGTCCTAGAAGCAGCCTCACACCTGATCGGAGGTGCACCGGCCATGTGCTGCAACTACCTCCTCCGGCGCTGCACCGCTAGCCTTCGCAGGTCCATGTTTAGGGCTTCGGCAGGGGCTCTCATGCCCTGGACCGCACCTGGATCAAGGGGATGGCAGGTAAGCGGTTGTTTGCAGCGGCCACTGATGCCGGGACCACGTGGTAGTCCGGCCCCCGGCAGTGAGACTGGCCAGAGGTGCTCTGCAGTCGGGAGGCATACAGCTTGTTTCCTACACTAGACCGCTGGGATATGATGTTCCTGACCAGCCGGGGCTTGTGGCGGCGGCCAGGTCAGTTTACCGGGCAGGTCCAAGTAGCATAGGGGAGGTACGCTTCCCCGGCGGCCCCTCCCCCAATCCACATGCTAGTTCAGTACTCTCATGCAGTGATTGTGGGTTGCTCCTCCTAGCCTCCATATAAGGCAGCCAGCATGTATGTCAGTTGCTCTCTGATCGCTGCTGCTGCAGGATGCTGGGCAGTCTCCCTGTATACCTTTCCTACTGCTGGTTCAGGTTTTACAGGGCTCTATCCTACCTAAGCCTAGGCTGATTGTTGGTAGTGAGAGCTTATATGCGTATGACTCATAGAAGTGTTTATGCATGACATGTGATTGTTGTCTATGGATACTGGCCCTGAATCAGAGCCGGACGCTCTGACAGAGCACTCGCTCTGAATCAGGGCCGTCCTTCTTAATTTTAGAACGGCCTCCTGGCCACTCATATAGCTGTGGGTAACCACCCACAGCTATAGCGAGCGGCCAGGAAGATGGTCGCGATGGTCAAGACCATCACGACCATCAGGCGTGCTACGAGAACCTTGTGGTAGGGTCTCGTTGCCGCAAGCTCTGGAGTGCTTTCAGCTCTATCAGAGCCGAGAGCACTCCCGCTGACATCACTTGTGATGTCAGTGGGGCCGGCCTCAGACGGTAGGCGTCCCATGGGAACGCCTCCATCTGGGAAGCCATGCCCACCAAAGGCGGCGTGCTATCACTCACCATTGACAGCACGCCCCCTTTGTAGTGAGACCCATAGCGACGGCTTGACCTTCGCTATCTGGGTCTCGTGCATGCGCACGACGGAGCCGGGCCCGTCATGTGCATGCGCACTGGGCTAACATCGACCCACTTGCAAGCGGGTCTGAATTAGGCCCACTGTTTCTTCTGTAAAAGAACTGTAATTCCTGTATACTGTCACTGTCTATCCCCTTCTCTTGCTACAGGTGTGTGGGTTGAGAGTAGAAAGCAGCACATATACACTCAGAACCTTGGCATAGTTGACATGTCTAAGGAGTATGAGGGTCAGACGGGAGCCCCGTTGCTGATATCCTGTATAGCCTGCAAGGCAGGCTTGTCCCGACAGGACTTTCTATAAAATGGGCTTTGTGGGAACTGTTTTAGACAGCCACCACACCAATTAAGTCTGCCTGTTACTGGCCCTGAGCCTCCTTGGGCATTATTTCTCAAGTTATGGCTCAGGTGGCGGAGCGGCTGGGTGCCCCGGTACTACTGGTTTGGGGTTTGCCTCAGCAGATGCATCCTATACTCATGATGTGGTCGCCTTGGATGGACCCTGGTGCTCGTAAGGTTATGGCATCATCCTCGGGGGTTTTTCAGCCTCCTCAGGCTGTCAAATCAAATCAGCCTAAATCTAGGCACCATTTGCCTTCTCACATGGGTGACTACTCCAGTGACTCCTCCGATTTGGAACAGGCACAGAACTCTTCACAGGAGTCTAGCTCCGAGGAGGGTGCTGATCATTTCCCAGTAGCCAATGTCCCCTTTCTGATAAGTGCTGTAAAATCGGCGTTAAATATCGAGGAAGGGGATCCTCCGCTTAGGAAGGCCCCCCTGTTCAAGCGCCAGAAGGTGGTTAAGGCAGAATTCCCAAAGTCTGAACATTTATCAGAACTTATGGAGGAAGCGTGGGTCTGACCAGATAAGAAAAGCCATCCTTCTAGAAGAAAGGCGCTTCTATATCCTTTTCCAGCAGAGGACTGTGCCAGGTGGGAGAATCCACCGTCAGTTGATGCACATGTGGCGCAGCTGATTAAATGTACCACTCTGCCAATCCCAGTGGCTTCGCTGAAGGAAGCCATGGATAGGAGACTGGAGAGTTGCCTCAAATCAGTCTTCTCGCTGGCAGGAACGGCCACCCGTCCAGCTATGTCCACTGCCTGGGTAGCAAGAGCTATTGAGGAGTGGGCAAAAACTTTAGCGGAGTCTTTACCAGATGCCTCTAAGGAGCAACTGGATATGATCTCCTTTATTAGAGAAGGGGCCTCTTATTTGGGAGATGTCACCTTGGATGCAGGGATCCTTTCCTCCATGGTTTCAGCGGAGTCCATGGTGGCACGTAGAATTCTCTGGTTAAAGGATTGGAAGGCAGATGCTGGGTCCAGAAAGGCCCTAGAATCCCTTCCATTCACAGGGGTTTTCTTTTTGGTCCAGAATTGGACAAAATTGGAGCCTCCATGGCAGCCTCAAAGAAGGCAGGTTTGCCATCAGCAACCTCGTATAAACCGAGAAGGGCATCCTTTCGGGGGTTTCGGCCGCAGGGCAAGGCCACGGGTTAGCCCTCAATGAGATTTCCACCAAAAAAGGCAGGACTCAGGAAGCCCTGGCAGAACAAACGTCCAGGATCTAGGGTTCAGGATAAACCAGTGGCCTGATGGGACGGGCCTCCCTCTGGGGATCCCAGGGTGGGGGGCCAGTTACTTCGATTCTCGGAGCCCTGGCACCTCACGACGGAGGATGCCTGGGTTCGAGGAGTTGTCTCCCGAGGGTACGCCCTGACGTTTTGGAGGACTCCTCCTCAAAGGTTTTATTGTGTAAACCCACAGGAGGGTTCAGAAAGAGCTTTGGCCTTTCAGAAAGCAATTCTTGCCTTACTAGCATCGGAGGTAGTGATTCCGGTGCCAGAGAATCAGTTCAGAGAGTCGTTTTACTCCAATCTGTTCTTGGTTCAAAAACCGAACAGATCGTACTGGCCTATTCTGAATCTGAGAGACCTCAACAAATTTGTTCGAGCCCCCGGGTTCAGGATGGAAACATTGCAATCGATTGTGTTGGCAATGGAGCCAACACAATAAAAAGTGGGAGGCACATATTGAAACTGTTGTAATTCCTACACCGTTCACCGATTTGGATGTAATTACCCTCAAATTAAATCTGAAAGTCTGCAGTTAAAGCACATCTTGTTTGTTTCATTTCAAAACCATTGTGGTGGTGAAGTGAGGCCAAAATATGAAAATTCTGTCAATGTCCCAATATTTATGGACCTGACTGTACATACAGGCATCTCACTGATGTCTGCATGTATCTGTGTGAGAACGAACTGCTCATGGTGAAAGTGAAAGCTTGAAGCAGTTCTAACGTGTCGGGGATTTGCAGTTCATTTTGAAGGGTGATTTGCCATTCGATTTGGACATGAACATGCCAAATCGAACAGCAAATCACTGTTCGAAACCGACTCAATTCAAATTTGTTTTGCAAATCACAAAATAAATCGAATAATAGTAAATGCAATGAAAAAAACGTTTTTCACTGCATTTGATTTGAGTCGATTTGAGAAGAGGTAAATCACTCCTCAAATCGACTTGCAAATCCACCTTTAGTAAATTTACCCCCAAATGTGTAATACCTATAGTATATTTATCACAGCTTTACAATAACTGACATGTCTAAAGGATTATATTTGTCATTATTTTTGTCTGTTCCTTAAAGATTTATTTGGGGTGATTGGTATGGTAATTTTCATTTAAAATTGCCAAAGTTTCAGTAATATACATAACAAGAACAGCAACATATATGACATAGCAGGGCTAGCTTAAAGTTTTACTTACATTAAATATAATATAAAACATTAAACCATTTCAAATTGCAGCAATGTTGCCCCATGGTGGCTGAGAGCTGTGTAATATGTCAGCCACTACCTCTGAATAATAAGCATGATGTTTCCCAGGCTGCTGCTCATGGGAGAGATGCCGCCTCTCGGAAGGTTTGCCAGTTGTCATCATGTTAAATTAAATCACTGATCACAGAGTATTCTGCTGTCTGGAATGATTTGCCTGCGACCAAAACCTTGACTTCCTTAATAAAATTATATTTTCTCATTTTATCTCACAATAAGATCTAATTAAGTGTTTTTTATTATTCAAACAATATTTGGGTAAGCGTGACCTCAATTACAGGAGTGGAACCATTTAGATTGGCGATTTCTGATGGCTTGAGAACTGCAAATTAAGTGAGACCACATTTCATAAAATAATTCTCTTCATGTCTGGAGGGCATAAGACTGTTCTGCATACTCTAAAAATATGAGATACATATCACATGCATGCTGTATTTTACATATGCATATTATTATTACACATATAGAATATATTTTTATATACACTTTAGATTTTAACAGCCACACATTATACTGCGTAAAGATTTAAACATTCTGTTTTAAAGTTTATACATGCTAAACATATCTGTACACATATTAAAGTATCAATGCTTTTATATTTTAAATAAATTGTTAATGACAGATACTCTACAACACATTGAACGTTACATTCTGCCATATACACACATGATTTTATGTAACAAATGCACTGTAAATGGCAATAGCAGTCAGCAAACTGAGTTGCTTCAGTCACACAAGCTCCTATGAAATCATTGTCTCTTGAATAATTACAAGTTGCTATGAATCTTCAGTATTCTTCATAAATTACTTTAATGATAAAGGTAAATATAAACTTATGATTGTGGAGATAACTAACCGAAAGCTAACAGTACTGGATTAACATTATGGAGGCCACCACACATTGTTGGCCCCACACATAACTGCTGTTGCCAGCTTCAGACTGGCCAATGGCAGTGCAGGGGCAGGCTGCAACAGATGAAGCTGCTGCAGGCATAATCTAAATTGATTGTATTGTGGCATAATGTGAACTAGGGGTAATGTGGCTGTGAACTGGGTCTGTTTGTGGCACAATGTGTTCAATTTATTTATGGTGCTCAGAGCATATACACAGTATACATTATAACAACAACACCAGTTTATCATGTCGGCAATTCTATTGGTAGAGGCCCCACAAATTAGTTGCCCTGGAACTCCCCCAAGCCTTAATCCATTCCTGAGATCTGACCAGACCCAAGAGGAGCCTTGCTAATTGATTAACAATTCCATTCTTGTTTCTTTTATTCAAAGTGTTTTTGGAAGGGAAAGTGTAAATGAGGGGCAACATTGGACCCAGGGGCGTATCTGCAGGGTGTATGGTGCACAAGGGCCCCTGGGTCCAAGGGGAGCCCATACCGCATACCCTGCATCCATAGTTTTTATAACGTACATTTCTGAAGTCCCACATCAGATGGAGCAGCTCTGCACAAAATGCCTGGAAAATGGCCATTGCGGCCATTTTCCCAGTGTTTTGTGCATGTGCAGTAGGGAAATCACCGGGAATATGGGGGCCACTCTATTTTCCCATTGACTTGCACATGCGTAGTAGACACTGGGCACAGACCAGAAGCCCAGAGTTTACTGCTGCGGTCAGTGCGCTGCTGGTCGCCATGAAGAGAGGAGGGGGCCCTGGACGGGAAAGGCACACGGGCCCCTTCCTTTCTTAACACACCCCTGATTTGACCAATTCTAAATTAAGAACACTGTGAACTACTTGTCTTGTTTATTCACATTAACATAACACTTTGTACAATGTCAATAAGTTTTACAGCCATGAAAGTCAGTGCAGCCGCAGCAAATGCTTTATTTATCCTAGAGAGTCACAGGGTAAAGTTGGCTGCAGTGACTTGATATATTACAGCTGCATCACTAGTGAATGAAGTACTAACTATGTGAGAGGTAAATACACAAGCTGCCAATCAGAAGCTGCTAGTTAGTGCTGCTAATGGTCTTCCACGTCATTACATCTGCTTCAGTCCTGCTTCAGTATATCTATGGATATATACAGTATATGTATGGCAAATAATTTGCACTGGGGCCCTCCTTGATAACCAACTCCTAGGACGGAATGGTATCCATGTAGATTGCATTGAAGGCGGCACTTTGACGACAAATATGGACCACACAGGACTCACTGCAGGACTCCTCAAATTATGCACACAGCATGAGTTTCTATCTTGGTCTTGAGGCCTTCAGCTGCTTGACTGCTAGCTGGGTTCTAAGGGGTAGATGTACTAACCTCTGGAAAGTGATACATTGGAAAGTGATAAACTACCAGCCACATATCCCTAGTCATGTAACAGGCTGTGTTTGAAAAATGACAGTTAGGAGCTGATTGGTTGGTAGTTTATCACTTTCCAATTTATCACTTCCCAGAGTCCCTATATGCTATTGCAGCCAGGAAGTCTCCAGGGCACTGGAGTTTTTCTACTCCTAGGAGTGCCTTAACCTCTTCATTGGCTAATATTTTGATTCCAAAAACCGCTCAGAAATTGTCAGTTTTTTTGTTATTAAATTAGGTAAAGAACATCTATATATAACTTCTAAATCATGGTTTTAACATTTTTATTTTTAATATGATTGGACCATCACGGCATTGCGACTTTTCATTTCCCTGGCAGCTGTTCCTATGAGCAACTGCTGGATATACATTGGCTGCTGAGGGCTGCTACATTTACATTTTCTCACTGGCTGCTCCTCTCTGCAGCCGCCAGGTTGGAGGCGATGCCAGGCTGCTGAATCAGCAGTGATCTGGGCGAGAGTGTAGGGAATGCAGAGGGGTGGGGAGGGACCCCTGATATTGGCGACTGCTGGAAGATTATCTTCCAGCAGCTGCCCAGTGGGCGTTTTTGACTGGTTGCATTATTTGTGACCATGTCAGGAATTGTACAGCCTGGCATTGTCGCAAACGGTGTTACCCATAGGCATCATCATTATTAACATGTACAGTACTAGGCATATTTACAAGTATACAAAACTGTACATAGCCCGCAGTGCCATCAAAATGCCTTCAGTACACTCTCATTAAACTATGTTTGGAGGAAAATAACCCATTATCATCCAGTTACATCACAAGTGGAGATATGACTGAACTCTCACGGGTAAATTTACTTAAGGTCAATTTTAATCAATTAATAATCAATCTAAATTGATCTAAGTTGATGTTGTGTTTCAGGGGCTAAATCACATATTTACTAACACTTAAAAATCAATATCAAAAATTGTCTGTAAGTAAAAATGTGTGATTTAGCCCCTGAAACACAACAATGATGTTGATACATTTACTGTAGAACAATTTTTGATATATTAATATCAACCTTCAGTACATTTATCCCTGAATCTCCCATAATTGTGCATTCTCATCTACGGAGCATGTGCAGCGCAAAAATGCAGAATCTGTCTGTAAATCTGACTTGCGTTCAACTCTGCATCATCCCCACAATCTATAAATGCTCTCATTACAAGTTTGTCAATTAAGAAAATGCTATCACTGTCTATAAATGATCTCATTACACTAAAGCCATTTGTTATTTCTCAATGTGATTGATTACGCAATACACTGTGGATAGTTTAAAATTGACAAGATTATTTTCCTGTGTTAACAAATTTTTTAACCATAAATGCTAGGGAGCATTTTTACACACAAGCCAGCAAAAGTTGACTTCAGATAGTTGGATCCTTTATAAGAACTGATACCAGGGGAACCCAGAGGGGCAGCATGGGACTCACAAAGTACCCAGGCATTTCTGAGGGACTGGCATAGGCCTTAAGCCTGCGAAGGAGGTAACATACACTGTACTGCCCCGCACTAGGTGTCTGACAAATTTGGAGCAGCCAGCATAACCAATACTCTATCTTCCAATAATCCAGTCAGATGTGATCTGAAGAACTGAGTTTATTATTCGATAGAGGAACTTGCGTAGAAATGATAAGTAATGTGATGATAAGTGATGACAAGTAATGTGGTAAAACTGTAAACAAACAATAAAAAGCGATTACTATATGTACATGGGAATGCAAGGCAAACATATACATAACATGGGATATGCAAACAACATGAAACATACAGTATGCAAAGTACAGGCGGCAATGTCACATAGTACAGCTAACATGCAGTACTGATGGCAAGGTTGAAGCTTAGAACTCACCATCGGATGCTGTATCAGGTTGAGCATATGTAATGATGACTGTCTGGGACCATGTGAAAAGGAAAATGGCTTCTTACAGCTCCTTTAGCCCAGAATACATTGCTAGACTGCTAAGGCATGCTAAGAAGGTCAAAATGGATTAGATGTAAACTGCTGTTGTCCTGACCACTAGCTGGGGCTGCTAATGTGAATTAGAGCAGCATAGCAAATCCTATGCTGAAGGCATGACAAACACCACAAAATGAAATGGCCACATCACACTTTTAAGATTGCCACCGAGATTGCAGCTTCTGTAGACTGCTCCCAAGTAGGGCATGGCCACACCTTCCATGCTTGACTACACACCCTAGTACCGGAGTCCGACTGATCTCTTGGCTGTAATATTACCTGATCAAACTAAATGCTTTTATTGCAAAACTCTGGCTAGTTACAATATAGCTTAACCATGTGGGCAAATTATGTTTGAACTGTATGTACCCTGTTGTATGGATTCTCTTACTTTGCTATACAAATGTTGCTATACAGAACAATATGCTGCAGTTTATGTTGTGAGTGGTAAAGCTGGGTACACAGTGATGTGTACCTAGCCGGTATGTGGGCCCGTCGGGCCAACATATTGGATCCCGGGTACACATCAGAGCGAGGTAATGTATTGCGGAATGATACCTTGTTCCGTCCATCATTACCTGCAATGGGGCCACATGCAATAATGTCTGGTTGAATGTGCAGCATGGCTGACCAGACGATGTTGCACGTGGCTGCAGAAGACTGCATATTGGCCATACACACTGAGCGATGCGGCCGATATGTTATTCCGATTCGCCCGGAAACTACATATTGTGCCGACATCATCTCAGTGTGTACCCAGCTTAAGGCACACATGTTCACATAAGTGAAAGACCTAAGTGCAATGTTT
This sequence comes from Taudactylus pleione, assembly GCA_031769625.1. NCBI lineage: Eukaryota > Metazoa > Chordata > Amphibia > Anura > Myobatrachidae > Taudactylus > Taudactylus pleione. The sequence continues at coordinate 516,562 of JAUIMM010000145.1, read as the reverse complement.
TCATCCTGTAAAAGGCAATTCCTCCCAGCCACCATGATCTACATTTCCAAGAACACAATAGTTTGCACAGATTATTCTTACTTATTTTCCAGTGGCAGTAACCAGGGGTCAGTTAATTAATTAATAAAGTGTTTTTTCACCAATTGGTTAATTCTGGTCATATATGGTGTGGGTATATATTCTTCTGTAACATTTGTACAGTTTAGTACCTTAACTGCAAAACATTTGACATTTTTACTCTGATAAACATCTGATCATGTGCATTATATATTATTTGAGTCTGTTGCTTTGAGTTTATCAGTAATTTTGATATCTGTTGCGTTATTTACCAAACTGATCAGTAATCTTACAGTATAAGGATTATTATTTTATTTTTAATCTAGTGTGTGTAATTTTATTGAAACGCATATAACATTGTTTAATAAGACAAGGTATTGACCAAAAGTGACTGCTACATTTGTTTCTGAAGGCTGGAACAATTAGGTTTGTTTGTTTAATGGTGTGTGTCATTTAGGGAACATTACAGACAAGCAATGCTCATGTGACTTGGATATTTACCCATTGATTAACATGGCATCGTTAACTCCGTCTGCTGCACTGATACAAGAATTCTAGTGATTGAAAGACAATATTTGTTTTACTAATCTTTTTTGCCACTGTCATGTTACTGTATTATTTAAGTGGACCAGTCTTTCTCACATCGTACCAGCATTGTTTTTAAACTTCAAATGGTGTTTGAATATCATGGTTTCTTAGATTTTGTTATGTACTTAATATAACTACAGTATTATCTAATTCATCTTTATTTCTGTTTTCTGCTAAGCAGGTTAGTCGATGAACGAAGAAGGCAAAGGAATCTCACAAAGAAAGGGTTAACAATTTATTGATGGCTCTGAAAGTCCAACAACCGCTCTCACCCCCTCACATAGGCTGAAACTCAGTCACATCTAATAAAGCATTGAAAAGCACTTCCAGTTCCAGCAAATATTGAACCACACTAACAATTAAAAACATTCAGAAATTCATTTTCTGACCGTGCAAACAGTCAGCTTTGGCTTTCATCTAATGCAGAACTGCAGGGGCAGCTCCATGCCATCCCATTTAGGCTAAATACCAAGTCATAAAATTTAGAGCGGACTGCATCAAACCCCAGGCCGTTAATTGCATTTAAACTTCTATACTGAAGTTGATACAAAGTTCTAGTGTTGCTGGATTTTTTTTCCCCAGGAGTTTTATAAAGAAAATCCTTTGTATTCAGTGGTAGTGTGCTTTGTTAATCCTCACACTAATAAAATATGGCAGAGATTTTTTTTATATACTTTATAAACAACTATAGAATTATTTCTCTGCTAAGCTTTCCCCACATTCCTCTTTTGCCTTTAATCTTTTGCCTATTATTCTCAAAGTTACTTTTTTGTTTTTTATATCTTTGTATAGAGAAAATGTGTGGAATCAATGTATCAAGTCCAAACTTGGATTCTAATTTCCATAACAATAGTCAAGCCACAGGTCCTTTGCCATCACCAACACTACCATCATTATTGTTGTCATTATCGTTATCATGGTCTTGAGTAATAAGAAGTAATGACATGCAACCTTTACCTTTTCTTGGTTTTACCAAAAATCAATGTAACTTGCAATCAGTGTCCATTACCTCTTTGTTTGTTAATACCTCCTGTTTTACACTGTATTTGCTCAGTATTGTAAAATGCTGCTGAGCATGCTGCCACTATATGTATACATTTTAATTAATAATAACTCCATATTCATTTAACTCCATTTATTGCACCTCTTACTACCAGGAACCCCAAGAAGAATCCCAGCCAGGGATTGCTGCTTCTGCAAAAGCTGATAAGAAGTGTACAGCCTAGGCATTGTGACCACATGAAACCAACAGGAGCTATTGATCTGATTGGTAAGTCACTCTCTGCTGCCCACAATCCAACTCTGAAGGAGCCCCATACCCCTTAACCTAATACCCACTCCTGGAATAGTTTTCTATAGGATCAGTTCATAGGTGATCTTCCAGATACATGACATTCTATGTAGGCAATGTGAGTATTGTGGCATGCATGACCTATTGTAGCCACTTTTATAAAGGAGACAAAGTTTGCTTGTAGCATTAACAACAGTAAAGCAGACTACCCCTGGCTTATAGGCTATATGCAGGTATGAGGCTAATCATAGCACAACGAGCTGCTGCCTCCAAAATGATCACTTTGATGTACACTGATGAAAATAGGGCTGGTCAGATATATGCTGATGAACAGAGACAAGAATGAATAATTGGCGAGGATGGAATGCAGACAGAAGATGACATTGTAGGTGTTGTAGAATTAGCAGTCATGACACAGTAATGACATGCAGTATGCTAGCATGCATTCAAACTGACAAGCATGTTAAACTGATCACGGAAAGAGAGGATTAATTATTAACCACCCTGCTGGATGCACGCTACAGATGTTGAATGAGGGAACCTTTTCCAAAAGGGAGTCTGTGATTTTGTATTGCCAATAAATGCTTTACGCTCCAGTCGTTCAGACAACAAGAAAAGGAAATGTATTAGAGATAGAAAAAATGTGCCATTGTGTTTGCAAAACTGTCATGGTAATGAATGTACTAAGGATGAAAAAAACTGGCACTGAAAGTCTACCCTATGGAAAACTGAGGATTTCGGCACTGGATCTCTCCCCCATTTCAGCACTCCCACATGTGTGGCACCAGCAGTTACACCACTGACCAAGTATATTAACATAGTAAAATTCTGCATGCTGTACCAGGCTTGCAAGGATGTCACAACACTCCTTGCTGAACTGGTCAATTACACAACTAGGTCTACTTGTCAAGTAGGTCTACTTGCCAATATTTTTCACAGAATATTAGCCTGCTCAATTTAGTGAGACTGCACACTCACTGCAGCTGCAAGTAGCACAACAGCACCCTTTAGCTCAGGGGTCTTCAACCCGTGGCCCGCAAGGATGCTGGCACTGAAGGGGCTTGGGGGAAGTGAGCAATTCTTCTCCAGGATGAAGAACGTGAAGTCCAAGATGAGAACTCAGATTACAGACCAATGTCTTGAGAATAATCTGCATATAGTGACTTCCAACATTGATGCCAACATCGACAAGCTAGCTAAGCAAAATCAATGCCAAGTTTCACACTAACATAAACATATTATTGTAAAAAGGTAAACAGACCATGTTTCGTTCATTAATATAATACAATTATCTTTTGAAGTCTTCATTATGGCCTTATGAGTCTGGCAAAGGTCTTAGAATCCTCTAAAATTTAGAGTCTAAATACCGCAGTATAGCTTATTGGCCTTGGGCTTCGTTGAATTTTTTAATGTGGCTCACACTGTCTTAAAACTTGAAGACCCCAGTTTTAATTTTAGCTGATTAGTTTCTAACTCTGAATGTTGACCAGAGATTGTTACTAAAGCTGGTAGTATATTTGATGGGTGAGTTTAGCATATCCCCACAAATTGCCATTTCGCTGGTAAAAATTAAATCTTCTATAAGACTAGAGCTCATACTATTTTGTTTCTCATTAAATGAACTATGGTAAGACATCATTGGCTGTGTCCAATGATTAATTACATAATAAAGCTTACTAATTATATCCCTGATGGATTATAACACAAGAAAAGCAGTTGTTGCACAGATGTTTGTGATTGTTATTAATGTTTGTAAAAAAGAGAAACTAACAATAAATGATTGTGCATGTTTAGGTACCAAATGGCTAACAGGAGGTATTTAAGTGATAGTGGTTATGAGTTGCAGTTACAAACTTATACTCAGATTGCCTCCCTTCCCAATAATAGTACATTGGGGAAACTTCTTCTCAAGGTCCCACACCATTGGCTCTGTTTATCAGAGTAATTGCACATACAGCTGGGACTTTTGGTGGTTGCCTTTAGCTCTGATTTGCTCTTTGTTGCAAGGAATTCTCAATTCAAAAGTTATGTGGTCTATTTATTGAACTGTATTTGCTCTGTTTTTTCCAAAAACAGATGTATTTTGTAGATTTCTGCTATGTTTTAGTATTTGAACTATTTAACAAGGGAGTACTGCAGCAGATACCTGTATTAGAAATATATATGGCAGCCGCTTTCTTTGTGATCACAAGAGCAGTCTACTTTCCATGGGGGCTTCAAAAATGCACAATTCATCCAGCTCTGAAAAACTTTGCTTTTCTTACATTTGCACTGACAGGGACAGGATGCATCAATGAGAAAAATGTGGTCAAACCCCGAAAATGCGTGTTTGAACACATTTCTCATATGCACCAAGTCCCCGGAATGCAATGCACTCCGGGGCTTGGTTGCTGTCGGTAATGCCATCTTACTGATGGTGTTACCCATAGAAGCCTATGGGCTTCAATCCGCAGAGTGCTGATAGAGGGATCCAATCGGATCCCTCAAGGCACCACCCACGGCGTGCACAGAATCGCTGGAGGGGCTTCTGGGTAAGAGACAAGGAAGCCCCTCTAACACAAAGGGCTGCTCTTACCAACAGAGTGTTCATTTGTGGGTATCATCATTCATGCCGGTGCTACCAAAGATGGCATGCATGCGATTACTGGGAGAATACTTTGCATCGCTAGTGTGATGAGTCATGCATCCCGCCCCAGGTGTAGTACAAAAGATCGACAGACAAAAGGTCAAAATGGATAGGATGACACCAAATGGTTGACATGTGCAAAGGTCAACAGGTACCAAAGGTCAACTGACAAAAAGCCGACAATGCAAAAGGTCCACAGGTACAAAAGTTTGACAGGGACAAATAGTCGACACACATATGGTTGACACAAATGGTTGACACTTTTTTTATTGTGTTCCTAGCCTAACCCAATCTCTAACCCAACCCCTAGTTCCTAACCTTAATCCTCTCCCTTTAGCCTAACCCTAACCCTCCCCCAAGTGCCTAAACCTAACCATAGCATAAACTAACCCTCCCTCTCCGGCACCCTAACCCTAAACCTTCCCCAATTGCCTAACTGTAACCCTAAACCCTAAATCTGTAAATTTAGAAAAAAATAGAAAATCATGCATCAAACTGTTTTGTATTGACCATTGGTGTGTTGACCATGTGAACCTGTCACCCTTTTGTACCTGTCAACATTTTGCACTGTTGACCTTTTGTCAGTCAAACTTTTGTACCTGTCAACCGTTTGTACCTGTCAACCTATTGCCTTTCGACCTTGGTGTTGACCCACACATTGTTTACCTTTTGTGTGTCGACCCCTCCTCTGGATACCTGCTCTGATAGCTAGCACTATTTTTAGATTGCACTGTATCCTATAGACTACATTTTTCCTTTTGTTTGGAGAGAGGAATCCAAAGGTCTTGTCTCCAGTAAAATACTGTACACTTGCACATAAGAACTTGTCACAGCGTTAGCCTGCCAGCAGGAGCATTTTAAGAGAGGGCAGGGGAAGGGCATGTGCAGGTTCTATGCAGCCCTCCTCCTCTCTGGCAGTGCAGTAGATTCTGGCATTGTGCCAGAGTCTACAGGGCATGCCTAGGTCTCCAGGAACATGGCACCAGGTGAGTTCAGTAACTGTGTTACTCAAGGAGAAAGCCTGCGATGCACTTGGTAATGGAGTTCCTATTCGTCAGCTGCAAGACCTTGTAGGATACCCTGTCTCTACAAATTCAACTGAAATGCACAATGGAGGTCTGCAATAGTCTTACATGAAAATTTAATTAGTGGTGATGATCTCACTGCCTGTAGATTGAAATCTTCAGTGGGTATTGGTAATTAGATCAATATACCGTATAAATGAGTGAAAATGTAAACCATGTATGTATTAAGGCTGTTTATTTACTCCTAACTGTATCAAGGTAGGAGACACAATGCTCCAGCTCTGTGGGATAAGAGATATCAGTAGAATTAAATATATTAGTTATGCCCCTAAAAATGAGCATTCATATATGAGAATCTCTGTCCTCAAACTTAATGCTTAATATCCCAAATAAGTATAACTCTTTGAATGTCCAGGGGGGCTGTGTCTGGTGGAGTGGCGTCCCGGGTTCCCCAGGTGCACAACTTGCTGATTCCATGAGGAAGGCCCAACGGCTGATATGCATGAGATTCTACGCACAGCAATAGACTATACACACACCAACCACTGCTAAGCTAACATCTAAAAGTCTCCTCAAGTTGGTCAAGTTGAGCGACCGGATTCGATGCAGGGGGCCGTGCAGTCTCGTGATAGCCTGTCACATGGAAGTCTTGCGGCGGGCTGCCCAGTTAGTGTGGGAAGCGCATGCACTGGCACATAGAGGAGCAGAGGACAGCATTAGGAGGAGGCTGAAGATAGCCGGACCGCTCGCCAGGAGGTGAGCGCAACAGAACATTTGAGTAAGTTGTGCACCTGGGGACCCGGACACCGCTCCACCAGACACAGCCCCTCTGGACATTCAAACAGTTATACTTATTTGGGACATTACTTTTGATGACAGAGATTCTCATATATGAATGCTTATTTTTTAGGGGCACAACTAATATATTAATTCTACTGATATCTCATATCCCACGGAGCAGGAGCATTGAGTTCTGAACTGTGTATGTGCAAATCTATGGGAAAATGGCTGCAAAGTAACTTTCCCAGTGATTTCATCTGCTCTGAAGTGCCGACCCAGGACTCCAGATAGGTATGTATAATTATATATGCCAATGGCTGCCAGCATAGGAAATCACCGCTTAGTAGCAGGGTTCCTGGATTGCAAAATAGGAAATATGAAAGACATTACAAATTGCCACAATATACAGTTTACTACTGCTTTAGAATTCTTCTGAAACAGAGAGAGCAGAGCTGCACCCAAAGTGATCCACAGATGTTGCGGCAATATACAATGGGAATGGAAGACAATAACAGACCATTCTAAATTAAATTAATGGGGTAGGACACTAACCAAAGTACTATTATTGGGAAGGATAGTGAGTTCATACAGGAGTTTTTGAAAGTTTAAATATAGACAGTACCAAAAAATTATAAAATAAATATAAAGCCCATTATACTTTTTGTTAAATTCCAGTTTGTAGTGTCTATGTGTATGTTTCAGGTAAGCACGCAATTTGACTGCACTTGTGGCCACATTGAGTTGTCGGAAGAAACTATTATGCATATGACTCAAAGTTGTGTATGCTGGGCTCAGATGTACGCACAATGCAAAATATTGCAAAATCTGTCTGCAACACTGATTTGTGTACAGGACCTATGTGCACTGTAGATTTGTCATTTGTGACTGCCTGAAAAGTGTCACAACATCAGAGTAAAGGTGCTGCAAGATATTTATAATGGAATTTGTTTTTGTAACGTGCTTACTAGGAAAAGATCTTTCATCATAAAATGATATTCTTCTCAGTAAATAATATAAAGCTCTCTGTGGTCATTGTTTGGATTGTATTAAATTACAAAAGGAACTCTGGGGGAGATGTAGGAATGCCCGATATGGGGGAGGAGTGGTATCAGCGCACGTTATATGCACTGATACTGCTTCTCCTCCATGTATTATTGTGGGGTTTGGTGTGAAATGACAGGGGCACTATTCGCCCCTGTCATTATCGGTGCTGCTATCTACAATATAGCAGTGTCGATGTGCAGGGCTACAGTATGTATGAACGGGTTGTGCCACTGACCACTCAGACAGCTGCAGCTATAGATATTGAGCACTGGCCTTGCTGCGGCGGCTGCCGATGCCAGGGGCTATATGCAAGGTCTTGCGATGCTTGCGAGATCCCGCGCATGCCCACTGTAGCTGGCAGGGAGACACAGCGCATAAGCACTAGGCTGATGAGCTATGTCCTCAGGCAGGGATCGCCGGTGGGGGGAGTTTTATCTTCCCCCACCCCGGCAGATGAGATCATACACCTCATCGGTAGTGCTCCCTGTTAGAGTTACAGAAGCATTATAGCGGCATGAATCACGATCCATGCCGCTATAATACATCGTCCCCACAGTCACTTGTAAACCAGTTTCATAGGCCATCACAGTTGTGGTTTCCAGTTGCCTGGAAACCCCCCTTCCCATTCCACACCATGACCACAATAGAAATAAAGTAGTAATTCAGTATATAGAATTTTACTAGTGCTGCTTGTTCTCAGTATCACAAATGAAATCATTAGCACCACCTGTGGATCTTTAAACATGTGTCAGCAAGTAAGAAATATACCTGCTCACTGACTAGGAGATCTGGAAAACATGCACTGTTAGTTGTGTACTGCTATAGACCATCAAAAGGGTTAATTATTAATACCATATAATAATACACCATCCAGTGTATAAGGAGACCAACATGTACATATATGTCCAGGGCAGTGCTAGGTTTTTCTGCTGCTCCCACAGACTCCCGGACTTGATCCAATGCTATAGAATGGAGCCCACATCTGAAATAAATACATTCAGCTCAGGGAGGATGGCCCTACTGCCACATATAATGGCTTACTGGTCCTGTATATACTGGAATTATGACACACAATACACTTTGTATGACACAAATTAAAGTTGGTTAAGTGCTAATTATGCCCTCTTCATGGACTGGCCACACTTGCTCTAAAATAAAGCATTTGGAAATCTAGAAAGCCTGCATTTGCCACTGAGTTTGAACTAGGGTTGACGTGTAGTGGAGGCGATATCTTCAGCACTGCCACCTTTATCTGTCTCATCATCTATATTTTATGTTCATTAAATTAAAGGGAAATAGAAATTCTGTATTGTGTTGTCTCAGGTTTATTTGCATTGAACTATCACTTACTATATCTAGAGGGTAGTATCCATAGATGCTGTAAGAAATCATTTGCTAAGTCTAAATCTGAATTAAATGAGATATAGGGAATGGGAGCTTGCATAATGTGTTTTATATCACATCAGTGTGTGATCCAGCTATAGGCTTCAGAACATAGACTGTCTTGTATGGAATACATACAGGATTTAAACAATACTTTATTGGTCGGTATTCTTACCCTCCCCCTGTCCCTACCGTAACCCTAACCCTTCCTTCCCGGTGCCTGAACCCAACTTCCCCCTATGTGCCTAAACCAAACCTCCCCCTCCCCACAACCAGAGCCGTAACTAGACTTTTTGCTGCACTGTACCAGAAAGAGCATTGGTGCCCCCCTCATTTTTCAAAGGGACATAATGCACCCAAAAAAGGACCATGGCTTCATGGGGAAGGACCTGGGAAGAGATAGGAGAGGCCAGGAGATGCTGGGGATGAAATAAGAGGAAGCTACAAGCAAGAATTATAATAAACAGAAATTTGACAGGCCAAAAAAGTGCCCCCTGCCCTGCGGTGCCCTGGGCGATGGCACCGGCCGCACTACCCTAGCTACGGCCCTGCCCACTACCTAAACCTAACCTCCCCTCTTAGGGCCTAACCTTAACCATCCCCCTAGTGCCTAACCATAACCCCTAAAGCCAGTACTTACCTTCGGGATCCTGGCGATCGGGATGCTGGCATCGGTATTCTTACTAGTGTCGGGATTCCGGCAATGGCATTCTGAACGCCGCAATCCCAGCGGTCGGGATATTGACTGCATCCTGTCTTGTACAACACTCTGTAATATCTGGTATTATAGAAAATAAATAGTATTCATGTTTTCAATTGAATAAATGGTACATCTATCAAATGGTGCAGCCTCTAAAACAATAGTACATTCAGTAACTGAATTGAGGGAGGTGTCAGCTAGCCACTATAAATATTAGCAGGTTACAAGCTAGAAAAGCTAAAGGGAGAGATTTAATGAAGCTTGGAGAGAGATAAAATTGGAGATAAATAGAACCAACCAATCAGCTCCTAACTGTCATTTTTCAAACACAGCCTGTAAAGTGACAGTTAGGAGCTGATTGGTTTATACTATTTATCTCCAATTTTATTTCTCTCAAAGCTTTATTAAATCTCCCCCTAAATATTCATATTGTTATATGCTAATAAATTGAAGTGAATGAGACTGCCTTTTGTCTGTTATAGAAGAGCTTTATATACAAAAGCCGCTGTTTCATAAATAAAGCCCTAAGCTGCACAGAAAACCACTAGCATCTAATGGAGGGTACACACGGTCAGACCATCAGACTACGAGATAATGATAACGATCGTTATATGATCGTCCTGCATGTGCTGGATCGAACATCCAGCACATGCAGCAACCCCCCAACTACTATAACGTTGATTGTGGGTCCCTATAATAAATAGGCTAACATGGTCGATACAGATCATGTCGGCCTGCATGCACAGGCGATGGTCGATATCTATATCGACCATTCGTGCCCACGCATCGACCATCGTTTGGTCGTTGAACGGGGTAAAATTCCGAGCGATAAATGATATTGTTATCATTTATATTGACCAGAATATCTGACGTGTGTATGCACCATAAGACTGAATACAAAATGGAGTTTGTTTAAAGGCTAGTGTGTCCCTGCCTGATATGCAATGGTTAACAAGTGTTTATATTTGCAGTCAGGGTCAGTTACTGGAGGACACTCCATTGACCACCAAATAATTTACTCACTGTGAGCTCAAAGGAGCAGGCAAATTGGGTAAAAATCAATGTCTGGTGCACTGCCACAAAGTAGCTGGTAAAGGGGTTGCCAGTCCCCACAAATGTCACAAATGTCAAAATACAAGAAATAATAATAAAAAAAAGTGCTAATATAAACAATTATTATGTGATGGATGGTGTTGTTAAGAAAAATGCACATTTATGAAAAATAACAATACAAATGAATAAAATCACAAGTTGTAAATAACAACCACTAGCTGGGCTACAAGTGTATTAGTAAATAAGAGTTATATGATAAGATTGGCTCCTGTATTAATCAATGTTTAAATTAGGACTTTCTCATTTGTGTACATAAAGGAACCAATTTTAGCAGCAAGGTAATACCATTATGTGAATCTGTATGTACAGTCACTTTAGCAATCTAATTTGCAGATAAATGGGTTGAAGCAATATCCACCTGGCATCTAGAATGCTGCAAGTTGTTCCAAGGAGAATGACAAAGTCCAAGCAACTGTCCAATGTAGTAACAGGAGTCCAGATACACAGGCTCAATGTGTTTCACTGTGCTATAGTCACCCAGATTCCTCAGGAACACAACTGTATGTGGCCAGAGAACCCTTTATATACTGTATCTGTGTGCTAATGTGTGGCACTTGTAATTAATTGTGCTAAATCTAACCACACGTCCATCAAAATTAGACATGTGCGTCGGACCATTTTTGCTGGTTTTGGTTTTGGATCTGTATCTCCTTCGGGTTTGGATCTGGATTTGGTTATGCAAAACCGCCCTTGCATGTTTTGGTTTTGGATCTGGATTTTTTTTTTTAATTATAAAAACACATAATTTTTTTATTTGTTCCGACAGTATTATTAACCTTAATAAAAAACATTTTCAGACATTTCCACTCAATGTTAACCACCTCTGTTCCCGGTGGAACGAGATAAGGTTCTTGGATACAGAAGGTTAATTAAGCCACACAAACCAGTATCTTGAAAAAAGATATAATTTATTACAACAAATGACAAGATATAAAAGAATAACAGTTACTTAGCTTCGGAATATAAGATGGTTACATGATCCAGGAGCCTCCTCTCAGAATAGAGCTGGAACAAACAATTTCCTGGCCACCAGCTGCAGTTTAGTCCAGGCATAGTGCAGGGCGCTGGCAGCTTCTTTGTTCCCTGTTTATATAGTATCCTACTTGTCATACCCATCTAACTCTACTAATATGGGCCTAAACCTACTTCAAACTACTTTATTGGTTAACTACTGATAAGGACTTTCTAAAACGTAACGCAAGTAGACAACGCCTAAAAGATTTATGGCCTGTCTGCTTTCCACATTCCTGTACCACTTCATGTCTGATACACCACCTCATGTCTGATACACACATAAGAACCATGAATAGAAATGGCTGTCAGTAGCCATTTTGCAATCCCAATACAGTCCACCCTTGGGCGTGGAAGACATGCATAACATGTTCTCATAGGAATCTTTCCTTCTAATCGGCATCAATTTAACAGAATCCAGCGTGTTACAACATTTCCCTGCACAAAGAAATAATACCTTGATCCCAAGATACATACATATTATAATCATGATTCCATAGATGAGCATGTGTAGTAAACCAGTGAACCAACTCCCTATTTCTGAACAGGGTTGAACCACCGTAACCAGCTTTCCTCATAATACTGTTTTAAAGGCCGCACTGCTCTCTTGGTTAACAAATGATGCAGAATCTGCTTGGTATTAACTTGATTCCCATCTGTAAAGAATGTGGTGGGTATCAAACGTCCCAATGTACAATTACCAATCCCCATAGGGCAACCATTTGTAGGCCTTTCTCCCTCAAAGGTAATACACATCATCTGGAAAAATATATGGAATATTAGCCACCACAGTGTATACATTGGCCAAAAGATCTCTGCTCTTATCAGGATCAAGTGTTAATTGCATCATGTCTGGGGTATTACTGCAATTACGTGTAATGTTTAACAGAGCCTGCCATTCCCTGGCAATATTAACCAATTGAGCTCCTATATTCCGTATATGTAATATCTTCCTACCCACCATGCACTCAAACATAAACAATCCCCTTTTATATGTGAATACTCTAATAAAACAGTGAATAATAAATATGATTATATCAAATATATCAGTTACTTATAACATAATATCAGTAAAGTTCAGTTCAGTTCAATGAAATCTTGAAAAAGTCTTGAGAAAATTGGTGAGTGTGGATCCAACCAATATAAGGCACAAGTTCAGTTTTGCACAATGCTCATAGATGTATGTAATGGTTGTGTTGTCAGATATTGTAACTCTGTTGTCCTCCTGGACTCTCTCTTGTATAAGAAATCAGGACCTCATTCAGAGTCGGTCGAAGCGGCCGCACGGTCGTACGGGAAAAGGGGCCAGATATGCAAATGATTCCCTCGCAAGTTGCGTCCCTAAGTTCGGATCGGTAGCTGGCCGACCAAGGGGAGGAAGCGGCCGGAATTAAAAAAAATATGCCCCCTTCTCGTACGCATTGCACGTCATCTCCGTGCATATAAGGATTAATCGAGACCATTGGGAACCATCGGAACTGGTCGTAGAGCTTAAGGTTGACCATACCCTCTCTTAAGCTCTACGATCATGTCAGTGTAAAAACCTCCCATGTCACATGTGCCATGACGCTACTTTGTTAATTATGCACTCCCATAAACCGTATGCAGTCCCATAAAATGCCGTTCGCATAATTAGGCACGCCTGCGTTCGAATCTCCACTCCCCCGTTTTCAAGCACCTTCCCCTATTACCACCCACAAACACCTCAATCTGTCACTCAAACTACCGATCTGGCTGTGTTTAAGGAGAGAGAAATTTCTGATCATAGCAGCTAGTTTGCGCACGCGCATTGCGAACTTTATGCATGCGCAGTATAGCGAACATCGGTGGCGTACGACCGTGCAGCCGCTTCGACCGACTCTGAATGAGGTCCTCACTCTCTAGCCATCGTCATCTCAGGTACATCTCCGGCGACGTTCTCTCATCTGTTCCAACCATCAACCTGTTGGCTTAAACAAAGAAACAGTGTGAGATAAACCATAACAACAAAATAAAATAAGCATTTACTAATCCTGCTACAATTATCTATTACACCTGTCTCTATTTCTCTTCCTACTAAACATTTCTTCACAACAACCTTATCATAAGTGTTTGTGTCTGTGCACCAGATAGCTTACTTAAAATGTTCCACCTTTTACCACCCTCCAGTTAACAAAATGTATATACTGTATACAGCCTGCTCTAAAAACCCAACATTGTATATATGAACATTCCTGTTTCCAAAACAACACATTCATTCATTCAATCATACTGATGTCACTTTGTCACAATATATTCCCACAATCAGTTTGTCTGTACTGCATGTAAGCCCCTTGTGGTTGGTCAGTGTGTACCCACCAACCCCTCCTTCACAATGAGCAAGTAAACCATGAACATTATTTGCAATGGATGGTTCATCAGAAAACACATCTTGTTCACTTTTTGCATATCTAAATTCAACAATGACACGTTGATCATGCCATGTAAATTTAATGTTGTCACAGGGGGAGTCTTCGGTCTCAAGGGCATAGACATTTACTGAAATCCCTCCTAACTCCAATCTCCTGACTTTGGGCAAATCCCATGTCTCATTGGGCAAGGCAAAAGGCATCATCACCACCCCTTCACTGGGCAACACCCTTTTCAATGGCCAAGAACATACATCCTGTTCTGCATTCATATCACAATGGATGGCAAGCTGGACAGTTCTCGGCAAGTCAGACATACAATCATTCAGCTCAGAAGTATCACAACCTATTGGAATTTTATCAGAAACCTCATTTGCATTCAATTTTGACTCTGATTTCTGGACATATTCCCTGAATTCATGGGTTTCAACATTTTGTTCACATGTCAAATCATCAGAAATTTGCTTCACACAATCACTCCACTGATCAATCATATTTTCTGTTTCAAGTTCTTTCTGACACACTTCTCTGTATATCTCTAACTCACTAATTTCTGCTGTGTGTAAATCACCTAAAATGTCAACTTCTTGTGAACATTCACTCCCCCTCCCTTGGGAATTTCTGGGACAATGTGAATTCAGGCTTACTCTCTCTGTCTGCGAGACAGGCTTTATCACTGCATTCATCTCAACAGATATTACACTTCTTTCACCATATATTGGTCTATGCAAAATTTCACTATTTTTACTCTTATCAATACCAGGCAGTGAAAAACCAACATTATGTTATTTCTGGAAATCAGCCAGTTGAAATCCCAATTCATTTTTCAACATATTTGCATATTTCTTGAAAATCTTAAAATGCATTATTCTTGTTTGTTTCAACAACACAAACACAAAGACAGTAAACAGACAACATACAAATATACTGTGACGTACAGTATACACTCTGTGACTGATCAGGTCACACATCCCTCATTCACTCATGAGACAGAGGATTTTTTACATGGGTTTGCACAACCCTGCATTTGCACAATACTACATTTGCACAGCAATGCTAAAACAATCGATTACACATTCCAAGCAGATTTATGACTAATAACTCTCTGTATCCCACTTCTGACACCACTTTAATGTTCCCGTTGGAACGAGATAAGGTTCTTGGATACAGAAGGTTAATTAAGCCACACAAACCAATATCTTGAAAAAAGATATAATTTAATACAACAAATGACAAGATATAAAAAAATAACAGTTACTTAGCTTCAGAATATAAGATGGTTACATGATCCAAGAGCCTCCTCTCAGAATAGAGCTGGAACGAACAATTTCCTGGCCACCAGCTGCAGTCTAGTCCAGGCATAGTGCAGGTCACTGGCAGCTTCTTTGTTCCTTGTTTATATAGTATCCTACTTGTCATACCCATCTAACTTTACTAATATGGGCATGAACCTACTTCAAACTACTTTATTGGTTAACTACTGATAAGGACTTTCTAAAACTCAACGCAAGCGTACATCGCAGTAGACAACGTCTAAAAGATTTATGGCCTGTCTGCTTTCCACATTCCTGTACCACTTCATGTCTGATACACCACCTCATGTCTGATACACACATAAAAACCATGAATAGAAATGGCTGTCAGTAGCCATTTTGCTATCCCAATACAACCTCACAGCTCAAAATATTGTTTTCACTACTTTTCACCAATATAGGCCAAAGGCTGCAGCGAGCTGGCTGGCTAAAGTAAGTGGCAGAGCAGTGGCACAACCACACGGCAGTTTAAACAAATATAGTCTATGAAGCATTATCACACAGTAGAGGCAAACAGGATGGCAGTTTAATAAACTATAAAAATGTCAGTCAGCAATGACCCAAACAGCGCATAAAGTAAAGAAATGAGGTGCAAGATGGAGTTGTCCTTGAGCCCTCCCACCGAATCTTATGTTGGGTATTAAAAAGGACGTTCACAGTTTAAGAAACCAAGCACTTTAGCGACAACGACTGAAACTTTTGTAGCTGAAGTGATTGGTTTGTTTGGGTCCCCACAAAACAATTTTTTGGAAGGACTGCCTCCAATGATTAAAGAGGAGGTAGATGATGAGGGTGTTGGCGGTGGATATTGCATGTGCTGGTCCAAACTGTTAGTAGCTGATATAGGACAGATTGTTAATAATTTACAAATTGTTATAATTCTGTTAAATAAATTGCATGAAATCGCTGCAAATGACATATCAGGGAAGAGGTGCCTAGATGGTTAACGTCCCTACCTCTTTTGTTTCACAAATGGTATAGATGCCTTCATAACTGTTGTCAGAATTTGGGTTCAAATAATTCCACACCCTTGATGTGGCATTTCTGGTTTTATGCACAGGCATGATAATGGCTTTCTTTTTATCATGAGCAAATACTGCTGCCACTGGTGGCTCATTTACACAAATAACATCCTCATCATCAACATCCTCATTAGCATCAGATAGGACACAAATATCTCCTTCATCCTCCTTTTGCCTTTCCTCCACATTATCATCTTCATTTTCTATTATTTCACCACCTAATACTAACACAGATGTCATGGCGGAAGTGCTCAGCTGTGCAACTGGGTGACACCTGTCATACTTGCTTCCTCTATCAAAGGATTGTTTAACAGTCAATTGTTTTTTTAAACTACTACTAGTAGTAGTCTTCTTGGTCCCTTTCTGGGAAGAAGATCCACCTCCAGCAGCAGCAGTAGGCCTAATGCTCAATAATTCTTCTGAGGAAACCTGTCTAAGGGAGGAGTCACCTATCCTGGATGCAGAACTACCTCCGATCATTAGTGAGGATAATGATGATGAAGGTGTTGGAGGTGGAAATTGCAGGTACTGGGATCTATCTGAGAGAAGGGAACTAACTGATGCTGGACTGTATGTTTTTTTTAACACCAGTTTATGATTTTCCCGAAAATGTTCCATGAACTCGCTAAAAATCACATAACAGGGTGGAGGTTCCTAGTTGGTTAAGGTCCTTACCTCTATTTACTGTGGCTTTGCAAATGCTACAGATGGCTTGACAATTGTTGTCCGGATTTGGGTAGAAATAATTCCACACTAAAGAGGTAAATGTTTTGTCTTATGCCCAGGCATGCCAATGGGCTATTTCTTATCATGGACAAGAACTGTTTCCACTGGTGCCTGATTTACACACACAACATCCTCATAAATAACATCCTCATAATCAACAACCTTATCATCAACATCCTTATTAGTGTCAGCTACACAAATATCCTCTTCATCCTAGTGCACTTCCACAGCTGCATCCTTGATTTCTATGTCAGCAGGTTAACTTGTGCTGCTCATCCCCACATTTACATAGGGTGCACAAATGGTGGAAGGAAGCTCCTCTTTCAGTACAGTATTGGAAAGGTCAGGCTCACACATGGCACCCGCCGACACTTGTGACATTTCTGAGCATACAGTTGGTTCCTGTGCCTTAATGATTTTCATTTTTTTAACACTTCTACAGGTAGAAGAGCTTACATCATCATAAGAAGCAGAACCACCAGTCATATATAAATGCCAAGGCCTTAGTCTTTCCTTGCCATGTATGGTGAAAGGCATATTGCCAATTTTATGTCTTTCTGCAGCTAACTTTCCACTTGATGTTTTTTTTAGCACTGTAAAAGATTGGCTCTTTTTAGTTTAGATGCCCTGACTTAAGCCCTCCTTGCCCTTTGGGCATTGGTTGTAGAAGATGACGTTGATGGACTAGTATTGTCACTGGTGGCAGCAGCTCCAGCACTAGTATGTGGTTTGTGCTCTCCTCTCAACAGATCATTCTTCATATCAACAAACATAAACGAAGTAAGGTACAGCACACATGTCAATTTGTACCAACATTTTTTATTTTTAACTTTGTTCACAAATGACACTGCGCAGTCGCGCCGCTTACGTGAATGCACTGGGGTAGAAACTACAGTGTCACAATATTTGTATGAATATTACACTGTGTTATGAATGGCCGACAGTGTCACAATACTTGTATGAATATTACACTGCAGTATGAATGACCAACAGCGTCACAATACTTTTATGAATATTACTCTGTGGTATGAATGACCGACAGCATCACAATACTTGTATGAATGACTGACAGCATCACAATACTATGAATATTACACTGAATGACCGACAGTGTTACAATACTTTTATGAATATTACACTGCAATATGAATGACCGACAGCATCACAATACTTGTATGAATGACCGACAGCATCACAATACTATGAATATTACACTGAATGAACGGCAGTGTCACAATACTTGTATGAATTTTACACGGCGGTATGAATGGCCGACAGCGTCACAATACTTGTATGAATATTACACTGTGGTATGAGTGACTTACAGCATCACAATACTTGTATGAATATTACACTGCGGTATGAATGACCGACAGTGTCACAATACATTTATGAATATTACACTGCGGTATGAATGACCGACAGTGTCACAATACATTCATGAATATTACACTGCAGTATGAATGACCGACAGCAGCACTCACAATACTTTTATGAATATTACACTGCGGTATGAATGACCAACAGCGTCAGAATACATTTATGAATATTACACTGCGGTATGAATGACCAACAGCGTCAGAATACATTTATGAATATTACACTGTGGTATGGCCAGCAGCATCACAGTGCTTATATATTTGGACACCGGGGAGGAGGGGGGGTACGGCATACAGCGTCACATTCCTTATATAGATACACTGGGTTACAGCACAAAACAAATATTTAACTTTTTTTTTACTTATTTTTTATTTATTTTTTTCATTTAGTTTCTTTTTTTTTTTTTTTACAGCCCAAGGATGAACAGCACACCCCTGCATTGGACACACAGCCTCCCCAGGGCAGAGCACAGCACACCCATATTTTGGACAACAGCCCCCTGAACAGAGCACAGTGACAGCACACCCCTGGATTGGACACACAACCCCCCTGGACAGAGCACAGCACACCACTGTTTTGGACAACAGCCAGAGCACAGTGACAGCACATCCCTGGATTGGACAACAGCACCTGGCCTGGACACACAGCCTCCCCCTTGGAGTGGATGGAGCACAGCACACAGAGCACAGTCTGGATTGAAAACCAGCCCCCTTGTCACACAGCCCCCCACCCCTGGAGTGGATGTGGAGTACAGCACAGCCTCACAGCCCGGGACTCAGTATACAATCCAAAACCCGCGAGAATCCGACAGTGGGAGGATGACATTTTGCACATTTTGGATTCCAAGTTTTGAGGTGGAAAAACCCAAGACTGACTCGCATCCTGCTCGGATCCCTTATGTTCGGGTGGGTCCGGTCTGACCCGCTCATCGCTAATCAAAATATACTCTAAATTGCTATTGCGACAATCTTACCTAGTCCCAATGTATATTACATTCATTATTATATAATAACACTTAATAACACTAAAAATAACCTTAAAATAATTAATAAATAAATGTCCAGTGCTCGTTATACCGATCACGTGATCCGCACCAGACACGTAATCCAGAGCAGGCCATTCAGCATGATCCTGGAAGCATAGCCTATTCATCTATTATAGATTTTCTGGTCATGTGACGGATTGCAGTAACATGTGGCAGTACTAGCCCATCAACAGATAGCTGTGCATCACTCGCCTATTGGTTTAAGCTGCTCACGTGATCTCCCTACTCCACATGACCGAAACTTTGTGTTTCAAGGGGGAAATTTAATTGGTTCGATAAAAGTCACATGATGTAAACAAGCCCAAATGACCGGATCAAATATAAACAAAGAGGTTGATTTATGAGAAGTGCTATAACACCTTACATTTAAACAAGATAAAATAAAATGTGCTGACATATTTAAAAATATATACAGTATATAAATAACATGCATATGGAAATATACAGAAAGCGGTTATATAGAAAGAAATATCTATGTTTAATACATGAAAAAGTAAAAAAAAAAAGAGGAAAAAAGAAATAGGAGTTATCGGATCAAAAATTTGAGTTCAATTGATTTGTTTAAACTATCAGGATGGAGGGAGTTTAATTTTAACATCAAAAACTTCCCTACAGCAAAGCTTGTTAAATCAATTTCCTCCTCTCAATGTTGGTGGAATCATTTTTAAACAAATAATAGACAGACTACCAGGATCACTATTATGTTTATCATTAAAATGTTGTGAAACACTATGGGGCATATTCAATTGGGTGCGAGGATAGCAAAAATACTGCACCTGCAAAGTTTTCCTTGCAGGTGCAGGATTTTTGCTATTCAATTAGATGCAGGTTTTTTAGATAATGAGCACCGGGAGGTTTTTTTCCTCAAATCTCCAGAGCAAGTCTGATTTTTTCTAAAATGGTTGATTGGTCATGATGTGATTGCCTGGCAATCACATCATGACCCTTGGTATGTGTATGTAACGTTTTACTGTCTAAAGTGAGAAAGACATATGAGTCTTTCCACTCAATGGATTGGATCTGATTTAGAAATGAGTATTATTCCTTAGATGTGACCTCAGAGTACTTACATGGGCTGTAAAAAAGAATCAAGATAAAATGAGAGATTATAAGTTAGAGAATTGATATTCGAGATAATAGGATGACTCGAGGGTGAAGTGAGGCATTTGTGAATTTTAGGGAAATAATAAAACATTGGAACAGTAGGACAACTAGGAAGCAGAAATAGATATGACCCCGAAGTCAACCGCAGAATCTAAATAAGTCTTTAAGTTCCAAAAGGTAGGGACTGGTTGGATCCATGAATAAAATTGAATAGAAAGTGGGATCATTGCTTTGTCTATGAGCTTCAGTTATATAATCAGTTTGATTCATCACCACCAATTTTCCACTCTTACCGGCCTCTTTTATAATAAGTAATGAGTCTTGTGTCAAAGACTTCCAGGCTTGTTTCTCCTGTTGAGATAAATGGGATGCATATGTAGTACTCCCTTGGTTCAGCATACGCGGGGGCGATTCAATTGAGTGCGATGTGAATAGCGCCGGTAAGAAGTTCCAAGAGCTATTCAATTCACCACGCTATTAAGTCCGACTAAAACAACTTAAGTTGGAAAATGCCAGTTACCGTACCTTAAACTGGGAGTTTAGTCGCTCTACCTGGCATTCTCCGACTAAAGTGCCGGCCGCGAGGCTGTTAGCACCACACTAAGCCAGAAAACAGCATCATGGTCAGCACTTAAGTCGGATTTATGCTCGCACCTCAGGAGGGTGTGAGAAAAAATCCTGTAGTCTGACTAAACAGCGCGGTCAGTTTTAATAGCTTCGGGAACTCCTTCCCACGGCTATTCAACATCGCGCTGAATTGAATCGTCCCCATAATGTATTAAAATCCTCCAGAATAATTTTATAAAATTATTCAATTTTACTTCTTTTGGCACTGACAGGGAAAAACTCAGATTTAACTTTAAATTGATTATGACATTTATTGTAGTGAAGGATTTTTAGGATTTGTTTCCACTAGCAACATTACTCTCTTCCCATAAATCCTCAAGGGTAGATAAAAGAATATTGTCTGCACTATCCAAAAAAATAGGGAAAGATTGGCTGTTCTGTTGAGTCAATAGTTTATTAGTAAATAATCTAGAACAGAGAGTACGTACAAAATGATTCAGGTCGATTCATACATAAAAAATGTTAGGTTCACTAGTTGGGGAGAATTTAGGAAAGTTGTGATTCATCTAGTTGTTTAGAAGAAATTTTGATTTTTTTTAATTTCTGTATTATTATTATTAATATTTAAGGTGCCTGTTACAATCTACTTGGATTTTTTTATTTGTTTACCACCTCTCCTCTCACTGGGCTTGCATCTCTTTGTCTCTTTGGGGTATGCCTGGGATGTCTGGGATTGTAACTCAGTAGGTCACCGTTGTTTATTTTTGGTTGTGCCCATAAAAAATTCCTCAGTAAAAGATTCCCTCTCCCTGATTGTTTGTCTATTCAGATCTATGGTGTGGTAATCTTTCTCGTTGATATGACTTATTACTGAATGTCTTCGTGCAGATAGGTGTTCGGATCTTTCACTTTTGGTTGTCAAAGGTGCAAACCTATTTGGATGGCTATATCTCCCAGTCCCTTAAACTTCCCTTGATACCACTCTTTTTGATACACCACGTCATCCATAAAAACTGATGACTTAAACAACCATAGGCCTCCGGGGATCATTTTCTTATCAATGTATTTCTGTAGGTTAGTACTCTCCAACCAGATTCCGGACTCCATTTTAAGTAGGTCCTTCAGGTTATAGAAATCTTTAATCATATCTGTTTTTGCAGAATTAGGTGCACCAACTTATAGGTTCCTCCCAGTGGGACAGGTAAGATTGGAGAAAAAAAACACTGCAATGCATGCAATCTATACAGCAAGTACATATGAGGGTGGCTATGGGGTCACTGTTTTAAATGGCATATCAATTTACATGCATATATTAGCTTTAAATAACACTGGAAAAATAACATATTTTGATACCAGTGGCTAAGGGGCCTAGTGTTTACTATAGCGTATGATCATAACATTTGCTTGCTGTGGGACTCTTTATTATTTAATATACTATTATTTTAATCCTTAATTAGTTAATACTGAATCAGGACTTTGCACATGCACTATTCTATGCTGTCTATGCACTTGCATTAGTTACTATTCAACACTAAACATCACACAAATTTAAAGCAATGGAAGCTACTGGTTTATTTTAAATGAACATTATTGCCGCTAAAATGAACACAACTGCCCCTTAAATCAATACTATTGCCCCTTAAATGAATACTTTTGCCCCTCAAATGAACACTATTGCATGTTTCTGAAACTAGGTTCAATTTCCCTCTTATTGATCTTCATTTACAATGAAATAATGGTTGTTTTTACTGTGCTTATACATTAGAAAGGCTTCAGCCGCCTCAGCTGTACTTAATAAAGTAACAATGTTTAGTAAGGATGTTCTGTTTGCATTGTATCCTTTTCCTTTGCTTTTGTTACTGTTCCAAAGAGCTCCAATGACTCTTTGCTTTCTGTCACCTCGCTTCCTCTCCTGTCACTTCACACAATGCCGTGGATGCAGGCAGATCTGATGGATCTCTTTCTCACAATCACAAAAGCACAAAATGTGTTCAGCACGATGCCAAAGTGTACTATTAAAATAAATATATCACCGTCATACTGCATATGCCTGTGGTCTACAGTGTACACTGATCCTTTATGTCTTTGTTTGACTTTCTGGGCCTCTTTTAAAGTTGAATATACATCAGTTTTTGAAGTATAAATAGAAACATTTCTGTACTGATAGATATAGATTTGTTTGTATGTCAGAATTGTGGGCCCATAGAGGAAGAGAAAAGAACAGATAAGCATTATGCTGGGTACACACTGGCAGATATATTGGCCATCAATTGATCAAACAATATATTGTGTGTGCGTCGGCCAGTGTGTACCAGTGATATGTCTGTGAATGACGTCATTCACAGACAATCACTGCACAGCCATAGGCAGATATATCTGCAGATATATCTGCTCCTCATGCCGATAGCTTGTACACATGCTGCAGAGGCCCAGGGGAGGGGGAGCCGACGCAACCCCCAGCCAGCAGGACCCGTGGCCAGATGACAGATTATTGTTGTTCAGTGTGTATGAACAACATTATCTGCAGGGGATACTGTTAATATATCTATGGCCGGGAATCCTGGCTGCCGAAATCCCGATCAGTGTTAGAAGACCGGAGCCGGAATCCCGACATGGATGGAGATGCCGAATCTTGACAGCCGGCATCTCAATCATAAGTACAGCAGGCACACTTAGTTGTAAGCTGCGGAGGGGGGGTTAGGTTTAGGTACCCCAGGGGAGTTAGGGTTAGGCTGCAGGAGGGGAGGGGAGGGTTAGGTTCCGGACTGGGGGGGGGGCTAGGGTTAGGGACCACCAGGGGGAAGTTAGGGTCAGGTACTAAGGGATAGAAGGTTAGGTTTAGGCACTAACCAAGAGGGTTAGGGTGCAGGGTAGGTAGAGTTAGTGTTAGGGTACAGTAAAGGAGGGTTAGGGGGTGAATAGGGCAGGGAAACAGTACTTACTGTTCCCCTGTCGGGATTGTAGGCATCGGAATGCCATTATCAGTCTGTTAACAGCCAACATCCCATGTGTTGGGATAGCATACCGATCCTATTTGCAGATATATGTTTTAGTTGTGTAACCAGCTTATGTTAAATAGACTAAGGGCAGTGGTGTATCTATAATGGGTGCAGGATGTGTAGTACACAAGAACCCATGGGTCCAGGGAGGCCCACACCCTGCAACCATGAAAGATTCACCAGTATCCAAAGAGCTGACACAGCAGAGAGTAAATACTTATACCTTGTCAGATCTGAAATAAAGCATCAGATGACAAATATGTTTATTCCATCTGACATGTTATGTTTTGCTATAAAGAATGCTGTTGTATAAATGGAAACTGTTGTTGAACTGTGTGGAGTTTATATATTCTCCCTATGTTTGCATGGGTTACCTCTGGGTATACTGGCTTCTTCCCACACTCCATAAAAATACTGGTAGGCTAATTGGCTACTGACAAACAAAAACTGCCCCTAGTGTTTGTGTGGTAGGGTATACTGGCTTCTTCCCACACTCCATAAAAATACTGGTAGGCTAATTGGCTACTGAGAAACAAAAATTACCCCTAGTGTTTGTGTGGTCGGGAATATAGATTGTAAGCTCGTCTGGGGCAGGTACTTATGTGAATGGCCAAAATATATCCTGTAAAATGCTGTGGAATATGTGTGCACTATGGAAATAAAACTGCTTTTATACCTAAATTCTGAGTCTGACCCGGAGGTTGGAACAGGGTTCCAAACCGGATCTGACCTGGAATTTAGCCGGCGCCGACCCAGGGTATTCCCGAGTCTGCGCCGTTCACACTGGAGCTGGGTCTGCAGTGACACGGCTTTTCTGGTGATAGAAGTGGATGCTTGGAGTTGACGTAATCTCCAAGCGCCACTGAAGCCAGCCAATCGGCAGGCATGCGGCACAATCCAGGTCATCGTGACCTGGATCTCGCCGTTTACACTGCAGGGTTTCACGGGTTATTCCCATGTAAAACCCTGCAAGTTATCTGGGTTGGATTCCCGGGTCACACTACCCGGGAATCCAACCCTGTCCCCTTTACACCAAGGAGCTACCTGGGTTAGCCCTGCAATAACCCGGGTTTTAGCTCTGGTGTAAAAGGGGTATTACTAGCAATAAATAATAATGGAGGACACATTGAACAATTGTAGTGCTCTTAAGTGATTTGTATTGTCACATCGCCACCTGGTGTAAAAATTTGTTATAAAAGGTTTGTTTTTTTCAAGAGATGGCTAGTGCAGAGGTTTTCAAAAGTGGTCCTCAAGACACCCCAAAAAGTTCAGGTTTTAGAGATATCCATGGTTGAGCACAGGTGGTTAAATCAAATTGACTGGGGTACTACTTAAGGTCACCTGTGATCAAGCATGGATATTCTTAAAACCTGGACCGTTAGGGTGCCTTGAGGACCAAGTTTGGGAACCTCTAGGCTAGTGCATTGTCTGGTGTACTTGCTGTCAAAACTTCTCTTCTCCTTAAAACTCACTCCAAAGTGCTCTAAGTAGGATATTTTATTTTAATATCCCTGTACATAGATTTCAATGGCAGATCCAACAAATAAAACTAACAGCAGTACTGTGATCATTCTACCTTTCTTATTCATGTCTCAATTCAGACATATGTGGCCGTATTCAATTAGGTGCGAAAAGACGCATTTGGCAAAAAGCGTTCACTGGTGCAAACCTTTCATGCATAAGTGCGTATTGCACTATCCAATTGCCACTTGTGCGAAAACTCCATAGGCAGAAACTGGCAAAACGTTTTCCCCATCTCAGAGCAGGCAATAGAATGTGCAAAATCCCTATTTTTGGCTAAAAATGTGGGGACTTGGTTCAGAACCCTTTGGACACCCCCATAACGACTAATTAGGTAAAACTAATTTTTAAATTAGCTTAATTCCCCCTTATAAAGACATGTAATTTTTGTGATGAAAATGTAAAAAGTGTTGGAAAATGGGTTTAAAGTACTGAGTCAGGTATTTTGTATTGTATGGGACAGGTGTTTTTAGGATTGCAGGTGGCTGCAGCAAGTATATTATTAACATTTTTTAAAACTGCACTTTATAGACACAAAAATATATCATTTTAATGTACCCCCAATTTATCCACAGCAATTTTTTTTTCAATACTAATGCAAATATGTATATAACCATTTGACTCAATTTAAGAACCCAAAAATTATTTTATTAGGGCTATTAATACACTTCTATATTGATTTCCAGTGTCAGTTAGGCTTTTTATGGGGTACAGACTGATTTCCCAAAAATGTGCTGTACATTTCGCTAGTTTCGCAATGCGCAATTATCGCACATATGCGTTTTCGTGTGTTTTGTAATTTGATAAGGTGAAAAGCGGGACCGTATATTGCAAAAATATGCAAATAATCACATCAAAACTGGCGAATGGGGTGAAGACTTTGCCCTGCAAATGCTTTACACCAAACGCGACTTTTCACACCTAATTGAATCCGTCTCCTAATATGTCATAGTGTTTATTCCTCTTTTACAAAAATACTGCTAAAATATCTTATAATGTTGTGCACATATGTGGATGAATTCACAGGAGATGTGAGTGGCGGGGGGTGGTTAAAAGAGTAAAAGGAAAAATGAAGATCAGATAATTTTGCTTTAATTGGATTAAGAACTCATCTCCAGAATAGAGAAGGGATGAGATTTCAGCAACATAGAAACTGCTAGCTTAACAGAAAGGAATTAATCTATAGGCCCCTGTCAGTTTGTTGACTAATAACCTATTGATCTATCTGTGATATATGCACCCAGTCCATGCAACTGGAAACTGCTAACTTGCCTGACACCATCAAATTAAGTTAATGACGAACACCCATTTTCTGCTATCTAAGCTGTGTCCTTCCTCTGTGTCAATTATAAGGTTAAAAATGCATTCCTTTGGAGAATTATATTTTACAAAGAAACTTTTACCTTTAAAAAACAGATACCTCCCCCAACAAAAAAACAACATTGATCTTCATGGCAGAAAATGTAAAAAGCTGTGACAATTCTGCTGTCCTTCAGCAAGCCATGACAGTTGTCTGGTACAATATTGTATATAGGTAATAATTAATTAGGGATAGACATTAGAAGCCGATGGCAAGCAACCATCAATGTTTCCGATTCGATAAAAGTACTTTTTCCATCGAATAGTGGAAATTCAATGATTGGCAGCCATTGGATGCAGCTGTTTGATGCCCAACCGATGGCTGGCTGTAGGGGGACAATAGATGCCGTGCACATGCGCATGACATCTATTCTCACAATTATGGGGAGCCTGGGGGCAACCAAGCTTCTTAGAGAGAGCTGGGCACACCCCCACAGTGATGTGAACGGGGGTCCTGCGAGGAACCACCCCCATTCATAGAGGCTCCCCTTTTTGTGCCTTAAGTGAGTATGCACAAAGCTATGACTGCCAGACAAATAATTACAGCTTGCGCCGCCCAGTGCAGGCCACGCCCCCTCCATGTGATGTCATGCAGAGGGGACAGGGCTACAAACAAACACTGAGCATTACAGCAATGCCCGGAACATCCTTAAGATACTCTGGATGGCTGTTAGGGCAGCAATGTGCACGTTTAAAGCATTTTAGGGACGCTTCAGGCGGCACTGCTGCATAGATTCTGGCTGTAGGGTGCCATTCCAGACACCCTGCTAGCCAGATATAGGAGCCGTGGATGAATGGCAGTGCCGCCCACAGGGCCCTGCGCTCTATGTGGCCGTACCGCTCACACGCTCGTAGTTACGGCCAGGGCAATCTCTTCCATTGGGTTGTTGGGCAGTTGCCCAAGGGCCCGAAGCTTGTAGGGGCCCACCGAACTGCCCCCCTGCAGCCCGGCCAGTTGGTAAATATGTGATATTTTTATAAGCCATCCACCGGTGCACTTTATTCTGATCTAACCTCCCCCACCCCATCCCCCTCTGGTGATAAGTACTCACCTCAGTCCCAGTTTCACTTCATCCACCAGCTTCAGACAGAGTCTCTCTGCATGTGTGGGAGGTCTGATGGGAATGCAGGAGGGTTTAATTGTATTTCCCATTTACATGTTTTACCCATGAATGGATGGGTAGGGGCCCCAGTGCATTGATTTGCCCAGGGCCCACACTGCTGTTAAGACAACCCTGGTTATGGATAACTACTTCTGAACATGCACAAAGTTTAACCAATGCAATGGTTACACTATAAAATTATTGTGATGCAATGGCTAGTTTCCATCGCATCACTGGATTTGATGTCGGAAGCCCCAGCAACCATTCAATGCCAGGCCTCTGAAATCTATCCCTAGGATGAATTTGCTGCATAATTTCATGCTAATTGAATCTTGTGGCAGAGTTTCAGCTATGCCATATTTGTTTCACCATTGTATCAGACTGATGTTGTCACTGTCAAAAAAATAATTGTACACCAATTAACAATTAATTAGTATTGCACCTTTACTGTAATTAATAAATAATATTGTCTCTTAATAAAATGAAATAATAATCTAGTTATCTGTCCCCTTATTTAATACAACACATAATAGCTAACATGTGTTGATGTAAAGGAGGTTGTGTGAACTAATAATTGCATTATAAAGATGTGGTTTGTTATTGTGCTGTATTGAAGCACAATACACTGCAATACTGCGTATAGTGATGAAAGTACAGTAGTATATGGAAGTGTTACACATGGACTAATACAGGCCTTCGACTATGTGTTATTGAGATGTTAGCTGTCTTTCTATTTTTGACAAAGGGAATGGGGTGAATTGCTGATATTTTATTTTTTTATATCTGCGGATTGATATGCAGATTTAATTATTAAGAATTTTTGGAAAACTGTTGTGATTTGGATGGAAGCTTTTTCATATTTCTAATAGTGATGTGCAGTTTGAATTTTCTGAAGTAAGAACACACCTGAACTCAGGGGTTCCAGTTTGAATCAAGTTTCAGTTCAGAATCATTTTGGGGTCCTGAGTGGAAATGAGACCCGGTTTGGATCTGCTTTCAGTTCGGAACTCAGATTTAAAAACCAAACCTGGGTTTTGCATTGTATGTAAACAGGTCCAAATGACATGATTTTAGCTGTTTTTAACAACTTTTTATACATTTTTATGGATTCCAAAACCGAATCCGAACCAAACACTTGATGGTGGTTTTGCCAAAACTTGATGTTGAATTAGAACCAAAACTCAGTAGTCCGCGCATATCTCTTATTTCTAATATGGAATTTAAGGAAACAGTAAAGATGCTCAAACACAAATAACACAGGAAAGAAAAAGCATAAAGGGGTCTATTCATTATCACTTAATTTCTATGAACATTTTCACCTGCTTTTGTAGAAATTAAGTTTTGGGGCCATCAATCATATATATATATATATATATATATATATATATATCCCGCTTATTTTTCTCTCCTGATGTGGTCCGCTGTCCCCATACACCAGTATAGGGATCTAAATTCAACAAGCTCCGAAAAGACAATATTTTTGGACCTTGAATGTGGGAGCATTCGTCATCTTCAGATCCTGCAACCCGCTCCTTCCCTATGGGAAGGATTCCAAGGTTGCGAAGAGGGATCCTTTTAGATCTCTCCACCCCTGTCTGGCTCCTTCCACCGGACACCTGTGCTTTTGTGCGCCTGTGTAAACCCTAGCACTAGCACTGTCGAGCCAGACTTGGCAGTGCTAAGTTTGGCAGTGCTAAGTTTCACTGGTCCAAAAGGAGCAGTGAAAATGTTCGGGAAGACAGCTGATTTTTGGATCAGTGGTCTCTGCGCTGGAGCAATAATGACTTGCTCCAGCACTCTCTGTGAGTAGGAATGTTACCAACCCTGAAATACTTGTATTTACTTAGAATGGAACAAGCTCTTTTTTATTTTTTTTTTATATTTTAGATGTTGTACACAACTCTTCAGCTGATGGCCCTGAAGGGCTTTTGTTTAATATGTTTTTATTAGGATCTGATTTACCAGCATACTGTAGTTTTAAATGGATATACAGATGTTTAGAATAGAGATGTGGTCGGGCCCCGGTCTTTTGGTTTTGGTTCTATGTCATCGTCATGTTTTGGTTGATAAAAACAGCTAAAATCATATCATTTAGGCCTGTTTTTGTTCCAACAATTTTATTAGCCTCAATAACATTAATTTCCAGTTATTCCCAGTCAATTTTGCCCAGCTCACAATATTGTTCACCAATATTGGCCAAAGACTGGCTGGCTAAACTAAGCAACAGAGCAGCTGAACAAACACACAGCAGTTTAAAAGAATATAGCACAGCTATGAAACATTGAGACACAGTAGAAGAAGACAGGATTTCAGTTTAATTAATTTGATTAATCAAGAACTAGATCAGACAGTGGCCCAAGGGCAGTAAAGGGAAATGGAGGTGGAGTATGTAGTGGAAGGCAAGTAAAAATGAATAATCGATTGATTATTTTAAAAAATTGAGACGTGGCCTTGCAAGAGCTGTTTTTCAGCAACTAAGAATATAAAAAGGCCATAGAAAAATACAATGTTAATAGCCAAAGATTCCTTACAAATGTTGCAAGAGAAGCAGGCCATAATGCACTCCCACACCTCCCTCCTTCCTAATTGGGTAACACACCCCTGTAGTACATTTATGAGGTGCACCAAAGAGTCTGAGTATGATGGGAACTAGCTAAGAGGCCAGAGGGCAGTACAGTGAAATGGAAGCGGAGTATAAATGTATGTAGTGGAAAGAGGAAAACAATTGATTGATTGATCGATTGATTGATTGATTGATTAATAAAATAAAAAATTGCCACATTGCCTTGTATCTTCTTGTTCATATTACCAAATTATACTAAATATGCTCCATAATTCTGTTTTTTATTTTTTATTTTATGAGAAACTACATTATTGGTGGTTGAAAATATATGGCAAATTATTAATGTGTTAGAGCAATAACCAATCAAAAAAATTTCCTATACAAAAGACTATCACCAATGCTCCCAAACAGCATATAATGAAAAGAAACACAAAACAGTTTTATTTTATATTTTTTTAATACAGTGCCTGAACACACAACACAGTGCCTCACAGCGCTCCTAGTATTGGCACCCTAATGACATTATCTTTAATACAGTAACTGTATACACAACAGTTTTATTTTAATATCAATTTAACAAAATGCCTGGACACACAACACAGTTCCCCACAGCACTCCTAGTAATGGCACACTAATGACATTATTTTAACACAGTACCTGTATACACACCAGTTTTATATTAATATCAATTTAACACAGAGCCTAGACACACAACACAGTGCCTCACAGCACTCCTAGTAATGGTATATTAATGGTTTTATTTTTTTTAACACAGGGCCTAACACAACAGAATGCCACACATCTCTCCTAATAATGGCACTGTAATTACGTTATTTTTTAACACAGCGCCTGAACACATAACTCAGTGCCTCACAGTGCTCCTAGTAATGGCATCCTAATACCGGAACACACTACAGTTTTATTTTTATATTTTTAAACACAGTGCCTTAACAAACACAACACAGTGCCACACAGTGCTCCTAGTAATGGTGCCCTAATTACTTTTTTTTAAACACAGTGCCTGTACACACAACACAGTGCCTCACAGCAACACAGTGCCTGAAAACACAACACAGTGTTTTACAACGCCTTTTATTTTACACAGTGCACACAGCAGTGTTTGTATTTTAAAAAAAGAATAACACAGACCATAAAGAACGCACATTTTGGGTCTAAAGGCTTTTTTTAACACATGGCAGTGGCACCCTAAGGCATTTTTTTTTAAATAACGCAGTGTCCCTTTAACACAGTGCTCCTAATGGCTTTTTTTACACAGTGCCTGCCTGCACACACAAAACACAGTGTTTTTTAACACAGTACCTGAACACACAACACAGAGTTTTTTATCACATTACCTGAAGCATTTTAATGGCGTTATCTTTTTTAAAAAAAAACTAATTTCGCATTTAACACAGTGCTCCTAATGGAGTTTTTAGTGCGTGAAAGTAAAGTGACCATGCCTCACATTGCTGCAGCCCACATTCCACACCATCTCCCTCCGATCTCCTGTGTGAAATTGCACCTAATCATATGGGAGGGACTTTTATATTCAATCCAAAAACCGTGACATCTAGTACCGGGAAGATTACATTTTGCCTTGTTTAGGGATCTTAAGTTGGAGAGAGCTCAGTTTGACTCATAACCACTAAGTTTGGGTGTGTTCGTATTCCAGGGGTAAATTTACTAAGAATCGTGTTTGGTCGAGTTTTGCCATTTTTAAACTTGATTAGTTTTGCTAAAATTCGGTTGATTTTAATTATCTGAAACACTCAAATTTACCAAGACTCATGTTTTATTAAGAGTGTGTTTTCTGATGGTGTATCTGTTCGAGATTTCTCACCCGAGTTTACAGATTTCCCACCCGAGTTTGCAGTGTCTGACTGCAGCCAAAGACTCCTTGTGTGTTCTACCTGTTAAAAAAGGGTTAAATGTTAATAAAAATTATGTAGGGTCCCCCTCAAAAAGCATAACCAGCCACGGGCTCCTGACCCAGTCCTGGTTCCTGTAAATATGGGGAAAAAAACAAGTACGGTTACCCCATATTTTAGGAACCAGCACTGGGCTGCTCAGCATGTCCTGGTTTTAAAAATAGGGGAAAAAATATTTAAAACCAGTACCGGACTCAAATCTGGCCAGGGTGTAATGACACAACCAGGGGACCCTTTCACTGGGAATTCTATAGTAGAATTTCATGGGTGTACCTGTAAAAACAAACCTATACTCACCTCCAGTCAGTAGCCAGGTAGTGATGTATGTGGTCAGACATACATCGCTACAGTCTGTTCTTGTCTGGGTCTTGTTCTTTGTTTTGTCAAGACCCGGGGATGCTACGGAGACCGGCGCAAGGACTTAGGTGAGTATAGCTTTTTTTTTAAAGATACACTTGTGGAATTCTACTGGTCAAGGGGACCGGACATGTGGCAGCAGTTAAGTATGTGTGAGTGTGGTAGGTGTGTAATAAAATTATACTTACTACGGTATGTGTGTCTTGTGGTTTTTTAACCATTATTTTAACAACGGGGTACAAGTGCCAGCCACCTGCTGCCACTTGTAGTTCCACAAGTGCCAAAGGGCAAGCACACTGGCATCTGTAGTTCCACAGTAAAAAACAATAGTTTCAAACTATTTTTACTACTATTAATCCTGTACCAACTCTTCAGGGTGCAGAGAAAAGCCCCTGGCTTCAGCTTAAGCCTGGGGTGCTTGGGAGAGGGGGGACCGCTTTATTGGGGGGGTCTCCACCTCCCTTGAGATCCCCAGCTTTGGCTGACTGGCTTGGTGTGATAATGCTTTGGCTGGGAAGACCCAGTGAAAGGGTCTCCTGGCTGTGGCATTACACCCCATCCAGATTTGAGTCCAGTGCTAGTTTTAAAAATAGGGGGACCCCTATGCATTTTCCCCCCCTATTTTTAAAACCAGGACAGGCTCAGCAGCCCAGTGCTAGTTCCTAAAATACGGGGTAACCTTACTTGATTTTTCTCCTGTATTTATAGGAACCAGGACTGGGTCAGGAGCCGGGGCTGGTTATACTGTTTTTTTTTTGGGGGGGTCACTACATCATTTTATTTAAAAAAATGTAACACTTCAAACTACAGTGTCTGTAGACACAGAAAAATACACAGATCACACTGATCTATAGATTTTTCATCCAAACTCCCAGCTCAGGAGGTGGTCTTTTTAAAACTTCTATTTAGGTCTGAGTTTGCTACAAATACACCCGTGATTGTAATCATGATTCTTGGTAAATTCCTGAGTTGTATACTTTTCAGTGAAAGTTCTTTCGAGTTTGGCCAATGGTGAGTTTAATCAGGTTTGCAATCTCACCTGAGTTTTTTAGTGGAAATAGAAAAATCTCTCCCAAATTCACCCGAGTTTATTTTGTAGTAAATTTGCGAGTTGAATTAAATGCCTAAACTCACACGAAATTTACCCCCAGGAATCCGAACCACCATCTCTACTGTAGTTTAGAGTTTCATCCAATTAAACCAACCCAAATGTTAGTTAAAGTAATGAGTAAAAAAGGAAACATTTGTGTTTGTGCAGCGTTTCTTTATGTATTATATATAGAGTTAGGATTGGTAATTTGCTTTTTTACCTGCAGTGATTACAGTTGCTATATGAGAACTGAAGAAAAACATACATATTGAATATACTGCATAGATGCATTATTTTAGATTTCAGTAACGGTAG
Source organism: Taudactylus pleione (assembly GCA_031769625.1). Taxonomy (NCBI): domain Eukaryota; kingdom Metazoa; phylum Chordata; class Amphibia; order Anura; family Myobatrachidae; genus Taudactylus; species Taudactylus pleione. Next base: position 482,165 of record JAUIMM010000145.1, on the reverse strand, counting down.
TCTTACTTCTGTTACAATGGTGGTGTTACAGAAGATTAATATTATTATTGACAGCAGATGTCCATTATGTTCAAGCTGGATTATTGCGTATTCCTGGATTAATACCATGAGACCATTCAGTGGTGGTGAGGGGGTGTTGGATGATAAGAAGTATTGACAATAATGTCAGTCTGTATGCAAATGAGAATCTCCCTGTCTATAGCAGTTCTGATTTTGTGAGATTTGTGCCTTTTCTTATACTACTTTTCTTAGGTAGTATTGACATTTTAATTTTTTGTTTTTTTCTGATTAAAATGTTTTATATGTATCCATGCACTATAATTATACTGTATATCTGCTGCTGACCGATGCAACTTGTGGATGGATACAAAAATTAGGTACTCTCATTAATGTTTCATGTTTGCCAATTCTAACCTTTTACTCATGCAAGTCAAAAACAGTGCAGAGTGGGGATATTAAACATACACAGGGGTAGATGTACTAAGCTCTGTAAAGTGATACATTGGAGAGCGATAAAACCAATCAGCTCCTAACTGTATTTTATCAGACACAGCCTGTAAAGTGACAGTTAGGAGCTGAGTGTTTGATAGTTTATCACTTTCCAATTTATCCCTTTCCAAAGCTTAGTACATCTGCCCCACAATCTGTAAACCCACATTGGAGCCAGAAAGAGCCGGAGTGTGTGACCAGTGCCGTCAACCCAGGGGCAAGACTGAGAGAGGCAGCACAATTACTACCTCAACAACACCAAAGCACCCTTGCTGCACGGAAAACCAAGGGCGTATATTTAGGATGCTTCCAGCAGCCCCTTTCTGCTCCCCTGCTTGTCCCCCTTACTGTATGACATCATAACATATGACCAAGATGCACAGGAGCACTGCTTCAGCACTAAGTGTTTGAAAAAGATTTGCGAACCCGGGTGTTTGCCTCAAACCTACCATCTTGCCAACTTTAAAATGTTCCTGTCTGGGAAAGGTCCCAGAGTGAAGCTACTTGAATTCATTTTTACTGTAGCTTAAGATATATATTAAGCATTGATTAAGCATAAAGTCTGTTATAAACAGTAGGCACACACTTTCTTACTCTACTGGAATGTGTGGGGGCTCCAAAGTTTTAAGGAACACTTAAAAACTTCAAGAGTTTAGACCAGCTTCCTGGTTCCACCCACTTCACTAGCAACATTCAATGTATTGCCAGGAATTGCATCATCATGACCCCGCCCGACGCTGCAAAATGGGATCCACGATGATATGCAGAGCCGTAACTAGACTTGTTGGTGCTTGTAGGGACATAAGACTAGTGCCCAAAAAAGAGGAGTGGCCTCATGAGGAAAGGTCCATGACAAATCTGATTTGTTCAGAGCGATGATGAAAGAGTACCGCTTCCCATTGTAGCACCTTTATCCAGGTGTCATGGCCAAATACAGTGCAAATTCAATGGCTGCAGTGATGTTACACAATAATAATTATGGATAACTCCCCATCTCTAGATGTAGGCAGAGCCGGCCCTAGGCATAGGCATTCTAAGCAAATGCCTAGGGCATCAGGAATGGCTCTGCAGTCCCCCCGCCGCTACCACAATCGGAGCTTAGCTCCGATCGGACAGTGGAGTAGTCAGACTGTCAGGTGACAGCCAGAGACAGGTCAGAATGAGCTTCTGAACATAATATGTAAAGGATGGGCATTGCTGAGTGTCATAATGTGTAAAGGACGGGCATTGCTGCATGGGATTATGTGTAAAGGACGGGCATTGCTGCATGGCATTGATGTGTATAAGGCCGGGCATTGCTGCATGGCATTAATGTGTAAAAGTAGTGTATCTTTTATTCAGCCGATGGTTCAAAACCTAAACAGCTTGCCATCAGGGTGTGAAAAATTACAAAAGTGCAAGTGCTTACCTTTATATGATACAAGTGACAGTGCTAGTTCAGAGTCCATTCTTCCTCCTTCGGGCGCCGGGTGCCACAGGTCAGTGACATCACACAGCAGCTCGAAGCAGACAGTGGCATTGTGGGGCAGTAACTAGGTATGCAGTTGGGTCCCATCTGAGTAGAAGTTCTACCTTAGCAACGGGTTCTGGCGCTCATTTTTCACACCCTGCTGATAAAGCCGTGTAGGCTTTGAAACAAAGGCTGAATAAAAGATACTTTATTAAATAAGTCTGATGGAGTGCCGACTGCTTCTTTATAGGGAAGAACTGCTTTGTGAATATCTGCATTTAGGAAGGCACCCCGGCAGTAGAACCATATTCCTTGAGTGCCCTACCGCTTGCTGTTTACATATATACAGACATACATATGTATATATATAAACATATAATCTTCACATCGCGTCCGCTGACATGCAGATCAATATGTCCTTGAACAACGTTGTTCAGACATATTGCATCAGCTGTGGAGCACAGCCATTGCCAGATATATCTGCTCATCGTGATGTGTTTACAGGTGTGCAGCCAATCGCCCTTATACTTGCTGCAGTGGTCGGCGGGAAAGGGATCGCTATGTGACGGCCAGCCTTCGGGGCCCCAGAAGATAGTTTTTCAATGTGTAGGAACAACCATAATCTGCAGATTGGCTATCAAGTGTGTACACACTTTAAAATTGGTGGTGGGATTATCTTCTAGGGGCACCAGCCAAAATCTTGCCTAGGGCACCAAATTGGCAAGGGCTGGCTCTGGATGCAGGAGAGCGCTGGTGAAGCTGCACCGTGCACAAGCCTTGAGCCGGCAGTGTAGATCACCGACTGAAGGTATGGAAAGAGTGCTACTTGTAGTATATATGCAGCAAATATCAGCAGCGGGGAGATCCGTGTATGTAACCTGCGCCAGCAGCTGAACTCCCCAGCAAGGGTACTCACAGTGTGCTGGCAACACCTGGATCATGAATTGGGGGCTGTGTACAGAGCTGCCATCAGAAATTGTGGGGCAGATATCTCCAGGTGTAAGGTGTCTGACTTAAAAAATCAGAGGTGATAGGTTTGAGTCCCATGTATGACAGTATTTTGAAATGTGTGTATTATATAAAAGAGGATGTGACTGAAGGTGCTTGGGGAGGTGGCCAGATGGAAGGAGAGTTGGCCAGGCAGGAGATAGGGACGACCAGGAGATGCCGGGGATAAAAGAAAATGGAAGCTACAAGTGAAATTGCTTATAAATAAAAAATTGACAGGCCCGAGCAGTGCCCCATGCCTTGCAGTGCCCTCTGCCATGGCACATGTCACAACACACTAGTTACGGCCCTGATGATACGATTCATGACACCACACGTCCATCAGTTCCCATCTGGGGATCCTCCTCCGGTATCTCCCCGGGCAAAGTTTCTGCTAATATGTATAGGCGTGACATCCTAGTACACACTGGCTTGCAGATTTTTTTTATCTATGAGGTAAACTCTAAATTTTGCATATTTTTTTTTATTATTATTGTTGTCACTGTCATCTTTTTTCCATATAAACTTTTATGTTCCCATTTATGCATCTCCATTTGTTTGCTTTCCTTAACGAAAGACTCCTTTTTATAAGAAGTCTTCAAGGCTTGAATTGCTTTTCCCTTTTTTTGTTTAGAGATCTTGAAAGTTTGTTGCCTGATGTGTTTACGACCAAGGTTCTCATGTTTCCCTAATATGTGCAAGTAAAGAACGTTATCAATAATGTTTTACTTCTCTACATCCTATTACCACCTGCTGCAAAGTTATTAAAGTTGAAAAGAGACATAATGTAAGGTCAAGAAGTGTACAAGGCTATACACATGAGCAGTAGAATACTGAGTCCGGTATACAGCTACTCATAGAAGAAAGACTGACAGGCACGTGCTTCTTCTCACATCACCTCTCCCCCCTCTGCTTCCTTGCTAATGTTTTCCTGCAGACATATTGAGCAGTACAGAGTAATCCCACAGGACCTCCAGATGGTATTGTCCTTGCATTGAAGAGTTATTAAATTCTTAAGGTCACCATAAAAGAAGATTTCCATTAAATTGAGTTAATAAAAACATCGGGCAAAGGTTTTCTGAAAGCGCAGATGTCAGTGCCACGAGGGGCCCCATATCCCTGGACAGATTCAGTAAAAAGAAATAAACACAGTTTTAAAGCAGTAGCCACCTTTACCTACAAAGCATTAAGGGTTACGAGTTTTATCATATGCAACAAATTTTAAAATTCATTGCGTATAATAAATGGTGCTCAAGCCAATCAGCTCCTAGCTGTCATTTTTCAGATGACAGTTAGGAGCTGATTGGCTAGAGAGCCATTAGCATACTCAATGAGTTTAAAACTCATTGTGTGTGATAAAACTCATTGATAAAAGGGCCCCTAAGTGAGCTATTCTAATGTTTGATAAATCCTAAATATACATGAGACCTCCAAATAATATGCAATGTGAATATGTTTTATCTAAATTCATTGTACAGTATGTGTTTACACAACAGCTATAAACCTAAGCTCGCCATAAATATGAAGTCCCCATGGCTGGCTTCAGAACAGGTGTACTGTTCTGTAAGGAGGTCTGTCATCTGACAGTGTTGGAGCTGCATTTTAGTATATGACTCAGGATGCTTATGTGCTGTAGATAGTAGGGTAGTGCAATAATGGAAGGTGCTTCAGGCATATTGTAAGGTTCCTCATTGCTTTATGAAAAAAAATTGAAGCTAGCATGAGAGTAGAATGAAGTTTCAGATTGCCTCTAGCATGATCAGCATATCAAAGGAGAGCCAGATGGTAACTTATTGCATGGCGAGGCAGTTCTGTCTAACATATTACTCTGTCCAGCTCTGGTATATGTATTAGAGGTTATTGGTGATTCTAGGGATTCCTCTAACTTACTTAAGCAGCCATTATTACACCAAAAATCTGAGTGCTTAAATGCCCTCATTCTAATGGAACCCTCAGTTACTTTTGAAAACACTATAAAATCTAGCCAGTTAATATTATGAAAACATGCACAGCTAGCTTGGATTTGTAAGGTGTGTACGTATTAGATGATTTTTTCAGCGATTTTCCCAATTCCGACAGATTGGAACAAGATGCCTATCTTAATCCCGATGCCGGAACACAGAGGGATGCTGGGGCACCCTTATTGTTAGCCACGGGGGGGGGGGGTTAGCTTTAGGCACCCCTGGGGAGACTTAGGGTTAGGCACCCTGGGGGAGGGTTAGGGTTAGGCTAGGGGAAGGGGGGGTTAGGCACCACTGGTGGGTTAGGGTTAGGCCCCCCCCAGAGGGTTAGGTTTAGGGTGCGGGAAGGGGGGGTTAGGCACTGCCCCAGGATTTTTAGGGTTAGGCACCCCTAAGGGAGGGTTAGGGTTAGGGTGGACAGGGGAGGGTAATAGTACTTACCTGTCACAGTCAGGATCTTCATCCTGTCAGGCATCCGCAGTCGGTATTTGAACCAGTGGCTAAACAGCCGCCGGCATTTCAATACCATTCCATTAAATATATCCCACTGAATACAAATGCAATATAGCTACAAGTGGAATTAAAAATAAGATAGTTTGAAATGTGTATAAGTATCTTTGAACTACAGTATGTTGTTTTTCTTTGACAAAAGCAGAACACTATAGAACTATGAGTTAACTTTTTATTCCAAGAGCTTTGCTGAAAATCTATTTTTATTGCAGTTGAATTAAGTGGGTTGTAACAAATGGCTCATTTAATTTCAAGCACCTGACAGTAACTTGTGCAAGATGCACCTAAAATATTATGGATGTACTGGGTTTATTACGAATTTGGGCCATTACAATCAAATTCAATTGATGGCCTTTATCCTATACTATATTGCAACATATGCTCAAAGCTTGTCCCTGGATTCTATCATTTGGAAGTGGACTCCTTTCTTTCATTTCCTTTCTGTTATATTACTGGAATTTTGTAAGAAAAAAGCTAATCACTGCATGGGTAGAAAAGAGACCTCTTATACAAGGGAATAAAGGGGATCATGTTGACCATGAGGTAGGGGCCAGTACGACAGTTAATTCATTCACATTACTACCAAAATAGGGTCACAGATGCCACTATATTGTCAAAATGATTTGTACAGCCCTTTTTGAAATTCAATCTGTTACCTTAGTAAAAATCAATGAAATATTGGTTCAGAACCCAGCATGGCATCCTCCATTGTGTGAAGATGACAGGTTAACTTTAAATGTTTCATCTTCTGTGACCTTTACAGAGATATTAAACTGCCTAGTGGTTGATATCTACATTTAACCCATAATACTTATATTATCTCTAACATACTTCAACATCAACCATTAAAAATTCTTGCAATTTCTGACTATTATAATTAAACTTAATATGGTGACTGACAACAAAAAATGGACAAAATACAACAACATGTATGAAAATCATTAATTCAGATCTCATGAGAAGCATACTAGCTCACCCATTTAAAATACTTAACCGACCAACTAAAAACTTCTGTTCTTTCCGCCAAAGTGAGGCAACTAAGCTGAAGCACCACTACCACACTAAGTAGATGATTTAGTACTGGACGGAATTGCAAAGCTGCATGCAAACAGCGTTCCAATTACGTCCTTGCTATTATGTTAATGCCGCAGAAGACATCATGCCTCCTGCATGCATTAATAATCCGAGCTGCATCCACGGATGCAGCATTCAATCATCTGCAAGATCCTTGGCTGGCTGAGTGACCATGGGTTCACGCAGGCCGGCCATCGCAGATGTCCAAAAGAGGCAAGGAAGTCACCATCTGCCGATGCAGATCCTGGCCTCTTCCCTCCCCCCAGACAGCATCGACATGCCTCTGTTTTGGAAAACGGAAGCTGTTGCCGCCGCAGAATGGCAATAGACTGCCAATCCCTGACAGTCTGCTGTTGCTCTGCGTCCGATCACACAAGACCCGTTCTGCACATGCGCAGAATGGGTCCAGAGCATGCGCAGATTCCTTACTATCGGGAATCAGCTTTCAGCAGTGCATAACTGTGTACTGCTGAATGATGCCCTAAGATTAGACCAACTCTAAAATGTGCAAAAACAAAGCTTCCAGAAACAAACAAATACCTTCAGACTACTAGGTTCTTTTCTATGTATTATAATTCATAAACAATACTACTTAATACTAGGGATGTGCGCTGGAACATTTTTGCTGGATTTGGTTCTGATTTGTCATCTGGATTTGGATTTGGATTTGCCATATCTGCCGTGACTGGTTTCGGATTTGGATTAGGATTTTTTTACAAAAATTGGTGAAAAAAGATAAAATCAGAAAATGTTATGCTTTTTTCATTCTTAGATGATTATTAACCCCAATAACATTAATTTCCAGTAATTTCCAGTCAATTTAGACCACCTCACAGCTCACAATATTGTTTTCACCATTGGCCAAAGGCTGCAGTGAGCTGGCTCGTTACTAAGCGACAGACTTCGCAGTTTAAATCACATCTATGAAACATTGCCTCTCACTACTGAGTCACAGTACTTGTGTGTTATGGACACAGAGGGCTACGGCCCAAGGAGTCATGGTGCTTTTACACACAGAGGGCTATGGCCCAAGGAGTCACGGTGCTTGTATATGCAGAGGGCTACAGCCCAAGGTGTCAAGGTGCTTGTATGCACAGATGGCTATTGCCCAAGGAGTCATGGTGCTTATACACAAAGATGGCTATTGCCCAAGGAGTCACGGTGCTTCTACATATAGAGGGCTATTGCCCAAGGAGTCACAGTGCTTATACACACAGAGGGCTATTGCCAAAGGAGTCACATTTCTTATACACACAGAGGGCTAATGCTCAATTGAGTCACAGTGCTTGTATACACAGTGGGGTACAGCACCAAAAAATAAGTTGTTTTTTCTCTTAATAAATTTTTAACTTTCTTTAAAGTTTTTTTTACTTTTTAAACTTATTTTTTTGTACACACAGCCACTTGTGAGTCTTGACATTTTAATCAGCAGAGTATAGCATAGCATAAATCAGTGTGCCCCCTATACACAGTCACTTTGCCAGCACAGCCACATGTGAAGGTGCCTACACACTATGCGATGTGCTCACGATGCGATATCATGAGCAATTTCCCTTGAAATCTCCCCAGCAGCTCCCCGACACTCCAGGATATGATGTGCAGCAAAGCTGCACGATGTGTCACAAGATCTATCATGCACAATCTAAAGATTTGCCGATCTTTAGATCGTGCAGGATAGCAGACAGATGCTTGCATGGATCAGGGATATCCGTGATGCACGCATCTGTCTTTAAAAAATAAACCACACAGATGCACGGACGGGATCAGTGAGACCCGTCCATGCTGCTGTGTTTAAATTAAAAATCTGTGTAAAAAAAAAATTACGTGACCCCTCCCCCAAAAGAGCAATCAGTACCCCTGGGTTTTAGTGACCCAGATGCTGGTTGTGCAAAATACAGGGGACAAACAACATAGGGGTCCCCCGTACTTTGAGATAAACCAGCACCGGGCTTGTCAAAACTAGCCATGGTTGCCAAAATACAGGGGACAAACAACATAGGGGTCCCCCGTACTTTGAGATACCAGTACTGGGCTCTGATCCGGTCCTGGTTCTGAAAATACAGGGGGAAAAATGCATAAGGTTCCCCTGTATTATCCAGAACCAGCACCAGACTTTTTTCTAGTGGGGAAGCTAATGCAACAGGAAGGGGAGCCCTTTCACCGGGCCCCCCAGCTGAAGCATTAACCATGACTGCTAGTCAGCCCAGACTGGGGATCTCTAGGGTGCTGGGGATCCACCCTATAATGGACACCCCTGGCCTAGGCTGATAGCCCGGGGCTATCCCCGCCACCCCTGGGCAGTGGGTGGCAGGTTGATAGTGTAAGTGCAGTGTAAAAAAAATGGAGTATAAACAATGTCTTTACAGTAGAACTGCAGGTCCCAGCAAGCCTCCTCCACATGCTGGTCCTTGGAGAACCACAAGTACCAGCATGCGGGCATTAGGGGCCCGCTGGTACCTGTCATTCACCTGTAAAGAAATGTTTAATTTAAACACAATACACACACACCGTGATTAATAAAGTTTTAATACATACTATACATACATACATACATACATACATACATACACACACACTCACACATACTCACCTAGATTTCCTGGACTGGTCCACTTCTCCCTGCAGGCATCCATGGTCTTGGTTAAACAAAAAAACGAGTAATGCAATCCACGCAACAGGCAACAACCACGATAGTTGTTACCTCCCAAATGAAGAGCTCAGACATGGCTTCTGCCTTTGTAGAGCCGTATCTGAGCATTCATTGGCTGAGAGAGGTCAGCCCATGCCTCTCTCAACCAATTAATGGCTCCCTCCATTGAAGTCAATGGAGAGCTGCATGGTAACTAAAGTTTATTTTGCGGTTCCCACTGACTAGTGGTCAGGGTTAATGCTTTGGCTGGTGGGCCCGTTGAAAGTGCTCCCCTGGCTGTGGCATTAGCTCCCAGCTGGAAAAAGTATGGTGCTGGTTCTGGATAATACAGGGGGACCCTACGCTCTTTTGGCCCATGAATTTTCAGAACCAGGACCGGATCAAAGCCCTGTGCCGGTTGCTCAAAGTATGGGGGACCCCTACATCGTTTGTCCCCTGTATTTTGGCAACCAGGGCTGGTTCTGACTAGCCCGGTGCTGGTTACTGGGTCACTAAAGCCCGGGGCTGTTTGCTCTTTTGGGGGAGGGGTCACAACATTTTTTTTACACCGGTTTATTCATTCATAGAGCCAAAAACTTGTGAGAATCCAACGTCAGGAGGATGACGTTCGGCCTCGCAGTGGGATCCGAGTCAGACGGGAACACCCGAGCTACGGCTCAGGTGGACTTGGATCCTCGATGTTCTGAGCAGTTCAGATTCCACAGAATCCAAACCACTCATCCCTACTTAATACCTCTGCAGGAAAATCTCAAAACCCTGTAATAGCAATGAGTAATTTAGTACCTCTGGTAAGCATGCAGAATGAATGCAGCAATCGCTTTACCCGGACACACGTATTGAAGGAAATCCATAGATTTCCACCAACCCAATAATCTCAACTGTGTGTGACTACTCTCCAGAAAGGCCTCGCAACTCATCCCCACATTCATCAATGACAAGTCACCATGTTCACTAGATGACACACCTGCGAGACTTGCAGAAAATTTGAGAGGCAGAGAACACAGCACTTGGACATCCCTAACAACTGTGGAGGCAGATGTGAAAGACAATGTAGCAGGAAGATTGCTGGCCGGAGGGGGCTGTTCCCGGAGCGTGAGCCATAGCCCTCTGCATCAGTCAGCAGGATGCCTCAGGCATCAGCTGCACCGCAGTACCCAGTTATGGGGAGGCCCTCACTACTTCATTCCCGGGCACAGTTACAGAGAGGGGTAAGGCACAAGAGGAGTATCCCGCCCTGAGTTAAATTGTGAGACATGACCGGAGAGGGGAGACACAACAGTACCCTCCTGGCCCTAAATGCAGAGGCCGGGTGCCATGCTAAAGAGGAGCGGGCACCTGTGGCGTTGTCATGAGGGTTATAAATCAAACAATGATAAAAAAGTAAAAATAAATAGAAAAGGAAGATTTAAGAAAATGAGCAAGGTAAGAACCATAAATGAATAGAAATAAAGAATTAGATGAGAATAAAGCAAAGGAAAGTGAAAAAAGGCACTCAGGCAGCACTTCCCTGTAAGAAATAAATGAACTATTACTTATTGACAAGCACTGATATCAAACACACCCCTTAATACTGTATAGGCTAAACAAGTTATATGTAATGCCTACTAAGAAATGAATTAGAGGGAGTCAACATAACTTGTAAAAGGCCACTGCTCTTACAATCTCCGGGTTTAACCCGGCTTATGCATTAATAATGCTTTCCGTTCCTCTACTACATATTAAATCTATAGGGGTCACTTTTTTGCAGTCCAGTTGGATTCTGGTGACGGTTTAGGGGGGTTAGGTTTCCAATCGGACCTCCTGTTGGTATACACTGTGCAGGACTTTGACTGGGGGAACCTGTTCTGAGCCTTCCACTGAATGGATTTGGACTAAAAGGGTAGTAACATTGGATCCAAGAAGACATACTATGGGTTGAGATCCCAATCGGACCTCTCATTGGTGTATGCTGGGCAGAACTTTGACCTGGGATGCTGGGCAGAACTTTGAACTGGGGAGACTGTTCTGGGCCTTTCACTGGATGGATTTAGATGAAAACTTCACAGAGGGGTGGCAATTGGTCTGGAATGCCTAATGGAGTGGTTGTGGTCCCAGTCGGACCTGACAGCAGAGTGCACCAGGCAGAACTTTGACCCAGGGAGCTTGTTCGGATCTATGGACCTGTTCTGAGCCTTCCACTGTATGGATTAGGAAAACATCACATAATAAAACTTATTAACTTGAAGATTTAAACCTGGGCAACTCCAGGTACTTCAGCTAGTAATAATACTAATAATAATTTTATTTATATAGCGCTATTTTCCAGCTGGACTCTTAGTGATCTGCTTGCATTAGTGTATGTAAAGTCTCTTTTAACACCTTTCAAATTTTACAGTGAAACATTTTCACCTGAACAACATTGTCCATTAGGCTAAGAGACCCACTTCTTTGCTTTCCATTGTAGACATATAGCAATGGAAAATGGATTAATTCCTTGATAACTTCTCTGCCTCACCCACTCTCTTCTGGCCTTGCTTACCTTACTCTGGAGGACTTTAACATCCTGATTGGGGATTCCTCCAATGCTGTTCTCTCCAAACTTCTCTCCCTTTCCAGATCATCAGGCTCTATCAATCACCTCATCTCTTACACATTATGGTCACTGCCTTGACCTGTTCTACTCTGACCTCAGTACTGTATCTGACTTTGTCAGAGCTCTTCTTTGTTATGACCTCCACCTCCTGTCCTTCTGCATTTCCCTTGAACTCACAGCAGCATACCACACTAATGGTTACCTTTCCCACTTACAAACCCTCTACTCATTTGGGCTCAATGACTCAGGTCTCTCCTGGTTCATATCCTATTTGTCCAACCATTTCTCAATTTTTACACCTACCGCTACCTGTCCTCTACTTTACTTCTACTTCCTATCAGGGTGTTTTAGGGCTCTGTCCTTGGTTACCTTTTCTTTTCCATCTACACCTTTTCTCATTGTGAACTCATCAGTTCCTTTGGTGTTTGTTATGACCTCTATGCTGATGATACCAAATTTACCAATCTTTCCCTTATATCTTCATACTGGTCAATGCCCAAGTTAGCTACTGTCTGTCAGCTGTCTCTTCCTACATGTCACTTTCTGAAATTCAATATTTTCAAAGCCAACACTATTTCAGGGATACTGTATGTCCCTTTCTCATCATAGAAGCTAATAAAACTCATTCATGCTCTTACCAACTCACGTGTTGACTACTGTAATCTACTCCTCTTTGTCCTTCCCATCTTCAGCTTTGCCCCCTTCAATCTATCCTAATTTCTTCTGCGTAACTAATTTGTTATCTCACTGCTTTATCTATAATGCTCCCCTCTACCAGCCCCTTTGTTGGTTCTATGTCCCACTGAGAATCAACCTCAGACTTCCCTCTCTCACCTATAAGGCCCTCAAGTATTCTGCTCCTCCATACATTTGCAACTTAATTTCCAAACACACTCCTACCACCACTTATCCTAACCTCCAGTGTTTGCACTCTCCAACTAAGCAATTTGCAGGACCATAGCTAGGGTGGTGCGGTTGGTGCCACCGCACAGAGCGGAAAAGTGCTGAAGGTGGATCACCGGCCGCCCACTTCATTCTATCAGCTGGAATCATTGAGCAGTAGGGCAGTCGGTGCAGCACAGTCTAGGAGCTCAACACTTTTTAGAAAGAAGTCAGACAGTGCAGCAGCCAGGGCTGGATTAAGGTCTGCGGGGGCCTCTGGGCAACAAACTTGTGGGGCCCCTGTATACCACCATTTCCCATCACCCTAGGATTTTTTTTCCTTTCTAATTGCCTTAATGCCGCTCTTGCAATGCCCACTGTAGAAGTGCCCCTTATGCAATGTCCCCAGTAATGGTCCCCCTATACAGTGCTCCTTATGCAGTGCCCCCTGTAGTAGTGCCCCTTATGCAGTGCCACCAGTATTGGTCTTCCCTATGCAGTGCCCATTATATAATGGCCACAGTAGTGGTCCCCCCTATACAGTGCCCCCAGTAGTTGTCCCCCCTATGCATTGCCCTCAGTAGTAGTTCCCCCATATGCATTGCCCGCAGTAGTAGTCCACCCCTATATAGTGCCCCCAGTAGTAGTCCCTCCATGCTCTGCCCCCTGTAGTAGTCCCCCCCTATACAGTGCCCACTGTAGTAATCCCCCCTATGCAGTGTCCTTTAAATAGTGGCCCCACTTGTATTCCCCCAAAAGCTTTTCCCCCAGTAGTAGTCCCCAGCTATACAGTGCCCCCAGTAGTAGTCCCCCCCATGCTCTGCCCCAGTAGTAGTCCCCATCTATACAGTGCCCCCAGCAGTAGTCCCTCCCTGCTCTGCCCCCAGTAGTAGTCCCCTCTATACAGTGCCCCAGTAGTAGCCCCCCCTATGCATTGCCCCCAGTAGCAAACACTCCCCCCATACAGTGCCCCCATGAAGTGGCCCCCCTATACAGTGCCCCCATGAAGTGGCCCCCCTATTCAGTGCCCCCATTAAGTGGCCCCCTATACAGTGACCCTTGTAGCTGCCCCCCTATACAGGGATGCCTGTAGCGCTCCCCCCCTATGCAGTGACAGTGCCCCACACACACAAAAAAATAACCAAAAAAAACGTACCTGAATCCCCACTCCTGACGCGAGCCCTTCTCTTCTGTTGCACAGTTGGGAGAGATGTCAGTGTCATGACGTTTCTCCCATCATCACCAGCTGTGGGGTAGACCTGGCTCCCTCAGTTGACGAAGCAGCCAATGAAAGTCTGTCTGACTCTCATCGGTTGCTGTAGCATACACGCAGCTGCCACCGGCGGCTGTATGTATGTCACTGTGTAGTGTGGCCATGCACACTGTGCGGTCTACAATACACTAGTGGAGGGGACACTAGCGGCAGGTGCAGACAGCGCACTACTGCTAGTGGGGGCCCCTCTGTGTGTGGGGGCCCAGGGACGACCACCCCTGTTGCCCCCCCCATAATCCAGCCCTGGCAGCAGCCTCCCCCCACCTTTAGAGGCAGCTGCAGCGTGACTCAGTTTGAGTCTGCCTCCTGAGTCCCAACAACCTATTGGGACGGGAGAGACATCATGACGTCTCCCCGCCCAATACTCCCACAGTGCACTGAGGAGCTGCTGCTGTGCTGTTGGTCACGCTGGCAGGGAGCAGCACACACTTTGTGAGTGGATTGTGGAGTCTCACACGGCAGTCGGAGTATGTACAAGATAAGTGTGATAACTCAGACAGTGACCTTTGGAGTGTTGGATAATATCTAATGATATTACAAATAACAGTCAGTAATAGGTTATCTCCTTACATGGTAGCTACACCAATGCCTGTCAATGAGCATCCACATACCACACAAGTGTTTTAGATGCTGAACCAACAATCTTTGATAAGACCTCCATTATTGAATACGAGGTTTGAATAGCTGGTTAAAAAAACTGTAGAACATTACTAGATAACTGTTCTGTGTGGTTTCAAAAGTATGTAAAAATAGCAATTTGTCCAAGTATTAATTATCGGCAAACGGAAGACCACATGTGCACCCACATACAGTGAAAGCACTATTTTGTGAACTAATGTGTATGGAGCTTATGAATTCACTGGGAGTGAGAACCACAGTCAAATGCTGTGTATCCACAGCACAAGTGTGAGCTCCTTGTTATAAGTGAGCACTTTTGTTGCTTTGGCTGCTGCTTCTTGAAAAATTACAATGTGTTCATTAATCTGCTTGATATAATTATTACTTCCTGTCCCTAACTTCCAGGGACAGTCTCAATCTTTGAATGATTTGTCACTGGCAATGTCCCTGATTTTCAGTATGACCATTTCCTCTTATCCTGCCTAGCTGATGTAATCCTCAAGAAATATTGTTATTCTCTGTGCATTAGGAGTTACTACTATTCACTGAACCTGAATAATTAGAATTTTAAATGCATTTTCAAATTAAAATCTGGGACACCCACATCACCTATATATTGCTCTGGTTCACATCTTTATTTCCCAAGTAAGGTAAAGCCATTATAGGGACTTTTCCTGACAGTTTGGGTGCACCAGTAGTACCAGGATACAGGGTAGCTTTATAGGATTCACCTAAACTAGTTATAGGGAACTGTAGCTGATTGGGGATCACCCCTTAAGTGTGCTAGATCACTAGTGCTGTTATTGTGAGCCACAAGACCTGTACATCGGCAACTCACCTGACAGGAACAGCTACAGTACGCCAAGTATCTGCTGGTGGCAGGGCCGTAACAAGGGTGGTGCGACCTGTTCCACAGCACAGGGCACTGCAGGACAGGGGGTTCTGTTCGAGACTGTCAATATTTTGTTTATTATCATTCTCACATGTAGCTTCCTCTTCCTTTATCTCCAGCATCTCCTGGTCTCCCCTATCTCTTTACTGGCTCTTCTCCATAAGGCTATGGCCCTTTTTTGGGTGTACATCTTATGTCCCTATTTGAAAAATAGGGGAGGGGGGTCGCTAATGCACTTTCTAGCACAGGGCACCAACAAGTCTAGTAACGGCTCTGGCAATATGTATATATTTAAAGTTATGTTCTTATCTGTACCATTTTATACTTGTTGTGCTTTGCTGTATATTTTACCCTATGTACCTCACTAGGTTGCCAAGTTATTAATAATATAATAGCTGCTATGCTCTGGATAATCTCTTATTTTATTATTTCTGAAATGATCTCACTGATTCCTTCCTGTTTTTGGAACTACAGTAGTTCTAAGAATTATACTTTATACAAAATATGATGCTGGTACTACTTACCATTGATTACAGTCAGAAAACTATAAGCACTACTTATAATGCTCCCAATTTAATAGTAAAGGTTTGAGCTTATCTGAGTACTCTATAACCAGTTGGATATTACTGGTAGCCTTCTGTGTCATATTGGTATAGTGCAATCACTCTTAGGGCCTGATTCAGCAAGGATCACAACTGCTAATACACACGCAATCAGACGATTGTTGCATAATGCGTGTGCGTGAACTGGCCACTGCAATCGGGACTGCAGTGACTACGCAGACCCATCGCGGAGTGATTGACAGGAAGTGCCGTTTGTGGGTGGCATAGGGGGGTGGTTTGCGAACGCAGGCGTACCAGTGCGTTTGAACACCGTTGCATGGGTGTGCATAAATTATCCACTGAGATGCCATACGCAACCTGCGTACTCATAGCGTGTGACGAGGTTAGCATTTTCTGAGTAAGGTCAAAGCTTGTGCAAGTGTGCGTGAGGCTGCGATGGTATTTGATATTACCGTTGATTTTGCAGTCTTACTAAGGATTATGGATACAAAGAAAACAAAAAAACTGATAACCGTGCTCTGCGATATTCAAATCAGCAGCACCGTGTGAAAGTTGGTATAGTTATAGATTTAATACAAATATAAATAAACATATAATAAAATACACATATCACAATTAAAAATACTAAAAATCAGAGTTAATGGTATAGTAATAGTCCAATCTAATTAGGTAATATCAGCTGGTTGCTATACATTCATTATGCTGAGATCACAATGAAAATTCTCCTTGGATAGGTTCTAGTGTTGTTAAGATTGCGAAATTATGTACATTACAATTCACAGAGCCTTGGATTGTCCTAACCAATTAGCCGTGTCCGGCAACGCATTTATTATAGCTCTGTCCTCTCTTGCGGGAATATAATATCACTCACCCAGTCCTTAAATGTCAAACCAGAGGAGATGGACATGGAAGAGGGTAGATTGGGAGCACTGACAGCACTGTGTTCAGAGCTCATCAGAAGAAATCCCCAGCCAGGAAGAAACGCGTTAGAGAGAGAGATCCACACTATCCTACATCAGCTGATTGTCTACCTTACTTTGCCAGCCACAGCCATGGACAAGCCGTATTCAGCAAGCTTCTGATACGTGAGCGCTGCACGCTGCCGGTGGTCTCTGCTCCAGCGCCACTAACTGTTACACACAGATCACGCTGGGACCTGTTCATTGAGGCCAGCACTCACATACAGAGGAGACGGGAGAGCGGTGTTCGCTGCCAACACCTCGTGGCTGATGAGCCCTGAACACAGTGCTGTCAGCGCTCTCAGTCTTCCCTCATCCCTGTCCATCTCCTCTGGTTTGACACTTAAGGACTGGGTGAGTGATATAATATCCCCGCAAGAGAGGACAGAGCTATATTTAAATGTGTTGTGCACACACAGACAATTAGCAGAAGCAAAACTAAACGTGATACATATTTCTGCTTGTTTCATTTCACATTATTGTGAACAAAGTGGATACTGGCAATTAACGACTTCCTCTGGGGGATTGTTACTATGTAAACATCCATTGGTGAACTACCTTATAAAATAATCCACTTAGCCGGACACGGCTAATTGGTTAGGACAATCCAAGGCTCTGTGGATTGTAATGTACATAACTTTCCAATGTTAACAACACTAGAACCTATCCCAGGAGAATTTTCATTGTGATCCCAACATAAAGAATGTATAGCAACCAGCTGATATTACCTAATTAGATGGGACTATTACTATACCATTTACTCTGATATTTAGTATTTTTAATTGTGATAATATGTGTATTTTACTATATGTTTATTTATATTTGTATTAAATCTATAACTAAACCAACTTTCACACGGTGCTGCTGATTTGAATATACCAGAGCATGGTTATCAGTTTCTGTGTTTTCTTTGTATGTTTATTGGTTTGCTACCATTGGTATAACTACTGCTCACTACTAATTTGTCAATATATTGATCGTTAATTATATTACCAACAAACTGAGAGAAATCTTTTTTGGAATTTTAGTCCAAGTTTTTAATATCATTAATTGATTGTTACATTAAATTGTTATTTATTCCAGCACCTAAGACTTTGGGCTCTATTTACTACAAATATTGATATGTGATATTAATGACTGAATTTGCATTGCGAATTCAGGCAATATCACAGGGATTTACTACAAATCCCTTGCAGGGACAGAGCTTGCGATAAAGCTCTGTCCCTGCGAATCCCCTTATCACGGTATTGTCGCAAAAAATACTGTGACTAAGTGCCTGCACCAACCGGTCACCATTGCTACCCCCCAGTGCTAAGCTCCGCCCCGAGCGCTAAGCCCCAACCCCCGCGATCGCGGACCCCCCGCGACCCCCCTCTCCCTTAAATACACTTACCTGCATGATCCGGGCCTCCGGTGATGTTCTCCATGCCTCCGGTCAGGTGATCTCCCATACTGCACTGAGACCCGATCACCTGATGACCGGCAGCAGTGCACTAGGGGGGACCAGCTGACCGGAGGGGAGTCATCACCGGAGGCCCTATCACCGGTCCCTGGAGTCAGGTAAGCCAATTTTTTTTTTACTATTTTTTTTTCTTTTTTTTACTGTAATCAGCATGCAGTCTGTTAGGACCGCACAACTGATTACTGGGACCGACTCCCGGCTCTGCTCTCCCCGTAAGAGCAGAGTAGCAGGCTGGTAACCGGGGGAGACCCTGGATAACTCCACCTCCAGGTGGCGTTATTATCACAGGGCTTTCCCCGATATTTTTTCACATTTTATTTTAGTAACTCTGGTCAGATCACATTTCCCATTACAATTATGGGAAATGCGATCTGCTTTACTAAAAAGAAGTGATAATTAGGGGTTGGAGTAGAATTTTACGAATTCTACTCCAATTGCCCTGTAATAACTATAGGTGATACTAAAATAATGTGAAAAGGATGTGAAAACACCCTTTTTCACTTTATTTTAGTCAAAATAATGTTAATAAATAGAGCCATTTATCTTTTTTCTTCCTTTGTTTTTTAAGGATTATGGATGTGTGTAAGGTAAAGTGGGCGTACTTACTGTATGTTGTGGTGTGATGGCATAGCGATCGCAATGGATCAGCATACTATCGCAGTGAGAATGCGTGCATAATCATTATTGCAATTGCAGTTGCGATCCATAATGAATCAGGCCCTTAGTTTCTTTCTACACAATGAACCAGAAGCTTAGTTAACTATTACTGCAGACTTTTCCTTTTCATCTCTGAAGATTTGCATCAATAAATGACATATGACCTGCTGCTAGTAAGTAGTTGTCATTGCCTGTGACTTATTTCAAGAAAGTATAAGCAGCACACATTGCCAATTTATTGATCTTTACCTGTGAACTAGCTTCTCTAAATGTTTGGTTCTGCCTCTATTGACTAATTACTAGAGATGAGCGGGTTCGCTTTCCTGAAAGCTAAACCCACCCGAACTTAGGGTTTCCTAGTTGATCCGAGTCCCAGCTCGGGTCTTTCCACTGGGCTCAGATCCTAAAAGGAGGCAAAACGTCATATTCCTGGCACCTGATCTAGCGTGTTTTGGATTGCATATAAAAGCCTCTCCCTCATGTTTGGGCGCCATTTCACACAGGAGACCCAAGGGAGAAGGTGTGTGCACTGTGTTGGAACTTAGAAGGAAGAAGTTTAACTTGTGTTGTACTAGCTTAGGGGCCACTGTGTCATTTTGTGACTGTGGGCTTAAGCACCCTGAGGAATGGACTAGTCGGACTGGTGCTAGAGCACTGTGTTGTTGTTGTTGTTGTGTGTTTGTGTAACTTAAAGCCAGTAAAGGCACTGTAGCAAAAAAGTGCCATTATGAGCATTGAGTTCTTTTTAAAGGGGCACTGTGTGGGCACTGAGCACTGTCAATTAAAAAACACCATTAGGAGAATTGTGATTCTTAAAGTGGCAATGTGTGGGCATTGGGCACTGTGTCATTTAAAAAACACCATTACACTCATTGAGTTCTTAAAGGGACAATATGTAGGCAGTGTCATTTAAAAAAAAAAATGTTGAAGCAGTGTGTTGTTGTAAAAATAAAAATAAATTAATAAAACTTGTGTGTGTTCAGGTTCAGGCACACACAGTGTTAAAAATAATGTTCAGTACGTGCCATGCCACCATTACTAGAAGTACTGTGAGTCGAAGTGTGTTATTGTAAAAATCAACAATTAAACTTGTGTGTGTTCAGGTTCAGGCACTGTGTTAAGATAATGTTCAATACTAGAAGAGTCATAAGTCAATATGGATCAGTCTATAGAACAGCAGGTGCAACAACCCAGTACTAGAAGGGGGAGTTGTATGGCCTGCTTCTCACTACCTTTGTTGGGAGTCCTTGGCTATTAACATTGTATTCTTTTATAGCCTTTTTACTTTTCAGTTCCTACAAAACAGCTCTCGCAAGGCCATGTCTAAATTGTAATGTTTTTAATCACTCAATCGATTGATCATTCTTTGTTACCTGCTTTTCACTGCATACTCCACCCCCATTTTCCTACACTGCCCTCGGGCCTCTGAGCTAGTTCCCCTCATACTCAGACTCTCTGGTGCACCTCATAGATGTACTACAGCAGTGTGTTACTTAATTAGGAAGGAGGGTAGGTAGTATGGCCAGCTTCTCTTGCAACCCTTGGCTATTAACATTATATTATTTTATGGCCTTTTCTTTACTCAATAGGTCTTGCAAGGCCACATATCAATTTTATTTTTTTAATTAATGAATCAACCAATCGATCATTCTTATTTACTTGCCTTCCACTACATACTCCACCGCCATTTCCCTTTACTGCCCTCAGGCCTCTATCTGATCTAGTTCTTGATTAATGAAAATATTCTTTCTATGGGGTTATATCCTGTCTACCACCACAATGTTTCATAGATGTGCAATATTCTTTTAAACTGCAGTGTGTTTGTGCCACTGCTCTGTTGCTTAGTTTAGTCAGCCAGCATTTGACCAATATTGGTAAACAATATTGTGAGCTGGTGAAGATTTACTGGAAATGACTGGAAATTAATATCTTTGAGGTTAATAATACTGTAGGAACAAAAACAGGCCAAAATTATATGATTTTAGCTGTTTTATAAATTTAATAAAAATGCAGATATAAAACCAAAACCAAAACAAATGAGGGTGGTTTTGGCAAAACCAAAATGAAAACAGGATGATGAGATGGAACCAAAACCAAAATACAGGGGTCCACTTCTCTACTTATTACCTGTGTTTTGATCTTTGGCTGTTTGGGACTACCTTTCCATCTCTAGATAATTTTAGCTTTGCCTAACCTTTTCGCTCTTATTTCCTAGGCAATCTTCTGGATCTTCCTGGGGACTGAGGCCCTGATTCAGAGCCGGACGCTCTGACAGAGTGCTCGCTCTGAATCAGGGCCGGCCTTCTTGTTTTTTAGAGCTGCCTCCTGGCCACTCACATAGCTGTGGGTGACCACCCACAGCTATAGCGAGCGGCCAGGAAGATGGTCGCGATGGTCAAGACCATCGCGACCATCGGGCTTGCGATGAGACCCTTGTGGTAGGGTCTCATTGCCGCAAGCCCCAGAGAGATTTCGGCTCTCACAGAGCCGAAATCTCTCCCACTGACATCACTCGTGATGTCAGTGGGGCTGCCCCCAAATGGAGGTGTTCACATGGGAACGCCTCCATTTGGGCAGCCACTCCCCAGGCCTGCTCACCAAAGGGAGCGTGCTGACACTCAACAGCAACAGCACGTCCCGTTTGGTACGAGACCCGGAGCGATGGTTTGCCCATCGCTATCCGGGTCTCGCGCATGTGAACGACTGAGCCGGCTCTATAGTGCGCATGCGCACTGGGCCACCATTGATCCGCTTGCGAGGGCATAGTGCTCGCGAGCGGGTCTGAATCAGGCCCTCAGCTTCTGTCTCTTATATGGAGAAAAATATCTTGCTATCTAAAAAACTGCAATTCCTTCTGCTACTGGATTCCAACAGTTGAACTATAAAAAATTCAAATAATCCGGCCAACATAATTACAAAAAAGTAAATGTTCCTTAACCATATTTGATATAGGTCATCTGACAGATGCAAACTCTGTTGTTTCTGATGCAAAAGAAATTAAACAATAGTTTGACTGTCATAGCAGATCCATACCATATTGATCCTTTCCAGCATGACTTCCAGTCCGTGTGCCACTGGATCCTGAGCTCATTTGGCTATGCCTGATTGAGGTCATACTGACAATTCATAGTCCAGTGCTGATCGTTGTTCATTATGACACTATGCACTTGCTCCACTAATTTGCTGAAATAGGAATAGAACTTAGACTCATTAAAATAGATCTGTTAGCTTGGAAAGCCACCCACCTGGAATGAGGAGATCTTATTCCAAACTCTTCCCATTTTTTCAAGCATTTGTTACAGCTTTCAATTACATTCATCATTGTGGTACAGCTGAAACCATTTTAACTTGGTTATAAGTAACAGAATTTCAGATCTGTAATGGAATATAAAACATAATTTCTGTAACGCCTGAGGGTTGGAGTTGGCTGGAACAGGCGTGGAAGGCTGAAGTGGAGACTAGGGATGTGTGATTGAGTCTGGGTGGCTTGAGCCAGGACTTCCTCATGCAATGAGGGAAGATAGGAGGCAGTGGAACTACTGGAGGTGATGAGCCCGAAGGCAAGGACAGCAAGGAACAACTTTATTAGACTGGAAATTTAATTGGGGCTGTATTGGTAGAATCGATGATGTGTAATTGATGAAGCAGGGTCGGATTGGAACCATTGCTGTAGAATGATGGAGTAGAATCGATGATATAGAATTGATGAAGCAGGATCAGATTGGAACTGATGTTTGGAGACAATCAGATTGGAACCGATGTTTGGAAACAAGTGGGAACTGATGTTTGGAGACAATTGGTGGGCATCTGCATACACACCGTGAGTGCACGCCAAGACATAGTGGGCATGCTAATGCCTTGCCGTGCGATCGCGGATTTGCATACTTTCGCTGCTTGCGAAATTATCTAGCGAGTGGGTCTGAATCAAGCCCTAAGACTGATGTTGATGAATAAAAGAACTGGATCAGTTTGAGACTGATGTTGATGAATTGAAGAACTGGATCGGTTTGAGACCAATGATATTAAATTGAAACTGGGACCGATGATTGGATATATCGGCTAAGACCTATGATTGGAGATGTTGTCTGGAACCTATGCTGGTAGGGATGAGCAAGTCTCTGTGGTAAAACCAGACTGGAGTACTAGATGGAATTGGAGACTTGATGACCAGACTTGGAACTGGAATGAAACGAACTGGAACCGATACAGAGTACTTGGAAGCTGAGCACAGAGCTGTAACTTCAGCAGAAGTGATGTTGTACTGGCAATGTGGACCAGTTAGGAAATGGAATTTCTAGGGGTGGAACCCCAGGGATGCTGCGATCAGCTGGTCTGGAAGCAGTACTCTGAGTGGTGGAGGAGAGTCAGGTGACTGAATCGAACATAGCTGCCTCCATACTGAGTTTTGGGCGAACTCTGGCATGCAGCCTGATTGCTAGCATGCTGAGTAAACACACAGAGAGCACAGAGCATTGTGGACAAACCTCATAGCCAGTTGGATGCGATGTGCAGAGATGAGTGGGTTTGGATCTCAGAGATCCGAACCACCCGAACTTAGGGGATCCGAGTCATATCCAAGTCAGCTCAGGTGTTCCCGCTTGAGTCGGTTCTCAAAATGAGGCAAAACCTCATCATCTTGCTGTCAGATTCTCGTGGGTTTTGGATTGTATAAAGGTCCCATGATCACTGCCATTTTTCATTTCGGCTGTGGAGAGTGAAGAGGGAAGGAGCTGGGAGCTGTGGTGCACTGCTGTTGCATAATTGTGCTGGGAGCTGTGCTGTGCTGCTGTTGTGCATAATAAATAATTGTGAGGTTGTCCTGTCCATTGGGGCTGGCTGTCATCCATAGGGGCTGGCTTGTTTTTGTCCAATCCTTACCATATAGGGGCTGGCTGTTATCCTGTCCATAGGGGCTGGCTGGCTGTAGTCCATAGGGACTGGATGGCTGTTGTCCATAAGGGCTGGCTGTTTTTAGGTTGTCCTGTTCATAGGGGCTGGCTGGCTGTTGTCCATAGGGGCTGGCTGGCTGTTCTGCTGTGTTGTCCAGGGGGTGCTCTGTCCATCAGGGGTGCTCTTCTTCACCCCCAGTGTAAAAAGACCCAAAAAACATTTTTTTGTGTGTGTGTGTTAACCTCACCACTAGTGTAAATTTTGTGTGTGCGTGTTAGCCTGCCACACCACCAGTGTGAAAATAAAAACACATTTTTTGTGTGTGCGTGTTAGACACACCACCAGTGAAAAAATAAAAACAATTTTTGTGTGTGTGTGTTAGCCACACCACCAGTGAAAATATAAAAACAATTTTTGTGTGTGTGTGTGTGTTAGCCACACCACCAGTGAAAATATAAAAAAAAATTTTGTGTGTGCGTGTTAGCCACACCACCAGTGTGAAAATGAAAATATTTTTTGTGTGTGTGCATGTTAGCCTGCCACATCACCAGTGAAAAAATAAAATCAATTTTTTTGTGTGTGCGTGTTAACCACACCACCAGTGAAAAAATAAAAACAATTTTTGTGTGCCACACCACCAGTGTGAAAATAAAATAAAAATGTTTGTGTGTGCATGTTAGCCTGCCATACCATCAGTGTGAAAAATATTTTTTTGTGTGTGTGGTTGGTTGTGTGCATTAGCCTCAACTTAGCTGCGCTATAATTGCTTGGTGACACTGCTGCAAGACCACAGTGAGTATGGAGGACAGTCACATGACAGGAGAGCAGGATCCATATACCAGTCTTGTTGCTGCCGGCAGCAGTCATGATGACGATGAAAAGCCGTCAATATCATCTATGAAGGCCGATGCACCAGGGCTTAAGTCAGGCCATGTAAAAAAAATCAACTTTTACCCTGATAAAGTAAAAAAAAATCTAAAGCTAAGTCAGCTTTAGAGAAACCAAAAATTGGCATTATGCCATTCACTACACAAAGTGGCAAGGAAAGGATAAGGCCTTGGCCTTTATTTATGACTGGTGGTTCTAATTGTGATGATTTAAGCCATTCTGCTTGTAGAAGAGGTCCAAAAAAAATTCAAATTGTTATGACAAGTAAGACACCAGAACCAACTGTGTGCTCCGAAAAGTCACAGATCCCCGAGGAGAGTCCAAGTGTGTCCCCGGTTGCCATGTGTGAGCCTGAACTTTCTAATACTGTACTTGAAGAGGATCCTCCTTCAACCATTTGTGTGCCCTTTGCAAATGTGGGGTTGAGCAGCACAAGTCAACATGCTGACATAGAAACCGAGCATGCTTCTGTGGAATTGCAGCAGGAGGATGAGGAGCATATTTACATAGTTGGCGATAACAACAAGGATGATGAGGATGTTGATGATGATGAGGATGTTGCTGCGGAGGATGTTTGTGTGAAAACTGTAAATAAGGCAACAGTTGTTGCCCATGGTGAGAAAAATCCCATTGTTGCCATGCCTGGGCAAAGGACCAAAAAATCCACTTCCATTGTGTGGAATTATTTCCACCCAAATCTAGATAAACCTTTGCCAAGCCATTTGTAACCATTGACATGTAACAATGAGCAGTGGTAAGGACCTTAACCATCTAGGAACCTCCTCCCTCTTACGTCACTTGCAGCGCATTCATCAAATTGGAAAGGGGGTTTCAAATTCTAAAACTTTGGGGACAAAAAAACTAACAACAGTCAGTCCAGTGTCACCTAGCTGCTCCCTTCTCTCTGGATCCAAGCGCCTGTAATCTCCACCCCCAACACCTGCATCATCATCAACATCCTCAATCATGATCGGAAGTAGTTCTGCATCCAATTTCATAAGGATGATTGACTCCTCTCCTATCCGTGATTCCTCAGAAGGATCCTTGAGTGCTACGCCTGTTGCTGCTGCTGGGGGTGGATCTTCTTCCAAGAAAGGGACCAAGAAGACTACTACTAGTAGTAATTTAAAAAAACAATTGACTATTAAACAGTCCTTTGATAGAGGAAGTAAGTATAACAGCTGTCACCCAGTTTCACACCGGATCATTGACGCCATGATGGCTGTGCTAGTATTAGATGGTGAAATAAAAGAAAATGAGGATGATAGTGTGGAGGAAGCGCAAAATGAGGATGAGGGGGAAACTTGTGTCCTATCTGACACTAATGAGGATGATGAGGATGTTGTTTGCGTAAATCAGCGACCAGTGGCAGCAGTTCTTGCTCATGATAAAAGGAAAGCCAGAAAAGCCACGTTTTGTGGTGTGGAATAATTTTAATCTAAATTCGGGTAACAGTTGTGAAGGCATCTGTTCCATTTGTAAAGCCAAAGTTAGCAGGGGAAGGGACGTTAACCATCTAGTCACCTCCTCCCTGTTATACCATTTGCAGCGAGTTCATGCAATTTGTTTAACAAAATTATAATAATTTGTAAATTAATAACAAGCAGTCCAGTATCGGCTACCAGCAGTTTGGACCAGCACATGCAATCTCCACAACCAATCAATATTGTGAGCTGTGAAGTGGTTCAAAATGCATGGAAATGCCTGAAAATGCTTGTTATTAAGGTTCATAAAACTGTAGGAACAGAAACAGGCCCAAATTTTGTGGTTTTTAGCTGTTTATATCATTTTTTGGAAAAAATACAGATCCAAAACCAAAACCAAAACACAAAACACCATGAAAAAAACCCAAAACCAGATCCAGATCCAAAACCAGGGGAGATACAGATCCAAAGCCAAAACTAAAACAAAAACACGGGGGTCGGTGCACATCTCTAGTGCAGACGGACCTCTGCGTTATCCTGGAGTGATGTGTGGTCATCACAGCATGAGTGGATCTTAGTGCCAGCTGAAACAAACACAGCAGAGGTAAAACATAGGAGAGACTAATAGAATATGGGAACAATTAGCAAGGATCGTGACAATTTCAGAGGTATCATCAGTTTTTCTAGGCTTCATTGGTGAGATCAAAGATGACCTACTATGTATTGATCCCCTTTAGGAATTTGTAGTATGTATTGCTCAGTTTCTTACCATAGAATCTTGCCCTACAAAATGATAAAATGAAAAAATATCATACCATCACCTAACTATAGGCATCTCTTCTTTAAATATATGTGCCACTACTCTGCCAAACATACTGTATGCCATAATTCATTAACTGATTCATGAAATAGAACAAGCTCAGCACCAAAGTAAGACACTTTGGGCCTGATTCAGAGCCGGACGCTATTTGCGCTCGCTCGTTCAGAAAAAAGGGGTGGCTATTCAAATGAACCGTTCGCTCTTTGCTGTCTGTTCACGCCTCTAGGTCTGAACGAGCGAACAAAACTTGCGGTCGTTTTTTGGAAAACTACGCCCCCTGGCCGCTCGAATTTTACGTCATGTCCGCTATTTATTAGATTAATCGAGTACATCGACCAGCGTATGAACTGCTCGCTATTCTTGTGGTTGGTTTTTCCTACCGCAATCTTGCGAGCAGTTCTGACTATAA
The DNA here is from genome assembly GCA_031769625.1 of Taudactylus pleione. Lineage (NCBI taxonomy): Eukaryota > Metazoa > Chordata > Amphibia > Anura > Myobatrachidae > Taudactylus > Taudactylus pleione. Next base: position 454,735 of record JAUIMM010000145.1, on the reverse strand, counting down.
AATAACCCAGTGACGTGGTCAATGACGCTGCTGTATTAATTATGCACACCCTTAAAACGCCCGTTTAGACCTTTAAGCACGCCTGCGTTCTGATCTCCACTCCCCGTTTTCAAGCACCTTCCCCTGTTACCACTCACATACGCCTCCTCCTGTCACTCAAAATAGCAGGCATTCGCTATTTAGCGAACAAACGATTTTAGGATGCACTGACTGGTTCGCGCATGTGTATTACGATCCGTACGCATGTGCAGTTGTGCAAACATCGCTCGGAACGAACGAGCGGCCGCTTACGAGCGGCTCTGAATCAGGCCCTTTGTATGTAATGATTAAATTCTTCCTGAATGTCCCATATGCTGTTAATTTAGGACATTTCAAAAGTTTGTAGTCGGCATTCATAATATTGACATCGTTATATCTATAGGTAATAGTTATATCTACAGCCACTTAAGGATTGTTTTGCGCATTAACATATGCCATTTTATGGATTTGTATTTGTCTCAGATGCTTTATATATGGCTTTAATTAAATAGTATTACACTACACATTTTTCCTTTAATTGTTGATATCATTCCCCATTGAACATATTATGGAGGAGATTGCCTAGTTTGGTGCAGTGGGAGGAAGCAATCTAACAGTGTGCGTAAAGCCATCCACAATGATTATAAACAGGATTGTACCTTCCTTTACTATATTATATTTTGAAAGCGCTACTGAAGCCATTAAAGTTCTTTGTGTGCACAAAATTATCTTGGTGAGGAGAGAGGTTTACTACCATGAAATCTGCTATCACACGCTGCTCATTGATTTGCGCACATTTGCACTTGGTCACTTTGTATCCATTGCAGTCGGCATGTTAAGATTCAAAATGTTAACAATCCTAATGTTGACATTGCAATGTCGACAGTTATGATGTTTACATTGTTGAAATGGCAACATAGAGACACATTGACATGAAAACAATGTTAATATGTGAAATGTTGACATTCTTCAGAATGCCGACATTAGGCTTAGGCTGTGAGAGAGGAGGGTTAAGATTAACATGTGGGAGGGGCGGGCTAGGGTTAGGCACTAGGGGAAGGGAAAGGGTTAGGTGATAGGGGGAAGGTAAGGTTAGGATTAGGTATCGGAGTAGCATGGCTGTATCGGCTGCTCCTGATTGGCTGCCGTTCCGCGAGCTGTGATTGGCTCGCGGCCCGGCGCAATAAGCTGCAAAACGTCATCCTATTCTATCTCTCCTGTCCTGGCTGCTGCTACAGCAATGCTACCACCCAGTACCCTCCTCTCTCCATTCTTCAAAAGCAGCCAGCGTGGATTCTAACTGGCTGGCTGTACCAGCGCAGCCAGCAGAACACACCACTAACCAGGTACTCCCTGACCTTGACATCTACTACCCCCCCCTAGTTCAGCCAGTCTGTCCACCCCCTGTTCCAGCCAGGCTTCTCTGCACAGCCCCCCCATGTTACAGCCTTCTCTAGCCCTGTACCTCCCCACATAGATCAGCCAGCCTTCCCTGTCCACCCCCCTGTTCCAGCCAGCCTTCAATGTCCTGTGCCTCCCCCTTGTCCAGTCATCCTTCTCTGCACTGCCCCCCCCAAACAGCCTTCTCTGCCCTGTACCTCCCCCCATAGTTCTGCCAGCCTTCCCTGCCCCCAATAGTTCAGCCAGCCTTCCCTGCCCCTCCATAGTTAAGCCAACCTTCCCTGCCCCCCAAAGTCCAGCCAGCCTTCCCTGCCCAGTCCCCCCCAATCCAGCCAGCCTTCCCTGCCCAGTCCCCCCCAATCCAGCCAGCCTTCCCTGCCCTGTCCCCCCCAATCCAGCCAGCCTACCCTGCCCCCCCCTGCCATCTCCCTTGCCCAGTTTGCCTTTCCCTGCCCTGTGTCCTACACTTACCCTTCCTTTTTGGCTTTGTATGTGGATCTGGCTTTTACAGTGTATTTTTATGTCGGAGATATATATTTGAATAAATATATATTAGGGGTGTGCACCGGCCACTTTTCGTGTTTTGTGTTTTGGTTTTGGATCTAGATCTTCCTTCATGTTTTGGATCTGGATTGGTTTTGCCAAAATCACCCTTCGGTGTTTTGGGTTCTGGGTTTTGTGTTTTGGATCTGTATTTTTTTTTAAAAAAGCATAAAAACAGCTAAAATCACAGAATGTGTTGATTTTTCTGCTCCTATGCTATTATTAAACTCAATAACCTTAATTTCCACTCATTTCCAGTGTATTCTGAACACCTCACAATAGTGTTTTTATGTCCAAAAGGTTGCAACGAGGTAGATGGATGACTATGCTAAGCGACACGAGTGGGCGGCACAAACACGTGGCCCATCTAGGAGTGACACTGCAGTGGCAGACAGGATGGCAGTTTGAAAAACTAGGCCCCAAACAGTACATAATTCAAAGAAAAAAAAGAGATGCAAGATGGAATTGTCCTTGGGCCCTCCCAGCCACCCTTATGTTGTATAAACAGGACATGCACACTTTAACAAACCAATCATTTCAGCGCCAGGGTCTGCCACACGACTGTGGCTGAAATTATTGGTTCGTTTGGGCCCCCACAAAACAAGCTGGCAATTAATCTGTCCCTGCACAAACTGGTTCTACTTAGGCAAGATGTCGTCCTCATCCTCATCCACCGATTCCTCACCCTCTTCAGTGTTGTGTACATCCTCATCCTCACAGAGTATTAACTCGTCCCCACTGGAATCCACCACCACAGGTCCCTCTGTACGTTCTGGAGGCTGGTCTCCCTGGAAGAGTTGATAATTCGTTTTTATGAACATCATCTTCTCCACATTTTGTGGAAGCAACCTCCTATGCCTTTCGCTGACAAGGTTCCCGGCTGCACTAAACACTCTTTCGGAGTACACACTGGAGGGGAGGCAACTCAGGTAAAATAGAGCCAGTTTGTACAGGGGCCTCCAAATTGCCTCTTTTTCCTGCCAGTACAGGTATGGACTGTCTGACATGCCTACTTGGATGCTGTCACCGATGTAATCCTCCACCATTCTGTCAATGGTGACAGTATCATATGCAGTGACAGTAGACATGTCAGAAATTGTTGCCAGGTCCTTCAGTCCGGACCAGATGTCCAAACTTGGTCCTGCCTGCCCTGCATCACCGCCAGCGGTTTGCTTAGGATACCTAAGTTTTTTCCTGGCAGCCCCAGTTGCGGGAGAAAATGAAGAAGGAGCTGTTGACGTGTCACGTTCCGCTTCAGCTGACAGTGTTTTCACCAGCAGGTATTTGCACCTCTGCAGGCATGTGTCAGCCAGAAAGAGAGACACCACATAGGCTTTAAACCTAGGATCGAGCACGGTGGCCAAAATGTAGTGGTCTGATTTCAACAGATTGACCACCCTGGAATCCTGGCAAAGCGAAAGAAGGGCTTCATCCACAAGTCCCACATGCCGAGCGGAATTGCTCTGTCTTAGCTCCTCCTTCACTTTCTCCAGCTGCTTCTGCAAAAGCCTGATGAGGGGAATGACCTGACTCAAGCTGGCAGTGTCTGAACTGACTTCACGTGTGGCAAGTTCGAAGGGCTGGAGAACCTTGCACAATACGGAAATCATTCTCCACTGTGCTTGAGTCAGGTGCATACCCCCTCCTTTGCCTATGTCATAGGTGGATGTATAGGCTTGAATGGCCTTTTGCTGCTCCTCCATCCTCTGAAGCATATAGAGGGTTGAGTTCCACCGCGTCACAACCTCTTGCTTCAGGTGATGGTGGGGCAGGTTCAAGAGTGTTTGCTGGTGCTCCAGTCTTCGGCACGCAGTCGCTGAATGGCGAAAGTGGCCAGAAATTTTTCGAGCCACCCAAAGCGTCTCCTGCACGCCCCTGTCGCTTTTCAGAAAATTCTGCACCACCAAGTTTATTGTGTGAGCAAAACATGGGACGTGCTGGAATTTGCCCAGATGTAATGCCCGCACAGTATTGGTGGCATTGTCAGATATCACAAATCCCCAGGAGAGTCTAAGTGGGGTAAGCCACTGGGCAATGATTTCCCTCAGTTTCTCAAAGAGGTTGTCGGCGGTGTGCCTCTTACTGAATCTGGTGATACACAGCGTAGCCTGCCTTGGAACGAGCTGGCATTTCTGAGATGCTGCTACTGGTGACGCTGCTGCTGTTGCTGCTTAAGATGATACATCTACCCAGTGGGCTGTCACAGTCATATAGTTCTTAGTCTGCCCTGTTCCACTTGTCCACATGTCCGTGGTTAAGTGGACATTGGGTACAACGGCATTTTTCAGAACACTGAGGACACTTTTTCTGACGTTTCTGTACAGTCTCGGTATCGCCTGCCTATTGAAGTGGAATCTAGACAGGATTTGGAACCGTGGACACACTACCTCCATCAATTGTCTAAATCCCACTGCACTAATGGCGGATACCGGATGCACGTCTAACACCAACATAGCAGTCAAGGCCTCAGTTATATGTTTTGCTTCAGGATGACTGCTGTCGTACTTAAAGGACTGTTGGATGGTCAATTGTTTAGTAAAAGTAGTGGTGTTCCTACTTCCTCTCTGGGATGATGAACGACTCCCAGCAGCAGCAACAGCAGCAGCGGCAGCAGGAGGCGTAGCAATGCAGGATCCTCCGGAGGAATCCCGGATAGGAGAGTCAGTCATGCCAGTGACATGGCCTGCAGGACTACTTCCGATCCTGACTAAGGAGGAAATTGACGAGGAGGGAGTTGACGGTGTGGTTTGCAGGCGCTTGGATACAACAGGACAACAGGATTTAGGTGTCCCTGGACTGCTTACGGTCTTAGCCAAAGTTTCTGAACTTGACAGTAACTTTTTATGAAAGCGCTGCAGGTGCCGTATAAGGGAGGATGTTCCTAGGTGGTTAACGTCCCTACCCCTACTTATTTCACCTTTACATATGGTACATATGGCAAGACAGTTGTTGTCCAGATTTGGATAGAAATATTGCCAGACCAAAGAGGTGGAATGTTTGGTCTTCTGCCCAGGCATGACCGTGATGGGCTTTTTCATCCCACGGACAACAACTGTCTCCCCCGTAGCCTGATTAAACAAACCACATCACCATCAGAATCCTCCTCGCCAACTTCCTCCTCAGCGCCAGCTACACTAGTATCCTCATCCTGTTGTACTTCAACAGTGACATCTTCAATTTGCATATCAGCAAGTGGACTGTGGGTGCTCCTTTCAGCACTTGCAGGGGGCGTGCAAATGGTGGAAAGAGCCACCTCTTCCCGTCCAGTGCTGGGAAGGTCAGGCATCGCAACCGCCACCACACTTGGACTCTCCTTGGGGATTTGTGATATCTTCTTAGAACGCACAGTTCTTCGCTGTGCTTTTGCCAGCTTAACTCGTTTGATTTTTTTAGTGGGAGGAGGGCTTCCATCGTCATGTGAAGCTGAACCACTAGTCATGAACATAGGGAAAGACCTTAGCCAATCCTTGCCACTCCGTGTCGTAAATGGCATATTGGCAAGTTTACGTTTCTCTTCAGATGATTTAAATGTTTTTTTCAAGGTAATTTTCCTGAACTTTGTCATTTGGGATTGAATGTGCCCTCTTCTATGACATTGGGCATCGGCCTTGGCAGACGACGTTGATGGCATGTTATCGTCTATGTCATGACTAGTGGCAGCAGCTTCAGCACTAGGAGGAAGTAGTTCTTGATCTTTCCCTATTTTATTTTAATCAGAGAAAGTTTGGTCCTCCATTTATGTTATATTGATATATACGTGCGGCTAAGGCGCACACAAACACTAAAAATAATTTTTTATTTTTGTTGGAGACTAGTGCACTTTGTGGGTTACACCACCCTTTAAGAAATGAGCCAGCCGGCCCTTTACTTATGGGACACAGGCGCACGCTTGGCGCTACTCCTTTGTTGATGCACGTGCAGCCACAGTGCACAAAATTCACAAACACAGAATTTTTTTTTTAAATTTGTTTGGAGTGCCCTTTGGGGGTTACAGCACCCTTTAGTTGTCAATCCAGCCGGCCCTTTATTTAAGGGACACAGGCGCACGCTTGGCACTACTTTGTTGATGCACGTGCAGCCACAGTGCACAAAATTCACAAACACAGAATTTTTTTTTTAATTTTGTTTGGAGTGCCCTTTGGGGGTTACAGCACCCTTTAGTTGTCAATCCAGCCGGCCCTTTATTTAAGGGACACAGGCGCACGCTTGGCACTACTTTGTTGATGCATGTGCGGCTACTGTGCACACAATTCACAAACACAAAAAAATATATATTTTTTGTTTTGTTTGGAGTGCCCTTTGGGGGTTACAGCACCCTTTAATGGACAAGCCTGCCGGCATTTTACTTATGGGATACAGGTGCACGCTTGGAGCTGCTCCTTTGTTGATGCACGTGCAGCCACAGTGCACACAATTCACAAACATAGAATTTTTTTTTTATTTTGTTTGGAGTGCCCTTTGGGGGTTACAGCACCCTTTAGCGGTCAATCCAGCCGGCCCTTTATTTATGGGACACAGGCGCACGCTTGCCACTACTTTGTTGATGCACGTGCGGCTACTGCGCACACAATTCACAAACACAAAAAAATATTTTTTTTTATTTTGTTTGGAGTGCCCTTTGGGGGTTACAGCACCCTTTAACAGACTAGCCAGCCGGCCTATTACTTATGGGACACAGGCGCACGCTTGGCACTACTTTGTTGATGCACGTGCGGCTACTGCGCACACAATTCACAAACACAAAAAAATATATTTTTTTATTTTGTTTGGAGTGCCCTTTGGGGGTTACAGCACCCTTTAATGGACTAGCCAGCCGGCCTTTTACTTATGGGACACAGGCGCATGCTTGGCACTACTTTGTTGATGCATGTGCGGCTACTGCGCACACAATTCACAAACACAAAAAAATATTTTTTTTTATTTTGTTTGGAGTGCCCTTTGGGGGTTACAGCACCCTTTAACGGACAAGCCAGCCAGCCTTTTACTTATGGGACACAGGCGAACGCTTGGCGCTGCTCCTTTGTTGATTCACGTGCAGCCACAGTGCACACAATTCACAAACACAGAAAAAATATTTTTTTTTTAGCACTTGGGGGGAGCACCCCTGACGAACAGAGCACCCCCTGGACAACACTACAGCACCCCTTTAGGACTGGGACACTGCACAGGACTTTGGAGTGGACACAGCCCCTATGGACAACTGACTGCACAGCACAGTCCAGCCAGCCCCTATGGACTTTGAAGTAGTGGACACAGCCCAATGGACAACAGCAGCACAGCGCAGCACAGCACAGCACAGCACAACACTACACTGCACTACACTACACTACACTACACTACAACACTACACTACACTACACAGCCCCGCCAGCCCTAACTCCCACCCTCCCTCTTCACTGTCCACAGCTGAGTGAGAAAATGGCGCCGACGCGGGTACCTTATATAGGATCCAAAACCCGCGAGACCCGTAAGGCGGGATGATGACGTTTTGCCTCGATTTCAGATCCGAGTCAGGCGGGAAAAGTCGAGCCTGACTCGGATCGGCCTCAGATCGGGGGGGCTCGAGGGGGTTCGGATTTCAGAAATCCGAACCCGCTCACCCCTAATATATATATATATATATATATATATATATATATATATATATATATATATATATATATAGAGCAGATATAGTGAAATCAACATTGATTCTAATTAGGGATGTGCAGGCTCGGTTCTACTCGGTTCCGTTCGGTTTTTCTTACCGAATCTTATTGGCTATCCAAAACTCGTGACAGCTGAAACCCAATAAGATTCTGGAAAAAAATCCGAACGGAACCGAGTAGAACCGAGCCTGCACATCCCTAATTCTAATATATATATGTATATATTAGAATCAATGTTCCAATGTTGATTTCACTATATCTGTCTATATATATCTATATTTAGATAATATATATATATATATATAATTTGTTTTATGTGTGTGTGAATTTTATAGCAGTTTTTAAACTGGTTTACGCGCCAATTGATGCCCCACCCCTCCACCTCTGCTCCATCCATCCCAGGGGGGGAGGGGGGCCCTGCCTATTTTGCCAGTACCGGGCCCCACAATTTCTGATGGCAGCCCTGCCGGAGCTGCTACCGGGTAAGTGAAGCTGCTACACCTCTTGGACACACGGCTTTGCTTACATTATAATCATGTAGAAATGTCAGTGACACTCCAAAGCAGTGACCAGTCCTGTTTGCACATTTAAGGGATTGCTCCCCCCCCCTGCACAGTTCCTAATACTCACTTTGCTTGTGCCCGTTGGCTGAGCTCAGTGGGGGACATAGAAGTGGGGAGTCTGAAGATTTATGCAAAGGTCTAACAACTCCAAGGGTGCAATTGTGGCTGGAGAAGAGAGAGCCCCATACTATAAGTTGAAGCAATGGATGTGATCGGCATGGCATTTCTAAAGAGAGCCACATTGGTGGAACAAATGGCAGAGGTGCACATCACTGGTGAACAATTTTAAACAATATCAGAAAATTCTGATCACAAATAGGTCAAAGAAAACACCAGAACCAACCTTTGATTTAAAAAAAACAAAATGATGAACGTCATCATGGTAAGCATATCGACCTATTTCATGTCAACATTCTCATGGCAACATTATGAATGTTGGCATGATAAATGTCAACAAAAACAGCACAAGGTTAACATAATTTATAATGCATCTCATGGTCCAGAGGTTCCCAAACTCGGTTCTTAAGGCACCATAACAGTGGAGGTTTTAAGGATTTTTATGTTTCATCACAGGTGACTTAATTAGTGCCTCAGTCAATGTGATTTATCCTCCTTTGCTCAAACATGGATATCTCTAAAATCTGGACTGTTGGGGTACCTTGAGGACTGCATTTGGAAACCTCTGTCCTGGTCCATTGAAATTTATTTTTGGATCCCTCAGCGTGTCAGGGCTAGTTACTACAGAAACCTACCCATTAGTAGTCATCACTGCTAACAGTGATCAGGAGTTCTTTATAATCACATTGGTGCACTCAGTTTATTTCCTTCCATGATTGAGATTCTTTGGATGTCTCTGTGTAAGCCCAGGATTACCTGGGAAACCAAATAAGTAAACTTTCCTTCAAAGCATTTATGAAAAAATAAATGAGTACCCAGCAGCCTAAACAAATTTATAGATTTTTTTGTTATTGTAGTTTTGTTTTTAGCCAGCAACAACCTGATCAATTGTCTTACCATATACTGTACCATATGACTGTCACATTGAGATTTTACTTGGCTCTTAAATTTATGTAGGCCATAATTATGCATAGCCTGAACCAGAATTAAAGATCTTGGAGTATATGTCTGAGAATCTGAAGCCAAGCTTCCTTCAGTCTTCTACTTCCCTAGCAGGTCTACCCATCTTTTTCTTTTTAAAAATTACAGATCTTTAAGGTTTTGGATTACTGTATGTTGAATTAGATCATGGTCCAGATCCTTTATCCACCTCATTACATTTTGGAAGCATTAATTGTTTACTAGCAGCCAAACTCTATTTGGTTAGACCTTAGGAAAGACTACAATTTGGATTAAATCAAATCAGTTGGTGAATGGAAGAAAACCTTTTGTAGCTGATACGGTCATTTTAAAAATTGTGTCACACATTTTGGTCCCTGCTTCCTTTTTACACTTAAATGATGTGTTTAGAGAACTACTTGATCAGTCCTTAGTGGTCTGTTTAGAAGACATCTTAATGTATTTGCAATCTCTATTTGAATATTGAAGGCTTGTCAAAATTGTTTAGGGATCTCTTCAACAATATAATTTCTTTGCTAAATTAGAAAAAATATTCCTTTGAACAAAAGCTACTGGAGTTCATATGGCATATTGTTCCAAATGGAACCTGCAAAACCTTGGTCCTTGTTTTCAGCCCCAGTTCTATCTATATGAGCATTTATTTTGGAAAAATATGCAGCAGATAAAGAGCTATCTTGTCACAGCTGCTATCAGAATACGGTCCCTTAATTCTTGAGAACCAGAAGAGATACCCAGGGGTTATGATTCAAGTTAATGGGTGTCTTCTCTCAGGGGCGCCGAGAGGGGGGGGGAGCAGGTACAGATTACCCGGGCCCGGGCTTCCTGAGCTGCAGCCACAGCAGTCTCCTATGCCTGTGCGGGGGAGTGATCACACTGATCGCGCCCCCCCTGGCTTTGCGCTGGGCTGAGGGGGCTCTGAGCGCCCCCCCTCCCAAGCGCGGCGCTGCAAATCTTGTTCTTTTAATTTTTTCCTCTCAGCAAGGGGGCGTGGTCACGCCTCCCCTATTAGGCCATGCCCCTTATTACCGGGTCCTGCCACGGCTCTTGGCGGGCCTGTCTTCTCTCCAACACTAAGAACCAGATTCAGACCCATTCACTAGATGTGGCTGCTCGCTCCCAGTGTATTTAAATTTTGCAAAGTGACTTCAGTGCAGCCACTCACTCGGCAAGGCATAAGCATGGACACTATGTCTTGGCGAGCAATCACTTTGTGTTTATAGATGCCAACCAGCCTGTTTCTAGCCGCCCACTAGTGTACGTCATCTCCTGGAAGTATATACAACCATTGGAACATCGGGTTCCATCAGATCTGACCGCAGCGTTTGTGGTTGACTGTACCCTACCGCAAGCACTGCGAGCACTTCAGTGTATAATTCAACCAGGTGACGTGTACTATGATGCTGCCTGTTAAATATGCAGTTGCACACCCCAGAAATGGCATGAAAACACTCTGGCATGCCTGCGTCCACAACTACACTCCCCCGTTACCACTGCCCTGCCTCTGTTACCACCTACAAATGGCCTCTATTGTCACTCATTCCACTGGACTGTCTTTGCAGGGCAAGCGAGAAATATCCAATCGCTCGTACAGGTTTGCGCATGCGTACTGCGAACTACACGCATGCGCACATTAGCTAACATTGTCTGCAACAAGCGGGCGCTTGCAAGCGAACGGGTCTGAATCAGGTCCTAAGTTACTACCAATGGTCACATTTGTTTACAATAAAGCTTTAAATAAGAAACAAAAGTTGTACACCATTCTTCTGGTGGTTCAAGTAGGCGGAGTGGGGGCGTGCCAACACGATTGCCTCATAATGGCCCTGCCCCCCGCTTCATAGTGCCAATGTTACTGGCATTATAAGGCAGGGGGCGGGGCTATGATGACGCTATTCAGCATGAATCACTTCATCGCACCCCCGGACTGCCCACTTTTGCGGTGGGCGCGGGGGTTTGCAGGGTGCCGGCGGCTATTCCAATGGATTTGCCTAGTCTTGCGGGGTGTCGGGAGTGGCACCCGATTTTCAGGAGACTCCCAACAGTCCCGGGAGAGTAGGCAAGTATGCCTCAGGATAGTGTAAAAATCTGTTTTGCTTTGTGATGTTACTTAGGGGTCTATTTACTAAGCAGTGTTAGGAGACAGAGTGAGAAGTGATAAGTCTGTGATAAGGTGCCAGCCAATCAGCTCCCAACTGTCATTTTTCAAACACAGCCTGTGAGATGACAGTTGGGAGCTGATTGGCTGGCACCTTATCACTTTTCACTCTGTCACCTAACACTGCTTAGTAAATAAACCCCCTAGAGTGAAATATCTCCAAATATACAAAAACACTATCTTGTCTCACAAAACATAATTTTTGCATTTCTGCATAATGTATCTGATTCAGAGTTGTGCGCTATGCCAATGTTTACGTAAATGGAGTGATTTTTTTTTCCACTGCGCATGCTTCTGTGTCATATGCTGCAAGTCTTAGGGCCTGATTCAGACCCACTCGCAAGCGGCTGTCCGCTCGCAAGTGGGTCGATGTTGTGCACAGCGCATGCGCACGACGGCAGGAGCTCCGTCGTGCGCATGCGCCAGACGCGACGAGCGAAGGACTTTCCTTCGCTCGTTGTGTCTGATCAAAAGGGGCGTGCTGTCGATGTTGATTGACAGCACGCCCCCTTTGGTGGGCGAACCGGGGGCGTGCCTCCCTGACGGGGGCGTTCCCAAGGGAACGCCTACCGTCAGAAACCGGCCCACTGACATCACTAGTGATGTCAGTGGGAGTGATTTTGGCTCTGATAGAGCCAAAATCACTCCGGGCCTTGCGGTTGAAAAACTCAACCGCAGGCTCCGGCTCGCAGTTTCGATGGTCGCGATAGTCAAGACCATCGCGGCCATCAAACTGCACGCTCGTATAGGCTGTGGGTGGTGACCCAAAGCTATACGAGCGTCCAGGAGGATGCTCCATAATTATGGAGACCGGCCCTCATTCAGAGCGTGCGCTCTGCTCAGAGCGTACGGCTCTGAATGAGGGCCTTTATCCACAGTGTGATTGACAGGCAGGGAGTGTTACAAACACACAAATGTGTATCGACCATTTTGGGGTCATGTCCCATACTGCATCTGTGATCCCGTACGTAGGAAACAGGGCTCCAGCATCTAAGTTTCAGCAGCTTTTCTGTGAGACCATAGACTCACTCAGGAAGTTAATATTTGCATGATCTGCGTCCCATGCTGTGTATGTGTATGTAGTTGCAGACAGCTGCGCTGGCTCCAGTGGACGTCTCAGTACAAGTCCCACCCGCTGTTGCATTAGTATATTTACACCATACCTGCCGACTTTCTGGCTGCTCCTTCCGGGAGGGAGCAGCCATATTGGCAGGACGGGGAGGGGGTGTGGCCAGGACAAGGGGGAGAGGCCGGGTTGGTGACAGCACTTGGGGGCGGCGGGGTCAAACGATCGCTTCAGTTTCACCCTACCCCCGCTACACAATGCCAATAAGATAGGCATTGTGAAGCAAGGGGCAGGGCCAAAATGATGCTAATCGCATCACCACCACCCCCCACCCAGGGCCGGATTACCAATGGGGCGGGTGGAGCTGCAGCTCCATGCATCCCATCTAATTAGGCCCACAGCATCTGCTTTGCTGCGGCAGACAGGAAAAATATTTCTCCTTCTTGGTCAGCCTGCCCTGTCTGAAGCTCCACCCCCTGAGACCCGACCACCCCCACCCTGTCCTCCTTGCCCTGTCTACGGCTGTCTGAAGCTCTGCCCCCTAAGACCCCGGCACCTGAACACCCCCACCCCCTCCCGACCGCCGCCCGCAGTCCAGACAACAGACTGTGACATGGACTTGGAGGCGCAGTGGATGGGTTCAATAGCCCTCCCTGCACTGAGTGTCTCAGCTCCGCGCCATGTGCCATCACAGCTGCAACCCCCACCACCGCAACCTTAAGCAGCCCAGCAGTAGGAGGAACTTATCTCCGTGAAGGCAGCCCGCGTAACAGGGTGACCGATCCTGACTCTCTGATGGCAGTGCTGCTGACTGCTGATTGGGAAGTCATGTCCAGGTGGCTGCAGCTGATCTGAGCCTCACATGGTAAAAACGTATGCAAACAGTGACTGTATTTTATTGATCAAGTTTTATATATATGTGTGTGTGTTAGGGGTGAGCGGGTTCGGATTTCTGAAATCCGAACCCCCCCGAGCCCCCCCGATCCGAGTCCGATCCGAGTCAGGCTCGACTTTTCCCGCCTGACTCGGATCTGAAATCGAGGCAAAACGTCATCATCCCGCCTTCCGAGTCTCGCGGGTTTTGGATCCTATATAAGGTACCCGCGTCGGCGCCATTTTCTCACTCGGCTGTGGACAGTGAAGAGGGAGGGTGGGAGTTAGGGCTGTGTAGTGTAGTGTAGTGTAGTGCTGCTGTTGTCCACTACTTCAAAGTCCATAGGGGCTGGCTGTGTTGTGCTGTGCTGCTGTTGTTAATAGGGGCTGTGTCCACTACTTCAAAGTCCATAGGGGCTGGCTGGACTGTGTTGTGCAGTCAGTTCTCCATAGGGGCTGTGTCCACTCCAAAGTCCTGTGCAGTGTCCCAGTCCTAAAGGGGTGCTGTAGTGTTGTCCAGGGGGTGCTCTGTCCATCAGGGGTGCTCCCCCCAAGTGCTAAAAAAATAATATATTTTCTGTGTTTGTGAATTGTGTGCGCAGTAGCCGCACGTGCATCAACAAAGTAGTGCCAAGCGTGCGCCTGTGTCATAAGTAAAGGGCCGGCTGGCTTGACCGTTAAGGGTGCTGTAACCCCCGAAAGTACACTCCAGTCCAAACCAAAAAAAAAATTATTTTCTGTGTTTGTGAATTGTGTGCGCAGTAGCCGCACGTGCATCAACAAAGTAGTGCCAAGCGTGCGCCTGTGTCATAAGTAAAGGGCCGGCTGGCTTGACCGTTAAGGGTGCTGTAACCCCCGAAAGTAAACTCCAGTCCAACCCAAAAAAAAAAATATTTTCTGTGTTTGTGAATTGTGTGCGCAGTAGCCGCACGTGCATCAACAAAGTAGTGCCAAGCGTGCGCCTGTTTCATAAGTAAAGGGCTGGCTGGCTTGACCATTGAAGGGTGCTGTAACCCCCGAAAGTACACTCCAGTCCAAACCAAAAAAATATATATTTTCTGTGTTTGTGAATTGTGTGCGCAGTAGCCGCACGTGCATCAACAAAGTAGTGCCAAGCGTGCGCCTGTGTCATAAGTAAAGGGCCGGCTGGCTTGACCGTTAAAGGGTGCTGTAACCCCCAAAAGTACACTCCAGTCCAAACCAAAAAAAAAATTATTTTCTGTGTTTGTGAATTGTGTGCGCAGTAGCCGCACGTGCATCAACAAAGTAGTGCCAAGCGTGCGCCTGTGTCATAAGTAAAGGGCCGGCTGGCTTGACCGTTAAAGGGTGCTGTAACCCCCAAAGTACACTCCAGTCCAAACCAAAAAAAAAATTATTTTCTGTGTTTGTGAATTGTGTGCGCAGTAGCCGCACGTGCATCAACAAAGTAGTGCCAAGCGTGCGCCTGTGTCATAAGTAAAGGGCCGGCTGGCTTGACCGTTAAAGGGTGCTGTAACCCCCGAAAGTACACTCCAGTCCAAACCAAAAAAAAAAATATTTTCTGTGTTTGTGAATTGTGTGCGCAGTAGCCGCATGTGCATCAACAAAGTAGTGCCAAGCATGCGCCTGTGTCATAAGTAAAGGGCCGGCTGGCTTAACCATTAAAGGGTGCTGTAACCCCCGAAAGTACACTCCAGTCCAAACCAAAAAAAAATTATTTTCTGTGTTTGTGAATTGTGTGCGCAGTAGCCGCACGTGCATCAACAAAGTAGTGCCAAGCGTGTGCCTGTGTCATAAGTAAAGGGCCGGCTGGCTTGACCGTTAAAGGGTGCAGTAACAACCAAAGTACACTCCAGTCCAAACCAAAAAAAAAATTATTTTCTGTGTTTGTGAATTGTGTGCGCAGTAGCCGCACGTGCATCAACAAAGTAGTGCCAAGCGTGTGCCTGTGTCATAAGTAAAGGGCCAGCTGGCTTGACCGTTAAGGGTGCTGTAACCCCCGAAAGTACACTCCAGTCCAAACCAAAAAAAAAATTATTTTCTGTGTTTGTGAATTGTGTGCGCAGTAGCCGCACGTGCATCAACAAAGTAGTGCCAAGCGTGCGCCAGTGCCATAAGTAAAGGGCCAGCTGGCTTGACCGTTAAGGGTGCTGTAACCCCTGAAAGTACACTCCAGTCCAAACCAAAAAAAAAAATATTTTCTGTGTTTGTGAATTGTGTGCGCAGTAGCCGCACGTGCATCAACAAAGTAGTGCCAAGCGTGCGCCAGTGCCATAAGTAAAGGGCCGGCTGGCTTGACCGTTAAAGGGTGCTGTAACCCCCGAAAGTACACTCCATTCCAAACCAAAAAAAAAATTATTTTCTGTGTTTGTGAATTGTGTGCGCAGTAGCCGCACGTGCATCAACAAAGTAGTGCCAAGCGTGCGCCTGTGTCATAAGTAAAGGGCCGGCTGGCTTGACCGTTAAAGGGTGCTGTAACCCCCAAAGTATACTCCAGTCCAAACCAAAAAAAAAATTATTTTCTGTGTTTGTGAATTGTGTGCGCAGTAGCCGCACGTGCATCAACAAAGTAGTGCCAAGCGTGCGCCTGTGTCATAAGTAAAGGGCCGGCTGGCTTGACAGTTAAAGGGTGCTGTAACCCCCAAAAGTACACTCCAGTCCAAACCAAAAAAAAAATTATTTTCTGTGTTTGTGAATTGTGTGCGCAGTAGCCGCACGTGCATCAACAAAGTAGTGCCAAGCGTGCGCCTGTGTCATAAGTAAAGGGCCGGCTGGCTTGACCGTTAAAGGGTGCTGTAACCCCTGAAAGTACACTCCAGTCCAAACCAAAAAAAAAATTATTTTCTGTGTTTGTGAATTGTGTGCGCAGTAGCCGCACGTGCATCAACAAAGTAGTGCCAAGTGTGCGCCTGTGTCATAAGTAAAGGGCCGGCTGGCTTGACCGTTAAGGGTGCTGTAACCCCCGAAAGTACACTCCAGTCCAAACCAAAAAAAAAATTATTTTCTGTGTTTGTGAATTGTGTGCGCAGTAGCCGCACGTGCATCAACAAAGTAGTGCCAAGCGTGCGCCTGTGTCATAAGTAAAGGGCCGGCTGGCTTGACCGTTAAGGGTGCTGTAACCCCCGAAAGTAAACTCCAGTCCAAACAAAAAAAAAAAATATTTTCTGTGTTTGTGAATTGTGTGCGCAGTAGCCGCACGTGCATCAACAAAGTAGTGCCAAGCGTGCGCCTGTGTCATAAGTAAAGGGCTGGCTGGCTTGACCATTGAAGGGTGCTGTAACCCCCGAAAGTACACTCCAGTCCAAACTAAAAAAATATATATTTTCTGTGTTTGTGAATTGTGTGCGCAGTAGCCGCACGTGCATCAACAAAGTAGTGCCAAACGTGCGCCTGTGTCATAAGTAAAGGGCCGGCTGGCTTGACCGTTAAAGGGTGCTGTAACCCCCAAAAGTACACTCCAGTCCAAACCAAAAAAAAAAATATTTTCTGTGTTTGTGAATTGTGTGCGCAGTAGCCGCACGTGCATCAACAAAGTAGTGCCAAGCGTGCGCCTGTGTCATAAGTAAAGGGCCGGCTGGCTTGACCGTTAAAGGGTGCTGTAACCCCCAAAGTACACTCCAGTCCAAACGAAAAAAAAAAATTATTTTCTGTTTGTGAATTGTGTGCGCAGTAGCCGCTCGTGCATCAACAAAGTAGTGCCAAGCGTGCGCCTGTGTCATAAGTAAAGGGCCGGCTGGCTTGACCGTTAAAGGGTGCTGTAACCCCCGAAAGTACACTCCAGTCCAAACCAAAAAAAAAATATTTTCTGTGTTTGTGAATTGTGTGCGCAGTAGCCGCATGTGCATCAACAAAGTAGTGCCAAGCGTGTGCCTGTGTCATAAGTAAAGGGCCGGCTGGCTTGACCGTTAAAGGGTGCAGTAACAACCAAAGTACACTCCAGTCCAAACCAAAAAAAAAATTATTTTCTGTGTTTGTGAATTGTGTGCGCAGTAGCCACACGTGCATCAACAAAGTAGTGCCAAGCGTGCGCCTGTGTCATAAGTAAAGGGCCAGCTGGCTTGACCGTTAAGGGTGCTGTAACCCCCGAAAGTACACTCCAGTCCAAACCAAAAAAAAAATTATTTTCTGTGTTTGTGAATTGTGTGCGCAGTAGCCGCACGTGCATCAACAAAGTAGTGCCAAGCGTGCGCCAGTGCCATAAGTAAAGGGCCGGCTGGCTTGACCGTTAAGGGTGCTGTAACCCCTGAAAGTACACTCCAGTCCAAACCAAAAAAAAAAATATTTTCTGTGTTTGTGAATTGTGTGCGCAGTAGCCGCACGTGCATCAACAAAGTAGTGCCAAGCGTGCGCCTGTGTCATAAGTAAAGGGCCGGCTGGCTTGACTGTTAAAGGGTGCTGTAACCCCCAAAGTATACTCCAGTCCAAACCAAAAAAAAAATTATTTTCTGTGTTTGTGAATTGTGTGCGCAGTAGCCGCACGTGCATCAACAAAGTAGTGCCAAGCGTGCGCCTGTGTCATAAGTAAAGGGCCGGCTGGCTTGACAGTTAAAGGGTGCTGTAACCCCCAAAAGTACACTCCAGTCCAAACCAAAAAAAAAATTATTTTCTGTGTTTGTGAATTGTATGCGCAGTAGCCGCACGTGCATCAACAAAGTAGTGCCAAGCGTGCGCCTGTGTCATAAGTAAAGGGCCGGCTGGCTTGACCGTTAAAGGGTGCTGTAACCCCTGAAAGTACACTCCAGTCCAAACCAAAAAAAAAAATATTTTCTGTGTTTGTGAATTGTGTGCGCAGTAGCCGCACGTGCATCAACAAAGTAGTGCCAAGTGTGCGCCTGTGTCATAAGTAAAGGGCCGGCTGGCTTGACCGTTAAGGGTGCTGTAACCCCCGAAAGTACACTCCAGTCCAAACCAAAAAAAAAATTATTTTCTGTGTTTGTGAATTGTGTGCGCAGTAGCCGCACGTGCATCAACAAAGTAGTGCCAAGCGTGCGCCTGTGTCATAAGTAAAGGGCCGGCTGGCTTGACCGTTAAGGGTGCTGTAACCCCCGAAAGTAAACTCCAGTCCAAACCAAAAAAAATATATTTTCTGTGTTTGTGAATTGTGTGCGCAGTAGCCGCACGTGCATCAACAAAGTAGTGCCAAGCGTGCGCCTGTGTCATAAGTAAAGGGCTGGCTGGCTTGACCATTGAAGGGTGCTGTAACCCCCGAAAGTACACTCCAGTCCAAACCAAAAAAATATATATTTTCTGTGTTTGTGAATTGTGTGCGCAGTAGCCGCACGTGCATCAACAAAGTAGTGCCAAGCGTGCGCCTGTGTCATAAGTAAAGGGCCGGCTGGCTTGACCGTTAAAGGGTGCTGTAACCCCCAAAAGTACACTCCAGTCCAAACCAAAAAAAAAATTATTTTCTGTGTTTGTGAATTGTGTGCGCAGTAGCCGCACGTGCATCAACAAAGTAGTGCCAAGCGTGCGCCTGTGTCATAAGTAAAGGGCCGGCTGGCTTGACCGTTAAAGGGTGCTGTAACCCCCAAAGTACACTCCAGTCCAAACCAAAAAAAAAATTATTTTCTGTGTTTGTGAATTGTGTGCGCAGTAGCCGCACGTGCATCAACAAAGTAGTGCCAAGCGTGCGCCTGTGTCATAAGTAAAGGGCCGGCTGGCTTGACCGTTAAAGGGTGCTGTAACCCCCGAAAGTACACTCCAGTCCAAACCAAAAAAAAAAATATTTTCTGTGTTTGTGAATTGTGTGCGCAGTAGCCGCATGTGCATCAACAAAGTAGTGCCAAGCATGCGCCTGTGTCATAAGTAAAGGGCCGGCTGGCTTAACCATTAAAGGGTGCTGTAACCCCCGAAAGTACACTCCAGTCCAAACCAAAAAAAAATTATTTTCTGTGTTTGTGAATTGTGTGCGCAGTAGCCGCACGTGCATCAACAAAGTAGTGCCATTCGTGCGCCTGTGTCATAAGTAAAGGGCCAGCTGGCTTGACCGTTAAAGGGTGCTGTAACCCCCAAAGTACACTCCAAACCAAAAAAATATATATTTTCTGTGTTTGTGACTTGTGTGCACTGTGGCTGCACGTGCATCAACAAAGAAGCAGCGCCAAGCGTGCGCCTATGTCCCATAAGTAAAGAGCCGGCTGGCTCATTTCTTAAAGGGTGGTGTAACCCACAAAGTGCACTACTCTCCAGCAAAAATAAAAAAATATTTTCTGTGTTTGTGTGCGCTTTAGCCGCACGTATATATCAATATAACATAAATGGAGGACCAAACAGTCTCTGATAAAAATAAAATAGGGAAACATCAAGAACCACTTCCTCCTAGTGCTATTGCTGCTGCTGGGAGTTGTTCATCATCCCAGAGAGGAAGTAGGAACATCACTACTTTTACTAAACAATTGACCCTCCAACAGTCCCTAGCAATGAGGATGAAGTACGACAGCAGTCATCCTGAAGCAAAACGTATAACTGAGGCCTTGACTGCTATGTTGGTGTTAGACGTGCATCTGGTATCCGCCATTAGTGCAGTGGGATTGATGGAGGTAGTGTGTCCCCGGTTCCAAATCCCGTCTAGATTCCACCTGCATCCTCAAAGCAGCAGCGACAAGCGTGCGTCTGTCTGTTAAAGGGTGGTAACACCCTCAAAGTGTGCTACACAAACAATAAAAATATTGTTCTTTTTTTTCGGTCTTTGTGAAATGTGTGGGCTGTAGCCGCACCTGCATCCTCAAAGCAGCAGCGACAAGCGTGCGTCTGTCTGTTAAAGGGTGGTGACACCCTCAAAGTGTGCTACACAAACAATAAAAATATTGTTCTTTTTTTTTCGGTCTTTGTGAATTGTGTGGGCTGTAGCCGCACTTGCATCCTCAAAGCAGCAGCGACAAGCGTGCGTCTGTCTGTTAAAGGGTGGTGTAACCCTCAAAGTGCTCCAAAAAATAAAAAACTATTTTTTTAATGTGTTTGTGACTTGTGTGCGATGTAGCCGCACGTGCATCAACATAGTAGCAGCGCCAAGCGTGCGCCTGTGTCATAAGTCAAGGGCTGGTTTGGACATCTGGTCCAGACTGAAGGACATGCCAACAATTTCTGACAAGTCTACTGTCACTGCATATGATACTGTCCTTAAAGCAGCAGCGACAAGCGTGCGTCTGTCTGTTAAAGGGTGGTGACACCCTCAAATTGTGCTACACAAACAATAAAAATATTGTTCTTTTTTATTCTGTCTTTGTGAATTGTGTGGGCTGTAGCCGCACTTGCATCCTCAAAGCAGCAGCGACAAGCGTGCGTCTGTCTGTTAAAGGGTGGTGTAACTCTCAAAGTGCTCCAAAAAATAACAAACTATTTTTTTAATGTGTTTGTGACTTGTGTGCGATGTAGCCGCACTTGCATCCTCAAAGCAGCAGCGACAAGCGTGCGTCTGTCTGTTAAAGGGTGGTGACACCCTCAAAGTGTGCTACACAAACAATAAAAATATTCTTCTTCTTTTTTCTGTCGTTGTGAATTGTGTGGGCTGTAGCCGCACTTGCATCCTCAAAGCAGCAGCGACAAGCGTGCGTCTGTCTGTTAAAGGGTGGTGTAACCCTCAAAGTACGCTCCACAAACAATAAAAATATTCTTTTTTTTTTCTGTCTTTGCGAATTGTGTGGGCTGTAGCCGCACTTGCATCCTCAAAGCAGCAGCGACAAGCGTGCGTCTGTCTGTTAAAGGATTACATCGGTGACAGCATCCAAGTAGGCATGTCAGACAGTCCGTACCTGTACTGGCAGGAAAAAGAAGCAATTTGGAGGTCCCTGTACAAACTGGCTCTATTTTACCTGAGTTGCCCCCCCTCCAGTGTGTACTCCGAAAGAGTGTTTAGTGCAGCCGGGAACCTTGTCAGCGAAAGGCGTAGGAGGTTGCTTCCACAAAATGTGGAGAAGATGATGTTCATAAAATGAATTATCAACTCTTCCAGGGAGACCAGCCTCCAGAACGTACAGAGGGACCTGTGGTTCCAGCGGGGATGAATTAATACTCTGTGAGGATGAGGATGTACACACTGAAGAGGGTGAGGAATCGGTGGATGAGGAGGATGAGGATGACATCTTGCCTCCGTAGAGCCAGTTTGTGCAGGGACAGATTAATTGCCAGCTTGTTTTGTGGGGGCCCAAATGAACCAATCATTTCAGCCACAGTTGTGTGGCAGACCCTGGCGCTGAATTGATTGGTTTGTTAAAGTGTGCATGTCCTGTTTATACAACATAAGGGTGGGTGGGAGGGCCCAAGGACAATTCCATCTTGCACCTCTTTTTTTTCTTTGCATTATGTACTGTTTGGGGCCTAGTTTTTCAAACTGCCATCCTGTCTGCCACTGCAGTTTCACGCCTAGATGGGTCACGTGTATGTGCCGCCCACTCTTGTCGCTTAGCATAGTCATCCAGCTACCTCGGTGCAACCTTTTGGACATAAAAACACTATTGTGAGGTGTGAGGTGTTCAGAATAGACTGGAAATGAGTGGAAATTAAGGCTATTGAGGTTAATAATAGCATAGGAGCAGAAAAACCTACAAATTCTGTGATTTTAGCTGTTTTTATGCTTTTTAAAAAAAAAATACAGATCCAAAACACAAAACCCAGAACCCAAAACACGGAAGGGTGGTTTTGGCAAAACCAATCCAAATCCAAAACACGAAGAAAGATCCAGATCCAAAACCAAAACACAAAACACGAAAAGTGGCCGGTGCACACCCCTAGTGTGTGTGTATGTATAAATGTGTATATTAGGGGTGTGCACCGGCCACTTTTCGTGTTTTGTGTTTTGGTTTTGGATCTGGATCTTTCTTCGTGTTTTGGATCTGGATTTGTTTTGCCAAAACCACCCTTCCGTGTTTTGGGTTCTTGGTTTTGTGTTTTGGATCTGGATTTTTTTCTTAAAAAATTTTAAAAAATGCTAAAATCACATAAAATTGGCCTTTTTTTGTTCCTACGCTATTAATAACCCCAATAACATTAATTTCCAATAATTTCCACTCTATTCTGAACACCTCACAATATTGTTTTTAGGCCAAAAGGTTGCACCGAGGTAGCTGGATGACTAGGTGGGCGGCACAAACACGTGGCCCATCTAGGAGTGGCACTGCAGTGGCAGACAGGAGGCCAATCAGCGTTATGGTGCCCATTTGCATGTAGCACGAACCCGGGAGATCCGTGCTACATGCATCTGTGTGATTGGCACAGAGCAATGACAGGTCCGTGAGACCCGCCTGTGCTGCTGTGGTAAAAAAAAAAAAAAAAAACCTGTGTAAAAAAAGAAAAAAATGGCGTGCACCCCCCCAAAAAAGAGCAACCAGCCCCGGGCATTAGTAACCCAGTGCTGGGTGTGCTTAATTACAGGGGACAAATGACGTAGGGGTCCCCTGTACTTAAGCACAACCAGCACCGGGCTAGTCAGAACCAGCACTGGTTGCCAAAATACGGGGGACAAACGACGTAGGGGTCCCCCGTATTCTGCGCAACCAGCTCTGGGCTATGATCCGGTCCTGGTTCTGGAAATACAGGGGAAAAAAATGAGTAGGGTTCCCCTGTATGTTCCAGGACCAGCACTGGACTTTTTCTAGCGGGGGGCTGATGCCACAGCCAGGGGAGCCCTTTCACCGGGCCCCCCAGCCACAGCATCAGCCCTGACCGCTAGTCAGCCCAGGCCGGGGATCCCTGGAGAGCTGGGGACCCCCCCAATAAAGGGGTCACCCTCTCCAGGGCACCCCAGGCCCAGGCTGATAGCCGGGGCTATCCCTGCCACCCCTGGTGGCGGTGGGTGGCGGGTTGATTGTGTGGTGTGGTGTAAATAAAAAATATCAAACATTGTCTTTACAAGTAGAACTGCAAGTCCCAGCTAGCCTGCCCCGCATGCTGGTACTTGGAGAACTACAAGTACCAGCATGCAGGGCATTAAGGGCCCACTAGTACCTGTAGTTCACCTGTAAAAAAAATGTTTAAAAAAACACAGGACACACACACCGTGACAGTATAAGTTTATTAAACATACATACACACACACACACATGTACACATACTCACCTATGTAACCTGTACCATCGGTCCACTTGTCCGGTAAAGTATCCATAGGGGACCTGTGAAAAAAAACATACTCACCATCTCCTATGCGAGGTTCTGTCCTCTTCGTTCCAAAGTAGGCATCCCCGGACTTGGCAAAAAAACAAAAGGGTAAACTTTAATAACCTTGCGGCTCCCACCATTGACTACAATGGAGGGAGCCGTTCATTGGCTGAGAGACGGGAGATGACCTCTCTCAGCCAATGAACGCTTAGCAGCGGGGTTTCCATGGTGATACCCCGCCGCTAAGCTCTCATTCGGGAAGCACCGTTCTATAGAACGGTACTAAGTTCGTGGATCGCGTTTTCGTTTTGTTTTTTTGCCAAGTCCGGGGATGCCTACTTTGGAACGAAGAGGACAGAACCTCGCATAGGAGATGGTGAGTATGTTTTTTTTCACAGGTCCCAAGTGGACCGATGCTACAGGTTACATAGGTGAGTATGTGTATGTGTACATGTGTGTGTGTGTGTATGTATGTTTAATAAACTTATACTGTCACGGTGTGTGTGTCCTGTGTTTTTTTTAAACATTTTTTTACAGGTGAACTACAGGTACTAGTGGGCCCTTAATGCCCTGCATGCTGGTACTTGTGGTTCTCCAAGTACCAGCATGCGGGGCAGGCTTGCTGGGACTTGCAGTTCTACTTGTAAAGACAATGTTTGATATTCTTTATTTACACCACACCACACAATCAACCCGCCACCCACCGCCACCAGGGGTGGTGGGGATAGCCCCGGGCTATCAGCCTGGGCCTGGGGTGCCCTGGAGAAGGTGACCCCTTTATTGGGGGGGTCCCCAGCTCTACAGGGATCCCCGGCCTGGGCTGACTAGCGGTCAGGGCTGATGCTGCGGCTGGGGGCCCCGGTGAAAGTGCTCCCCTGGCTGTGGCATCAGCGCCCCGCTAGAAAAAGTCCAGTGCTGGTTCTGGAACATACAGGGGAACCCTACTAATTTTTTTCCCCTGTATTTCCAGAACCAGGACCGGATCAGAGCCCAGAGCTGGTTGCGCAGAATACGGGGGACCCCTACGTCGTTTGTCCCCCGTATTTTGGCAACCAGCGCTGGTTCTGACTAGCCCGGTGCTGGTTGTGCTTAAGTACAGGGGACCCCTACGTCGTTTGTCCCCTGTATTTAAGCACACCCAGCACTGGGTCACTAATGCCCGGGGCTGGTTGCTCTTTTTTGGGGGGGGGCACGCCATTTTTTTCTTTTTTTACACAGGTTTTTTTTTTTTTTTTACCACAGCAGCACAGACGGGTCTCACGGACCCGTCAGTGCTCTGTGTCAATGACACAGATGCAAGTAGCACGGATCTCCTGGTCCGTGCGTGCATCTGTGTCATTGAAATACACAGCAGCACAGACGGGTCTCACTGACCCATCTGTGCTCTGTGTCACTGTCAGTCACACAGATGCATGTAGCACGGATCTCACGAGTCCGTGCTACATGCAAATGAGCACCATAATGCTGATTGGCTGAGAGCCGTGACAGACGGCTCAGTCAGCCAATCAGCACTTTGCCCATTAAAGGCAAAGGCATTTTTTTTAAAATGGCCGCTCGAGGCAAAACCTCGAGATCCGACAGCAGATCTCGAGGTTTTGCCTCCGGAGAGGGATCTGGGGCAGACAGGGAGATCCAAGCTTGGGCTCGGATCGCCCCGGATCCCTGAAGTTCGGGGGGGTTCGGTTCTCAGGGAACCGAACCCGCTCATCCCTAGTGTATATATATATATATATATATATATATATCTATATATATATATTATATACACACACTAAATTAGCCAGCGCCTCTGTCTCAATCCCCTGCTCAGCCCCACCCCCCCTCTCTGCTGGCCTCCCCCCTCGCGTGGCTCCATTCCGCCGACACCCCCTGTCGCAACACTGTCCGCACCCACTTCATCACGGCTCTGTTCCAACATCACCGCTACCATATTTACCCCAACGGCTGATCCTCTACTAACGCTGTCCCGCCACCTCGCAGTGGGAGCTGTTGTGGCTCCTGCATTGAGGAAACGTGATGGCGTTACACAATTATTATGTAGTATATATGAATATATGTGTGTGTGTGTGTGTGTATGTATGCGTGTATATATATATATATATATATATATATACAGTGCTCAAAGTGTGCCGGTATACCAGTGTAGCTGGTGCTTAGCACCGGGGCCGTGACATTAGCAGTACTAATAATGAGTCTGAGTGACTTATTATAGTATGCTGGCCAGTCAGTCACCGCAGGCCTTGACGAAGGAGGTGGTCGGTCGGGGCCACCATCAACGGCACCTGACATAGATTATACCAAAGATCCGTTCAGAGCCTTTAGCTCTGCCCTGCCCCTACAGCTCTTCCCCCTCATTCACGTGTGACATCACTTCTTGCTGCCGTCACCACCGCCACATGCGATGCAATGCCTGCAAGCCAGGCTGGGATAGCTGAGCAGGGGCAGGACAGTCGAGCAGGAGAACCACAGAGGCAGCAGCGCCGGCAGAAGCTGTCTGTGTGGAGAAGCAGGAGAGGGGTCTGCCTGGTGCAGCACAGAGACTTTAGCCAGGACTACAAGGATGAGCCGAAGGATGGAGAGGGGCCGCGGGAGACTAACTGGGAACAGCCACAGCAGGAGGAAAAAAGGTGAGTTATATATATGTAAATCCCTGGCCTATCGCTTACTGTACACATACTGACCTCCCTCCCTGTCCCCCTGTGTGCGCTGTCCTCCCTCCCTGTCCCCCTGTGTGCGTTGTCCTCCCTCCCTGTCCCCCTGTGTGCGCTGTTCTCCCTTCCTGTCCCCCTGTGTGTGCTGTCCTCCCTCCCTGTCCCCCTGTGTGCGCTGTCCCCCATGTGTGCTGTCCTCCCTCAATGCTACGATGTGTGCGCACTGTACTCACTCTCCCCCTGTGTGTACACCATCACCTCTGTGCATCACCACCCCTGCATACCTCCCACTCCTGTGTGTGTCACTGGAAAAGTGCAGGGTTAAAGAGAAAAAAAGGTTTATATTTGGTGCACGGGGAAAGTAAGGAAAGGGGAGCAGGGGTGACATGAGACATTAAGGGATTGCTGACATGACCCCATTTTGAGTGACCGCGCCCTTGTGACACATGGCCACATATTTTTTTTGCATGCACGCCTATGGCACTTGCACAGGCTACCTCCATACCCCTACTTCATAATTCCCACTTTTACCACTGTGTGTGTATATATATATATATATTATTACACACACGTCAGGGTTCACACGTACCATACCCACCAACATTTTTCAGCAAGAACTTGGTACAAGGGCATGGTCACAGAATAAAGGGGCGTGTCCATGGGGGTCTTGAGGCAGCTGGCGCTGGCGGGTTTCAAACTTGCAGTATAAGTGTTATACTGCAAGTTCTGTTTACCGGCACAAGCGTCAAGACAGACTGTGGTGAACCACGGAGGAAGAAGTGCCGGCCATCACTCAGCAGTGTTTCAGGAGTCCTGTGTTCAGCAGCGCTGCTTAAGAAATCAGGAGATTGTACCCACCCGGTACAATCGGTACAGCCCCTGTTTGCCGGTACAGACCATTAAAAAACAGTACTGTACCGGCTAAAACGGTAGCGTTGGAGAGTATGACGTACAAGTTATAGCACATCTTTTACACACTATAGGCGGGTAGCGACTTTTGTGTGTATTTTTGTGTATCTGCGACAATATAATGTGGCATAATGTGTATCTGGGGCACTGGGATGTAAAATAGAGTGTTTTGGGTGCACTACGATGTGGCATAATGTGTATCAGGGGACACTGTGATGTGTCATAGATAAACTGGGACACTAAAAAGTGGCATATAGTGTTCTGTGGGCATTACAAAGTAGCATTATGTGTAACGGGGCCAGTACAAAGTGGCATAATGTTTCTCGTGGTGCACTACCATGTGGCATAATGTGTACCTGGGGCACTAAAATGTGCCATAGGGCCTGATTTGATGAGTCGCATGTATAAGTGCACGCAGCAGTATCTATTGGCGGTCACCCATCTGCAACTTTATGCAAATGCCACTAGAAACTCCATTTCCTTGGGTACATCTGTGCAGATAAACGTGCAAGGGCTGAGACGTCCACTTTTAGTGCCGAGACACGCAGTAATAATGATTGGTGCATCCTTATACACCACCATTGTTCACACCATCCAATCTTGCTCCAGCCCTATGGCATCTACAGTGTCTCTATCTGACCATGGCCTCCTATGCCTGACATGCCCACAACACTCCCATAACGCCCACTCAACAAACCATGTCTGCGTGTATTTCTAGCCACCGCCCAGTCACCTCTCAGGAGCGCCCATCTCTTTTCCATTACATTTCTGATACCATGCTTCTCTTTCACAAAAGCGCCATAGTGTATACTCTCTGTAATGCATGCGCCATAGTGTATACTCTCTGTATAATGCATGCACCATAGTGTATACTCTCTGGCCCTAAATCATGTTAAAAATGTGATTGCTGTATGTATATAATATAGATAAAAAGATATATGTTTGTGTGTTTGCATGTACAGTATGTATATATATATATATATATATATATATATATATATATATATATATATATATAAAATCATCCAAAGAAGACGACACAGAACTCTAAGGGCTCCAATGGCAATATCACATACCAAGTGTACTGGATAGTGGAATTGGACAGTGCAGAGTGCCAGCAGTTTTGGGAATATATATATATATATATATATATATATATATATATATCGTGGGTCCGACACTCACAATCACATATATACAGCTTGCAGAGGTGCCCTCACTGGTGGAAGACGTAGGCAAATGGGGGTGCGGCACTCTCATTCAAAATAAAGACGCGACACCTATGTCATTAAGGTCATCAACGTTTCAGTACTCTTACGTACTATCTTATTTATATATAATATATCTTTAATAAATAAACATTTTATTCAGTGCTCAATCTTATAGCAGGTAGTGTATACTAAAATGAAGTGGAGGGGAGAGAGTTTGAAATGGTCGACAGTACCCTACACGGTGCTAGTCATATGCCCTGTGCAAACCAACCCCCCACTACTGTAGTCACAGCCCACTGTGCTGGTCACACCCCCTACGGCAGCACACAAAAGGCCCTTCATAAATTTCAGCTCCAGGCCCATGTGGACCTTAATCTGGCACTGCCCCCCCTGTTGCGGGGGTTGCGGGGGTTATTGCGGGGGGGGATAGGAGGGGTGGACGGCAGCCGGGAGAATTGCCTACCTTCCCTAGGGGTCCGGAGCGGCACCCAATTTTCGGGAGGCTCCCATCCAAATCGGGAGAGTCGGCAAGTATGATTTACACACATCCACAGCTGCAAAAAATTGCAGCTGCAGAAGCATTAGCGTACAACTGTGAATCAGGCCTAATATTATTACTAAGGTCATATCACATCATAGGACCCAACTAAATATTTGTGCTGCTGCGACCACTAACTATATGTACAGTATGTATCACAATTTAAATCAAGTGGAGTTGATGGGGTAAAGTGTTTAATATTGTTAAACATATCTGTAAATCTGCAGAATATGCTTGTGCTATCTGTTATTCTTAGAAAACAAACATATTTCACAGTTTTATAAAAATAGATGTTCTTATTTTGATGAGGTTCACTACTTATATTGCTAAAAATAATAATTCATATCTAAATAAAAAATATGCTTATTTATATTTGTCTAAATGTTTTCTTTTCTTTGTCACTGAAGTCTAATTTTCGATTTACTGTATAGTTTCCAACATTTTCCTTCAAAAATGATACTCACAGTACTTAGGGCCCTATTTATCAACATTATTTTTATTTAAAAAAAAACTATGTGAAAAAGGATGTTTTCACACGCTTTTGACATTGTTTTAGTATCACATAAATGTATTAACCACTTAACTGACATTTTTTTTTCTAAAACCCACTCAGAAATTGTCAGGTTTTTTTATGAGTGAATTAGGTGAAGAACATGTATTTCAACTTATCCAAAATTATTTCATTAAAAAAAGTTTTTCAAATTTTTGTAAAAAATTGTTTGTTCAAACATCGGAACATCGGATCCCCATCATCGGAACATCGGGAACATCACGACTTTTATTTTCACAGCGGGCTTCAGGCACCAGGTACACTTTATGGGGTGAGGGGGGGTTAATTTCCTTTTTCACAGCGGCTGCTAATCTGCGCAGCTGCTGGGTTGGGGTGGGGGTCCTGCTGTGCCAACCGATCAGCAGTGATCATCAGCGCAGCAGACAATGGGAGAGGGTGCATCTCTCTCTCTCATTTATAATCCCCATCATGTCAACGTGTTATGTTTACTGGAATGCTAATGCACTATCTCGCTCTCTCTCTCTTTCTATAGATAGATAGAGTTTTAATAAATACTCAAAAATAGGGACTTTTCTAGGAACAACAAATTTCCAATTAACAACCTGAGGTATTTTGCTGATAGCACTTATGTATTTTCATACATAGATTTCAGGAGATTCTTATTTTGAGCAAATTTTCATTTTAGGATTATGCATTTTGTGTTATTAACCAGAACACTACCAGAATGGTTTACAAAGCATTACAGTGTGTCGGTTTGGTACAGATATTTTTATATACACCAGAGGATGGTGCAGTAATTAAATTACATTTAAACGCAGATGGTTATTTCACAGCAGGTTCCCATCTCCTAACAGCGCCTCCTGCCCTCTCCTGTTGCAATATGTTGCCTGGTCCCCAGTGTGTTCCTGACAGCGTTTTGTGGGAAGGTAGAAAATCTCTAGTTGTGCTTCTCTTGGTTGCTTTTTATCAAATAAACTCTGCAAATCACCACTCTTATTTTATACAAGAATTTACAGAGCTGGGAATAAAAGGAGCAGAAATGTCCCCACTGAGCCTTCAGAAGTGCTGTTGCTCTGAGCACTGTGCCAAAGAAGGAAGTGTGGAGAATGGCAGGATGCAGCTTGTAATGAAAAGATATTTTATTGTTCACATTCATTTAATTACTAAAATAGCCGTGTAATTGTAACAGTGCACGCTGATTTCACAAATCTGTAAATTCTGTAATACAGGGCCTGATTAATACCCGGACGCAAGTGGCCGTTCGCTCGTAAAAATGTAAAATCAAGCGCTCGCTCATATGTTCGCTCGCAGCTAATCTTCCGCCCCATAGTCTCCCAACCTCTCCTCTAGCTAGCGAACGTTCTAAATAGCAATCGTCCGTCTCCTCTTTGCTTGCAGGGAACGCTCGCACAAGTCAATTCCGGAAGTGGCCCTGTCAGTTTTCGATTGCCTGCTATTTCATTCAGGAAACATACTTGAATCGATTAATGGCAATCACTATATTAATTACCTTAATTGGTATTCACATGTTTGCAATCGTTTTTTTTTTTCAATGTCAATAAACTTTATTATTGTCAGTGTGTGTCATTGATTCCGCAGAATACGTACGGTTGGACCAAGGGGATGGTTGTTCAAAATTAAAAGTTGGTTTGAATGCTACTATTGTTTTGAGTTTTTTTATATGCAGATTTTTCATCTTTTTTATTAATATTTAAATTAGCTTACGCATGTCACTGCATCAAGCCTATCATAACTCACATTATATTTGTGAGGGTGTAGGTCACATGACTCATACAATAACCAATAGAATGCTTTCTGTTAATTTACAAAGTACATTAGCTAATCATATTTTTTCTAGGCCCTTTATTAAAACTGTTTTGAGTAAAAAAAATCATTGCCATCATGAGAGCTGCAGCTTTTTGCCGCAGAGAACTCCTGGTCCTCACTGATGTGATGGACCGGAGATTAACGTACTCCACGGGCCCCATCACTAACCTGCGCAAGCGGCGTGCCTACGCGGAGGTGCGGCACCTTCTGCATAGGATCGTATTCCGCCGAAATATCGGACAGTTGGAAAGGCGGTGGTCCGATCTCCGGCGCCAATCCCCACGCCTGTTGGACATTTTGCGTCAGCAAATCAGGGAAAGTGTTTGTTTTAATAATATTTAAAACGTAAGCATACCTGCATGTGTATGTTTCCCGCATAGCCCTGTTTCTTTATTTTGGACACACCTGCGTGTGCATGTTTCCCTTATAGCCCTGTTTCTTTATTTTGGACACACCTGCGTGTGCATGTTTCCCGTATAGCCCTGTTTCTTTATTTTGGACATACCTGCGTGTGCATGTTTCCAGTATAGCCCTGTTTCTTTATTTTGGACATACCTGTGTGTGCATGTTTCCCGTATAGCCCTGTTTCTTTATTTTGGACACACCTGCGTGTGCATGTTTCCCGTATAGCCCTGTTTCTTTATTTTGGACATACCTGCGTGTGCATGTTTCCTGTATAGCCCTGTTTCTTTATTTTGGACATACCTATGTGTGCATGTTTCCCGTATAGCCCTGTTTTGTTTTTGTTTTTTTAGTTTAAATTTTGGATTCAAAATTTAAAATATGTAATAATCTATATTTTTCAACATCATTTAGGGGCTGAGCGCAGACTACGACGTCACTGACGTCGGGCTCGTCCCCTCTTCCCCACTCCCACCCAAACATCCTCTCCCCACTCTTCCCCAAATTCCCCCTTCACGCCACACCTTGCAGACCGTGAGGCCCTTCCCTCTCCTCACATTCCTATCCCTCCAACTTCACCCTCCCCTCCATCCCCCCCTCTCTTCCCCCCCCCCTCCCCTCCACCCCCCCTCTCTTTTCCTCACCCTCAATGTCTTCCCAAATCACTCCTCCTCCCTCCGAGCAGCACTGGCCCACTTCTGAGGAGGAAGATTTCGGGGCACCTGGCCCAGGCAGCATTAGGCCCGATATTTCCCTTTTAAACTATGGTTGCTTTTGCATTTTTTGGTTTTTGGGTGATGTTGTCCTTTTGCCTGTGCAGTTCAAAATTGTAAAGTAGTTCTAATGTTTTGGATATATATCTTTGTGAAACAATGTCTAGGATGTTTTCCCCTTACACATATGACACATGTCCAAACACTCATACTTGTGTCTTTCTTGTTTACGGTAACAACAAATGCAGTATTTTTGCATAGTTGCAACTCTCTTTTATGTTATTTTGTCCAAATTATTTTTGTCTTTGTTTTTCCACAATCTTTTTGTTTGGCATTCATTTTGTTTGGTTGTTTTTTGGTGTCACCTTTTTTTGTATAGTCTGTTTCTTTAGTTGTTTTCTCACATATAAATTAAGGTGTCATTTTAGTAATCCGCACATTTTTTTGACCCACAGAGGACCAGAGGCATTATGAAGACATTTATGCAGGATTGCAGATTATGAGGGGCCATGTAGTTGGGCTGCTTGTGGCGTTGGATCACATTTTGGTGCGCCTGCGCCACTAATTTTTTTTTTACACCTCCAAAAATGTTTTAAAAAATAAATTATATTTAAGTCTCATTCCTTGTGTGTCAATTTTAGATTGGTGAACCTTACATAAGTCTACTATTTGTCCATGTTTTTAAAATAAATGTAAATGTGTTTGTCGAAAGCTCAAGTAAGTATGTAAGCTTGCACATTAAACACATAACAATACCAATAGGTTTGGAGAAGTAACCTCAAAATGTGAAGATTGTTTGGCGTGGGTAATGTTACATTGAAAGCTACCTGCTTAGGCCTAAAATTGCAAACATACTGATTCACCATTATACCTTTGGTGTTTGTTTTTAGCAACAAAGCAGGGTAGTAAACTTTTCCAAATAAGAAATTACAGTATTAGGCATTAAGCAACTTTGCATTTTTAGAAACAGGTTATACTTGGTTGTAATTTACGATGGAAATGGTTGGTGAACGTCAAATAAAATTTTAATGCACACAAATAACACCAAGTGAATACCTACAATAATTTCGAAAAACCAAACCACACACACAAGTTAAAAATCACACCCAAAACCCCCAAAAAACACAATCAGGAACTGTTTGAAGAAGTAGCATGCCAACATGAATCCACAAATGAGAAGAAATCATTGTTCCCGAAGTTATATCCAATATGTCCACATAAAGTCATTTGTGTTGATCAGGTAGTAGGCATGTTTTTTTATGGTCATTTTAGGGATTAAAAAGAAAGAAAAAAAAAAACTACATTGTGGCATTTTTAAACATTATGAGGAAATAATTACCTAAAATATCTGGCCACAACTTCATCGCGTATGGCCCCCCCACATACTGACCTCCGACCAAACTCGGGGGGGCCGTCCTCAGGCAAGGCATCCTCTGGCTGCATTGGGACACCACTCCTTATGGTGATGTTGTATAATATCCCACACAGGACCACAATTTTCTAAACCATATCCGGCAAATACATGAGGTCGCCACCAGAGCGGTGGAGGCATCTGAATCTGCCTTTTAAAAGGCCGATACAGTGCTCCACCACCTGCCTGGTGGCTGTAAGTGCGGAATTATACTCACTTTGTGGCCCTGGTGTGGGAACCAAATAAGGAGTGAGCAGCCAGGGCATGCAAGGGTAACCACTGTCTCCTGTGAAAAAACAAAAACAAACATCAGGACCATTGTGTAACAAGCTTTGCATTGGTTTCAACAGAAGGTGTCAACTTACCCAGAAGCCACACATCACCAGCTTGTAGGTTGTTTAATTTGTGCCAAATCCCTGATTGCCGGATGACGAAGGAATCATGTGCACTGCTGGGGAATTTGGCATTCAGAGACAGGATTACATACCACCATTACATTCAGTGAATGAATGTGCTTGCGGTTCCTAAAAATAACCACCAGCCTTGCTGGAGGCTGAAGTGGTATGTGAGTGCCATCCACAACCCCTATGATGTGTGGGAAGCCAGCTATTTGGTAAAAATTTGCCTTCGCGACATTAAGGGTACCCATATCCAATGGCATTTGAATAAAATGATGGAGGTGTTTAAAAAGGGCCTCCATCACTGCCCTCATGATCCTTGAAAAGGAGGATTGGGATATTCCCGCAACTATTCCCACAGTGGTTTGAAAGAATCCTGAGGCACAAAAATTTAACACCGACATTAATTGAGTAAGTGGTGGTATTGCTGTAGGACTGTCAATTTGCCATTCAAGATCACTCTCTATTAATGAGAGAGTGTCTATGATGATTTGGGGCGGCAGATGGTATCGCCGTAACACCTCATCATCTGGCATTCCAAAAAGGGTGACATGTGTTCTATATATCTGGGGCCTTGCACGCCTACGAGGCCTATGCCTGGGACGAAGTTGAGGTTGGTCGGGTTCTGGAACCATGGCCAATATAATACGACCAACATCAACCTGAAATGGTAAGCCAGGTAGTTATTGTTTTAGACAAATGTGTTAAGAAAAATATACTTATCTTTTCTCAGAAATCCAAAGATGCTTACAGGCCTGGGACATGTCATGTGCAGAACACCCTACATTTCAAAGTAGAAAATATGTTTAAGATTCATTAAATAAAATATGATTGTAAAC
Organism: Taudactylus pleione; assembly: GCA_031769625.1. Lineage (NCBI taxonomy): Eukaryota > Metazoa > Chordata > Amphibia > Anura > Myobatrachidae > Taudactylus > Taudactylus pleione. The sequence goes on along the minus strand of JAUIMM010000145.1, from coordinate 419,913 downwards.
AAATTGTTTTCGTGAAAAAATAAAGAAGGGAGCACACATTAGTTCAGAAAATACTATGCTACATTTAGTGTTAAGACATGATTTTACACAGAAATTTTTTAAAAAAATTAGTTCGTAAAATAGCACGCTACTTTTACAGTTAAATCAAGACACATTAGTTCGCAAAATAGTACGCTACTTTTACAGTTAAATCAAGACACATTAGTTTGTAAAATAGTACGCTACTTTTACAGTTAAATCAAGACACATTAGTTCGCAAAATAGTACGCTACTTTTACAGTTAAATCAAGACACATTAGTTCGCAAAATAGTACGCTACTTTTATAGTTAAATCAAGACACATTAGTTCGTAAAATAGTACGCTACTTTTACAGTTAAATCAAGACACATTAGTTCGCAAAATAGTACGCTACTTTTACAGTTAAATCAAGACACATTAGTTCGCAAAATAGTACGCTACTTTTACAGTTAAAACCACTCAAACATTATTTCGCTAAATAGTACGCTACATTTAGTGGTAAGACATGATTGTTCCCCGAAAAAAAAAAACATTACTTTGCGAAACATATGCTAAGAACAACACATCTAATTTGAAAAATCATGAAAACAAAAACACTTACCAAAAACAGACAAATATCCCAAAGTTCAAAAACTTCACTGGGGCAATGCCAAACTAACTGTAAACCAAAAAAAAAATATTAAATACATTTGAAAACGATTTACTATTTTTTTTTACGGTGGTTTTTTACAATACTTACTCCAAAAATCACCAAAAAATAGCCAAACAATAATAAAAAAAACCAACGGAAAAGAAAGAAGCTAGAAAAAAACCAAAATATCGCTCCGAAAATGTCCTCCTTCTATTCACTAAGCCTCAAAACAACTCCAACGCCAAACCTCCAACAAACAACATGCCACATCGACCCCAGTCACACCAAGCCATAAATAGTCTTAATTTTCCAGCTCAAATTAAGGACGGACAATAGGAGCGCACAGTCAATGATGCGGCCGAATAATGCTGACGCATGTATAAAAACGTCACTGAAAAGCCAAATCGGTCTGCTGTAGTGAGACCTGAAAGTCCAAAATGACTACAGAGCAGCAAAGCAGTGGCCAAGAGGCGCCAGGTAAGTATTTCTCTTTTTTGGGCAAAAGGATTCTGTTTAACAATAATTTGGGGAACATTTTACATTATAAATTTTAATCCCATTTTCAAAAAAGGTGTTGAGGATGCCATGGAAGAGGCTGCTGGGCCTAGTAGGCCAACTAAATGAAAAAAAAAAAGGCAGCCACAATTCACAAGAAAGGAGATGGAGGTTTTGGTGCAATGTGCAATGACAACCTGCCACAGGCAGCAAGGAATATGGGTGCAAGCCAGAAATGGAAAATGTGGGATGACATAGCCAGTGGTGTCAGTAGGGTGGATGATTGTGAACGTTCAACCCGGGAGGTCAAACGCCGGTACGTAAAAACTACATTTTAGTAAAAAGTATTTACATGTCCAAATACTGCCGGAATAATGCCAACATTTTACCCCACAGATGGAGCGACTTCAAATATCGTCTTAAGCAAAAACTGGCTGATAGGGCTAGGCATGCAGGGGGGACAGGTGGGGGTCCCACTCCTGTGTCACTGGAGCTCACAGATTTGGAGGAGATAGCCCAGTGGTGTGTGCAGGATGAGGAGGTGTTTGGCATGTCGAACATGCCCGACTTTGCGGCTCCTCATGTTACCCCAGGTAAATGTTGTAATGTTAACAACTCAGAAATGTGTTTGGGACAATATCTAGATTATAATGTTACTCTTTTCTCTTTTTTCTCACAGAGACACAGGCGGATGAGTGTGCTCCAGAGGGGAGCTTTGGCCGCAGAATTTCTGCTGCCTCTGCAGGGGAGGAAGCAGTAGATCCGGCTGGGGACCCTGTGGCAGACAGTCCAGGGCATTCCCCCTCGTAGGCAGTGGGCCTCCTCACTGATCTCAATATTAAAATGGATCAGCAGACCGAGATTCTGCTGAGGATGGACGCCAGTCTGCTACGGGTGGCGGACGCCCTGGAGCAAAGTGCTGCGGCCAACGTGACCATTGCTAAGGCCCTGGTGGAAAATATTGGGGCCAACGTGTGAATAGCACATGCCCTGGAGCAGCTCGTTCGCCAGCACATGTTGGAGCCGGCCTCCCTTCCTGCCGGAACATCAGGACCCTCCACCTCTGGCACAACAACAGCCATCCCTCCAAATGTGCCTAGCCCTATACCTAGTCCAGAGGCCACAACATCTGCCTCTGGCCAGGCCAGCAGAAGAACATCCCGGACCCGTTCAGGCTCCCTCCCTACCCCGGCCAAACGGGCCAAAAGGCGATGACAGCACTGGCTAATTTTCCCACAATCCTTCTCAGTGTTTGCCCCATATTCCTTGTTTCCCAAAACCTTCCTATCCTTTCTTGTGAATTTTTTATTAATTGTGTTTGTTTGTGGATTTCAAATACCACTTATTTTGTTTGTGTGTTTCTAAAATAATTTGTTATTTGTTTTTACGTTATCAAGTTTTTATTATTTCCCCAAAATTTTTTAAAAAAAAGTTGAAAATCTGCACAATTCTATTGTTAATTTATTCAAAAACTGGTTAAAAGGTAATCCCGCAAACAACATTACAAACAATACAACGGAAATCTAAACATTATTTTTGAAAAAAAAAACAAGGGTTAAAAACAATTTATGAGTTTTAATTAACACTTAGCAAAAAACAAAAGGACGATTGTTTTCTAAAAAATGTAGAAAAACAACAAACCTGCGTACAATATTGTTGCCCTAAAAAAAAAAGAAAACAAATTTGGCAAAAACACGCAAATGTAAAATAAATTTGTAAGCTAATTGATTGTCTAACCCAGAAATTAGCAGCTGAGTAGTTCGCCTGCGTAAGTTTTTTTGTTAGTAAAAAAACGCTATTGGCTGAACACCTTACAAGCATTTTTGCAATTCGAAACTTATTGTTTTTGAGGCCTCAATTGATAAATCGGGAAACCATCGATGAGCCTCGGGAAGAATGAAGAGACCATCGTCATTGCGGTAGAGAATACCAGACCACAAGCTGAGCGAGCAGTTTTAATGGAAAGTGGATCAGACAGTGACGTAACACTTGTTCCGTTCACATTGGCCGTTCGCATCAGATAATTTATGTACGCCCAAAAAACACCTCGACATGCCTGCATTTTCCCATCTCCAGCCCCGTCACCGCCCCAAAACGGACAGTTCTGTCAATCACATTTGACATGTCACTTCCTGTTCGCTATTCGACGAACGACTGAAAAAAAGATCGCAATCAGCCGTACACACATGCGCACTGTTACACCGACGCATGCGTTGTTTAACAACATCGGATGACTACGAGCGTACTACCGCTTACGAGTGGTTCTAAATGAGGGCCTCTGTGCGGCCCAAAGGTTTTTTTTTAGTGTGTGTATTGTTTCAGTTGGGGTTGGTTGCAAACCAGAAAAAATCTTGACATGCAGGAAAATCATTTATACCTGTGTTGTGATCTAATGTGAGTATCTCTGCATAATTAGTCTATTTTTGAAGGGCCCAACACATTAGGCAGCTGTTTCCCCAAAGCCCCAATACAACTGGAAAGGGGCCTATCCATTACCCAACTTTGTGAACAATCCAACCAGAACCAGGAGGTTTTGGTCGCATTGTTCACAAAGTCTGGTACTGGATAGCCGGCAAGGACCAGCGATGTGCGTGCTCGCTGGGTCCTTTGCGACCCCAACTATCTACTGAACATGCCCGTAAACCTGATGACGCTCGTCAGGTTCGGCATGTTCGGAGATAGAAGGTTGGGCTCCTTCACTGAATTACATTCAGTGAATGCCGTTCAGTGCGGTGCCCGCACCTCGGCGACCTGAAGGTCTGAATGCTAGACGTTCAGACTTTCAGGTCGCCTAATGGATGGGCACCTGAACTGCCAATCCACCCGTCAGAAACGCAGATTGGCGCTCATCGATGATCAGCAATCCGTCGGGGAATCAGGGAAATTCTTCATGTGAACTTCACCGATACCCCAACCATGGCATTTGGGTATTGGGCAATTGTCACAATCGATCGCTGATGTACAGTATGGGGCCTTTAGGCAAAGCACACAGGTTGTAATTACTGCAAAAGGAGAAGATTTCTGCACCTTTTGTTGGAAACAGCTAACCCAAACTTGGCGGGTTGAAACATTCCATATAAAAAAAAGGAAAATGTAAAAATTAGATTTAGTTTTGTATTATAAGAATTAAATTGGATTTCACATGGTGGAAACTGGTTATGAATCCTATTCACATTTTTTTTTTAAGTTGTGCAAAATGAACATTATAGTTTACTAACAAGTTTGGCAGCATGGTGGTGCAATGCTTAGTTTTGCTGCCTCATCACACTGGGGTCTTGGGTTTAATTCCAAGCATGGTGTGATCTGTGTGGAGTCTGTATGTTCTCCCTATGTTTGCATAGATTTTCTCCTGGAACTCTAATTTCCTCACACAGTCCAAAAACACACTGGTAAGTTAATTGGTTAAAAAAAATAACTTTAGTGAGTACATGTGGTAGGGAATAAAGATTGTAAGCTCCACTGGTGCAAGGACTGATATGAAGGAGTAAATATTCACTGTGAAGCCCTACATAACATGTATTCACTGTATAAATTATTAGAATAAAAATAAATACACCCTCAGAGGTTATGATAGAAGACATCCTAAAACAATTACTACTTGAAGTGAAATTAGATACACTGTGTATCTAGTATTAGAAATTTCTTGCAGGCAAGATAAAATTACACAATTATTTAATTTCCGAGTTATAAAACATCTTTTTCTCTCTCAAGCATTATACTGTAATTATTATGTTTAGTCTTACATGGGATTTAACCTGGAATCAATTTGAGAAGCAACTTAGCTTTTCAATGTATACTTTCTGATAGCAATATTTGCTCTTGACAGTTATGTTAGTAATACCAACATTATCCAGAGTGAGAATTATGCATTGCACATTACATGTCCCATTTGGGGAATTAAAAGAGCTTTACTTTAATGGGATTCTTGCATTGTCTTTTTAAGATAAAAGCACGATTTTATTATTTCAGTGTATCTACCAGCATACTAAATTCCAATATACAGTATGTACTGTGTAATACTACTGTATATAGCAGGAACATTTGCAGACATAATTGTCACCTACTCGGAATGCATATTTTCTGTAATATTTACATTTCTTATTAGTTTTTTATTCATGATAATTAACATGCTCATTTGAGTTGATGGATAATTGCCAATCAACTGCCTCTGACCTGATGGAAGACGACAATACCATTTCACAAATCAGCATTCTATTCAGCAACTTGCCTTGTGTGGAACACAACCATTTCATGTGCTTATGTAGGAATAAATTCCCTTCTTACTGAATAAACAGTTAACCAGTTGGTGATTTTTTGTCACGTAGTTAATGGACAATGATATTGCTTATGCCTATAGCAGTATAGCAGGCCACTCTATTGTAGTAAATTGACTGTTGAAAATAGAGTAAAAATAAAACAAAACTTGTGTGCCTGCCATTAAAATTAAAGTAAATGGTAATACAACATGTTCACACATAGGGGTAAATTTACTAAGAATCGAGTATGATCAATTTTATTTTTTTTAACTGGATTTGCATCGCCGAAACTCGGGTGATTTCATGCTTCTGAAACTCTTAAATTTACTTAGAAGTGAGTTTAGCTGTGATCGAGTTGGGCGATGGTGAAGCAGATCGAGATCGAGAGTAGCAAGTTTAGATAGAGATTTCTCACCCGAGTTTGCAGTGTCTTCTCCCTGCCAAAGTCTTCCAAACAAGCAGCCTGCACATATCACTGAGATATGTGAAGGCTGCTTGTGTTTTATACCTGCAAAAAAAGGGTTAATATCAGTGGTGGCTCCAGAGATGGGGCTGCAGCGCAGTCCAAATTTCAAAAAGGGGAGCCACAACATCTGCCAGTGAGTCCCAGCCATTTATTTATGGCAGCATTTGAAATGGCAGTTGGATGGGTTCCCCTATTTGAATTTTGGACTGCGTTACAGCCCTACCTCAGGAGCCGCCACTGGTTAACATAAAAATATGATGTACGGTTCCCCACAAATAAACATAACCAGCCCCAGACTGCTCAGCCAGTCCTGGTTCCTAAAAATATGGGGGAACAAAGTAGGGTTACCCTGTATTTTAGGAACCAGCACCTATTTTTAAGGCCAGCACTGGACTCAAATCTAGTCTGGGGTGTAAAGCCACAGCCAAAGGATCCTTTCACCGGGTGTCCCCAGCCAATGCATTAACAGCCCAAGCCGAGGATCTCAAGGGAGATGGGGAACTCCCAATAAAAGGGTCCCCCTTCTCCCAAGCACCACAGGCTTAGTCTGAAGCCTGGGGCTTTCCCCACACCCCTTAGCTGTGGGTACAGGGGTAATAGTGGTGAAAATAGATAGTAACCATATTTTTTTTACCATGAAACTACAGATGCCAGCGTGCCGGCCCGCACCAATACCCTGCTTTAAAAAAAATAGTGAATAAAATATGGCGTAAAACTATTCATTGTTTCCCCCATATTTTAGGAACCAGGACTGGCTGTACAGTCCGGGGCTGGTTACGCTTTTTTAGGGGGAACCCTACGTCATTTTTTTTATAATAACCCTTTAGATAGTATTTACATGCAGAAACATACACAAATCACACTGTGTATGTTTCTGCCAGACTCGCAGCTCAGGAAGTGGTCTATTTGAAACTTCAATTTAGCTGCAAGTTTGCTACAATTACCACCGAGATTGTAATCTCAAATTTTGGTAAATTCCAGAGTTGTATCTTTTTTCAAGAGGTTGGCCGATAGTGAGTTTATATGAGTTTGCAATCTCACCCTTATTTATCAGTGAAAAGAGAGAAATTTCACCCGAGTTTGCGTTTAGTAAATATGCGAGTTGAAAAAAATGCCTAAACTCATCCGAGAATGCAATCTCATCCAAACTCGAATCTTAGTAAATATACCCCTTAATACTAACAGCAGAAGTCAACTTAATGGTAAGGAAACATAACCAACAAATGTATTGGGCATGTCCAGTGGTTTGGGGATGTGGCCTGTGTTGATGGGAGTTTAGCTTTATCTCCTAACTCGAGCTTATGTAAACTCTCAGGGTTATATTTACTAAAGTGATCGTTTTTAGAAATGAAGATGTTGTCCATAGTAACCAGTCAGATCTACATTTAACTAGCACCTTCTAAAAGATCATAGCTAGAATCTGATTGGTTACTATGGGCAACATATCCACTTCTAAAAACGATCACTTTAGTAAATATATCCCTCAGAATCTAAAAGTGCAATCAATTAAATACCTATTGGGATTCAGGATTTCTGCATAGGCATTGTCGGGGGGGGGCACCTTGATACAGATTTTGCAGCAAAGCCCAGGGGCCTTTGACTATATACTGTGGCTGTCCCTGGTGGCAAGCCACCACAAATTGGCTGAAGCGTCCCTAGGCTGCTCCGGATGCTTAGCTTTTTCTTTGTCCCGGTGCCCTTCTTCGTTCTTTGTGACACCATGAAATCACATGTTCAGGGGTGGGGCCAGCATAGCGCACATAGAAGTAGTGCTGTCTAAAATGTTTGGTAGATTGTCCAGATGTTGTACAGTGATGATTTTTAATTTTTCCTAGCAAAACAAAAACATATTGCCCATGACAGATGACATTTTGCCTCACTCTGAGATTCAAACTTGGTGGGACGATCCTAGCCAAAACCAAACTGCTCATTTCTAGTTTAAGGCTGTCCTAAGTGACATGTGAATCTCTGAAGATCCCTTGACTATTCAGAGTAGCATGGAAGTTAGCCAAAACTCCACTTGCAGCTAACTGGGTGCATATCTCTCAACATACAGATACTCTGTTGTTGGATGTCTGGGGGGCATGCTAGGCCCTGCCCCCTGATATATGAGATTTTATGGGCATTACTAGATATGTTGTGTTCCACCAACATATCTAGTCACTTTCGGGGCAAGCCCAGCACTCTGTCAACTGCTGGGATACTCCCAACACCACCTGGCACTTAATGAACATGTGTGGCATCCAATGCCCCCAACCCCCACTCCACAAGCCGTTGTTAACCACAGGCACAATGATGGGACTTTGCTTGAAAAGGGGACTGTCCCACAAAAATCAAGACTGTTTGGGTCTATGATTGTGTAATGGTGGCAATAGGGTTTTCACACTTATCAATAGATTACCGTGGGCATGTTATGGGCATGTACATGGAATTGTGGTCTATTCAGTGGTAAGAGTAAGCAAAGATCTGGTGATTTTAGATAGATCACTTGTACCAAGGACAGTCATGGCAGCTTCTCTCACAAGAGGATGTATAGGGGTGGTGCAGCCAGCTCTGAAATACAGGCGGAAATATGCAATTATTTTCAAGCAGGCAATGATGCCACAGATGCAGCCAATTTTCATGTAAGTCTGAATTATCCCTCTAATGCCTAATATCCTTAACTGGAGACACCATCACTAAATCCTTGTTTTTATATATTATATACTACTCGATATCCAGAATTTGTCTTGACAATATCCTCTTCTCAGTAGCAAAGTCAAACACTTCCTTATGCCATGCTGCAGACATGGATGGGATATGTAACTAAGCACACCATACAACAGACATATTTTTATGTTGTTATTGGTACTGTGGCTTGCTAAAAGCAGAATTTTTAAATTCCTATCATTGCTGTGGATAATTAAGTTGTAAAACTGTGCAACGCGTACAGCTCCCTAAGGTGGAATTATATGCAGACAAATACTGACTGACAATATTGTCAGCAGACCAGGGGAGACGTATTGCATTCATTTTGAGAAAAAAAGGAAACCTAGAATTCCCTTTGCTCGTCTTGGATGTGCCTGCAATCCCTGATGAATCTGCTGGAGCACTGATCTGACAAACCTTTTGCATGGATCAAGAAAATCTGAGACACTCTAGAAATGGGATGAAGTTTGATGAGTGAAGGAGACACTGTATTGTGCTGTTTACCAAACATGGCTTTTACTGTTACTTTAATTAAATGGAGTTATTTCTTGTGCAATTAACCCTTTCAATACCGAGGTTTTTCTCACCCTTGTACTGAGGTAATTTATTCACAAATGCGCTCGGCACATTCAAACACATATATCAATGATTGTTTTATGCGGTACCCACACAAATTATACCTTGTTATTTTTTTTTAGAAGAAGACTTGATATTTTCACACAATACTGTAGTTTCTTCTTTTTTGTTTAATGATTGTATTGAGGTTTTTGTTTGCCAAGATAACCAGTAGAATACAGAGAAATAGCAATATGCAAATGATATCCGAATATGATCACACTGAAATTGGCATACAAATATGAGTTGCAATGTGGGAGTAAGATGGTTGTGAGGGAGAAATAGATGATATATCATGTCCCAAAAGCACCTAATTTTAGGGCAGTGCCACCAGATATGTGCAAAGGTACCCTCCTTATCCAAAGCCCCTCCAGCATCTACAGTATCTGACAACTGGGGAAATATACTGTAGCTCTAACGCAGGTAGGTACTAGATACCGGTTTCTGACACAAATAGAGGATTTAGCAGCAAGTTCTCAAATTTTAGCCCACTCCTCTAGCTCCAGGTTCTCTCCAAGGTCTCTCTTTCAGGCAAGCTTGTGAGGTTCTTTGGGAGTTGTTTGTGGGTGATCAGGTGACCATAGAAAGTAGATATGAGACCCTTTGAGTCAAATCTGAAGAGACAAAATGTTTCTAAAGTGGTATAGGTAGGACAGGATTGGAATCCCAAAAGCGATGTATAGAGATAATGGATTTGGAGATATTGATAGAAGAATTTGGTAGGTAATCGAAATACATCTTGAACGGCAGAAAAACTCAGGAAAGACTCACAGAGGAGTGATGGCTTGAAGAAATTTTATATTCTGATTAGTCCAGGATGCAAAAGGTTTGGTATCGAGACCAGGTAAGATGGAGTCCGGAAATCCAAATATTTCCCCCAATGTTGTTAAAAGGCCAAATCTCAGTTAATGTCCAGAACATCAATGTATAGTTGATGTATAAAAAAGTCCCATGAACCAATGCATTTTGATCTGCTTCCCTGCAGATCTTTATGAAGGTTTGTGGGATAGATCTATAAAGGGCACTTTATATACCCTTTCCAATTATGTGATAATTACACTTAATAAAAAAACCTTCCATATGACTAATACATAAGTCCCCCATTATTGGGTGTCCAGCAGGAATACTCCATTCATGTTTCCGGTGAGGCATCTATCAATGTCCACGTGGTGTTGTGTCCAGTCACGTCACTTCCGGCGCCTGTCATGTGTCACTACGGACGCATGTGCCGTAGGTCTCCACATGTCCGGAACGCAATCTCAATAACCGGACACTTGGTGGGCCTATCCGGAAATAATATATGTTCCTGCCATTTTGCCTGTCCCTCATTCACCTTCAGGGGCAGCGGCCATCTTGGAAACCTTCAAAATGGGGCTAATCTTTTGAAGGCATGTATACATTATTTAAAACATATAAACATATATAAAAACATCAATAAAAATAAGTAATAAAATTGAATATTTCTTTATAAAAATAAAATCTGATAAACGGAAGAATATTCATTATAAAAACCACTTGACTTCTAAATCCTGATTTAAACCATCAGGAATTATAGTTTGTGCTTATTTAAAGCTGTGAGGTGAGATTCCGACAATTGTGATAAGTTACACAATGCAAGATATTCGTGGGAAGCCACAAAGAGAGAGAGGGTGTGGCAAAAGATATCAATTTTGCAAACTATAGAGCAGGGAATAAAAGTCAAGTAAACTATTTGCTAAGGCTTGAGGATCAAAATGTGACTTTCCAGAGGTGTCCTTAATAGTCAAGATTGTATTTTTAGTGTGTTTAGGTTTAAGTTTACATGCAACCATTTAGGGGTGCGAGATGCTTTAGAAGATAGGAGCTGGGTTAATTGACCTCTGTACATGCGCAGTTGATGAAAGAATTTATCTTGGGAAAGCACTGACATTTAGTAGCAAGGTCCATGATAAAAGTTTCTAGATTGGTAATCTCCTGTCTCTCTGTCATTTTACGGGATGTAGACATTTGTAGGAAATTAACCAGAAGAGTATTATTATTATAATTGTTATTTGTTATTACTTGGAAGGGCTTAAGGGCCTCCCAATTAATGGAATTTGAAGTCTGTTTTGGATCATTATGCTCGCAAAACTCAGCAATGGTGTGCAAAATTTGGGAGCAGACTTCATGTTTAACAGAAGAAAGTCATCCAAATGCCATCTAAATCAATGCGGATGGATAGAGGGAAATGATAAATGTAAGAGAACCGCTGAGTGGTTGGAGCAGGACACATGAGAGAGCTCTGAGGCATGGAGGATGGGAGTAGAGGTGTGATCTACTAAAATGTAATGAGAGTATTCACATGCAGATGGGTACAACACTCTCCAGGAATCATATAAGACAATAAGTTTTTTCACTCATTCTAAAACATTAAAACATTTTTAACCCAAATGGACAAAAAATTGCTTTTTTTATTGAAATTTCAAGAGAGGAAACCAATAGCAAATGTGATTTATTTTGTTCATCTTATAAATAGCACAAATAAATACTTTGTGGTCTTTGTGCCTGATTCAGAGCCGTTCGTTAACAGCAGTACGCTCGTTGCGTTTCGATGTTGAGAAAGCGCGCATGCATCGGTGTAACACTGCGCATGTGCGTACGGCAGATTGCGAGCTTTTTTTGTCTCGTTCGTCAAATAGCGTACAGGAAGTGACATGTCACAGGGCATTTTTGGGTTTTGACGGGGGTGGAGATGGAAAAACGCAGGCGTGGCGAGGCGTTTTTGGGGCGTACATACATTATCAGATGCGAACGTCAAATGTGTTCGTACCAACTCATACGTCACTGGATGATCCTCTTTCCGTTCAAAATGCTCGCACAGCTTAGGGTCTGGATTACTCGACCACATCGGCGATGGCCTTCTCCTCCGTCCCGGCACTCCACGATGTTGCATCGATTAATCACGGCTTGTCAGAAAATCAATTAGTGTTGTATTGAAAACCGGCTTGAAATGTGTTTTGAAATCAGTTTTTTGGGTTAGCACAAAACAGTACGCAGGTGGAAATCATAGCTGCTAATGTCAGGATTACACAATCAATTAGCGTACATTTGTGGGGGGGGGTTTGGGTTGATATTTGGTTTTTGGCCTATTGTAACAATATTGTCATCATGTTTGTGTGTGTTTTTGGCCATTTTGCTTTTGGCTGGTGAATTTGCATCCTTATGTAAATTTAAAAACGTTCCTTAAATAGCCCTTTTTTTTTCTCAGGTAAAATGTTGGTGGTGCACGTTTTTGCCTTGTGGGCCAGGATTAAATGTAAACCATTTCTACAATAATGTCAGAATACAATGTCGTACATTTTTTTCAAATTTATTGGAAAATAAAAACAATTTCATGCACATTTTTTCCCCAAACATTTTTTGCAGTGTTCATTCCAAAAAATTTAATAATTGTGCAAACATAAAAGTTATGGAAACATAAAGCTAAAAATTAAAAACAATTCACAAGAAAGGAAAGGGAAGTTTTGGCCAGAAAGGAATATGGGGCAAGCACAGAAGGAGTGTGGGAAAAGTAGCCAGTGCTGTCAATGTTTTTTCCCCCGTTTGGCAGGGGGAGGGAGGGCGCCAGACCGGGTCCGGGATGTCATCGGGCTGGCCTGTCCAGAGGCAGATGTTGTGGCCTCTGGACTAGGCACAGGGCTAGGCACATTTGGAGGATTGGCTGATGTTGTGCCAGAGGTGGAGGATCCTGATGTTCCGGCAGGAAGGGAGGTCGGCTCCACCATGTGCTGGTGAACGAGCTGCTCCAGGGCATTGGCGATGCGGATGTTGGCCCTGGTATTTTCCGCCAGGGCCTGACCAATGGTCACGTTGGCCGCAGCATTTTGCTCCAGGGCCTCAGCCACCCGTACCAGACTGGAGTCCATCCTCTGCAGAATCTCCATATGGAAATCCGATTTAAAATTGAGTTCTGTGAGGAGGGACACTGCCTGCGAGGGGGATTGCCCTGGACTGGCTTCTGCAGGGTCCTCAGCCGGATGTACTGGTTCCTCCCCTGCAGAGCCTGCAGAAATTCTGCGGCCAAGGCTCCCCTCTGGAGCAGACTCATCCGCCTGTGTCTCTGTTGGAAAAATGAGAAAAGAGTCACATTAGAATCTACATATTGGCACAATAATATTTCAGAGTTGGTGACATCACAATATTTACCGGGGACAACACGAGGAGCCGCAAAGTCTGGCATGTCCGTATCCATGTTGGACACGCCAAACACCTCCACAGCCTGCACACACCCCTGTGCCAGCTCTTCTAAATCATTCAACTCCAATGACACAGGGGTGGGACCCCCACCTGTCACCCTTGCATGCCTAGCCCTGTCCGCCAGTTTTTGCTTCAGGCGATATTTGAAGTCGGCCCATCTGTGGGTGAAATTGGAACCATTATCCTTTTGTTTTAAATGGGTTTTGGTTTTAGGGGAGGTCAAGTTTTTACTTACCGCCGTTTGACATCCCGGGCTAGACGGACATAATCACCCACCCTATTGACAGCAACGGCTACCTCCTCCCACATTCTCCACTTCTGGCTTGCACTCATATTCCTGTCTGCCTGTGGCAGGATGTCCACACACTTCTGAACCAAAACCTCCATCTCCTTTCTTGTGAATTGTGGCTGCCTTTTCTTTTGGTCAGCTTTGGCCGGAATACTGGGCCCAGCAGCCTCTTCCATGTCATCCTCCTCACCTATTTGTTTAAATGTTGAGAATTGTAAGCTTCACAACTTGCACTTTATTATGTTTCAAATTAATCATTGTTTACAAATGCCTGAAATACTAACCGCCAGACTGTTGCCCATTGTTTCCCTGGTCTGTAGCCATGTCTTATCTCCAAACAAGAAATACACCAGAACTTTTTTGTTGGCTCGTGACGTATTTATACATGCGTCCTTATTTTTCGCCCGCATCATTGATTGTGCGTTCCTATGATCCCTCCTTAATTAGTGCGGGAAACAAAACACTATTTATGGCTTGGGGCGTCTTGAGTCGAGGTGGCGTTTGTTGATTGTTGGAGGTTACGTTGGTCGGAGTTGATTGTTGGCGGGTTTTGGATTTGGCGTTGGTGGGATTTGTTTTTGTTTGGTATTTTTCTTTATTTTTTTTCCGTTCGCTTTTTTTCTGGTGTTTTTTTTTTGGGCGTGTATTTATTTGATAAGTTTTTGGCCGTCTAACTTTTGATCAATTTGTGTCTCCTTCTTTTCCTGAATTTTGGCTCGTTAATTTTTCCAAATTTCCCCTTTGTTAGGTTTTTTTTGGCTCTGCCCCAACGACCTTTTGATCCGGAGACTTATATATTATCTATTGGTAAGTTTATTTTTTCACTTGGTTATTAAATGTTCATGTTTGTATTTACGCAACTTTGTTTGACCTTACACTTTTAACCTTTGTTTTTATTAGTCAGAAATGTTTCAAATAATTCGTGTTTTTCTATCTGCGTATTTTTGTACTTGTATTTGCGAACTAATTAGCGCATTTTTAACTGTTTCTATTGTGACTGGTATTTGCGAAATAATTAGCGCATTTTTAACTGTTTCTATTGTGACTGGTATTTGCGAAATAATTAGCGCATTTTTAACTGTTTCTATTGTGACTGGTATTTGCAAAATAATTAGCGCATTTTTAAATGCTTATTTAGACCCGTTAAATTGGTTGTGTTTTCCCTTTCGCATTTGTTGATTACATTTTGGCCCAATTTGAGGTAGTCTGCGCACTGTCGTTTTGCTATTTGGCCAAATGTGTGTTTCTCCCCTTTTATGTTTTGTCTTGCACCCAATTTAGATTCCTAAATGCCCACCCTAAATTGTTGCATTTTTATATTGTGATTATTTAGAGTTTGGCCCAATCATGACAATACCCCGGCATGTAAGCATCAATGGATTGTATCATCAAGCTAAGTAAAAATCTATTTTTTGGGGGGGGGAAAAAGCCTTACATTCAAATCTTGCCATTTCAGGTTGATCTTGGTCGGATTGTTCTGGCCATGCTCCCGGAAGCCGACCAACCTCAATCTTGTCCCAGGCGTAGGCATCGTAGGCGTGCAAGGCCCCAGATATATCGAACATGTGTCACCCTTTTTGGAATGCCCGATGATGAGGTGTTAAGACGCTACCGTCTCCCTCCCAAAATCATCATAGACACTCTCTCATTAATAGAGAGTGATCTTGAGCGGCAAATTGACAGTCCTACAGCAATACCACCACTTACGCAATTTATGGCGGTGTTACATTTCTGTGCCTCAGGCTCGTTTCAAACAACGGTGGGAATAGTGGCGGGCATCTCCCAATCCTCCTTTTCCCAGATCCTGAGGGCAGTGATGGAGGCACTTTTCAAGCACCTCCATCATTTTATTCAAAAGCCTTTGGATATGGGTGCCCTTAGTGTGGCCAAGGCCAATTTTTACCAAATAGCTGGCTTCCCACACATCATAGGGGTTGTGGATGGTACTCACATACCACTTCAGCCTCCAGCACGGCTGGAGGCCATATTTCGCAACCGTAAACACTATCACTCCCTGAATGTAATGGTGGTATGTGATGCCTCCCTCCAGATCCTGTCCCTGAATGCAAAATTACCAGTAAGTGTACATGACTCATTCGTCATCCGGCAATCAGGAATATGGCACATATTAAACAACCTACAAGCTGGTGATGCGTGGCTTCTGGGTAAGTGGAGACCTTTAGTACATAACAATGTTAAGCTTGATACACAGTGACCCTGATGTTGTCACTTCTTTTTCACAGGAGACAGTGGCTATCCTTGCACGCCCTGGCTGCTCACTCCTTATTTGGCTCCCACACCAGGGCCACAAAGTAATTTTAATGCGGCACTTACAGCCACCAGCAAGTGGTGGAGCACTGTATTGGCCTTTTAAAAGGCCGATTCAGATGCCTCCACCGCTCTGGTGGCGAGCTCATGTATTTGCCGGATATGGTTTCTAAAATTGTGGTCCTGTGTGGGATATTTCACAACATCGCCATAAGGAGTGGTGTCCCAATGCAGCCAGAAGATGCCTTACCTGAGGATGGCCCCCCCGAGGTTGGTCGGAGGTCAGTATGTGGGGGCGCCATACGCGATGATGTGGTGGCCAGATATTTTAGGTAATTATTGGCAACACATAGTGTTACATTGTGTTTAGACACAATGTGGTAAGTATTGTTTGAGAACATCTAATTATTTTGTGTTTTTTTCTCCATCTTCTGTTTGTTTTCATAATCTTTGGGACTCCAACGATGACTACTTCCTGCTACCCTAAAAAAACCATCATGGGGACACTTTGGAAATATATTATGGAACCCATATTGCAATGCCACATTTGTGGAATCATGTTGGCATGGTCCTTCGTCAACCAGTTCTTGATTTTTTATTTTTATTTTAAAAGGTTGTTGTATGGGTTGTATTTATGATTATCACTGTGTGTATTGTTTGTGAGTGAACACTTTGTTATTTTAGTTATGTTGTGAATAAATGTTTTGAGAGTGTAATTTTGTACCTTTTTTTGCCCATTACAAGCAAGTGTAACCAGGTTCACCCACGTTAAATTTGCCTAAGGGGTAAGCCTGTAATGACGCAAGTTGAGCTAAAATGTAAGATGTTTTCTGGGTCCAAACCAATACCCAAAGGAATCCTGTACAATCAGTTGGCTTCGTAATATCGGCCTAAGCAGGTTGCCCCCCAAATAGGAACCTGTAAATGTAGTAATATATAATTTGTACAACACCAAAAAAGGCCAATCAGATTGTTACTGTTAGGTGTTTCTTGTGCCTGTTTTCCTAAAAAATACAACGCACAATCTTAGTGACAATAATTGCAAATCCTTGCTGGAAGAGTCTACTTATGTCAGTGTAAACAATCTCTGATTTGGAAACAAGGAATGAGACAGAACGTTAAGTTTAAATTTTTAATTTATAAAACTTTTTTACAAAAAAATCCTAAAACTAGTTCCGAAGGAGGACCGACATATGGTCAAGGACCACCAGCAGCCCGATGACGTGGGCACGCATCCGTCCCACACATCCGGCTAATTCCGCCATACGCCTCTGTTCCTCTGTGGGTTAGAAAAGTGTGGGGATTAATACATCAATAATGAAACCACATTAAAAAACAAGCCAAACCAAGCTAACCAAAAATGTCAATATTGTGACCCAAAGCAGAATTACACCGAAAATACCAAGCACCCAAAAATGGTTCCCCCAAAAATTAAAAGTAAAAAAATCAGATTCAGACAGGTGTGATATGTGTATGGTGAAATCAGCAGTAACAGGTAAAGACAAACCGAAAACTCCAACAAATTCTCCGAAACAACACAAAAAAAGGCAGACACATGATTACATACAAACAGATTTTGCAAAAAACTAAACTACAAAAAAACCATACCGTTCAAACTAACGGCCGCTCCAGAAGCCACTCCCTCGTCCTCCTCGGAGGTGCCTCCATTCCCCAACGAGGTTGGCGGGGTGATTTGGGATTCAGGGGAGGGGGTAGTTACATGAGAGGTGGTTGGAGGAGAGGGGGAATTGGGATGGAGGGGAAGGAGCCCCGAAACATCCTCCACAGGGTCTGTGCAGGCTGGGGAGGAGGGGGAAATACGGGAATTTGGGGGTGTGGAGGTTTGGCTTGGGGTTAGGGAGAGTGGGCGAGAGCGCCGTCTTTAACGCCGATGACGCCGTAGTCTTCGCTCTGCCCCTAAAAGATGTGAAACAAATTGTGGTTAGTTTCAACCAAAACCGAGTTAAACACTAATTTATGACAACACAAATATGTAAATATGGCCATGCAGATATGAGTACAATGACTAAATAGGACATACATGAAAACATGGCCATGCAGATATGAGTACAATGACTAAATAGGACATACATGAAAACATGGCCATGCAGATATGAGTACAATGACTAAATAGGACATACATGAAAACATGGCCATGCAGATATGAATACAATGACTAAATAGGACATACATGAAAACATGGCCATGCAGATATGAGTACAATGACTAAATAGGACATACATGAAAACATGGCCATGCAGATATGAGTACAGTGACTAAATAGGACATACATGAAAACATGGCCATGCAGATATGAGTACAATGACTAAATAGGACATACATGAAAACATGGCCATGCAGATATGAGTACAATGACTAAATAGGACATACATGAAAATATGGCCATGCAGATATGAGTACAATGACTAAATAGGACATACATGAAAACATGGCCATGCAGATATGAGTACAATGAATAAATAGGACATACATGAAAACATGCACACGCAGTTAGGGCCACAAAGATAAACATGAAAACCACAGTCCAAAAAACTTACTTTCCGCGATCTGCATGCGAAAGCATGCCAGCAAGCGGGGCATCCGCCGTTGCAGGTCGGACCACCTGCGCTCCAGCTGGCCGATCTGGCGGCGTGAGCCGAAGGAACGCAGGCGGCCACGTACCTCCGCATATGCGGAACGCTTTTCTCTATTTGTGATGGGTGGAGGCTGGCTGGTGATCCGCCTATCCATCACCTCGGTTAACACCAGCAGCTCGTGCCTGGTGAATGCTGAGGCTCTCATGATGGCAATGGTGTATTTGTTAAAAATCATTTTTAATAAAGACCCGAAAATAAATTTGATTGGCTAATGTATTTGGGTAATTAACAGGACCAATTCTATTGGTTAGTGTATGAGTCATGTGTTCGACAGGGCCACAAATCTCTTGAGAGTTATGATAGGCTTGATGCAGTGACATGCGTAAGCATGTTTAAATAAAGAAATTAACCCAGGAAAATATGCGTTGTTAAAAACAAATAAAATAAATGTTTAATTGGCTCTAACATGTATTTTGACAAAGAAAAGCGAATGTTTAAACCGTACGTATTCTGCGGGTAAACACAAACACGGACAAGATTAAAGTTTATTGCATTGTCCAAAAAAAACAAAAAAACAAATTAAGCTAATTGATATATTGATTGGCATGATACGATTGAGGGAGGTAGGCAGAATAAAGGAGCAGGTAATCGGAATCTGACAGTCCCACTTCCGGTTTGTACTTGTGCGTACGTTCCCTTCAAGCCACTTTGGGGATGTACGCTCGCTATTTGGCACGCTCGTTAGTTAGAGGAGGGGTCGGTAGAGTTTGGGGAGGATGTTTAGCTGCGTTCAAAAATACGAGCGAGTGCCTGAATATACATATGTTTGTACGTACGCCGAACGTACGAACGGCCACTTGCGTCCGGGTCTGAATGAGGGCATTTGTTCAATCAATAAACCACCTTTCCAAAATAGAAATAAGCAGGATTCTATGGAATATGGACCTGATTCAGACCCGTTCGCTAGCAAGCGGCCGCTCGTTGCAGACGATGTTCGCTAATGTGCGCATGCGTATAGTTTGCAGTGCACGTGTGCAAATTAGTTTGAGCGATCAGAATGTGCTCGCTCGCCCTGCCAGGACAGCCCAGTGGAATGAGTGACAGGAGAGGCCGTTTGAGGGTGGTAACAGGGGCAGGGCAGTAGTAACAGTGGAGTGGACTTGCAGACGCAGGCGTGCCAGAGTGTTTTAACGCTGTTTCAGAGGCATGCATAATTAACAGGCAGCGTCATAGTACACGTCACCTGGTAGATTTTTACACAGAACTGCTCACAGTGCTTGCGGTAGGGTACAGTCAACAGCAGGCGCTGCTGTCTGATTCGATGGTTCACGAAGTACCGATGGTTGTATATACTTCCTGAAGGTGACGTATGCTAGTGGGTGGCTAAAGACAGGCTGGTGGGCATCTATAAACACAATGTGATCGCTCGCCAAGATATAGTGGGCGTGCTTATATCTTGCTGTGCGAGCGGATGCCTTGATGTCACTGAGCTGAATTTCCATACGCTGGGAGCGAACGTCCGCAACTAGCGAATGGGTCTGAATCAGGTCCTATATTTACTAAAGTGCAGGTTTTTAGAAGTGGAGATGTTTCCCATAGAAACTAATCAGATTCTACTTATCAATTACCTAATACCTTCTAGAAGATATCTGATTGGTTGTTATGGGCAACATCTCCACTTCTAAAAGCCCACACTTTTATAAATATACCCCTAGGTTTTCTGCTCATTAAATAAAAATGCTTTTATTTTCCAAATATTTGCTGCCTCAAATAAAACACTTTCTATATGTAGAATGAATATAGTAGCCCTGCCATTTAAAAACTAGACAACCTACAGTACCACATTAAATTATGTACTTTTTTATTTATTTGATATACTGTACTGTAATATGGGCTAGAAATCGTATTTAGAATCCCCACCATCTGCGGAAAATGTTATTTTTTGTGTAATGTTTCAGTTATTGTCTCTTGATCACCAAACAATACATGCTATGGGAATGCATCGTTTGAAAGAGGAGACTCCCCTCTTTCAAGACAGGGTGCACCCATGTGGGTCAGTATTTTTGTAGCAATATCGTCTGGTGATCACCTGTGATCACCAATACTATAGCTCAGTGGTTCCCAAATTTTTTTGAAACCTGGTGCCCTTGAGTATCAGCATTGTTTTCAAGGCACACATAAGCTAAAATTGTGTTATTCCCCCAGAAATTCATAAAAAAAAAAGTAAATTAAATTGTGCTTACCTTCCATCCATAAGTTCAGTTATGTGGTGGTGGACAGGTTTGCACTTCTGTTTGTCCAAATATTTACATTACATTGACAATAAATAATTTGATTTGGGTGCTTGACCAACACCCCTGAAAGTGTCCCAAGGCACCCCAGGGTGCCATGGCACACAGTTTGAGAACCACTGCTATAGCTGTAGGAGCAAATTCAGGATTTTGAAGGGGGATGGGGTACTATATATATATATTCTGCATACAACATACACATAGACATACAGTCAGGTCCATATATATTGGGACATTGACAGAATTTTCATATTTTGGCCTCTAGTCACCACCACAATGGCTTTGAAATGAAACAAACAAGATGTGCTTTAACTGCAGACTTTCAGATTTAATTTGAGTGTAATTACATCCAAATCAGGTGAACGGTGTAGGAACTACAACGGTTTCTATATGTGCCTCCCACTTTTTAAGGGGCCAAAAGTAATGGGACTATCAACTCAAAAGCTATTTCATGGACAGGTGTGGGCTATTCCCTCGCTGTGGACTCTCAATATGAGATCCAAAAGAGCTGTCACTATCAGTGAAGCAAGCCATCATTAGGCTGAAAAATCAAAACAAACCCATCAGAGAAATGGGTGGTGAATAGAGGCCAAAATATGAAAATTCTGTCAATGTCCAAATATTTATGGACCTGACTGTATATTATATATAACACATTGACACATATATATATATATATATATATATGTATATAACTGCATGTAGATGGGCACTCTGGATAAATAAAGGTCGTAATTGCCGTGGTGCCTTCCTAAGTAGAAAATCTATCCAGCAAACCTCCTAAAAATAGCAGCAGGCGGTACTCATCCGGACTTCATAGAAACAGGAAGAAATGTATTATTCCATATAAGCCGACGTTTCAAGGCCTGAACAGCCTTGTCATCAGGGTGTGATGACAAGGCCGTTCAGGCCTTGAAACGTCTGTTTATATGGAATAATACATTTCTTCCTGTTTCTATGAAGTCTGGATGAGTAACGCCTGCTTCTATTTTTAGGAGGTTTGCTGGATATATATATATATATATATATATATATATACATATATATATATAACAGTAAATGTCAGATTGTTACCATAGTGCAGATCTTAACAAACACTCCAAATTAACACTTAACTAAAATAAATATGGACAGCAGTATGGTGTTTAAAAATCGGTCATTTTATTTAAACTACTCTATATGGTGGCAACAGAAAGAGCGGCAGTTTCTTTTACATCAATGATGGCAACAATAACCTTCAGGGCCAATTTTTTCTTCCCAAGGACAGGTATAATATCATCTAGGGCTCCCTAACCAATTCACAAAAGGCCCAGTTAGAAAACCAATGCCTCTGATGCAAGAAATAAGTCAACCTACTTGATGCTTTGAATGGGAGTGCAAAAATTAATTAAGCAAAATGTCCACTAGAATGCCGTTCTTTCCCACCCAAAATAAGTCAATAAAGAACAAAGGGAAAAGAGGAAAAGAGGGAGGGGACTCAAACAAAAAAGGCAGATCTCTGCCTTACATACTATAAGAAAAACAAATATCCCAGGGAGGAAAAGAAAAGATGTACTCTCTGACCGAGGTATACTCCTGCGTTGGGGTTATAAGTTAAAATATAACCTTTATTATCACAAGTAAAAAATGTAAATGAACATATGAAGAGTTCAACATCCTATAGTAATTGTTCAGTATAAAGAGAAGGTAACGCTTTCATAACCAAACAAAAATAGTTACAATTCAGTATGATGTCTGCTTAACAATCCTTATGTTACTGTATGCCTTGATGTACAATGTAACAGACATCTTTAATTACCCTTCAAAAAGCAAACAAAACAGCACAGAAATTTGAGAAAAAAAGACAATAAAAAACATACATGAATACTGTGCAGTGAAAGATAACCCTATAATGTGGTTATAAGTGGTCAATAGATGTGATAAGTAAGGAAAAGAGGGGCGAAAATATGTACAAAAACATATTTAGACAGATAACAAGATAAATACACAAATTAAAAGTCACACCGCCCACTAATCATCCTGATTCTGGAGACAAATATCATATAAATAACCAGCATCGCAGGGAGGGATATATAGGTATTTAATAAATACATACAAGCTCATAAAGTTCTAGAATGATCCTATCGGAATCTAATAACTGAGTTTGTAGGTAATCTTTCCTCCAAGATTAAATAAGAAGAATAAAAAGGTCTGTGCATTTACAATAACATGTGATTTGCTTTTTCCTGTTTGCCACCAGCATTTAGGACAAGGAATGAGAGTCACCGTTGCTCAGCGCAGGAAGGAAGTATATAATCAGCATCAATATGGCTTGCCATGATGCAAAATGCCTGGTGTCTGTCTAATGAGAGTGCCGGGAGTGGAGGAAAAGTTTAGTAGATGGAGAAAGTAATCCTGTATCCCACTCCTAATAATCTAATAGTATGTGATGGTAGATATAAAGTCATATACTATTTACAGACCAATATTATTATAGAGCCAGTGTGTCACCAATTGACCAGCAGAACAGGGAGGGGTACAAAAAGGATTATAGGAACACTTATAGGATTACATATCCCTTCCCTATAATAATCCCTTAGGACCCAGATAGCCCAGATCATGACTAATGTTCCCTTCAAGAAAAATAGGAAATTAGGTGCATGCATTTACAGTGACATGTGATCTGCTTTCCCTTGTTTTTAATTATGCATCTGGACAAGGAATGAGAGTCACTGTCACCAAGCTTGGGAAAGAAAGATTGCCCAAAATTGTCTAGTGCAGGGTCTACCACTGGAAAATTTGGTGCTGAGAGATCTAAGTAAAGCACCCTTGCCAGCTCATGTGAATGATTTATTTAAATGGTTAGGTTGGTACCCTCAGCGAACTGTGGCATAATTTTTGTTATAAAAATTTACCAATGGGTTTATGCATTTTTGAAAAGTTCTTTACCGATGGGATTTTGCTCCCAGTTTCTGATATTGTGGCTGAAAGTTCTCATCGGAAATTATGGTCAGCTGTCAAGTTGCTCCACATTGTGAAAGAGGCAATGAAGAAAGTTTGGTTTGGGTGCATGACTGGGCCTGTTTCCGAGCCTCCCACCCTGAACCTGGTCTTGTCCCCAGTCAGATTTTTCCCTAAAAAGAAGCCTGGATAATGTTATTTTATACAGCATCTGTTTTACATGTAGGTTTCACAATGCCATTCTGGAGTCTTTCTCCATGAAATGGTGCACATGTTTGGTCTGAGGGCCCTCATGGGTGAGGTTGATGTACTGTACAGTCTGCCTTCTGTGTGTTGCCCTTGCAACCTGACTCTTTTTGGTACATGGCCTGCAAGCTTGATAATGAATGTAGACAAATGCCTGCCCATGGACTTTTCTGTCCTGTGCTAATTTTTTGTATGTTTTAGTTCCTTCTTCTATTAGTGCTTGTTTTAGGTCCTTCCTCCATTGTGGTTCTATCATGGCAGAAAAGTCTGAAGGGCCCTGTACTAGCCTTTCTTATCTAGGCAACAAAATAACATCCAGAGAGGGTCAGCACTCACTTAAAATGACCCAATAAGTGTTGCCTAGGGTGACCATTCATTGATATCCATACGGTACCAAATGTAGCAATTGAAAAAGAATGCACTAACCAGGACTTCTCTTCAGGTTACAAAAAAGTTAGAAAGCAACCTACTTTAATATTCATGACATAGTAAAATTGTCAGAAGGTCAACGTTTCGACCACACAAACACGGTCTTCATCAGGACACAAAAAGGTAAGACACTAGACATGTGTCTTACCTTTTTGTGTCCTGATGAAGACCGCATTTATGCCATTTAAACGTCGACCTTCTGACAATTTTACTATGTCGTTAATGGGGAAAAGGTGCAAAGCTTTAAAATGCTATTGTGTTTGCTCTGGCAGGGGGTAAGGTCACACTCAAGCAGGAGTAGCTTGACTTTGCATGCATGATCATACCCATAGGCAGGATTTTCAGTTGCAAATTTGAATGGGCTATGGCTGGCATTCACAATGAGGAGCAACTTGACAGCTGACCATAATTTCCGATGAGAACTTTCAGCCACAATATCAGAAACTGGAAGCAAAATCCCATCGGTAAAGAACTTTTCAAAAATGCATAAACCCATTGGTAAATTTTTATAACAAAAATTATGCCACAGTTCGCTGAGGGTACCAACCTAACCATTTAAATAAATCATTCACATGAGCTGGCAAGGGTGCTTTACTTAGATCTCTCAGCACCAAATTTTCCAGTGGTGGACCCTGCACTAGACAATTTTGGGCAATCTTTCTTTCCCAAGCTTGGTGACAGTGACTCTCATTCCTTGTCCTGATGCATAATTAAAAACAAGGGAAAGCAGATCACATGTCACTGTAAATGCATGCACCTAATTTCCTATTTTTCTTGAAGGGAACATTAGTCATGATCTGGGCTATCTGGGTCCTAAGGGATTATTATAGGGAAGGGATATGTAATCCTATAAGTGTTCCTATAATCCTTTTTGTACCCCTCCCTGTTCTGCTGGTCAATTGGTGACACACTGGCTCTATAATAATATTGGTCTGTAAATAGTATATGACTTTATATCTACCATCACATACTATTAGATTATTAGGAGTGGGATACAGGATTACTTTCTCCATCTACTAAACTTTTTCCTCCACTCCCGGCACTCTCATTAGACAGACACCAGGCATTTTGCAGCAAGGCAACCCATATTGATGCTGATTATATACTTCCTTCCTGCGCTGAGCAACGGTGACTCTCATTCCTTGTCCTAAATGCTGGTGGCAAACAGGAAAAAGCAAATCACATGTTATTGTAAATGCACAGACCTTTTTATTCTTCTTAATTAATCTTGGAGGAAAGATTAGCTACAAACTCAGTTATTAGATTCCGATAGGATCATTCTAGAACTTTATGAGCTTGTATGTATTTATTAATTACCTACCTGATCGCACCAGGAAAATGGTGGCAAAGTCAGTGAAAATTACAGTTCTGTAATGTTGAGCCAGACCTAGACATCCTTACATGCAAGGTCCATGAGGAAGCCATCTACTTGTGGTTGACCTCCTTGTCATACCATCACCAAACCTACTGCCTGGTGGATCAGAAGTGACCATGAATAAGATGTAAATAATGCACCACATTCATAGCATCCACCGGGCATGTTTCTTGGTAACGCTGTGAACATGTACAATCTGTTCAGTCAGTTTACAAATGACTGGTAAATGTCCTCAGTGACTCTGACCTTTTTAGTGGTAGCATGCACCTTAAGAGTTTTAGAAATAAAATCAAAACCATCTACATATTTTCCCCGACAGATGCATTCAAACATTTTCAGCTGCAATGCACCATATCAGCTGGGCTAGCAATAGAGGTTCCACTGGAACAACACTTATGCCTCTGACTCCTATGCCATGAGCACCATACTACAGTAAGTGACTATGTCATGGCACCATAGCTTGCTTACACCATGCATGTCTCAAGCTCCTACTATATGATTAGAGCAAACTATCCGCAACCCCAACGAAGCACTCAAAACGCTCACCTGAGGACCATGGGATGGAACCTGGATGTAAAATAGAAGATAATGATAGCTCTTTGGGCAAATCATCCATAACCTTGCTGTCATTAACCACATCTGAATGAAAAGACTGAGAGAAAACACCACTGATGTCTGCAGCCAAATCCTTGGACAAGAGAACATCATGAAGGACAGCAGATGAAGAAGACTGCAGATCCAGAGAAGACACAGGAGAGTATGCAACAAAGGACAAAAGGTAACCTCACCCTACCTGATATACCAAATTTACAAGAATCATCCATAGTTCCCTCACAGCTAAGGGGGGAAGCCGCCACACCACTAACACTCACTGTTACAGTAATCAACAAATTTAGGGCTCTCATCACAGACAGCAGAATGCCAGCGATAGACGCAAATCCACCACAGGTGCTGTGGCTGCCATCACCCCTGACCTGCTGTGTGAGACCACCTCCCTAGAGTTACAAACAATTGATCCAGAAGCTAAGCCCCAACACTCACCCCAAGAGCACTGATGACTCCACATGTGCCAACAGTACACATATCCAGCAGGACTGGATAAACTGCAATCCTGCCTGCCATGGCTACCAGAGACCAGTGGGGACCATGAACACCTGCACAGGTAGAGGATAGAGGTCTACTCTTTTTCAATCATGTCTGGCTGCAGTGAGCTATGGCCATGCCCCTTGCAGCCTGGGACCTGGCCATGGTTAATTGCCACCACAGTACGCTCAGCGGAATGGTCAGTCAGATTCCCTGAGCTCCTTGGAGCCTTCCACTGAGACTCCCATCACAATTTATGACCCACACCAGCCACAAAGAGAGACAACCCATGCTAGTCAGACAGGAGGAGGTGCACCTACAAAGACCTGCAGCCAAGCCAGAGTCCTGGTCATGAAGGCCCCTGCGATTCTAGACCAGGGCAGTACACCGGGGTTACTTCATATTACACATGGGGATATGTCAAAAAGAAAAGGGAGGGAGAAAAAGGTGAAAGAAGAGCAAGGAACAGAAGAATAGAAAAGAAAGGACATAAATGTACAGATGGTTAGCACTGAATACCAGCCACTTTCCTGATCTTGTAGCTCAAACAAAAGAGGCAAATCCCTGCCCAACCATAGTATCAGAAACCAAGTCCCGACCCATAAACCCACTCTTAACCAATTATACTACTTCAGACTAGAGACGTGCGCAGACCCTGGTGTTTTGATTTTGGTTATATATCTTTGTCCTGTTTGAGGTTCGGTTTTGGCAAAACCACCATCAGATATTTTGGGTATGGTTTTAAATTTCTTTACAATTGATAAAAACAGCTAAAATTTTATAATTTGGGCCTGTTTTAGTTCCTGTAGTATTATTAACATCAATAACACTAATTTTCAGTAATTTCCAGTCAATTTTGACCACCTCACAGCTCACAATATTGTTTTCACCAATATTGGCCAAAGACTGCAGTGAACTCACTGGCTAAGCTAAGGAGCAGAGCAGTGGAACAAACACATGACAGTTTAAAAGAATGTAGAATATTTATGAAACATAGCTGTACTGCAGTGCCAGACAGGATAGCAGTTTAATAAACTATACGACCCCATAAAAAGAATGTTATCATTAATCAAGAACTATGTCAGATTCCGGAGGCCAGCACAGGTAAATGGAGGTGGGGTATTTATGTAGTGGAAACCAAGTAAAGCATTGACTGATTACCTCCAGTAATAACTATAGAGAAAAGTAATTGTAGACATGGAACCAAATATTAAAAAAATACACTTTCAAAATTCCAGATATTTTTAAAATGGAAACTGAATAAGCAAACAGCAAATTAAAGGCCTTAGGACAATACAAGAGATTCAAAGCAGAGTAGCAACCTAGTCGAAGTTTGTAATGATATGATTACATGATTTGATAATACTACTCTGTATCTCTGGAAAATCTGCAGGAACCAGGGCCTATATTCTAGGATGAGAAGCTGTTGATGAATGGCTGTGTAATATACAAGAGACTGCCAATGCCTCTCAAACACAGCCCATAATAAAAATGGTGCAAGATTAAATTGTCCTTGGGACCTCCTACCCAACCTTATGTTGTAGCATGGTAGCAGCTGCGATAGCTGTAATATGGTAATGCAGCTGGAGGCATCAAGCCTCCTGCATGCATTATAGATTTGAGCTGCGTCCATGGATGCAACATCTGATTATCTGCATGATCCTCGGCTGGCTGAGTGACCATCACTCTAGCCACCACCACAGATACACAAAATAGGCTAGGAAATCCCTGTCAAACAACAGGGATCCTGGCCTCTTCACTGTTCCTAATGGCGGCAAATCCCTCCACACCCAGAAATGGCAGCAGACTGTCAATCACAGAAAGTCTGCTGCTAGACTGCATGCAGGATCATAGATCCATACTGCACATGCACATCACAGATCATGCAGTATGGGTCTACACAGAGAAGTCACAATTAAAGATTAGGTTAGTGCCCATCTCTGAATCAGCCCATATTTCATCATCCTCATCATCACCCTCATCACTGTTAATATCATCATCACACAATATTAGCTAATCCTTCCCTGGAATCCATCATTACAGTCTTTGTTAATAATTGGCAGCTATGGTATTCCCCCTCAGTTTTTCCACTATTTTTGAAAGAAGCCTCCTAAGCCGATCACTTAGAAGATTCCCGGATATGCTAAACACTCTTTCCGAGCACAAACTGGAGGACGGGCAGCTTAAACACACCAAAGTTCGTTTGTACAAGTGGCTCAAATTTGTATTTTTTTACCTCTCGGTATTCAAATGGACTGTGTGATATGTTAATTTGTATGTTAACAATAAACTAATCCTCCACCATTCTTTTGATGTTTACTGTATAAGATTGAATCTCAGCAAAGGTCTAAATATACAGTATATGGGCAATGCTTTAAAGCATAACCAGATGTCATAATGTTTCACAATGGGTTTTCACAACATCATCACCAGTGGATCTCTTAGAAAAGGTCAGTTTTTTCATGGCAGCAGCATTTGCAGGAGAAGCTGAAGCAGGAGATATTGTTGTGTCATGTACACATGACAACTTGCTTGCAAAAAGCTCTTTGCATCTTTTAAAATTTGTGTCATTTGGAAAAGATGATGTTACATAGGACGTAAACCTAGGATCATGCATGGTTGCCAAAATCTAGTGATCCAATTGCAAGATGTCTTTTTCAGTAGTTTATTTAAGGGATTCACCTGACTCAGGCTCGCAGTATCTCCTGAACTCACTTCATTGGTTACAATTTCAAATGGTTTCAGTAACGTACATAAAATGGAGACTATTCTACACTGTGCTAAACTAAGGTACAATCCACCCCTCATCCACTCCCTATGTAATGACTTGTTTGTGTACATTTGGATGGCTTGTCGCATACGCATGGCATCCATTCAGCTTCATCATCACTGTTGCTCTCTGCTTAGTAAAGCAGAGCTGCAGTGGTGCATGTCCCCAACCTCCCAACCACCCGTGGGATACTTTGGCTCGCAGGTGGACCAGTGGGACAGTGCCCCAAAAATGGGACAGTCTCATGCAAATTTGGAGGTTTGAAGGACTGTGTCCTCTATAGGGTAGCGTCCTAGTTCAACCACACTGTTTGAACATGCCTGGAGCATACCATGGGTGTCATCCAAATCCATTTAGTGGAAGGCTCAGAACAGGCTCCCTTGGTTCTGCCTGGTGCACTCCACCATGAGGTCTGACTAGAATTCAAACCACTCCATTAGGCATCCCAGACCAATTGCGACCACTTTGTGACGTTTTCATCCAAATCCATCCAGTGGAAGGCCCAGAACAGGCTCCCTAGGTCAAAGTTCTACCCAGCATACATCAATGGGTTGTCCAAATGGGACCTCAACCCCCTAATATGTCTTATGTGTTCCAATATTAAAACTCTGTGAAGTTTTTATCCAAATCCATCCAGTGGAGGGCACAGAGCAGGTTTCCTGGATCAAAGTTTTGCCTAGTGTACACCAATGGGAGGTCCAATCAAGATCCTATCCCCATAAAACCTGGCCGGGGTCCAACTGGACCACCTCCCATTGGTTTCATACTAATCAGTGCAGAGGTGTCCAAATGCATAATTAATTAATTTTATATATAAGATAACAGGAAAAGACGTCTTCTTGATGTGCAGATCAGATACAGCACATTTTTGGACAGATAATATTGAAATTAACACTGTCTATGACCTCATACACAAGTGACAAACAATATAATGCAGCAAAGATATATTTCCTTGAGAAGAAAGAAAAGTGCAGCTTCACTTTAACAAACAATCAAGAGTGCAGCACCACATATAATAGCCTGTTTTTTTACAGTGTGTGAGTGTGTAGTGTGTGTCTGACAAACAAACACATTGACAATGATGCCTGCAGTCAACCTTTCCATTCTCACTGCATTTACCTACTCTACAACTACAACTCTTTCTGCCCTATTCACTGGCGTCCTGATGGTATACTAAAAGAAACGTAATTGAGTTTATGAATGTTTTTTATATATACAGCCCACAGTTCACACCCTCTCCCTCCACTCTCCTGTGTGAAATGGCACCTGATGATGAGAGAGATACTTTTATATGCAATCCAAAACACACAAGATCTGATTCCGGGAAAATAATGTTTTGCCTCGTTCATAGATCTGAACTTGGCGGGAAGACCCGAGCCAGGACTCAGTAATCTCAGATCCCCTAAGTTTGGGTGTTTTTAATTTTCACAAAAACTGAACCTCTCATCTCTATTTCTAATACATTCAGGCAAATGTGACTTTGAAATTCTAAATAATTGGTCTATAACCCGATAATTAGTAAACATGCCCCTAAACCTGATTTAGAGGTAAACACTTAAGCAACCATGACTGCATCTTTTCCACAGTACCAATGGCTGCAGCGCTCATCTGATGCATTGCGTATTAATATGCACCATCGGTCACATATCATTTGCACCTTCGAACTATGAACCAGCACTATGGATATGCACAATGTTAACATAAAGCTTATTTATTTATAAAAATGTGTCATATATTTGAAAGCCCAAAACTAACTTAAAGTTTGTAAAAGAATGCAAACTTAAGTAATGGGAAATACAAATATCTCTTTATAAATAAAATAAAGTCCCTGGATTAGGGGTCTGTCTGTTCTTTCAGGCTAATCTAATGAACCACTGGACAAATTTTGATGGGGTTTTCACTTTTCTATACAGCATTGGTTGAGGAAGTTTTAGGTGTATGGACCATTCATCTTTGACAAAATGGAGCCGAGCATTCATTATTTTAGTGAAGCAAAGTCACAGAAAAAAATCTTGCACCAATCTGTTGTATATGAGCTGGCCAGGGTGCTGAAACAGCAAGCTGGCATCTGAAACTGAGGCTTGGAAAGGAGCAAGTCACAGAACAAACTGTTGTTCTGTGTGAGTGACTGACTGCTGCTGCTGCTGCTGCAGGGCCAAATGGCTGCATTGTGATGGGCTTTGTGAAACAGTGAGAGCCAATCAGAGATAGCAATGTGCCCTGTTGCTTACAAGCAGCCTAAAGAGGGGAAGGAGTCAGGGACTGAGCTGGATCATGTATGAGGCAGATAAAGAGTTAGGAACAGCCCCTAATGTACCCATGAAGATGCATTGATACAGATACAGTGGCCAGGCAGGAACCAGGGCAGGCATAGCTATCATGAATAATAATAAAAAAAAAACATCGGAAACACCATCTAATGATTTCCATTTGATGGTGAAAAACATCAGACTGCCACCATCAAATGGTAAAAACATTACAGTCAGAACAAAGACATTGATGGTTAGTAACCATTGGATTTCAATGCCCATCCCTACGCTGAACCTGTAGGTGGACTCCGGCCACCACTCCACCATGAAGAGCTCCCTCTCTAGTATGACGTTCCCTGTCAGAACAGGAGGCACCTCCCATGGAAATCAGTGTTGTTCTTGGACAGGGGCACCATGGCGAAGAAGCTCAACAACTTGAGTATTAAAAACCAATGAATAAAAGAAACATGAGGGGAATGTTATCACTATCATCACTGAAAACAAACTCAGTGATTGCTACTGCATCGAAAATAGAAGAGACAAGATAGGGGGAAATATTGAGGGCTGTAGGATCAAATCAAATGGATTGCTGTTTTTATCATTGGGGAAAGTTTGGGGAGCTGCTCAACAAAAAGGCTGATTGATTGGGGTTTTACATGAGCACAGAGCACCAATAATATTTGGCCCAGGGCCCCAAGGAGGGAGATACAGTTTGGGCACTGAGAATAGGCATGACCAGGGGGCATGTGGCCTAATGTAGGGGGCATCTACTTCTGCAGTTGCTATTTTACACATGATTTAGCATTTTTTGTTTTTGCTGTTTATTAACTACTACTTCTCCTTTTGAGCAATGATATTCCATACACAATTCTTAGTAAATTGCTGTGTTGCATTGTTTTCTATTTAAAGTACTTTGAAGTTAGTTTGATTGGTTATTGCTAATACATTTTTAATTTGTGACACATATTTAAACAGAAATAACTGCCGTGTGTTTGTGACACTGCTCTGTTGGTTGCTTAGTTTAGCTCGCCAGCCTTTGGCCAATATTGGTGAACAATATTGTGAGCTGTGAGGTGGTAAAAACTGACTGGAAATGCTTGTTATTGAGGTTAGTAATACTGTAGGAACAAAAATAGGCACAAATTACATGATTTTAGCTGTTTTTAGCAATTTTTCACATCTCTAGTTTTTTGTAGCATTACTTAATTTAGGCTATTGTAATATTATATAAGCAGTAAAACTGTGAATAGATTGTTGTGTACCAGATGAAATGGTTTATGATAAGCAACCGGTAGGTAGTTTGAAAGTGTAAAGCCACAAAGGTAACAACTGCAGCCTGCATTTATTCCAAAAGCAGTTCAAATGGTTACCTATATGTTGTGTGCAAAAGCTTAGTATTTACAAAAAACTATACCCTGCTGAAAACTATGTTTAACAGATACGTACAGTATACATGATTTTGTGGCCAATGTCACTTTAATGAAATCTATGTACTGTATAAAATACATAGTAATAGGATTTTTTAGAGTTTCTGTACAGTATACATAAAATTCTGCCTTCGTGACAGGGAAGGTACATTTTCTGGTTACTATCCAAGGTACACTGAGATGTCGATGGTGCTTGTCATATTTATGACAGGTTTGGGAATAGATGGAGAGCTGAAATTCTAATTGAAGAATGATCATTCTCTCAGAGATAGTCAGCTGGATTTCCATGAAGTTATTGCAGAACCTGAGGGCTCACTACCAGTCAGATCTCTATAAATTCTTTAGATGTCTCTACATTTTCATGACAAAAGCTATTGTATTGGTCTGGACCAATGTAGTTTTAGAGGAAGTAATTATAGAAGCTAAGTACATCCCTTAATGTTACCAAAGTTTATAAAAAAAATCAATGACACACAAGTACAACATAGTAATCATGTTTTGCTGATAAAATGAACCCGGGAATATTAAACAATGCTAGTGATAACATATTGGAATCAGGCTAATTGCTCATGATGGGAGAGCACAGTGCTGTGTTAGATGGACAAATAGAGATTTGACTGGCTTTAGTTTACACTAGTTCAGGATACTTTAGATATATTCTCTGAAATGGAGTAGGGACCTGTGGGGTGTCTGTTGGGACATAACTTGGCAGTTGGTTGCACTCAAAAAACAGATGTCTGACAGAAAATCAATTTTGCAGAATATCAGGTAAAGATGCCCAATTATTTTGCACATTAAGATCATTAATCACTCTTATAGCTGCTTGCATCCACTGTCATTAGATTTATTTTAGGACTCAGATCAAACTCCTTGTCTGAGGACTGATAGTCACATAGAGTCACATACTTAACTCTATGCTACCAGGAAAGGAGGCCAACTTTGCAGCTCCAAATATTATGAACAGCCAGCCTCTGACAAGTATGAAGAGCTCAAACCTTCTATAAAATATATATTATATTTGCAGCAAGGGCTGACATCAGAAATTGTGATGCCCAGTACATATGAAACAGGTAGGGTCCTTACAAATACCTACCTTAATATGGCTGGCTTTTATATGGCCTCTCCCCACCTTTAGTCCTTACTTACTCCCGCCCCTTTTCTCCCTGCTTTTCCTACCTTCTCTCATGACCCAGCCCCCTTCTTTCCACTCTCATCATCAGTTCCTTTCCTAGGAGATCCTAAAATGGTAGCAGCTGGATTTGGAAATTACGGATGGGAACCATTTGATGTTTCATCGGAAACATCAGTCAGATTGTTCCAATGTTCAATGTTAAACCCTGCGATGGTGAGGATTCAATGTTTCCTCACCATCGCTAAATTTCTCCCCCAATGTTTCCCAGATGGTTTCCAATGTTTATTTTCTTTGTTTTTGTTAAAACTGTGTGGCTGCTGGCAGCTGTAGTTACTGTGTGTGTGATACTGATATTTCAATACACAGTTTACACATGCTGCTGTGTTCATGCATGCTGCGGGGGGCATTGTCTAACAGAGTGAAAGACACAATCAGCAGCAGCACACTGTGCCAGACCGCAGTTTATCATCCACGTATTTGTGACTCTGCAGGTGGTACATCTGCACTCCGCAGGGGTGCTTTGTTGTCCATAAAGGGGTGCTGTGTTGTTCATCAAGGGGCTGCTGCCTCGTCCAGTGGTGCTCTTCCATAGTGTAAAAAAATATTGTTTGGTGACACTGCCGGCCAGACTGCAGTTTCTCATCTCCGTTATTTGTGACTCTGCAGATGGTCCGTCCACACTCCGCATGGGTGCTTTGTTGTCCATAAAGGGGTGCTGTATTGTTCATCAAAGGGCTACTGCCTTGTCCAGGGGTGCTCTTCCCCAGTGTAAAAGTTAAATGAAATTAGCATTACAGAAAAAAAAAGAAAAAAAAAATTCTGTTTTTTTTGTGTGTGCTAGCTACGCGATTATTGTTTGGTGACACTGCCAGACAGGCCGCAGTTTATCATCCATGTATTGTGACACTATAAATCATAGTGCAGTGTGTTAATTCTTATTCATAAAAGATATTGTGACACTGTGTCAAAACTTTATTGGAGATAGGACACGGAGTGGAGTCAGGAGTTGTCTGTTGGACCATTTTATTGGAATGCAGCCGGTCTCAGAGGGGTATTACTCCTGAATGGAGAAAGGATAATATGGAGCAGACTGAATAGTAGGAAGTACTATGGTGCACGAGGAGTGAGAACACAGCAGCAGAGACCCATGGTGGAACCTGAAAAACCGGGGACGGCAGGAGGACCAGCTGAGGTAGGAAACCAGGAGACACGCTCTAGTGCACAGGAACCAGGTAGGTATGAGGCTGGTACCAGAACAAAGTAAGTGGTGGATACCTATAGCTGGAACTGCAATATTAGCACTGATACAAATGGGAGCACAGAGAACTAGCACACAGCATACGCTGTGTAAGACATTGCACTGGCAACTAAAGGACTTCCATTCAGCCCTTAAGTACCAAATGAGAGTGCAGGACTAACTGCTAGTACTCCCAAGAGCATGTTGTGACCGGATTGGCCCATCTAGTCACCTGAACTAAATCCAAGATGGCGGCACCCAGCAGTCTGCAGCTCGGAAACGCTGCCAGCCTCACTCACCTTCACCTGTCTCCAGACCAATTTCTCAGCCTCCGGAACCCCCCTGTGCCTAGCGCTGACCTCCAGGGCGCCTTGATCAGTAAGTACTGTGGTCTCCTCAGCCTCTCTCAGCCCTGGTCATGACACACTGTAAGTGGTAGCGAAGTGTGTTATTCTTTTCTTATTCATAAACAAATATTGTGACACTGTAGGTCATTGATACCGCAGTGTAATATTTAAAATTGGCAAAAATTGATGTGTGCTATACCCCACTTCATTTGTCTTTGTTAATATGGAGTATTATCAGCTAAGAGAAGAGCAGGAACCACATACTAGTGCTGGAGCTGCTGCCAGTGCCACTAGTCATGATGATACGAGTCCGTCTACATCATCTACTAAAGCCAATGCCCAAGGGCATACAGGGCTTAAGTCAGGGTATCTAAAATCAAATAACCTATCTTTTGCAATGATAAAGAAAAAAACATCAAAGGGAAAGTTAGCTGCAGAAGTACATAAAATTGGCAATATGCCTTTCGCCACATGAAGTGGTAAGGAAAGGCTAAGGCCTTGGCCTTTATTTATGACTGGTGGTTCTGCTTCTTATGATAATGTAAGCTCTTTTCCCTGTAGACATTTCAAAAAAATGAAAATCATTAAGGCACATGAACCAACTGTGCACTCAGAAATGTCACAAATTCCTGAGGAGAGTCTAAGTGTGTTGGTGGGTGCCAATTGTGAGCCTGACCTTTCCAATACTATACTCAAAGAGTACACCTTACACCACTTGTGCATCCTCTGCAAATGTGGGGATGAGCAGCACAAGTCAACAAGCTGACATAGAAATTGAGGATGCTTCTGTGGAAGTGCACAAGGATGAGGAGGATATTTGTGTAGCTGATACTAATAAGGATGTTGGTGATGAGGATGCTGATGATGAGGATGTTGCTGATGAGAATGTCATTTGTGTAAATCAGGCTCCAGTTGAAAAAGTTGTTGCCCATGATAAGGAAAAGCCCATTGTCAAGCCTTGTCATAAAAAAAAAAAAAAAAATAATAATTTTGTGTGGAATAATTTCTACCCAAATCCGGACAACAATTGTCAAACTATCTGTATCATTTGTCATGCGAGTAAGAAGAGGTAGGGACCTTAACCACCTAGGAACCTCCTCCCTGTTATGTCATCTACAGTGCTTCCATCAAAAGTGTTTGCAAAATTGAGAAACTTTGGCAAACAAAGTAACAACAAGCAGTCTAGCATCAGCAAGCTCCATTCTCTCTGCTAGATCCAAGCAACTGGCATCTTCACCAATGAACCAACACCTTAATCAACAATATCCTCAATCATGATCAAAAGTAGTCCTGCATCAAATTTGATAAGGCTAACTCAGTCCTCCCCTATCCTGGATTCCTCAGAAGAATCCTTGAGCGCTACACCTGCTGCTGCTGTTGCTGCTGGGAGAGGATCTTTATCCCAGAAGGGACCAGGAAGACTACTAGTAGAAGTTCTAAAAAACAATAGACTGATCCTTTGCAAGGGGGAGCAAGTATGACAGCAGTCATCCAGTTGCGCTGACACTATAACATCTATGCTGGTATTAGATGTGCCTCCGATATCTGCCCAAGTGCAGTGGGTTTTAGACAGTTAATTTAGGTTCTCTCTTCTGGCTACCAAATCCCATCTAGGTTCTACTTCACTAGAAAATCAATTCCCAGCCTGTAGATGGAGGTTTAAAAAAAACTTAAATTAGTGTCCTCCAAAGTGCCAATGTACCCACTGTCCAAGTCCACTTAACCACAGATATGTGGACAAGTGGAATAGGGAAAATGCAAGAATATATGACTGTAACAGCCAACTGGGTGAGTGTATTGCCTTTAGTGGCACCAACAGCAGCATCTAAGAAAAAGCAGCTTTATTCAGAGGCAGGCTACTCTGTGTATAACCGGTTTCAATAAGAGACATACTGCTGACAACCTCTTAGAATATCTCAGAGAAGTCACCTATATTTTGAGAGCATTACAGCTGGGTGAATTCCAACACATACCATGTTTTGCTCACACTATTACCCTGGTGGTGCAATTTTTTTTAGAAAAATGACAGGGCCATGCAGTATATACTCTTTGTGGCCTGAAAAATTTCTGGGCATTTTCGCCATTCAGCAGGTGCATGTAGAATATTGCAGCACCTGCAAGAAATTATGAATTTGCCCTGTCACCAGCTGAAGCCCTAGGTAGTTATGAGGTGGAACTCCACCCTTTATATGCTTGAGCGGATGGAGGAACAGCAAAAAGCCATCCAAAGCTACACAATGATGTATGACATAGGAAGAGGAAAGGGACTGTACCTCAATCAAGCTCAGTGGAAAATTCTGTCCATGCTGTGCAGAGTGCTAAAATCCATCAAAGTAGTCACCAGTCATTAGACTATTGGAAGAGCAGCTTGAGAAACTGAAGGAGGAGATGAAATTAAGTGATTCTGCTAAGTATGTCAGACTTTTAGATCAAATCCTTTATTCGCATCACCAGGATATGAGGTCTGTAAGATTCTTCCAATCCGAGCAATACATTTTGGCGACTGTGCTTGATCCTAGGTTTAGGTCATACATTGTGTCTTTCTTCCCAATGAACACAGATCTGAAGAGATGCAAAGAACTGTTGGTAAGCAAATTGCCAGCTCAAGTTGCAAGTGATGCAGTGATGGCTCCTCCTTCAGTTTCTCCAGCAAGTGCAGCTGCCAGGAAAAAAATTTACTTTCCCAAAAAAAGACCCACTGGTGATGCATATGAGTCAACACAACCAAGTTTTAACATCTGGTTGGGTCTAAAAGAATTGCCTACAATTAATGAGACTTCTACCAAGACTACATCTGATGTAGTCACCATTCACCATTGAAAGAATGGTTGAGGACTATTTTAATGATAGTCTCCATATAGGCATATCAGACAGTCCGTTTCACTACTGGCAGGAATAAAAGGCAATTTGGATGCCCTTGCACAAACTGTGTTTGCTTTATTTGAGCTATCCATCCTCCAGTGTGTACTCAGAAAGAGTTTTAGCACAGCCGGGAACCTTGTCAGCGATCGGTGTGGGAGGCTACTTCCTCAAAATGTGGAAAAGTTGATGTCCACCAAAATTAACTGCAAATTTCTCAAGAAAGACCTTACATCCAAACCTTACATCCAAAAATTGAAGACCTTGCATTCCAACCTTACATCCAAAAATTACAGAGGCACTTGAGGCTATAATGGTGGATTCCAGCGGGGATGAATTAATATTGTGTGAAGATAATGTACACACTGATAAGTGTGAGGAATTGGATGATGATGGCGACAACATCTTGCCTCTGTAATGCCAGTTTGTGCCAGCTAGCAATGTCAGCTGCCCATTGGTAGCTTGTTTTGTGGTAGCCCAAACGAACCAATCGCTTCAGCCACAATTGGCAATCCCTGTCGCTGAAGTGATTGGTTTGTTAAACTATGCATGTCCTATGTACAACATAAGGGTGGGTGGAAGGGCCCAAGGAAAATTTCATCTTACACCTTTGTTTTGCATTATGTGCTCTTTGGGACATTGCTGCGTGACCTTTTTAATTTTATAGTTTATGGAACCGCCATCCTGCCTGCAACTGCTGTGTTGCAAAAGTTTAATAGATATCCTGCCGTGCTTTTGTGCCGCTGCTCTGATGCTTACTTTTTTTTATAGTTTCATACTATATTTTTTAAAACTAAAATCATAAATAGGTTTACTAATACTCGTATGCCATTTTTCAACCTGGATTTGTAGATACAAACCTGATGGGATTGGTTTTCCTTGATCATAACAGCCATGTTTGGTCAGATGCTACTCAAACACCAAA
The DNA here is from genome assembly GCA_031769625.1 of Taudactylus pleione. NCBI lineage: Eukaryota > Metazoa > Chordata > Amphibia > Anura > Myobatrachidae > Taudactylus > Taudactylus pleione. Next base: position 380,064 of record JAUIMM010000145.1, on the reverse strand, counting down.
TGGAAATGCTATTTTGTGATGGTATCTTGAGATGTTCTCTCTCCTTCCCTCCCAGCCTTTTCATCTATAGTTCCAGAAGCACAATGATGAAAGATGTTTAGTACCAGACTTTAAAAATCCCTCTACCTTCTTCCTGTTCAGAGCTTCCATTTTGTGTGCTGTCACAGACAGCATCTCCTGCATGCCCCTTTAATTAAAAAAAAAATGCTCGACCACCGCAAGAGTTCAACTGTGGCAAGGACTGACGCGATGAGTCAAATATTCTTTGAACATGACTCCCCACCTCCCTCCTTTATAAATTTGCTTTGGAATCCAAAACTAAAATTAAATTTACTTTGAATCAACCCTTCTCTTCCCTGCCTTCAACTACACACATACATCTCCCTCAGGCCTCTTGATTAATGAAAACATACTGTATGTATCCTTATGTGCCATGTTGGAAATTGAACTGCCATGTGTTTGTGCCACCCACTGCTGTCACTTTGCTTAGTTAGCCAACTAGTTTAGTGGAAATTATTAGAGATGTGTGCCGACTCTCGTGTTTTGGCTTTGGATCTGGATCTCCCCTGGTTTTGGATCTGAATCTGGTTTTGAATTTTTTTCCTTGGTGTTTTGTATTTCGGTTTTAGTTTTGGATCTGGATTTTTTCTTGATATCTAAAAAAACCAGCTAAAATCACATGAAATGGGCCTGTTTTTGTTCCTGCAGTAGTATTAACCTCAATAACATTTATTTCCAGTAATTTCCAATCAATTTTTGACCATCTCACAATATTATTTTATTCATCTAGTTAAGGCCAAAAGGTTGCATCCCACTAGCTGGCTGACTAATATAAGTGACACAGTGGGCGGCACTAACATGTGTCAGTTCAGCTTCCAATTTCCAACACAGATACAGTGTGTTATACAGTGAGGGTTGGATACACCAATAGTACACTTACTGTGACAGCAGTGTTGGCATAGAGGGGTTGCTGATGATGTCCTCAGTACATTGATTGGCAGTGCTGCGGTGCTGGCAGTGTCCTCAGTGCTGGGTACCGGTGGTGTCAGCAGAGCGGGGGTGCCAGCGGTGTCTTCAGTGGAGGTTTGCTGGCTGTGTTGGCAGTGCGGGCGTTGCTGACGGTGTCCTCAGTACATGGAATGCCAGTTCTGCAGTGCTGGCAATGTCCTCAGTGAAGGGTACCAGTGATGTCGGTAGTGCCAGTTGTGTCTTTAGTGCAGGTTTGCTGGCTGTGTCGGCAGTGTGGGGGTTACTGATGGTGTCCTCAGTACATGGAATGGCAGTGCTGCGGTACTTGCAGTGTCCTCAGTGAAGGGTACCGGCGATGTCGGCATTGTGGGAGTGCCAGCGGTGTCTTCAGTGCAGGTTTGCTGGCTGTGTCGGCAATGCAAGGGTTGCTGACAGTGTACTCAGTACATGGAATGGCAGTGTGGGAGTTCTGGCAGTGTCTTCAGTGCACGTTTGCTGACTGCGTCGGCAGTGCAGGGGTGTTCTAAATTCAGGGTGGCAGTGGTGTCGGCAGCATGGGGGAGCCAGTGGTGTCAGCAGCGGGGCTGCTGGAGGTGTCAGCAGTGGGTGTGCGGACAGCTGGTGTGTCGGCAGCATTGGTGCAGGCAGCGGGGGGTGCAGGCAGTGGGGGGTGCCGGCAGCAAGGGGGGGCCAGCCACGGGAAACAGCGCCATCTTCTTTTAGTTGTTTTTTCCCTGCATTCAATGGGCTTAACGCTGATTGGTTGAGAGCCGTGACAGACGGCTCTGCCAGCCAATCAGAGCTTTGCCCATTGAAGGCAAAGGGATTTTCAAAAATGGCTGCTCAAGGCAAAACCTCGAGATCTGACAGGAGATCACGAGATTTTGCCTTGGGAGAGGGATCCGGGGCAGGCAGGGAGATTCAAGCTTTGCTTGGATTGATCCAGATCCCCGAAATTCGGGCGGGTTCGGTTCTCTGAGAACCGAACCCGCTCATCCCTACAAATTATGGGCCTAAATTGAATGAAAATAATATTGTGAGCTGTGAGGTGTTCAAAGTTAACTGGAAACAAGTGGAAATTATTGTTATTGAGGTTAATAATACTGTAGGAACAAAAACAGGCTCAAATTATGTGCTTTTTGCTGTTTTTATAATTTTTTTAGAGAAAATATAGATCCAAAACCAAAACACACAAGGGTGGTTTTGCGAAAACCAAATCCAGATCCAAAACACGAAGGAGGTACAGATCCAAAATGAAAACCAAAACACAGTGGTTGGCGCACATCCCTAGAGATAACTAAAGTGTATTGCATGCTGCAAATTCAGCATGCAATACAATTTACAGTTTGTAATGTGCATAAATTACATTTAAAGTCGTGAAAAAAAGGTTTAAAATTGGGGTTATGCCCTGGCCATGTTTTGACTTCTTGTCAAGTTAAATGATGATAGTGTACTCCCATATCTGAAATTTACATAATTCGGTAGCTATAATGCCAATAGTACATTCAACCCATTTAGTCATTATTTGCCCAACTCAGATATTATTTGTTTGTGGATAATATCCCATTTCATTAAAGTAAAACAGCAAAATCTCAGCCATTTATTCCAGTAAATGCAAATAAATATTTTTTTTCAGTGATAACCCTGGATGAGTCAGTTTCATCAAACAAGGAGGTTTGAAGTAGCACCAAACTCATACAGAGAAATATATCCAACACTCTCCTGCTCTTAGTTTCTACTGTTGATTTGAAAACAAAAAATGATGGGACCACCCGCATCTAATTATGTGGTCCAACCAATAACATTGTGCCTTGTATATATACAGGACCCCTGGAGTCTGAGTATTGTCTGTGTATACCCCTGAGAGTTTGACTATCTCTGTGCTGCCACTTCCGGCAGCTGGCCCCTCTCCCTGCTCTTCTGACCGATGCTGTCAGCAGCAGCAGATCTGCAGTAGAGGAATTTTATTTTTTACAAAATAAAAAATATCAACTGTAAGGTCCTGGAGGGCCTCAGTGGATAACAACGGTCGCATGCCACAGGCACTGGTCAGCAGTGTTAATTAGTGAATGACTTATCAGATACATTCATATAACTCTCCAGCCAGAACTAGCAGCTTGCACAGTCCTGTAAGTGTGATAGTGTGAGTGTGAATAATGATTGAACAATTAACTCTGCTGGTGGCAGGGCTCCTTGACTCTCTGGGCCTGGTATGGGAGTACTGGTTGTACCCCATGATGACAGCTCTGTTTGCAGCCAACTAAACAAAAATGGCCATATGTTCCATGTCTAAGAGCTAGGATATTTGTGGTTGGTTCCTACAAAAAATATTCACTTATCAAGTGCCAAGATGTTTTTTACCTTTTAGAGTGCTGTGCTGAAGAGGGCTTAGTAATTGTCCTGAAAAAAAAGAGCAAATACAGCTTGATGTGATTGCAGCCAGCTGGGCTTTCACTGACATAGGGCCCATTTCAGAGCCGCTCGCAAGTGCTGTGCGCTCGCAAGCGGCCCAATGGTTACCCAAGCTGCCCGATAGTTGCTCACTGCGTATGTACCATGTCTGGCGTGCACGAGCCCCCCTGAGCGACTGAAGTTCAGTCTCTATGGGGCTCACAGCAAGACGGGGTGGCTGTCGATATTGATTGACAGCTCGCCCCATTTTGTGGGCGGGTAGGGGGGGGTGGCCGGACAAATGCAGGCATTCCCTTAGGAATGCCTGCCGTTTGTAAGAGGGCTGACTGACATCACTACTTATGTCAGTAGTGGACTTCCTGCTCTATTAAAACAGGAAGTCCACTCGGGCTTGCGACAGCAAGACCCTACCCCAGGGTCTCGTCACAAGCCCGATGGTCGCGATAATCACAATGGTCTCCTGGCCGCTCGCACAAGCTGTGGGTGGTCTTCCACAGCTTTGCGAGCGGCCGTAGAAAAAAATAAAAATAAATGAAAATCACCCACATTCAGAGTGAGCAGCTCTGAATCAGGGCCATAGTCACTACCCAAGATCCACTTCCCCTTAGTACCAAACCAATGCATCTGCATTTGTTTGGAGGTGACCCTTAGTCTACAAACAACATGATTATTACAGTTCATGGTCTGGGCCTCTTTATAAATATACATACTTACCTCCACTCCCAGAAGGTGTGGGAGACTCAGGATATTTGGGGTGAATCTTCCACATCCTGCCCACTTCCTAGTGAAGTGGAGGCAGGATAGGGACTTTGGCCCTCATTCAGAGCCGCTCGTTAACAGCAGTATGCTCGTTGCGTTCCGTTGTTGAGAAAACGCGCATGCGTTGGTGTAACACTGCGCATGTGCGTACGGCATATTGCGTGCTTTTTTTCACTCGTTCGGCAAATTGCGAACAGGAAGTGACATGTCAAATGTGATTGACAGAACAGGCCGTATTTGGGCGGTGACGGGGGAGGAGATGGAAAAACGCAGGCGTGGCGAGGCGTTTTTGGGGCGTACATAAATTAGCTCATGCGAACGTCCAATGTGTTCGTACCAACTCATACGTCACTGGCTGATCCTCTTTCCGTTCAAACTGCTCGCACATCTTAGGGTCTGGATTACTCGACCACAATGGCGATGGCCTTGTCCTTTTGCCCGGGCCTCCACGATGTTTCATCGATTTATCACGGGTTGTCAGATAAACAATCAACTTTGGATTGAAAACCAGCTTGTTTTTTGTTTTTTTCTCACATTGTAATAGCACAAAACCGTACGCAGCTGAAAATGTCGGCTGCTAATTTCTGGATTACACAATCAATTAGCGTTTTTTGGTAGTAATGTATTTTACAATTTGGTTAGTATTTTTGCATTTTGTAACAAGATTGTATTCATCTTTGTGTGTATTGTTACCTTTTGCCTTTTTTTGGTTTTTTTAAATTAATTTATTCCAAAGTGTTTTTTAAAGTAACAGTTTTTTTTAACCCTTGATTTTTTGGAAGTCCCAAACTCCGAATTCGTTTTTACCTTGTGTGCCAGAATTAACTTTAAACAATTGTCAAATAATGTCAGAATACAGTTGTGAACAATTTGTATTTTTTATTTTCCAAACACATTTTTACACAAATCATGTGCATTGTCATGTACATTTTTTGGGTCCTTGTTACCCACTAATATTGGACACATTTTTTCAAAATAAATGATATTTTGGGCACACAATCGAATAAAAATAATAAAACAATTCACAAGAAAGGAGAGGGAAGTTTTGGCCAGAAAGGAATATGGGGCAAGCACAGAAGGTGTGTGGGCAAAGTAGCCAGTGCTGTCATCGTTTCTTTCCCCGTTTGGCTGGGGTAGGGTGGGCGCCAGACCGGGTCCGGGATGTCCTCTGGCTGGCCTGTCCAGTGGCAGATGTTGTGGCCTCTGGACTAGGCACAGGGCTAGGCACATTTGGAGGAATGGCTGTTGTTGTGCCAGAGGTGGAGGATCCAGATGTTCCGGCAGTAAGGGAGGTCGGCTCCACCATGTGCTGGCGAACGAGCTGCTCCAGGGCATTGGCGATTCGGATGTTGGCCCTGGTATTTTCAGCCAGGGCCTGACCAATGGTCATGTTGGCCGCCGCATTTTGCTCCAGGACCTCAGCCACCCGTAGTAGACTGGCGTCCATCCTCTGCAGAATCTCCATATGGGAATCCGATTTAAAATTGATTTCTGTGAGGAGTGCCACTGCCTGCGAGGGGGATTGCCCAGGACTGGCTTCTGCAGGGTCCTCAGCAGGATGTACTGGTTCCTCCCCTGCAGAGCCTGCAGAAATTCGGCGGCCAAGGCTCCCCTCTGGAGCAGACTCATCCGCCTGTGTCTGTGTGAGAAAAAAGAGAAAAGAGGAACATTACAATCTACATATTGTCACAATAACATTTCAGAGTTGGTTACATCACAACATTTACCTGGGACAACATGAGGAGCCGCAAAGTCTGGCATGTCCGTATCCATGTTGGACACGCCAAACACCTCCACAGCCTGCACACACCCCTGTGCCAGCTCTTCCAAATCATTCAACTCCAATGACACCGGGGTGGGACCCCCACCTGTCCCCCTTGCATGCCTAGCCCTGTCCGCCATTTTTTGTTTCAGGCGATATTTGAAGTCTTGCCATCTGTGGGTGAAAAAGTAACCATTATTCCTGCAATTTTTTTTTCTTGGTGTTAGGGTGGTCAAGTTTTTACTTACCGCCGTTTGACATCTCGGGCTACACGGACATAATCACCCACCCTATTGACAGCACTGGCTATCTCCTCCCACATTTTCCACTTCTGGCTTAAGCCCATATTCCTGTCTGCCTGTGGCAGGATGTCCACACACTTCTGAACCAAAACCTCCATCTCCTTTCTTGTGAATTGTGGCTGCCTTTTCTTTTTCCCTGCTTTGCCCGGAATACAGGGCCCAGCAGCCTCTTCCATGTCATCCTCCTCACCTATTTTTTTAAACGTTGAGAAATTTCAGCTTGCAAACTTTCACTATATTATGTTTCAAAATAATCCTTGTTTGGAAATGCCTGAAAAACTTACTGGCCGCCTCTTGGCCATTGTTTGCCTGGTCTGTAGCCATTTCTTTCAGCCAAACAAGAAATACACCAGAACGTTTTTTTTAGGTCGTGACGTATTTATACATGCGTCCTTATTTTTCGTCCGCATCATTGATTGTGCGTTCCTATGATCCCTCCTTAATTTGAGCGGGAAAATAAACACTATTTATGGCTTTGGGCATCTCGAGTCGAGGTGGCGGGTGTTGGTTGTTGGAGGTTACGTTGGTCGGAGTGAATTGTTGGCGGGAATTGTATTTGGCGGTGTTTGGTGTTTTTTTCTGTGTGTTGTTTTTGGAGTTTATCTTTCCGTTCGCTTTTTTTGGTGTGGTTCTTTTATTTGTCTTGTCTTTTTTTGGTAAGTTTTTGGCCGTCTTCCTTTTGTTCACTTTGTGTATCCTTCTTTTTGTTAATTTTTGTTCTCTAATTTCTTTAACAATTCTCCTTTGGTAGGTTTCTTTTGGCTCTGCCCCAACGACCTTTTTATCCGGTGACTTATATATCCTCTATGGGTAAGTTTGTTTTTTCACTTGTTTATTAAATGTTCATGTTTTTTTTAACGCAACTTTGTTTAACCTTACAGTTTTTACCTTTGGTTTTGTGATTCCTAAATGTCTGAACTAATTAGCACATTTTTGTCTGGTTATTTTCTGTATTGTAATTGCAAACTAATTAGCGCATTTTTGTCTGGTTATTTTCTGTTTTGTAATTGCGAACTAATTAGCGCATTTTTGTCTGGTTATTTTCTGTATTGTAATTGCGAACTAATTAGCGCATTTTTGTCAGGTTATTTTCTGTATTGTAATTGCGAACTAATTAGCGCATTTTTGGCTGGTTATTTTCTGTAGTTAAATTGGTTGAGATTTACCGTTAGCAATTTTTTTATAATTTGGGGCCCAAATTGTGGTAGTCTGCGCACTGTCGTTTTGCTCTTTGGCAAAATGTGTGTTTATCCCCTTTTATGTTTTGTATTGTACCCAATTTAGAATCCTAAATGGCCACCCTAAATTTTTGCATTGTTTTTTTTTTTTTTAATTTTCGGCTTGGTAAATCATGACAATACCCCGGCATGTAAGCATCATTGGATTGTAATGTAAAGATAAGCATTTTTTCAATTTTTTTGGGGCCATAAAAAATTACATTCAATTCTTGCCATTTCAGGTTGATCTTGATCGGATTGTTGTGGCCATGCTCCCGGAAGCTGACCAACCTCAATCTCGTCCCAGGCATAGGCATCATAGGCGTGCAAGGCCCCAGATATATCGAACACATGTCACCCTTTTTGGAATGCCCGATGAGGTGTTAAGACGCTACCGTCTTCCGCCCCAAATCATCATAGACACTCTCTCATTAATAGAGAGTGATCTTGAGCGGCAAATTGACAGTCCTACAGCAATACCACCACTTACACAATTTATGGCGGTGCTACATTTCTGTGCCTCAGGATCATTTCAAACCACGGTGGGAATAGTTGCGGGAATCTCCCAATCCTCCTTTTCCAGGATCCTGAGGGCAGTGATGGAGGCCCTTTTCAAGCACCTCCATCATTTTATTCAAATGCCTTTGGATATGGGTGCCCTTAGTGTGGCCAAGGCCAATTTTTACCAAATAGCTGGCTTCCCACACATCATAGGGGTTGTGGATGGTACTCACATACCACTTCAGCCTCCAGCACGGCTGGAGGCCATTTTTAGGAACCGCAAACACTATCACTCCATGAATGTAATGGTGGTATGTGATGCCTCCCTCCAGATCCAGTCCCTGAATGCAAAATTACCTGGGAGTGCACATGACTCATTCGTCATCCGGCAATCAGGGATATGGCAAAAATTAGACAACCTACAAGCTGGTGATGCGTGGCTTCTGGGTAAGTGGAGACCTTTAGTACATAACAATGTTAAGCTTGATACACAGTGATCCTGATGTTGTCACTTCTTTTTCACAGGAGACAGTGGCTACCCTTACACACCCTGGCTGCTCACTCCTTATTTGGCTCCCACACCAGGGCCACAAAGTGATTTTAATTCCACACTGACAGCCACCAGGCAAGTGGTGGAGCGCTGTATCTGCCTTTTAAAAGGCCGATTCAGATGCCTCCACCGCTCTGGTGGCGAGCTCATGTATTTGCCGGATATGGTTTCGAAAATTGTGGTCCTGTGTGGGATATTTCACAACATTGCCATAAGGAGTGGTGTCCCGATGCAGCCAGAGGATGCCTTGCCTGAGGATGGCCCCCCCGAGGTTGGTCGGAGGTCAGTATGTGGGGGGCCATACGCGATGATGTGGTGGCCAGATATTTTAGGTAATTATTGACACAAAAGAAGTTCTTTGACACAATGAGGTAAGGATTTTGGGAGACCATCTAATTAATTTGTTTATTATTTCCCATCTTCTGTTTGATTTCATAATCTTTGGGACTGAAACGATGACTACTTCCTGCTACCCAAAACAAACCTTCATGGGGACACATTGGATATATATTCTGGACCCAATATTGCAACGCCACATTTGAGGAATCATGTTGGCATGCTCATTCGTCAACCAGTTCTTGATTTTTCTTTACTTTTTTCATATGGTGTTTGATGGGTTGTACATTTTGTTATCACTGTGTGTATTGTTTGTGAGCCAACACTTTGGTTTTTTAGTTATGTGTTGAATACATTTTTTGAGATTGTAATTTTGCAAATTTTCTTGAACATTGCAAGCAAGTGTAACCAGGTTCACCCACGTTAAAATTGCTTAAGAGTTAATCCTGTAATGTCGCAATTTGCTCAAAATTTAAATATGCTTTCTGGGTCAAAACCAACACCAAAAGGTATTATGTAGAATCAGTATGCTTTGGAATCTCGGGCTAAGCAGGTTGCCCCCAAAATTGGAACATGTAAAATATACTAATTGAAAAAATGTAAAACCAAAAAATGCCCCAAGCCGATTGTTACTGTTAGCTGTTTCATGTGCCTGTTTTCTAAAAATCTACAACACACAATCTTAGTGACATTAGTTGCAAATACTTGCTGCAAGAGTCTACTTATGTAAGTGTAAACAATCTAAGATTTGGAGACAAGGAATGAGACTGAACTATAAATTTAACTTTTTTATTATGAAAAATAAGTTGGGTATAAAAAAAAAAATTATGGACGCAGGATCCCAGCCATACGACCAAGGACAACCAGCAGGCCGATCACGTGGCCCCGCATCACTTGGACGCACCCGGCTAGGTCCGCCAAACGCCTCTGGTACTCTATGGGTTAGAAAAGTGTGGGGCTTAATACATAATTTAAGAAACACCCAGAAAAAACAAGCAAAACAGAGCTATCCAAAAATGACAATAGTGTGACCAAAAGCACATTTAACCAAAAAAACCAAAGGCCACAAAAATGGACACCCAAAAAAAAAAAAAAGACTGTTTTGCCAAGTGGGATAGGTGTATGGGGAAATCAGCAGTAAAAGGTAAAGACAAACAGAGATATTTACGCAAATAATAAATGAATTCGGCGCCAGAACCTTAAACCAATATATAAACTGCTGGTGCAAATGCAGGTAAAAGCCAAGGCTTAGACCTAGGGAGTCGGCTCCTATGTCAATAGTTTGTAGTGTTGGTGAATACACTACCAATCAAATTAAGAAAGGGAGTTATTGACTGTGGGCGACCAACGTGCTAGTAATGTATAGTGATATAAATAAATATATACAAAGTGCTAAGTGCAAATGTGCTTAAAAACCAACCTGAGCAAAGAATTAAAATCATAAAGTGCTTTGTGCTTCAAGCAGCCTAAACAAATGAAGTGCTTAGTGCAATATAATTGATTTTAGCAGCATAAACAAATACAGTGAAAAGAGAAGGCTAATAGCATAAAAAATATATTTAATAGAATTTGACAAAAATAAAATGTACACAATAAAAATATACACTGTGGTTCCTAATCAGGAGTGACCACCAGAGGCAATAAATAAGCGATAAAAAATAAAATCAATTTCAGAGGTAAAAGAAGAGTTTTAGCTTCTCTGAAAAAATGGATTTGAGAGGCTCTGGATGTAAATCTCAAGGGCAAATAGTACGGTCCCAACGCGTTTCGTCCCCAGGAAGAAGTCAACAGATGAAACGCGTTGGTACCATACTATTTGCCCTTGAGACTTACATCCAGACCCTCTCAAATCCATTTTTTCAGATAAGCTAAAACTCTTCTTTTACCTCTGAAATTTATTTTATTTTTTATCGCTTATTTATTGCCTCTGGTGGTCACTCCTGATTAGGAACCACAGTGTCTATTTTTATTGTGTACATTTTATTTTTGTCAAATTCTATTAAATATATTTTTTATGCTATTAGCCTTCTCTTTTCACTGTATTTGTTTATGCTGCTAAAATCAATTATATTGCACTAAGCACTTCATTTGTTTAGGCTGCTTGAAGCACAAAGCACTTTATGATTTTAATTCTTTGCTCAGGTTGATTTTTAAGCACGTTTGCACTTAGCACTTTGTATATATTTATGTATATCACTATGCATTACTAGCAGGTTGGTCGCCCACAGTCAATAACTCCCTTTCTTAACAAACAGAGATATACCCAAACTTTTGACAAACCAAAAAAGGAAAAGGCACAGACACAGGATTAGATCAAAACATTTTAAACCACAAAAAAGGATAAAAGGGAAACATACCATTCAGAAAGACGGCTGGCCCAGAACCAACTCCCTCGTCCTCCTCGGAGGTGGCCAAATTCCCCAACGAGGTGGGAGGGGTGATGACGGATTCCGGCGAGGGGGTATTCACGAGAGGGGTGGTTGGAGGGGAGGGGGTATTGGGATGGAGGGGAAGTAGCACAGAGGGATGTGCGACAGGGTCTGGGCAGGCTGGGGAGGAGGGGGAATTTAGGGTATTTTGGGGAGAGGATGTTTGGCTGGGGGTTGGGGAGAGGGGCCGAGAGCGCCGTCTTTGACGGCGATGATGCCGTAGTCTTCGCTCTGCCCCTAAATGATGGAAAACAAATTGAGGTTAGTTTAGAACATCACCTTGTTAAACGCTAATTGTTGAACCCCAAAAAATGAAAACATGCACATGCAGATATGAGTACAAAGAATAAACAGGCCATACATGAAAACATGCACATGCAGATATGAGTACAAAGAATAAACAGGCCATACATGAAAACATGCACATGCAGATATGAGTACAAAGAATAAACAGGCCATACATGAAAACATGCACATGCAGATATGAGTACAAATAATAAATAGGCCATACATGAAAACATGCACACGCAGTTAGGGCCACAAAGATAAACATGAAAAACAAAGCCAAATAAACTTACTTTCCGCTATCTGCATGCGAAAGCATGCCAGCAAGCGGGGCGTCCGCCGTTGCAGGTCGGACCACCTGCGCTCCAGCTGGCCGATCTGGCGGTGTGAGCCGAAGGAACGCAGGCGGCCACGTACCTCCGCATATGCGGAACGCTTTTCCCGATTGGAGATGGGGGGAGGCTGGCTGGTGATCCGCCTGTCCATCACCTCGGTTAATACCATGAGCTCGCGCCTGGTGAATGCCGAGGCTCTCATGATGGTAATGGTGTCTTTTTAATAAAACAATTTTAATAAAGACCAGAAAAAAAATTTGATTGGCTAATGTATTTGGGTAATTAACAGGACCAATTCTATTGGTTAGTGTATGAGTCATGTGTTCGACAGGGCCACAAATCTATTGAGAGTTATGATAGGCTTGATGCAGTGACATGCGTAAGCTAATTTAAATAAAGAAATGAACCCAGTAAAATATGCGTGGGTAAAAACACAGAAAACAAATGGATAATTGCCTCAAACATGTATTTTGACAAATAAAAGCGAATGTTTAAGCCGTACGTATTCTGCGGGTAAACACAAACACGGACAAGAGTAAAGTTTATTGCATGTCAAAATAAAAAAAATAAAAACTTGTGACGAGCAATTAAGCTAATTGATATATTGATTGGCATGATATGATTGAGGGAGGTAGGCAGAATAAACGAGCAGGTAATCGGAATCTGACAGGCCCACTTCCGGTTTGTACTTGTGCGTGCGTTCCCTGCAAGCCACATTGGGGATGTAAGCTCGCTATTTGGCACGCTCGTTAGCTAGAGGAGGGGTCGGTAGACTTTGGGGAGGAAGTTTAGCTGCGTTCGAAATTACGAGCGAGCGCTTAAATTAACATATTTCGGTACGTACGCCGAACGTACGAACGGCCACTTGCGTCCGGGTCTAAATGAGGGCCTTTATACTGAGAATCGCTAGTCCATATGGAGGGGAAGAGGTTAAAATTATACAAGTCACATTGATTTTGCCCTGCCTTTTTCCCCGCGATTCATAGCATTATGTCGTGACAGGGGCAGGCCTAGTGACGTATAGAGTCATGATAATGATGATCCTCCTTATCTATGCCATATTAATGCACTGTACATATGTTTGGGTACCCCTGTACACACCATTCAGTGTCTAAAACTCAGAGAAAACTGCATTAGATCTATTAAAGGCCACTGTAAAATAAAAGGCTCAATTACCTAAGTTATTACCATTATGATGACTTAAGTGTTGGTTACTTTTTTAGATTTTTACTTCTTTATTAACCGCTAATTTTGATTAGCACCAGGGTGAATCTTGATGTATAGAAACAAACCAAGCAGCCATGTTCATACATGTTCCTCCTCTACCAGGTACTGTAGTTGACCCCATAATAAAGTTACAATGTATAATTTGAGTGCACAGTCTGGAACCTTACATTTGAAGAGTGATTGGGACCCTCAGACAGTGGGGCCCACCGGGGATTTCCACTGTACCCCTGTGGGCTACTCCAACAATAGCTGCTTCAATCTATTTCCAGCATTACAGTGAAATGAGCGATTGGTTTGCATTATTAAAGCATGTTTCCTAGTCAGCTTGTAAAGGGGAATGCAATTGATATGGTTGTTATGCTTTAAAAAAAACATGTACATCTTGTTCTATCTTCATTTTACATGCTCACTACAACTGTATTATTTATTAATGAAATTGTCCAGCCATGTACTGTTATGCGTATGCATTGAGCACTGATTTTTTTTAAAGTATTTTTTTTAGTCACTGTGAAGCCACAGCTTATGTTTTATTCTGGTCACATATGCTTCTGTTGTCAGCAGGATTAAGAAGACATATTTTATCTAGGGATGCCGAGATGACCGCATCTTGCATTTCCACTCAGCCCTGCATGGGTAGCAAAATGCAGTTTTTTAATGCAATTTACATTTGCGAATAGATGCAAATTGCTTCCAACTCAGTATATACGCCCAGTAATATACTTCACTTGAATATGGTAATGGTATGGGTAAAATAATATTTGAGTTTCCAAGGATAAAAATTATGATTAACAAAAATGTTATTTTAACAGCACCTATATATTATGAAGTTCTTTACATAGAGTATTGTTTCATTCACACTAGTAACTGTCCCATTGAAGTTTACAGTCTATGGGCCTCATTCAGAGAGTATGCAAACCCGATGGTTTGTGTACATTTCTGATGGCAGAGGGTCTGCGAATGCACATCTCCCATTCTGCGCATGTGAAAGATCCTGCAAGATGATTGATATGATGTGGCCATTTGGAGGTGGGGAGGGGGCGTTGGCAATTGAAATGTGGTCATTTGGGGGTGGGGAGGGAGCAGTGCAGAGGGCTCTCATATCTGCTTATGTAATCACAATAACTAAAGTATTCACGCCTAGGGCTGGATTAAGGCTTATGGGGGCCCCAGGGCAACTAAGTTGTGGGAGCCACATCAATAAAATTGCCACGGCCTCATGCAGCAACTATGCACTTATGCCTCATGCAGCAACTATGCCCCTTACCTTTTCTCTGGACCCTCCACTGTCATCAGCACTGCTATCTACAAGATAACAGCGCCAATAAGCTGGGCAATGTATGAATGGTCAGTTCGTCTGACTGTTCTGTCAGCTGCAGCTATTGTTATTGACAGCTGCAGCTGGCATTGCCCTACAAGCACAGCAGGGACATCACTGCCCTTGCTGCAGCGGCTGCCAGCTCTGGGAACTGCACTTAGTGCTTGCGAGATCCAGCATATGCCCAGTGGAACCAGCCGGGAGTTAGACACAGCACATCAGCCCTAGGCTGATGCAGTGTCTGCTCAGCCAGGGATTGCTGGAAGATGGAGATATCACTTCCCCGCTCCGGCTGATGAAATGTTTGTACATCTCATCGCTAGTGCATTTTGCTTCACCTCGGTAAAGAGGTGAAGCAGGAAGAGTTATAGCGGCAAGATAAGTGCCGCTATAATACAACTCCCCTAGTATCTAACACCTTGCCAGGGGCAAATGCAGGATTTTGAGTGGGGGGGGGGGATATATAGAGATATATAAAGCTAGATATATAGATGTATATATCTAGCTTTATATAGGTATATATATATATATATATATATATATATATAATATACATAAACACTGTATAGACAGAGAGAGCGGGGAGAAAAAGACAGAGAGAGAAGGAGGGAGAGGGGAAGGGAGAGAGAGAGAGAGGGGGAGACAGAGTGCAAGATAGAGTAAGAGAGACAGAGAGAAAGGGAAAGAGGTGATGACAGATGGGGGAGAGAGAGAGAGAGAGATAGAGAGAAAGGAGAGGAGGGCGTGCACATATTACCTGTTTCAGCTGCTGCAGCATCAGCTTTCTTATGGGTGAGGGCTTACACTTCATGGCATTAAGATTGTCTTCCAGTCAGGTACAGTACGTTAGTGTCAGTGAGTGTGTACTCACTGTGCTGTGTTTTATGATGCCAGGAACTGGCTAGGGAAAGTCCAGACTCCAGAGTGGCCAAGTTCTGGTCGGTATTTGCTGCTGTGTAGGGGCCCCTGGGCAACTGCCCCATTCACCCCTCGTATAATCCATCCCTGTACATGTCCATGTAACAGCTTTTAAAAAGTAAGACACACCTGCATTTTACTGACCACCCCCCTTCCATGTTACCTCCTCCAAATGCTGACTAACTGTTACTCACTATGCAAATGGATCTTCCGTGCATGCGTAATCACAAACCAATCACTGGGGTTAGGGTTAGGCACTAAGTGGGGAAGGTTAGGATTACGGTACGGGAAGGGGGAGGTTAGATTTAGGCACTAGGTGGGGAGGTTAGGTTTAGGCAATGGAGAGGGAGGGTTAGGGGTAGGGAGAGTGGGTTGGTTAGGATACTACTCGACAGGTGTAGGTATCCTAACCTAGACTGGATGCCGGCTTGAGGATTCTGATAGCCGGCATCCTGAGAGCCATATCCTTTCTTTGCAAGCCTTGACATTGGGAGGAAATCCAATTGTTAGTGAGTGTTGCTGGCATTCAGACTGTGTCCTGGTAAACTTGTGGCTACCTGCACTGCAGATTTTTTTTTCACAATCCTAGAGGTGCGCACTTCCCCCGAGAATTGAATTGCCCATAAGTTGAAGGAAAAATAGTAGGAGGTGAAATGAAAAGGAACATTATTTAAAAAGAATTATGACAGGCAACAGCAGTTATATAAAAATTTAGTGGTAGATAATGGGGGAGTAGCGGCAAAAATGCAGAAATGTCGCGACCATTTTCAGAACAGGTAACAGCCGGTATCTGCTATCCAGTATGCAAATAACATGGCTCTAGTGTCTCAGTACACACAGCCATTCTGCGCAACCATAGTTCTATTCAGACGACCGATTATCAAAGAATCTGCGACCATGCCTGTGTCTTTGCATTAGAGATGTGTGGTTCGGTTCTCCAGAAATCTGAATCCACCCGAATTACGTGAATCCGGGTAAATCCGAATCGCTGTTCTAATCTCCTGAATAGATTCGGGTAAATCCGGGTCACGGTTCTGATCTTTTTGCAGTTCAGAATTCAGATTTTAAATCCAAATTTCGGGTTTTGGATTACATAAATATACATGATTTTAGCTGTTTTTAATTTTTTCAATCTATTTTTAATTTAAAAAAATCCAGATCCAAAACCAAAACCAAAACACTTGAGGGTGGTTTGCAAATCCAGATCCAAAACCTTGAAGGAGATACAGATCCAAAACCAAAACACAGGGTTCGACGCACATCCCTACTTTGTATGCAGTTGCAAGGATTGTGAATCAAAGACAGCAAGCAATTTAATTTACTTGCGCTAGAATATACTTTACAGCCAAAGATTTAGTTGGTATATGTTCCAATCTCCTAAAGTACCTCCCTCATGGGACACCAATGTAGTATCCACAAATAAAAAACAGAGGAGGTATATAGTGAAGTACAGTTTAATACAAAAACATAAACAGAAGTACATTAAAAGATCATGGGGGTATCCTCTAGTGGCTGAAAAGGAAACAATTACCAAGTGAGGGTGAGAACTGGCAATGGACATTTCTTATGAGCATATGTTGTGATATCACTGTGTAATTTCCGGATGCTACACGGGTCTCTCTGCTCCAATCACCGGGTAAGGGACCTTCGAATGCCACCTGGTATCTCCCGTACCGATGCGTTTCGACCCCCGTTCTGGCGTCTTTTTCAAGGTAAGATCCATAGTAAATAAACTTCCCTCCTGCCCGAGTCCCTTATAAACCCTTATTGTCCAATTACTGCGGCGTCGGCATGGCTGGATCCCTAGACAGAGATCTACTACAAGTACCATGATCCTCTGCCACACACGGCCACTCACAACATTTGCCTTCAAACAACTTCTGGATGTACCATGGTAATGAGGATGTCCACTTCCCCTTTGTGTTCCTGTTTGCTGTTTTTCTTAGCATCACGTCACTTCTGGTTAGTAACCATGGTGGTCGGAACAAACGATTGCTCATCAGCTGGTAAAGGGGAATTTCGTAGCACATATAGAATACCCAGTTTGTATGTAGGTATCCATAAAAGCAACAAAACATATTGATGCTCAGTCCTTCATTAGCCCGATAAATCCTAATTAAAAAATATAAATATAAACACATATTAGACAATATCATAATGGGCCTTTATATTAAAACACATTAAGGTATGAAGGTCAAATGGTTTTTATAGTGTCTTCATTTTGTACTGTATTGTTAATAACTTTAGCCTTTCAATTTGCACTTTGGCACATTGCACATTTTCCATCGCACTTTGCCTTTGCACCTTCATACTATATACCTTAATGTGTTTTAATAAAAAAGCATGTTACGATATGTCTAATATGTGTTTATGTTTATATTTGATATGAGGATTTATAGGGCTAATGAAGGTTTTGTGACACTGTTGCTCATCCCCTCTGGATGCCACTGGAGTATTTATAATAAGTGCAGTGTGTGTGGTGCAAGGGTGGGCACACTGCATGCCCTGCCTCCATTCAATATACTCAACTTGCGGCTGTATTTCTGGAAAAATGGCACTGGCTCACACACAGTATAGAAACCACTAAGAAGGTACTGGCTCCATGTGCAGTAGGCTCAGGCACAGTGCCAGACTCTTTACTGTGCATGTACTGGAGTGAGGGGAGTTAACACAAGGAGATTGAACACGGGACTCCTCCTCTCATAGGGCTACTTCACACTAGGGGTGTGCACTGGCCACTTTTCGTGTTTTGTGTTTTGGTTTTGGATCTGGATCTTTCTTCGTGTTTTGGATCTGGATTGGTTTTGCCAAAACCACCCTTCCGTGTTTTGGGTTCTGGGTTTTGTGTTTTGGATCTGTATTTTTTTGAAAAAAAGCATAAAAACAGCTAAAATCACAGAATTTGTAGGTTTTTCTGCTCCTATGCTATTATTAACCTCAATAACCTTAATTTCCACTCATTTCCAGTCTATTCTGAATACCTCACACCTCACAATAGTGTTTTTATGTCCAAAAGGTTGCACCGAGGTAGCTGGATGACTATGCTAAGCGACACGAGTGGGCGGCACAAACACGTGACCCATCTAGGCGTGAAACTGCAGTGGCAGACAGGATGGCATTGAAAAACTAGGCCCCAAACTGTACATAATGCAAAGAAAAAAAAGAGGTGCAAGATGGAATTGTTCTTGGGCCCTCCCACCCACCCTTATGTTGTATAAACAGGACATGCACACTTTAACAAACCAATCATTTCAGCGCCAGGGTCTGCCACACAACTGTGGCTGAAATGATTGGTTCGTTTGGGCCCCCACAAAACAAGCTGGCAATTAATCTGTCCCTGCACAAACTGGCTCTACGGAGGCAAGAAGTCATCCTCATCCTCCTCATCCACAGATTCCTCACCCTCTTCAGTGTTATGTACATCCTCATCCTCACAGAGTATTAATTCGTCCCTGCTGGAACCACAGGTCCCTCTGTACGTTCTGGAGGCTGGTCTCCCTGGAAGAGTTGATCATTCATTTTATGAACATCATCTTCTCCACATTTTGTGGAAGCAACCTCCTACGCCTTTCGCTAACAAGGTTCCCGGCTGCACTAAACACTCTTTCGGAGTACACACTGGAGGGGGGGCAACTCAGGTAAAATAGAGCCAGTTTGTACAGGGACCTCCAAATTGCTTCTTTTTCCTGCCAGTACAGGTACGGACTGTCTGACATGCCTACTTGGATGCTGTCACCGATGTAATCCTTTAACAGACAGACGCACGCTTGTCGCTGCTGCTTTGAGGATTCAAGTGCGGCTACAGCCCACACAATTCACAAAGACAGAAAAAAAAAAAGAATATTTTTATTGTTTGTGGAGCACACTTTGAGGGTTACACCACCCTCTAACAGACAGACGCACGCTTGTCGCTGCTGCTTTGAGGATGCAAGTGCGGCTACAGCCCACACAATTCACAAAGACAGAAAAAAGAAGAAGAATATTTTTATTCTTTGTGTAGCACACTTTGAGGGTGTCACCACCCTTTAACAGACAGACGCACGCTTGTCGCTGCTGCTTTAAGGATGCAGGTGCGGCTACAGCCCACACATTTCACAAAGACCGAAAAAAAAGAACAATATTTTAATTGTTTGTGTAGCACACTTTGAGGGTGTCACCACCCTTTAACAGACAGACGCACGCTTGTCGCTGCTGCTTTAAGGATGCAGGTGCGGCTACAGCCCACACAATTCACAAAGACAGAAAAAAGAAGAATATTTTTATTGTTTGTGTAGCACACTTTGAGGGTGTCACCACCCTTTAACAGACAGACGCACGCTTGTCGCTGCTGCTTTGAGGATGCAAGTGCGGCTACATCGCACACAAGTCACAAACACATAAAAAAAATAGTTTTTTATTTTTTGGAGCACTTTGAGAGTTACACCACCCTTTAACAGACAGACGCACGCTTGTCGCTGCTGCTTTAAGGATGCAGGTGCGGCTACAGCCCACACATTTCACAAAGACCGAAAAAAAAGAACAATATTTTAATTGTTTGTGTAGAACACTTTGAGGGTGTCACCACCCTTTAACAGACAGACGCACGCTTGTCGCTGCTGCTTTAAGGATGCAGGTGCGGCTACAGCCCACACAATTCACATAGACAGATAAAAGAAGAAGAATATTTTTATTGTTTGTGTAGCACACTTTGAGGGTGTCACCACCCTTTAACAGACAGACGCACGCTTGTCGCTGCTGCTTTAAGGATGCAGGTGCGGCTACAGCCCACACATTTCACAAAGACCGAAAAAAAAAGAACAATATTTTAATTGTTTGTGTAGCACACTTTGAGGGTGTCACCACCCTTTAACAGACAGACGCACGCTTGTCGCAGCTGCTTTAAGGATGCAGGTGCGGCTACAGCCCACACAATTCACAAAGACAGAAAAAAGAACAATATTTTAATTGTTTGTGTAGCACACTTTGAGGGTGTCACCACCCTTTAACAGACAGACGCACGCTTGTCGCTGCTGCTTTGAGGATGCAAGTGTGGCTACATCGCACACAAGTCACAAACACATTAAAAAAATTTTTTTGATTTTTTGGAGCACTTTGAGAGTTACAACACCCTTTAACAGACAGACGCACGCTTGTCGCTGCTGCTTTGAGGATGCAAGTGCGGCTACAGCCCACACCATTCACAAAGACAGAAAAAAAAAGAACAATATTTTAATTGTTTGTGTAGCACACTTTGAGGGTGTCACCACCCTTTAACAGACAGACGCACGCTTGTCGCTGCTGCTTTAAGGATGCAGGTGCGGCTACAGCCCACACAATTCACAAAGACAGAAAAAAGAAGAATATTTTTATTGTTTGTGTAGCACACTTTGAGGGTGTCACCACCCTTTAACTGACAGACGCACGCTTGTCGCTGCTGCTTTGAGGATGCAAGTGCGGCTACATCGCACACAAGTCACAAACACATAAAAAAAATAGTTTTTTATTTTTTGGAGCACTTTGAGAGTTACACCACCCTTTAACAGACAGACGCACGCTTGTCGCTGCTGCTTTAAGGATGCAGGTGCGGCTACAGCCCACACATTTCACAAAGACCGAAAAAAAAGAACAATATTTTAATTGTTTGTGTAGAACACTTTGACGGTGTCACCACCCTTTAACAGACAGACGCACGCTTGTCGCTGCTGCTTTAAGGATGCAGGTGCGGCTACAGCCCACACAATTCACATAGACAGATAAAAGAAGAAGAATATTTTTATTGTTTGTGTAGCACACTTTGAGGGTGTCACCACCCTTTAACAGACAGACGCACGCTTGTCGCTGCTGCTTTAAGGATGCAGGTGCGGCTACAGCCCACACATTTCACAAAGACCGAAAAAAAAAGAACAATATTTTAATTGTTTGTGTAGCACACTTTGAGGGTGTCACCACCCTTTAACAGACAGACGCACGCTTGTTTCAGCTGCTTTAAGGATGCAGGTGCGGCTACAGCCCACACAATTCACAAAGACAGAAAAAAGAACAATATTTTAATTGTTTGTGTAGCACACTTTGAGGGTGTCACCACCCTTTAACACACAGACGCACGCTTGTCGCTGCTGCTTTGAGGATGCAAGTGTGGCTACATCGCACACAAGTCACAAACACATTAAAAAAAATTTTTTGATTTTTTGGAGCACTTTGAGAGTTACAACACCCTTTAACAGACAGACGCACGCTTGTCGCTGCTGCTTTGAGGATGCAAGTGCGGCTACAGCCCACACAATTCACAAAGACAGAAAAAAAAAGAACAATATTTTAATTGTTTGTGTAGCACACTTTGAGGGTGTCACCACCCTTTAACAGACAGACGCACGCTTGTCGCTGCTGCTTTAAGGATGCAGGTGCGGCTACAGCCCACACATTTCACAAAGACAGAAAAAAAAAGAACAATATTTTAATTGTTTGTGTAGCACACTTTGAGGGTGTCACCACCCTTTAACAGACAGACGCACGCTTGTCGCTGCTGCTTTGAGGATGCAGGTGGAATCTAGACGGGATTTGGAACCGAGGACACACTACCTCCATCAATTGTCTAAATCCCACTGCACTAATGTCGGATACCGGACGCACGTCTAACACCAACATAGCAGTCAAGGCCTCAGTTATACGTTTTGCTTCAGGATGACTGCTGTCGTACTTCATCCTCATCGCTAGGGACTGTTGGAGGGTCAATTGTTTAGTAAAAGTAGTGATGTTCCTACTTCCTCTCTGGGATGATGAACAACTCCCAGCAGCAGCAACAGCACTAGTAGGAAGTGGTTCTTGATCTTTCCCTATTTTATTTTTATCAGAGAAAGTTTGGTCCTCCATTTATGTTATATTGATATATATACGTGCGGCTAAAGCGCACACAAACACAGAAAATATTTTTTTATTTTTGCTGGAGAGTAGTGCACTTTGTGGGTTACACCACCCTTTAAGAAATGAGCCAGCCGGCTCTTTACTTATGGGACACAGGCGCACGCTTGGCGCTGCTCCTTTGTTGATGCACGTGCAGCCACAGTGCACACAAGTCACAAACACAGAAAATATATATTTTTTTGGTTTGGAGTGTACTTTGGGGGTTACAGAACCCTTTAACGGTCAAGCCAGCCGGCCCTTTACTTATGACACAGGCGCACGCTTGGCACTACTTTGTTGATGCACGTGCGGCTACTGCGCACACAATTCACAAACACAGAAAATAATTTTTTTTTTTGGTTTGGACTGGAGTGTACTTTCGGGGGTTACAGCACCCTTTAACGGTCAAGCCAGCCGGCCCTTTACTTATGACACAGGCGCACACTTGGCACTACTTTGTTGATGCACGTGCGGCTACTGCGCACACAATTCACAAACACAGAAAATATTTTTTTTTCGGTTTGGACTGGAGTGTACTTTGGGGGTTACAGCACCCTTTAACGGTCAAGCCAGCCGGCCCTTTACTTATGACACAGGCGCACGCTTGGCACTACTTTGTTGATGCACGTGCGGCTACTGCGCACACAATTCACAAACACAGAAAATATTTTTTTTTTTGGTTTGGACTGGAGTGTACTTTCGAGGGTTACAGCACCCTTTAACGGTCAAGCCAGCCGGCCCTTTACTTATGACACAGGCGCACGCTTGGCACTACTTTGTTGATGCACGTGCGGCTACTGCGCACACAATTCACAAACACAGAAAATAAATTTTTTTTTGGTTTGGACTGGAGTGTACTTTGGGGGTTACAGCACCCTTTAACGGTCAAGCCAGCTGGCCCTTTACTTATGACACAGGCGCACGCTTGGCACTACTTTGTTGATGCACATGCGGCTACTGCGCACACAATTCACAAACACAGAAAATATATTTTTTTTTGGTTTGGACTGGAGTGTACTTTCGGGGGTTACAGCACCCTTAACGGTCAAGCCAGCCGGCCCTTTACTTATGACACAGGCGCACGCTTGGCACTACTTTGTTGATGCACGTGCGGCTACTGCGCACACAATTCACAAACACAGAAAATAATTTTTTTTTTGGTTTGGACGGGAGTGTACTTTCGGGGGTTACAGCACCCTTAACGGTCAAGCCAGCCGGCCCTTTACTTATGACACAGGCGCACGCTTGGCACTACTTTGTTGATGCACGTGCGGCTACTGCGCACACAATTCACAAACACAGAAAATAATTTTTTTTTTGGTTTGGACTGGAGTGTACTTTCGGGGGTTACAGCACCCTTAACGGTCAAGCCAGCCGGCCCTTTACTTATGACACAGGCGCACGCTTGGCACTACTTTGTTGATGCATGTGCGGCTACTGCGCACACAATTCACAAACACAGAAAATAATTTTTTTTTGGTTTGGACTCGAGTGTACTTTCGGGGGTTACAGCACCCTTTAACGGTCAAGCCAGCCGGCCCTTTACTTATGACACAGGCGCACGCTTGGCACTACTTTGTTGATGCACGTGCGGCTACTGCGCACACAATTCACAAACACAGAAAATATATTATTTTTTTAGCACTTGGGGGGAGCACCCCTGATGGACAGAGCACCCCCTGGACAACACTACAGCACCTCTTTAGGACTGGGACACTGCACAGGACTTTGGAGTGGACACAGCCCCTATGGAGAACTGACTGCACAACACAGTCCAGCCAGCCCCTATGGACTTTGAAGTAGTGGACACAGCCCCTATTAACAACAGCAGCACAGCACAACACAGCCAGCCCCTATGGACTTTGAAGTAGTGGACAACAGCAGCACTACACTACACTACACTACACAGCCCTAACTCCCACCCTCCCTCTTCACTGTCCACAGCCGAGTGAGAAAATGGCGCCGACGTGGGTACCTTATATAGGATCCAAAACCCGCGAGACTCGGAAGGCGGGATGATGACGTTTTGCCTCGATTTCAGATCCGAGTCAGGCGGGAAAAGTCGAGCCTGATTCGGATCGGACTCGGATCGGGGGGGCTCGGGGGGGTTCGGATTTCAGAAATCCGAACCCGCTCACCCCTACTTCACACACAATGGTTTTGACTGTCCAGCAAAAAAAACAGACATATTTTTACCGTTGTTAAACTGTAGTTGAAGGTAATAATAGATTAGGGCTTCCACACTGCATGAAAATGGCACAAACATGGCACGGTCGCCTTATTATTAACCACTAAATAGGACTTCTGCCGTCCACATTTTCACTGTAAAGGATTGATTACACACAGAAAAACATCACACACGGCACAAAACTGTTGTGTGTGAAAGGGACTGCCCCATAGGGAAAAAAACGTTAGGTTTTTTTCTGGCTGGACAAAAAAATGTTGACACTATTGGTCAGTAATACCGCAAAGTAATATATTCATACAAGTGTTGTGACACTGTAAGTGGTAGTGCAATGTAATATTCATAAAAAAAATTGTGACACTGTAAGGCAGTGATTCCCAACCTCGGTCCTCAAGGTACACTAACAGTCCTGGTTTTAGTGATATCCTTGCTTGTGCACAGGTTCTAATTAAGTTACTTGTGCTGAGGAGTGGCTATCCCTAAAACCTGGACTGTTAGTGTGCCTTCAGGACCGTGGTTGGGAACCCCTGCTGTAAGTGGTAGCGCAGTGTAATATTCAACACAGATTGTGACACAGTAAGTGGTAGTGCAGTGTAATATTCATAAACATATTGTGACACTGTAAGTGGAAACGCAGAGTATTATTCATAAAAAATATGTGATACTGTAAGTGGTAGCACAGTGTATTCATAAAAAAATATTGTGACTTCGTAAGTGGAACTGCAGTGTATTATTCGTAAAAAATATTGTGGCACTGTAATTGAAAACAGAGTGTAATATTCATAAAACATTTTGTGACACTGTAAGTGGTAGCACAGTGAATTATTCATAAAAAATATTGTGACAATGTAAGAGGTAGCACAGTGTATTTTTTTTTAAATTATTGTAATACTGTAGGTCATTGATACCACAGTTTAATATTTTAAATTGATACAAATTGACGTGTGCTGTACCCCATTTTGTTCATGTTTGCTGATATGGAGAATGATCAGTTGAGAGGCAAGCAGGAACCACATACTGGTGCTGGAGCTGCTGCCAGTGCCACTAGTCATGATGATACTAGTCCGTCTACATCATCTGCTAATGTCGATGCACAAGGGCAATCAGGGCTTAAGTCAGTGCATCTAAAATCAAAGAACCAATCTTTTACAGTGGTAAAGAAAAACACATCAAAGGGAAAGTTAGCTGCATAAAGGCATAAAATTGGCAATATGCCTTTCACCACACAAATGGCAATGAAAGGCTAAGGCCTTGGCCTTTATTTATGACTGGTGGTTCTGCCTTTTATGATGATGTAACCCCTTCTCCCTGTAGACGTTTCAGAAAAATTAAAATTATTAAAGCACAGGAACCAACTGTATGCTCTGAAATGTCACAAATCCCTGAGGAGAGCCTAAGGGGTAAATTTACTAAGATGAGAGTTTTTAGAAATGGAGATGTTGCCTATTGCAACCAATCAGATTCTACTTAACATTTAACTAGCACCTTCCAGAAGATAATAGCTAAAATCTGATTGGTTGCTATGGGCAACATCTCAATTTCTAAAAACTCTCATCTTAGTAAATTACCCCTAAGTGTGTTGGCGGGTGCCATGTGTGAGCCTGACCTTTCCAAAACTGTACTCAATGAGTAGCCTCCTTCAACCCATCCTACGCAAATGTGGGGATGAGCAGCACAAGTGAACATGCTGACATAGAAATCGAGCATGCTTGTGTGGAAGTGCACCAGGATGTGGAGGATATTTGTGTAGCTGAAGCTAATAAGGATGTTGAAGATGAGGATGCTGATGATGAAGATGTTGTTGATGAGGTTATTGTTTGTGTAAATCAGGTCCCAGTGGAAACGGTTGCTGTCCATGATAAGGAAAAGCCCATTGTCATGCCTGGTCATAAAACAAAAAAATCCACTTTTTTTGTATGGAATAATTTCTAACCAAATCTGAACAACAATTGTCAAGCTATCTGTACCTGTTGTCATGCAAGTGTAAGTAGAGGTAGGGACCCTAACCATTTAGGAACCTCCTCCCTGTTACATCATCTACAGTGCATCCATCAAAAGTGTGTGCAAAATTGAAAAACTTTGGATAAAAAAAGAAACAAGCAGTCCAGCGTCAGTATGCTCCCTTCTCTCTGCTAGATCCAAGTACCTGGCATCTTCACCACCAACACCTTAATCAACATTATCTTCAATAATGATTGGAACTAGTCCTGCATCCAATTAGTTAAGGCTAACTCAGGCCTCCCCTATCCTGTATTCCTCAAAAGAAACCGAGAGGGCTACACCTGCTGCTGCTGCTACTGCTGGGAGTGGATCTTTATCCCAGAAGGGGACCAGGAAGACTACTAGAAGTAGTTCAAAAAAACAATTGACTGTTAAACAATCCTTTGCGAGGGGGAGCATGTATGACAGCAGTCATCTATTTGGACAGTGGATCACTGATATCATAACATCTATGCTGGTATTAGATGTGCATGTTTCCCACTACCAAACCCCATCTAGGTTCCACTACATTAGAAAAGCATTTCCCAGGCTGTACAGAGATGTTAAACAAAAAGTAATTAGTGTCCTCTAAAATGCTGTTGTACCCACTGTCCAATTAACCATAGATATGAAGTGAACCAGGGCAAATGCAAGACTACATTAATGTAACAGCCCACTGGGTGGGTGTATTGCCATTAGCGGCACTAACAGCAGCAGCAAGAAAAAGCAGCTCATTCAGAGGCAGGCTACTCTGTGTATCACTGGTTTCACTAAGAGTCATACTGCTGACAACCTCTTAGAAAACCTCAGGGAAGTCATTGCAAAATGACTTACCCCACTTGGACTCTCCTCGGGATTTGTGATTTCTGACAGCACCACTGATATTGTGAGATTTAAAAGCTGGGGGAATTCCAACATGCCCCATGTTTTGCTCACACAATTAACTTGGTGGTGTAAATTGTTTTTAAAAAATGACAGGGCCGTGCAGGAGATGCTCTCTTTGGCCTGCAAAATATCTAAGCATTTTCACCATTCAGCAGGTGCATGAGATTTCTCAGAATCTCATACGTGCAAAAATCACTGCAGCACCCCACTACACTGGGAGAGGTCTCATCTATCTCAAACTGTAAAGCATCTCTGAATTGGTAAGCACAGTGATTGTGTTTGAACACTGTAAGGACGACTTTCTTCATATGTGTGCTATTTACCACCAATTGTAACATTTGTACCAGGAATTTCCCCACTCCTTTCCTGTGGACTTGGATCTCTAACTGCACCTCATAACAATAAAGGACCTTATCCCTGCACTCCACGTCAAATCTGAAATGCACAAAAGCAATAGGTGCAGAAAGCTCATCTCTGGCAATATTGTACTAGGGATGTTCATCTGTCAGCTCTTCACGCTTTTCCAGCTCTTCCATCCCCACTCACTCTGTTCATATAGCAACTGCATATTTGCCTTTGTGAGTTCAAATAACCAGTCTAGAGTCTCCTGGTCCAAATCTGTTACTCTGCAGCACTGTATTGACAGATTCAACCCATCTCTGTCAAGACTAGAAAGGCTCCTAAAGGGTCATCCAACTGATTGGCCGCTTGCACATTGGTGCACACAGTTTATTTTTCTTTTGCCCATACAGAGTTCCTCCCCATGACAAAGATTATGTCGTAATACTCTGAAGCCTGGTTCGGTTTGGTGCTGGAGGGGGAGAAGAAGCTCATACATTTTTCTAAGAATCAAAACATTAAAATAAATAAATTAAAAACTAATCAATCATTCTGTCCTTTCCATGTCTTCAGTCCATAAACATATTCCAACTCCCTTGGGCCTCTGACCTAGTTCTTGAATAATGAAACATTCTTGGTTTTTAAACTTCCTATGGGGTCATATAGTTTATTAAACTGCCATCCTGTCTATCACTGCAGTGATACTCTGTGCCATGTTGGAAGCTGAACTGCCACATGTTAGTGCCGCCCACTGCTGTCGCTTAGCTTAGTCAGAAAGCTAGCTCGATGCTACCTTTTGGCCTAAACTGGATGAAATCAATATTGTAAGGTTGTCAACATTGACTTGAAATGACGGAAATAAATGTTATTGAGGTTAATAATACTGTAGGAACAAAACAGGCCCAAATAATGTGAAATCAGCTGCTTTTATGATTTTTTTGAAAAAATACAGATCCAAAACCAAAACACACAAGAGTGGTTTTGTAAAATCAAATCCAGATCCAAAACCTTGAAGGAGATACAGATCCAAACCGAAAACGAAAACATGGGGATCGAGGCGCGCATCCCTACTCAAAACATCTCCCGGCGGTTGTGACATTTGCATATTTTTGCATTGGTGGCATTAGAATACAATTCTACATCATGCCAAACATCAATGACTCTGGCAAAGCCATATTTGCATCAATTTCTCCAACAATTTGGTGACAGCAATATATTTTTAAGAAATCACAATAAAAATGGAGCCAGCCTCAGCCTTGGTCTGGGGCAGTGGCAGCTCCAGAGGTAGGGATGCAGTGCAGTTCAAAATTCAAATAGGGGTGACACCAACTGCCAAACCAAATGCAGCCAAACATCACCAGATGGGACTCATTGGCAGTTTGTGTGGCTCCCCTATTTGAATTTTGGAATGTACTGCAGCCCCATCTCTGGAGACACCACTGGTCTGCGATACAATGGAATCCTGTGCACTGCACACCCTGCAGCCATAATAGATACACCCCTTTGTATAATAAGTGCAGGGCAATTGTGAGGCTGATTCAGCCCCAGAAGCAGTCCCAGTTCGGTGGCAACTGATGTTTTTGGGACTGTGGACCTGATTTAGGTAGGATCACAAAGCTGCGGATACATGCAACCGGTCGACATTCGCGTTATGCGCATGCATCACAGTGCATGTGCGCAATTTGGCCACAGCGTTTAGGTATGCAAATGCAGAAGACATGCAGCAACACAAATAAATGATTGACAGGAAGTACCTTTTGGGAGTGGAGAGGGGTGATGGTCGAAGGAACACAGGCATGCCTGTGCACTTGAATGCCATTACAGGGACTTGCATAATTAAGCCCCTGCGATGGCATATGCAGCCAGAGGTCTACAGGAAGGAAGTTTTGCAGGTTGTGAGGCATGTCAACTCCACCACAACTGTGCGTATAAGTCCGATATTACTCGTTGTTAATGTTGTTTTAGCTGACTTGCGGATGGATGTATGTTGCGGCTTTATTCAGTGGTGGGCATCTTGGTATAGTGCTGTGATTGCATTCATTTGCATATTTTCACAGCAAGCAGGTGCATGCGATTTCAGACTTGTGATCCGTGCTGAATCAGGCCCTGTGTATAATGCAGGATGTCTGCCTCATAATGCTGGTGCTGTTCCGGTGGCAGAGCTCCTATAGCCGCAGCCTGATTGACAGGCTGCAGGCATTTCGGGGTGGCGTCAGGGAGCATTCCAGAAAATGGTGGCATGTTTGCCCCATTTTCTGGGTGTGTCAAAGCCAATGGCTGCATCCCCAAATGCCAGGCATTCTAAGGGGTACATTTACTAAGAATCGAGAATGGCCGAGATGCCAATCTCAGGAGAGTTTAGGCATAATTTTTAACTCGCAAATTGAATAAAGGCAAAGTCAGGTGAGTTAGAGAGAGATTTCTCTCTTCTCACTCGTAAAACTCGGGTGATATAGCAAACTTGAATCTTATCACCATCTAGAAAACGCTGAAGTACTTTTCACCTAAAAAATATTGCTCGCAAATTTTCCAAGAATCGAGATGACAATCTCGGGTGAGATGCCTACAAACTCTCTGCCAAATTGAAGTTTTAACCACTCTCCTCCTGTGGCAGCTGTGTGTATGTTACAGCAGCCGATGAGAGTCAGACAGACTCTCATTGGCTGCTGCACAACAGAAGGGAGCCGGCTTCCTCCCGCAGCTGGTGGTGATGGGAGAGACGTCATGATGCTGATGTCTCTCCCGACTGTGCAACAGAAGAGCCGGGCTCGCGTCAGGAGCGGGGATTCAGGTAAGTTTTTTTTTGTGTGTGTGTGGGGCACTGTCACTGCATAGGGGTGGAGCGTTACAGACGTCCCTGTATAGGGGGGCAGCTACAAGGGTCACTGTATAGGGGGACCACTTCATGGGGGCACTGTATAGGGGGGGTGTTTGCTACTGGGGGCAATGTATAGGGGAGGATACTACTGGGGCGCTGAATGGGTGGGACTACTACTGGGGGCACTGTATAGAGGGGGACTACGACTGGGGGCAGAGCATGGGGACTACTACTGGGGCACTGTATAGGGGGGACTACTACTGGGGGCAGAGCATGGGGGGACTACTACTGGGGGCAGAGCATGGGGGGACTACTACTGGGAGCAATGCTTTTGGGGGAAATACTACTGGGGGCACTATATAAAGGACACTGCATAGGGGGGATTACTACTGGGGGCACTGTATAGGGGTGGACTACTACTGCGGGCAATGCATAGGGGGGGAACTACTACTGTGGGCAATGCATAGGGGGGACAACTACTGTGGGCACTGTATAGGGGGGACCACTACTGTGGGTATTATATAAGGGGCACTGCATAGGGAAGCCCAATACTGGGGGCACTGCATAAGGGACACTACTACAGGGGGCACTCCATAAGGAGCACTGTATAGGAGGGACCATTACTGGGGACATTGCGTAAGGGGCACTTCTACAGTGGGCATTGCAAGAGGGGCATTAAGGTGAATAGAAAGAAAAAAAATCCTAGGGTGACGAGAAACGATGGTATATAGGGGCCCCCACAAGTTTGTTGCCCAGGGGCCCCCACAAACCTTAATCCGGCCCTAAACTCGGGGAACATAACTCGATCTGCTTCACCATCGGTCATCTCACTTTCAGCTAAACTCACTTCTTAGTAAATTTGCGATATGAAAAACAGGAAAATCACCTGAGATTCGGCGTTGCAAATAAAGATTAAAAAAAACTAAACTCAACCATTCTTGATTCTTAGTAAATTTACCCCAAAGTATCTACTTCTAAGTATTTCGCAGAGGTCTGATGCTACGACCAATAGTGGCAATATTGATCTGATTCTGCATCTTTGTACGCAGGCAGCGGATCAGAGATGCAGACAGTGGGCGTCTTTTTGCACAAGATGCCTTTGTGGTTTTTGCATGTTTTCACACTGCCACTCTATATAAAGGGGCATTGGCAGTGACGTTTATGCCCACTTCTGAATCAGGTCGTCTGTGATGCAGTTCCCTCTGAAACTCTTGACAAACTGAAGCTTGGTTATTTTTAAGTTTAATTCAAATGATGGGGAATAAATAAATATGAAATTAGTATAATTATAAAGTGGTCATATAGTACATGATGCAGGTTGTATAGTTAGTTACACAATGTAAATTACACAATAAAAACACTTTATACATCTTGAACATTCTGAAACACTGTTAAACTGTGAAGTAACAGATACTATGTACAGTTAACTGACATATCTATTGTACAATAATCATCCAGTAACCCAAAATAATTGTCATTAACCAACAAATGTTACCTTAGGCTGGATACACCTCTAAATGACCGGCAGTCGTGCCGATGTTCAGGGTGATTTGCCTTCACCCTGGACATCGCATGATTGCTGGTACACACTTTTTTTAATGAACAACGGAACAATTACTGCTCCATCGGTCATTAATATGTACAGCCTCACATGTGATATCGTGTGATTGACACTGCAGCATGGCCAATCACATGATATCGCATGCAACCGCGGGAGCGTGCAAATTGGGCATACACACTGCACGAAATGCCCGATTTGTTGTTCTGATTGACTCTAACGAACTAATTATTCCTGCATTAATATTGGTGTTGCAATACAATTCCAAACCATACTGGACTTTAAGTAACTATACAGATGTACTCATTATAGGTTATATTTACTAAAGTGCGGGTTTACAAAAGTGAAGATTTTGCCTATAGCAACCAATCAGATTCTACTTGTCATTTATCTAGTACATTCTAGAAAATAACTATAATCTGATTGATTGCTATGTGCAATATCTCCACTTTTGTAAACCCGCAGTTTAGTAAATAAACCCCTATGGCTACACTGATTTGCACAAATGAGGACTTATGCTGAATTTGCTCAGTGCTAATTTTTACTGTGCATTCACATAAGAATATACATACCTACATCCATATGCAGATCTGACACTTACGCCTCCTTACGCTTGAAGAGCGAAGGGAAAGGGCAATGCAAATGCAGTCCAAGTACAATAAGAGCGTGATCATACAGTAATTACAAACTGAAGCAGACCTGCATGGAGACCCATATTTAGCGTCTGTAACCATCGGGGAGATGTATCAAACCTCAGGCGGACATATGTGATATGGTGAGACATGTATCAAACCTTCTAAAGAGTATAGAAGTGGGCAACTGGTGAAGTTCCCCATAGCAACCAATCAGCTTCTAGCTAGCATTTATCAAGTACATATAAAATGAAAAGAAGAAGCTGTTTAGTTGCAATGAGCCACTTCTCCACTTCTCTTCTCTTAGAAGACTTGGTACATATCTCCCCATATCCCTTGTGTATGCCTGAGATCTGGTTCATATACTCACTGATGATGATACCAGCATTAACTAGCTGATGATGATTGCAGATTTGCCTCTAAAGCATTCTTCATTGTTCCTAGTTATATAATATAATTTTATGGGCATATCTTAGAAATAATTTGGTTCTACTCTTATTTGTACACAATAATAAAGATTATACTTTCTGCATTATAGCTTTTCTTTTTATATCAATCAAACTTAATATCAAGTGTTTTTTCTCTTATGTGTATGACCTGAATGGGCATAAGTTTGTCAAGTTTATCATTTGTACATGA
Organism: Taudactylus pleione; assembly: GCA_031769625.1. NCBI lineage: Eukaryota > Metazoa > Chordata > Amphibia > Anura > Myobatrachidae > Taudactylus > Taudactylus pleione. The sequence goes on along the minus strand of JAUIMM010000145.1, from coordinate 346,832 downwards.
GGCTGTGTGTGAATCACACATTCAGTTGAGTTTTATTTCGTAAATATCCTTTTCCATCTTGAAAGTTCCCCTGGGCCAGCATCAGACAAGCCTCTTGATCTGGTGAGGAGAAGATTTTAGCACGGAATACATGATTTAAATGCAGTAATAACAGAGCCTTTCCCACACTGCTGCATGGCTCAACACAAGTCTGCAAAGATGAAATAAAGTTGCTGTCTGACAGATCATTCCCTGATTTTATGGACATGTAGTTCTCTGGCTAGTGTCTGGCATTTACTAATATAGACCAACAAACTCACAAACTAAGGCCCTCATTCAGAGCCGTACGCTCTGAGCAGAGCGCACGCTCTGCATGAGGGCCGGGCTCCATTTTAATGGAGCGTCCTCCTGGACGCTCGTATAGCTGTGGGTCACCACCCACAGGCTATACGAGCGTGCATTTTGATGGCCGCGATGGTCGTGACCATCGCGACCATCGAAATTGCGAGCCGGAGCCTGCGGTTGAGGTTTTCAACCGCAAGCTCCGGAGTGATTTTGGCTCTATCAGAGCCAAAATCACTCCCACTGACATCACTAGTGATGTCAGTAGGCCGGCTTCTGACGGGAGGCGATCCCGTGGGAACGCCCCCGTCAGGGAGGCACGCCCCCGGCACGCCCACCAAAGGGGGCGTGCTGTCAATCAACATTGACAGCACGCCCCCTTTGATCGGACACAACGAGCGAAGGAAAGTCCTTCGCTCGTCGTGTCTGGCGCATGCGCACGACGGAGCTCCCTCCGTCGTGCGCATGCTCAGTGCAGAACATCGACCCACTTGCGAGCGGACAGCCGCTCGCGAGTGGGTCTGAATCAGGCCCTAAATTGCTTAGAAAAACTTTATAGGTAATTTGAGTTTTGAATAGCAGATATAATTTCCTTAAAGTAGACTTAGGGCCAGAATCAGAGATTTACGCAATGCTGATATTTACACAGATTGAGCGATTGTTTGCCATTGCGCATGTGTGTAAGCTGCACTGGGCAAGCAGTTTTGTGATTGTGCTTACACAGAGGATTCATTCACAAAGTGAGTGACAGGTAGTCAGCATATGGGGAGGTAACGGGGTGGTTAGGCAAATACAGGTGCGTCTGACCATTTAAATGCTGTTTTATGGGTGTGCATAAATTAGCTATTTTGATCTCCTTTGCAGCATGTCAGGAGAGCCGTAGTGTTTGAGGCTGGTCAGACTTGCCTACACCATACTTGCCTACTTTTGAAAAAGCATTTCAGGGACATAGTGAAAGCAGCACCTATGGGCGGCGGTAAAGTGGGCGTGTACTCCTACATCTGAGAGGCGTGTCATAAATTTGATTTACATCTAAATGTAAATGAGCCCAAAAACAGTTAGGGGTTTATGTATCAAGCAGTGAAAAGTGTGGTGAAGTGGACCAGTGACGTAGTTGCCCATAGCAACCAATCAGCTTCGAGGTAGCATACATCAAGTACATTCTATAAAATGATAGGTAGGAGCTGATTGGTTGCTAGGGGCAACTACTCCACTGGCGCAATTCTCTGCTCTTTTCACTGCTTGATACATGAACCCCTGAGTAAGATCTAGATGTTGATGAAAACACTCTGATACTTTTCAGAAAATGCATGTAGCCATAGGGATCATTGTGCCTTATAATCAATGCAGGGAAATTATACGAATGATCCAATTTGAATGTACATGTCTCTGTTTTTTCTTTTATATAACAGTATTATAATGGGGGTACGGTGAAATAAGGGAGATTGCCAGACTCTTCAGGGAGTCAGGGAGATTGCTGCTATTTCAGGGAGTTGACAAGTATGCTTATAAGCTTTGAGGCTGGCCGATCTGCGTCCATGTTACCGCTGTTTATGCTGTTGTACTTCATCGGATGGATATAAGAACACTGCTGTGGGTGTATTCTTGGGTAAGCTTTGGAAACATTAGCATATTTTCCCAGCTGCAATTGCATTAGCATACTGTACATCTCTGAATCCTTAGCTTTTCAAAAGTCTGAAAGAATTACAACATGGTGGAGAGGATACATTCACAGGAGTATTCCCAATTTAGGGTTTGGGCCACAGAGCCTTCATTACTGTTCTATCCATATCCTTGAAGACAGTATAGAACAGAGACAGAACAGAATTAGTTTACACTTTAAATGGGTATTTATTAACATCTTCTAGATGAACTCAGAGGAGCAGAGAGAGGGGGAGGGGGATACTAAATACCTGGGCCCGGGCTTTTTGGACTGGCCCAGCAGGGATTCTGGTCCGATGCATCCCCCCCTCCATCTTATCTGCCAGCAGCCCAGCACATGCTGATGTATGCTGGGCTGCAGTGGGAGCAGGGAGACTGGTCACTGCCGTTGAGCCATACTTGCCGACAATCAGTTCCCTCCTTCTGGGAGGGAGCTGATTGTCAGCTAACAGCGGGGGCGTGCCCAGCCATGATGTCACTTTTGGGGGCCGAGCTGGGGGTGGAGCTGCATGATTGCGTAATCATAGCCCCGCCCCCTCTTCACAATGCCATTATTTTTGGCATTGTGAACCAGGGGGCGGGGCCACGATGACGCGATTCAACGCGAATTGCGTCACCGCCCCCCCCACTGCGGTGGTTTTTCGTTTATTCTTGGGGGTGGTCGGGAGGGTTGCCGACTGCTGGGAGGCTTGCCTGCCTTTCCGGGGGGCCGGGAGTGGCACCCGAAAATCGGGAGGCTCCCGGCCAAATCGGGAGGGTTGGCAAGCCTGTGTTGAGCAACAGCAGTAGCAGTCTCCTCTACTCAGTCTGAGGGGCTCACAGCACCCATCTCCCTGGCTCAAATAGTATTTTTACGTTTTTATCCTAAGGGAGTTTGGCCATGTCTCCTACGATTAGACCACACCCCTCATCAGTACCCGGTCCCGTGGCGACTCTTGGCATCCTGGATGCACTTTATACATTGTGTAATTGTCACACTTCTGGAATATTGGAAAACCTCCTATAAACAACCTAGCTGTTAATCCTCCTACTTGTCTTACATATAATCATAAAATACCATAAGATTAAAAACAGAGACACATATTGTATCCTAAAAAGGTCATAGCTTTTATTATTGAACAGTGGTGGCAAATAAAAGCACGAAGCAGCAATCAGCTCTAGCCCAAAATAACTTTGCCAAATCTGGGAATGCTGTCCACCCACAGTGCACTTGTGTTGAGTATAAACCATCGCCTCCTCCCTTGGCTTAGTATCGGGCCCCCATATGGGTAATGCCAAGGATCCCCCACATGGGTGAAGTTAAACCACAACCCCATAAAACGGGTAAGCAGTGCTCCCAACAATCTCTTGCGCCATCTATGGCCGCTGGCTGTTGTGCTGTACCGCCTGCTGCACCTCATCTTCTAGGAAGAAAAAGTTAACACAAACAGCAATAACTTGAGATGTTTGGGTTCGGATTCCTGGAATCCGAACACACCCAAACTTAGGGGTTAAAAGTCAAAACGAGGCCAAACATCATCTTCCCGGCATCAGATCTCACATATTTTGGATTGCATATTAAATTCCTCACTCGGGATAGAGTGCCATTTCACACTGGAGTCCAGAGGGAGAGGGTGTGGGTAGTATAGGGGCACTTAGTTTGTACCTAATAAAAAACTATTAGCACTGAATACATGGGGACTGTGTACTGTGGGCTGACTGCAGCACTCTGTGAGACAAAAAAATACAACACCATAGGAGTGGACTGCAGTATTGTATTACTTAAAATGCCTACCAGTGTTTTTTTTTTTTATAAATTAAAAATATAATATAACGTCATCATTACTATTAGGGTGCAAACTGGCTAATACTAGGGGCAAATTGCTGTGTGTCCAGGCACAGTTAAAAATATTTGTGTGTTAAAAAATATAACGTCATTATTATGATGGCACCGAACTTATACTAGGAGCGCTGTGAGGTAGTTTGTTGTGTGTTCAGGCACTGCAACATTTTTTATATAATATATAACTTGTGCTTTAAAAACTTCATTATTAGGGTGTCACCCGGGGTATACTAGGGGTGCTGTGAGGAAGTTCTTGTGCGTTCAGGACATTTAGGCACTGTTAAAAAATGTTAATAATATAAAACTTGTGTGTTAAAAAATATAACATCATTACTAGACTGTCACTCGGCTTATACTAGGGCTGCTGTGAGGCAGTTTGTTATGTGTTCAGGGACTTCAGGCACTGTGAAAAAATTTAATAATATAAAACTTGAGTGTTAAAACATCATTAGGGTGCCACCGTTACTAGGGGCGCTGTGGGGCATGTGTTGTGTGTTAAGGCACTGTGATCAAATGCTTCGTGATTCACTCCTGTAGTGTGGTAACAGCAGTTTTAAATCTCTCCCTAACTTACACTTCTGTCCAGTCGTCCTCAGCAAATCTCCTGCGGTGAACCACTCCACTGCTAAGGCTGCCAGCGCACCTCCTTCCATCTTTCTCCATGGCATCGGGAACATGTGATCGGTTCAGCTTGCTCCCATCTGTCAGCTAGATCCCAGATCAAGCAATCTCTACTGCCAACACAATCACCATTAAACTACTCATTAATGATTGGAGGTAGTTCTCCTTCATCCAGTTTGTGAAGGATAACTTACTCCTCCCCTGTCCAGGATTCTCCAATAGAATCATTGCATGCTAGGGCTGCTACCTGGGCTTAATCTTCATCCCAGAAGGGGACCAAGATGATTAGTTAAAACAACAATTGACAGTGAAGCAATCCTTTGTAAGTGGAAGCAAACATGAAAGCTGCCACCCAGTTGCACAGTGGATCACAGAAGCCATGACAGCTATGCTAGCATTACATCTGTGTCCAATATCCACCATCAATGCATGTGGCTTTAGACAGTTAATTGAGGGTCTGTGTCCCCGCTACCAAATTACTTTTTGATTCCATTGTACAAAAAACACCAATTACTGCCTTGTACAGACATTAAAAGAAAACTAGATTTTGGCCTAGAAAATGCAATTGTACCCACTATACACTTAACCATAGATATGTGGACAAGCGGTACTGGTCAAACAAAAGATTATATGACTGTGACAGCCCACTGGGTGGGTGTATCACCTTCAGCAGCAGCATATAAAACACAATGCCATCTCATTCACAGGCAGGCTACTCTTTGTATCACAGGCTTCACTAAGAGGCATACTGGTGTTAACCTGTTAGAAAACTCTCCTCAGGATTTGTCATTTCCGATAACGCAAATAACATTGCAATACAACTGGGGTGAATTTGAACACATCCCATGATTTCCCATTCAATAAACTTGGTGGTTCAAAATTTCTTAAACAATGAAAGGGGCATGCAGCAGATGCTTACTGTGGCCAGAAATTTTTCTAGACATTTTCAGCATTCAGCAACCACATATGAAAGATTGTAGCGGCTACAAGAACAGATTCATTTGTCATGCCACTAACGGAAGCAAGAGGTAAGTGACCAGGTGGATTTCCACCCCTAATTTTTGCAGTGAATGGAGGAACAGCAACAAGCCATCCAAAACTACACAACAAGCCATCCAAAACTACACAACAAGCCATGACATAAGGGGAGGAGGGGGAATGTACCTCAGACCAGCACACAGGAGAGTACTTTATGTTTTAATGCAATCTACTGAAACCATTTGAAGTAGTAACTAATGAAGTGAGTTCAGGCACTGCCAGCTTAAATAAAGTGAGTCCTTTAATAAAACTACTGGAAAGCAGCTAGAGAAACTGAAGGAAGAAATGAAACAAAGTGATTATGCTAAGTATGTTGGACTTTTAGATCAACTTCTTTATTCACTTCACCAGGATATTGCAATTGGATCACTACAATTTAGCAACCATGCTTGATCCTAGGTTTAAGTCATATGTTATGTCTTTCTTTCCAACTGACACATATTTTCTACCAATAAAATTTGACATACTGGTGATGTTACTAAAAAGTGTAATGTGTAACTACCCTCAGCACCACAAACTACTGTAGTGTCCACAGTTCACAGGATGCAAAACAGTGCCTCCAATTCACATAATGCCACAGTGACTGAAGTGCACATTAAACAACAGTGCACCTAGTTCACATAATGGCACAGTGTCCCAGACTACATTTTGCTACACTGCAGTGTTCCTAGTTCACATTATCCAACACAGTGCCCCTAGTTTACATTAACTGCTGCCCTGATCTTCTAGTTCTTCCTACTGTCCCCTTCCTCTCAGCTCCTCCTACCTGTGCTAACAAGGGCCCTCATTCAGAGCCGCTCGCAATTAGCGCTCGCTCGTTCAGAAAAAGGGGGTTGCTATTCAAATGAACCGTACGCTCCTTGCGGTCTGTTGCCGCCTCCATGTCTGAACGAGCGAACAAAACATGCGCTCGTTTATTTGATAAAAACGCCCCCTGGCCGCTCGCATCATACGTCATGTCCGCTATTTATTAGATTAATCGAGTACATCGGACAGCGTATGAACTGCTCGCTATTCTTGTGGCTGGTTTTTCCTACCACTATATTGCGAGCAGTTCTGACTATAAAACAACCAAGTGACGTGGTCAATGATGCTGCTGTATTAATTATGCACACCCATAAAACACCCGCTTTGACCTTTAAGCACGCCTGCGTTCTGATCTCCACTCCCCGTTTTCAAGCACCTTCCCCTGTTACCACCCACATACGCCTCATTCTGTCACTCAAAATAGCAGGCACTCGCTATATAGCGAACAAACGATTTTCAGCCGCACTGACTGGTTCGCGCATGCGTACTAAAAACCGTACGCATGCGCAGATGTGCGAACATTGCTCGGAACGAGCGTACTGCCGCTAACGAGCAGCTCTGAATGAGGGCCAATGTTGCTTATTGTTACATATTTTGCAGCCTGTGCACTGCTATTCTCATCGGCTTGTCTAATACAGGTGATGTAGCGATGTGTTTTTGCTCCCCAGTGTGTCGGCCAACTGAGACGTCTGCCCCAGCCTCTCTGTTGTTATTCCACCGGCTGTTGGAGTCAGGGCCGGATTAATGGGAGGGCAACAGGGGCAGTCGTCTCAGCTAGAAAGGTCCTACCTCTGACATGTGTGCAGCATCCCTGTGCATCTTTACTCCCTGGCATTGTGTATGGACAGTAGGAACAAGGAGACTCTCATCATTTTGAAGCTTAGCAGTTCTGCTGTATTATTCGCAAGTACTATATAATATACCACCATTGTTGTACACTAGGCCACCAGTGCTATCATCCACTGGTACCATTACCATGATGACACATATTGCACTATAATGCCCAGCAATACCCTGAGCTCTAGGCTGCCACAATCCATATGTTATACCTACGCACCGCTGTTACACCTGTGATATTCCGTGACATATGCTACCTATTGTTCTACCTGATATATGTGTGGGCTAACCACAACCAGCACCATCTACTGCGTCATACACCTTTTCAATAGCACCTATATTCTGGCCAGATACATTATACCCTAGTACACCAACTTGTCTGGAGAACTACTGCACCAAGCACAATCTACTTTGTACTTCATATTAATATCTGGACACTATAATTGATCACTCTGCCAATGCTCTGCTAATAATTTATGGACTCAGGGCCTGATTCAGAGGCGCTCGCTGTTTGCTAGCGCTCGCTCTGAATCAGGGCGGGGTTTTTTTTTTTCGGCCTCCAGGCCACTCGCTAAGCTGTGGGTGACCACCCACAGCTTTTGCGGGTGGCCTGGCGATGGTCGCGATTATCGCGCCCATCGGGCTTGCAAGGAGACCCTTGTGGTAGGGTCTCAGCTCTCGCAAGCCCGAGTGGACTTCCTGCTCTAATAGAGCAGGAAGTCCACTACTGACATCACGTGTGATGTCAGTAGGGCCCCCTACAAATGCCAAGCGTTCCTAAGGGAACGCCTGCATTTGTGCAGGCACCCCCCCTCCCCACCTTCAAAATGGGGTGACCTGTCAATCAACATCAACAGCCGCCCCGTCTTGTAGCGAGACCCATTGTGATGGAGCTCCCATCGCAGTATGGGTCTTGCGTATGCACATGCCGGAGGTGGCGCATGTGCAGTCAGGGACCATCGACTCACTTGCGCTCACAAGCAGGTCTGAATCAGGCCCTCAGGTCCTAATTCACTAACGTATGCAACTGCGATTATGCACGCAATCAGCCAATTGTTGCGTACTGCGTATGCATCGCAGTGCTCGAACTAGCTATTGCGATCAGGACTGCAATCGCAGTGACTATGCCGACCCATCGCAGAATGATTGACAGGAAGTACGATTTGTGGGAGGTGACGGTGGGGGTGGTCGCCGAAATGCAAACGTGCCGGTGCGTTTGAACGCTGTTGCAGGGGTGTGCAGAAATTATCCACTGCGATGGCCTACACAATCTGAGGCCTGATAGCGTGTGGGAAAGTTAGCAATTTCTGAGTAACATCAGGGCTTGTGCAAGTGTGCGTGAGGCTTCGATGGTACTCGATTGTACTGATGGTTTCACAAATGTTACAGATGTGTAAGGTACTTTGGATGGCCTTATGTAGTGCTGCGTATGGCATTGCGATCGCAATGAATTAGCATACTAACGGATTTGAGCCGCGTGCGTAATTGCATTTGCAGTTGCGTTCCATAGTGAATCAGGCCCTCAGTGTGTTCGAGCATATTAATCTGCTAATAGCATGACCATGTATTGCCTGCAGGGCAGTTTCTAGGGTTTCAGGCTCCCAGTGCACTCAAAATGCGCCCCCCCCCTCGAAGCAGTAATATTGTGGGGTGGGCGTGGCCTCATCGTGAGGGGGTGTGGTATCACAGTATGGGAGTGTGATCTCGAAAGACCACAGAATGTCAGCCACTGTGACTACTGAGCCCAGGGGTGGCAAACCTGTCAGAGGCAAAGCGCTGAAAAATATATGTAGCTAAACAAAAGTCAGTCAGCGCGCTCAAAAACATGGGGTGTGGCCTAGCTGTCACAAGCCCACGCGGAATTTCTGTGTGCATGCCTTTGGTGTGACATTTGCAGAAGTATGACCTTGCATCACACTCGTTTTTAGTGCGTTGGGAGCGAATCCAGCACATTGAAAATACCAGCCAGATCCACATATAATACACTGCAACAAACCACTTCCACATAATTGATTGGAAAAGCCAGAGGCACATAAACTACGTTTTAAAACCACATCCACCTCAAATACATTATTAAATCCAGAACCACATAAAACACATTGAAAAAACAAGATTCACATAATACACACACTTCATTCCAGCCCCCTCCCTTGCCATTCCATCCCGACAGGTCTTAGGCTCCCCCCCCCCACTGTCTCTCAGGCAAAAGTGCCCATTATGCAGTGCCCCCTGTAGTTGTCCCCATATGCAGTGTCCCCTGTATTTATGCCCCTTATGCAGTGCCCACAGTGGTAGTGCAACTTATGCAGAGCCCACAGTAGTGGTGCCCTTTATGCAGTGCACCCAGTAGTAGTGCCCCCAGGTGCGGTGCCCCCTATGCCATGCCACCATTAGTAGTACCCCTTGTAGTCATGCCCCCATCAGTAATGCCCCCAATAGTAATGGTCCCTGCTGTAGTGCCCCAGTAGTAGTGTCCCCAGTTGTATTTCCCGAAATATTAATGCCCCCTGTATTAGTGCCCCCAACAGTAATGCTCCCTTTGTAGTAGTGCCCAAAGTAGTAAAGCCCCAAGTAGTAGTGCCCCCAGTAGTAGTGCCCCTGGGCCCTGAGTAATGCCCCCAGTAGTGGCACCTCCAAAGCAATGCCCCCAGTAGAAGTGCCCCCCAAGTAATGTCCCCAGTAGTAGTGCCCTGGTGCCCCCAGTAGTGGTGTCTCCCCTAGCAGAAGTGCCCCCAGAGTATTGTCCAGGCTGCCTGCACATAAAAAAAAACACTAATACTTACCTTCAGCTCCGCTCGGCTGCTCCTTTGCACTATGGGAAAGACGTCATGACGTCCTCCCATAGTGCACACTGGGGGAGCCGGGAGCCGGAAGCCGGAGGCTCCGTCTCTCCGGCTGCTATGCCAGGCGCCCGCTGGTAACTGAATCTCAGCAGGCGCCCGGCAGTTAACAGGCTGTTTCTGCTGGGCGGCGCGCCCCGTGCGATTGCACGGGTCCCCTGCCCCTAGAAACGGCCCTGATTGCCTGCCCCCCCACTCTATTTACCCCGAAGCCACAACACACCCCTGAAACCGCTATTGTTCCTCTAAGATATATACAGAGATATATAGGTAGAGAGAAAGAAAGAAAAAATGCAAACACTTTACATGCTTAAGTAGATTTAAATATATGCACAAATAGATGAATGCATTAAGAAACACACATAGGCAGACATTAGCTACACTTTGTACATTCATAAACAGTGTAGTTATTAATTTGCAGCAAGCAGAGCTGGAAAGGGATTGAATCGATGCTATAATTACAGGGCTCTGATACATTCATTCTGCGTGTCTGGTAACATCACGGTGATAATTATTGAGATTTGGCACAGAGCAGAGTATAAACACAGCCAATAAATTCCAGCTCAGGCTGGACTCTGACAGGACAGCTGACATCTCCCATTTACTGGGTGCCATTGTAGTTGGTATGTACGAGGTGCTAGGGTGAGGGGTCAGGGGCAGCTCAATATCTGCCTGCTATCTACAGGACCAATTACATATCAGACCAGATTCTTTGTGACAGATCTTAACAAGAGCACCATCTACTGGCTACTGCAGGAGCTGATTTAACACATATTGATTGTCAACACTACAAAGGAGATATGTGGTATTTTCTTGCTACTAAAATTTGCCGAATATATTAAGTTTTGTCACATCACTCACTCCTGCTTTTTGTGTCTGCTTTTTTTTATTTTTGCAGAGCAACATCATAAGTATTTTAAATAAATACAAGCAAATTTCACCTCTGCTGTCTATGTTATTTCATTTTGTTGTGAATAGTTAACTTCAGGTTATTTTAAGACATTACTTGTGACACTCTGTAGAGTGTGTCATGATGGCAACACATGTACTGTTCAGAACAGCAGGCTCAATATATTATGCTTTAATCACAGTTCAGAATTCACTCACTGATAAAGTAACAGCACTTTGGAATTCAGCTCCTTTCTCAACATGCAGCTGCTATTTTGGGTAGCAGAACACTGGATGTGGCATATAGTTTTTATTAGCAGTACTACGCAGTAAGGGTACGCTAAGGATTTGGGTGCGCTAAGGATTTCTTCTCGCACCCCCCTGGGGATGTGAGGAGAAATCCGACCTAAGTGCCAGGAGCGCAGTTGTTTTTCTGCTTTGCACTGCCCTAACAGCCATGCGCCCGGCACTTTGGTCAGATAATGCCGGTTAACGCGCCTTAACATTCTCCGACCACACTGCGCACTGAAATGAATGGCTCAGGGCGCTCGCTCCCGGCGCTGTTCAATTCACGTTGAATTGAATTCCCCCCACATAGTGCTATGGATTGCTTGAGAGAGGGTGGGCCCCAAACTAATATCTTGCCTAGGGCCCCGTGAGGTCTAAATCCAGCTCTGGGTTTAATCCACGGCACTCAATCGTCTGGGGTGCCCTTGGTATGTGACCACACCATCTACATAAAAAATATCATACAAACTCGGCACTCAATTGTTTTTCAAACTGCAACTCCTTTGAATACAGTGAATGTTGGTTCCAAAATATTGCAATAATTTGTTAAGATGACCACCACATCACGGTCATTCCCATCTGTCCAGTCCCTACACTGATTCTCAGATAAATGATCATGGTCTGCCATGGGCTCAAGCTTGCATACATTTTAAACATGAATATGAGTCCTGGCTTAAAGAGACAGAACCACACCCAGGGATATCAGTTAATAAGCACCTGGATATAGATAAAAAAAGTTTGTCTAACATTTGAAAAACAAGTGCCCTAGCAAATGTGACCACAAAATTTAAATAAATGAACCAACATTCCCTGTATTCAAAGGAGTTGCAGTTTGAAAAACAAGGGAAGTGCCGAGTTTGTATGATAATATATATATATATATATATATATATATATAATGTGTGTGTATACACATACATATATACATACACATACACATACCTTGCATACACAAACATATATACACACGCCTATGTCACATATACACAAACAAACTTACCTTGCAGCAGATCTGACCGGGACAGGACCTAGCAGGCTGGCAGCATGTTCTTAAGCCCGACCCCTCGCGGCAAATTGCCGCGATTCACAGGTGAATCGGGAGGAGTTGGGCCAAACGACTCGATTCTATTGAAATTGAGTCATATCGCCTCCTCCATATTGTCCCACGAATTGTGGCAATTTGCCACGAGTGGGCAGGGCTTAATAACATGGTTCCTGCACTTCAGTCTGTCAGGGGGGGTTTCTGGGTACTCAGAAACCCCCCTGTGTGCGCTACTGCACAACCTATTTACTTGTGGCTGCTGGACTGCGTCAATAGACTGTAAGCATTATGTCACAGCTAAAATGTCTGGGTTCATCACACTGGGTGTCATTATATTCATCCACTAGAAAACATTATTCAGACCCACTCGCGAGCGGCTGTCCGCTCGCAAGTGGGTCGATGGTCTGCACTGCGCATGCGCACGATGGAGGGAGCTCCGTCGTGCGCATGCGTGAGACGCGACGAGCGAAGGACTTTCCTTCGCTCGTTGTGTCTGATAAAAGGGGGCGTGCTGTCGATGTTGATTGACAGCACGCCCCCCAAGGGAATGCCTACCGTCAGAAGCCGGCCCCACTGACATCACTAGTGATGTCAGTGGGAGTGATTTTGTCTCTGATAGAGCCAAAATCACTCCGGGCCTTGTGGTTGAGAAACTCAACCGCAGGCTTCGGCTCGCATCAACCTGCACGCTCGTATATGCTGTGGGTGGTGACCCACAGCTATACGAGCGTCCAGGAGGACGCTCCATAATTATGGAGGTGGGCCCTGATTCAGAGCGAGCGCTCTGGTCAGAGCGTCCGGCTCTGAATCAGGGCCAATGTGTTCAGCATACTGCGCAACATGTTGGTGCTGCCAGTGGCGATTAGTCCACACATGGTACAGCTTAACCATGTCTTAGGTTTATTTAAGCAGGTAGAAACAACTAGTAGAGACACGGAGATGTACAGGTATTGTAACGGGATCCAGTCAAGATCCCAGCACAGGGGATGCCAGTGCTTAGAATACCAGTGCCGGAATCCGACACCTGTCCGGATCATGGCACCGGCATAACGACTGCCGGCATACCGAATGTAAGTAGTGGGGTTAGGGGGAGGGTTAGCCTTAGGTTTAGGGTGCGAGGAAGGGGAGGTTAGCTTTAGGCACTATGAGGTAGGTTATGTTTAGGCACCGGGGAGGGAGGGTTAGTGTCGGGAGAGGGGAAGAGTTAGGATACCTAGACAGGTGTCGGTATCATAACACTTACGGGATGCTGGAATTAGGATTTTCACTGCTGGTATCCTAAGCACCAGCATCCTGTACCCAATCCATTGTAACTGTATAGAGAAGCCTAAAGCGCAAGAGTATTGGTTCTGCATTATAGTGCACCAGCCGATATGATGACAAACGCCCTGGTGGTTAGTAATACTATACCCCTCTATTGTAGAGGTGGTGATGTAGTGTACTTGTGGTACTTTGCAGGTTCTGTATGGCTCTTCAGTAATAGGAATCTCAAAGGGCACAGTCCATTAACATGGTACATCGGGGAGGAAAGACAAATCAAAAGGACGTGCATGTGCAGTAGCGCATGTTGGAGGTTAGGCCTCCTGGTGAGCTCCGATAGGTCCTAGAGACCGCTGGCTCAGTTACATGCTTGCAATGTTGATGGAGAATGGGTGTGGATCACTCCTCATCCAAAATGCCCCGTTGCTCAAGACTGTCTCTCAGCACATGAAAACGTGAGCATCACACACATTTTGACCTCTCACCTGTAATGAGAAACAAAGAGAGTTATGCAAACATTACACTACTCAGCAAGAAAACTATCAACATTTACAGTTCATATGTTCTAGTCCACATTTCTCTAAGAAAATATTTTAGGACATGAGAATATAACACTTCTCTGGACATATCAGCAATACTGTTTTCACATGAAACACATTAATTGAAGCACCCTCCATCAGCTCCCTGACAGTGATGTTTGGCAGCATTGTTGATAGCTTCCTCAGACCTAGACATGTTCAAATAACCCTTATGGGTAAATTTACTAAAGGTCAGTTTTGGTCGAATCATTTTTTTAATATCGAGTTTCTGTCAATTTTGCAAGTCTGAGATTTACAATAGTTAAAACCAGCTAAAAATCGATCCAAAAAATGACTTTTGTCAAAAATTGAACATCGGTCTAACATCAATACTTTTACATAGATTACTATAGAATCTCTAGATTCAGTTTTAAAATCAAACTAATCTCAACCACAAAACTGACAGCCAAACCTCCCAAACAATATGGTCTGTGCAGGCTCCTTAGGGTTTAAAGTAAATGAAACTGTTAAAAAGCTAAAAAAAAAAAAATAGCATAATGTCCTCCCACATAACCAGCCCTGGACCTTTTAGCCTGGACTGGTACAGGAAAATAGGAGGGGAAATCGGCATGGGGTTCCCCCATATTTTCCTATAACCAGCCAGAGTAGTACTACCATAGCAGGGGAGTACACAGCATAGGGTCCCCTAGAAATCACATTAACCATTCCCAAACTGGTTAGCATTCTTGACACTACAATAATTTAGCATGTGCAGTCTATGTGGTTACTTTCATAGTACTGGACTCTAATGCTACTACCAGGAAGTCATACTCTTGCATTAGATTTTGCAACAACCTCCTCATCATCTATTATGATGCCCACTGAAGTCAATTGATGAGAGATGGATAACATTCCATCTATGTACTCACATGCACTAAGCTTTGTTGCATATAATGTGTAACTCAAGTTAATTCTTCTCATTAGCCCTTTTCTTTCATAAGCCGTTTGCAGCGCTACCCACATATCTTGTGCGGTCGCATTACAGTAGATGGAATAAACGTGATTCCACAGCTATACAAATTGTATGTATAGCTTTATCTACTTCTTTTAAATTTGGATTATCACTAGGATTGCTAGTAACTTTCAATAATGTATCTTACTTTAACTGTATCTCTATGGCAAATTTCCATGTAGCATAGTTTTCTGCATCTGCCAGCTTCTCAAAACTCATGCTGACGCCTGCACTGTACAATTTTCTAATATAGGTGAATAAAGATCTGACTATACTTACACAGATCCTTTTATTCTGTATCAATTGCAACTTGCTGGTCTTGGTGTTGGCTTGCTCCACACCAAGGGTATCTGGAATTTTGGCAGCCGGAATTGTGCACAGTGATAGCCTGGGTTCGGATCCCACTTGTGCTGGTTGTCTGTAATTTAAGCGATGTTTAAGTAATGTCTTGTGCACTGCTTAAGGTGAGAGCGATAACTGGGCCCATAGCCTATTAGCAAAGTATAGCGCAGCAGGGGTAGAACTCTGGAGTCTGCAAACTATTATCAGTAGCTGTGTTACAAGTCACGGTCACAACTTGTCTCCCTCAAACAGTTTACCCAGTCACGGCGGGGTCACTCCAATTTCTCCTGTTTCTAGGCGATCAGCACTCCTTAGGAAGTGACATATCATCCACACTGTAGCATGATTAGTGGTTCTTCCAATTTGTACACACTGGACTTTTGCCACCTCGCCGACTATAGCATATCTGTGGATTCCCTCGGTTCGGCTGCATGGTCAGTGTTCTGTTCCTCCTCGTGGTGAAGATTCTGTTTTTCTCGTGGTGGTTTCCGTGCTGTCTCCGGCTCTCCAGCTTCTCTATGGCTTCCTAGCCGCACCTATACCACCATGCTGCCATCAGCTCTCAAAGCCGCAGCACCTACTACCTACTCTTTACCATCAGCTTTCGCTGCACCAGTGGTACCTTAGCCGCACCAGCAGCCCCGGCTCTCCAGCTTCCCTATGGCTTCCTGGCCGTACCTATACCACCGTGCTGCCATTGGCTTTCCAAGCCACAGCACCAACTACCTACTCTCTCCCATCAGCTTTTGCCACACCTTTGACACCTTAGCCGCACCAGCAGCTTCCATGCTGTACCCGGCTCTCCAGCTTCTTCTACCGCTTCCTAGCCGCATCAATACACCTGTTCTGCCATTGGCTCTCAAAGCCACAGCATCTACAACCAACTGTCTACCATCGGCTATTGCCACACCATCTGCACATTTGCTGTACCATCAGCTCCCATAGGCACAGCCTCTCCTATTAACTGTCTACCATCGTCTATTGCCGCACCATTGTCACATTTGCCGCAACATTGGCTCCCAAAGCCGCAGCATCTTCTATTAACTGTCTACCATCGGCTATTGCCGCACCGTTGGTACATTTGCCACATCATCGACTTTTGCCGCACCATCAACACACAAGCCACACCATCAGCACACAAGCCGCACCATGGGAACATAAGCCGCACCATCGGCACATTTGCTGTATCATCGGCACATTGGCTGCACCATCGGCACACAAGCTGCAACTCGCTGAAATTACACTATTTGTAAACTCTTTCCCTCATCACAGGATTCCAGCCGACACCCCTGTAAGCTGCTACTACTCCGTAGCAGTAAATACAGGTGGCCGCCTAAGTATCAGTGAGCAATTTAGCTCTAAGGGAACAACGGGCAGTTCTTAGTTGCTGAAAACCTCATAGCCTGAGTTCTAGATGGCTTACTAGGGGTGGTCACTGGAAATCGTAACAGGCTACTGGACTGCATTTGTAGTATTTTAGAAGTATGTCACAGCAGAAGACGTGGCTGAGTTCAGCACACTGGGTGTTATTCTATTTGTCCAGTTTAAAACAATAGACTTGGCCATAATGGTGTTAAGTGTGTTGTGCAATATGTTGGTGCTGGTGGCCGTTAGTCCACACATGGTAGAGCTTAACCAGGTCTTAGGTTTATTTAGGTAGAAACAACATCTATCATAAAGACACAGGGATGTACAGGTATAGTAAATATATAAAGAATCCTGGAGCACGATTGTATTGCTGAGGGTTGTAGTGTGCCAGGAGGTATCACAACATACACCGTGGTGGTTAGTGGTAGTACAGTATGCCCATCTATGGTAGTGGTGGTGACATGTGGTTCTCTCTCTATAAGGTTATTTAGTAACTGGAGTCTCAGAGGGCACATCCATTAACACAATCCCTGGGAAGAAAAGAGATGCCATCAGGGCGCACATTTGCAGTAGTGCATGTCAGATATCAAGCCACCTGATGAGCTCTGGCAGGTCATGAGACCGCTTTACTTTCACCTGGATATAATGTTGATGGAGGCAGCACAGGAGCAGTCCTCATCCAACCAGGGGCATTTCAAGAAAGGAGGGGGCCATGTGCAGTCTCCGTCACCGGCCCCCTCCTCTCTGTCCGGCGGCTGGCAGCGCACTGAGCTGTGCGCAGACTCTGGGCACTAGAGTGCACGCAGAGTCTATAGAGTATGCGCTGGCAACCGGGAAAATGGCCGCGGCGCCCATTTTCCCTGTATTGCCCATGCGCAAACAACGGAAATATGGCCGCAGCGGCCATTTTCCAGTTATTTTTACCGCGCTGGACCCCGCACCGATGTGGGACTCTGGAGAGGTAACTAATACTATGGGTGCAGGGCATGCAGAGCGGGTCCTCCCTGGACCCAAGGTCCCGTGTTCCCCAAACGCCTTGTACCCATTATAGATACGCCCCTGCATCCAACAGTTTTAACAATCTGTAAAATCCATTATTTCATGCACAAAGCCTAATTAACAAAGACAACTTTGTGTTACATGAATTATACTTTTTTTTTTAAATAAAAATATGCTGATTTAAAATTAGGATACATTAGGCCATATACCATGTAAGAACTAATATTATACCTTTACCATATGCTCAGCATATTAGCCACAACTTTTTGCTAAAGATTCTGTAGGACTGCCACACAAACACCTGTACAGCATGAATTTTTGCCCAGCATTCACCAATAACAGAATATTTGAGTTGCATGTGCTCACCTCTATCCTGAAACATAAGGTTTGAAATATAATGGAACAGATGTTGTACCCTGTACATTTTGAGAATTTGGAGAATTAATGTAAATGAGATATATTTACAGTGGGATGTAGTCAGCTTCCCGGGTGATGGGATACCGCCAATCTAAATACCGGCACCATAATCCCGACAGCGTCAGGATCCCGGCTAAGGAATCCTGAATGTAAGTATTGGTGGTTAGGGGATGGTTACTTTTAGTATTAGGGTTAGGATTGGGCACTAATGGGAGGGTTAGGGTTAGGCACTAAGGGGGAAGTATTAGGTTTAGGCTGTGGGGAGGGAGAGGTTAGGTTTAGGCACCAGGGAGGTTAGGTTCAGGTACTGGGAGGGAGGGTTAGGGTTCAAGGCTAGGTGTTGGGAATTTACCTTCCAGTGGTGGGATTGCGACTGTCTAATGCTGCTGTTGGTATTCTTATAGCTGGCATCCCGGCAGCCAGGAGCCAATACCCAACCCTTTACAGTTTATTGGCCCATTTCTGAGTCACATGTAAAGCAGCTGCAAGTTTGTAGATTGTGAATATGAAATTATTGCCTATGCAAGAATCGCCATGGTTTCATCTGTATAGTCATACTGCCCACTGATTTTCCATATGCAACCAAAACCATCATCATTAGTATTAACACTTATACCAATCTCATGTTGGGTCAGACACATGGAATCCCTTAATCATACACATGACTCAAAAAACCATGTAGGCATATCTCCCAACTTTCTAGTGTTGTGGATAGGGACTTTTGCATGTGCCAAAGGCGTGCATCCGAAAAAGGTTGCTTGTGGCAAGGGGCATAGCATCCTGGGAAATAGTATGGCCCCTAGTCACACCACCCATTTTAGTCATGCTGAGGACATGCCCAGTGCTCTGGGAGCTGATGGGCATGCCCTCAGTCCCTCTCTTCAGTGAATAAATGCCACATGCATGCACATGGCATCTATTCACTGCCTGTTAACATCACCACTGTGGCCGGCAGGTGGGACAGCTGTAGGGAACACAGTGAAATGTGTTAGTGGACTGCACCCCTGAATCCTACCATTTGACTGGGATTTTGAAGGAACCGCTTAATACCTGAACCAGACCGCCGGATTGTTTTTCAACATGATTTACAAGTGCACTTACCATCTGCCAACAAGACTGACTGTGTCCACAACCAAAGGTTTGCCAACTTCAAGGGATTCTCTATTCAAAGCTATATGCGTGATGCTATCCACTAATATACAGGACCCTATGCCTGATGGACGGAAATTATAACCATCTCATGTTGGACATCCTATCTAGCTACTTTATTTTCAATTGGTGGTTATTATTGGAAAAGGACATACTTAATCAGTCAATTATCCATTACACAGTGAGGTGAACCTTGTGGTTACATCATTGGATACAATTTTGCAGTTCCCACCATAGAATTCAATGGAGATTTCTCATCATTGAAGTCTATGGAGGAGACAGGCTGACCACACACAGCCAATCAGTGAAGCAGCTCCGACAGAGATGCCCGCTGATTGGCTGGCGGCTTCTGCAATGACTGACCACACGTGGGCCCCAGTCATTCATGTGGAGGAAAGGTATGCGTAAACAGATAATTTTCCTCCTGCCCAGCATGGTATTGGATTTTTGTGGGGTTGTTTTTAACCTCATGAATGCCTACAGCGACTGAAGAGGACATGAACATCGTCTAGGAGAGGTGTATATGGATTTTTTTATTACAGGTACACCTATGGAATCCTACTGGACAATGGGACATGATGTCATACTAGGTGAGTACTGTATGTGTGTCAGTTAGTGTGAGTATGAGTGTGCATGTGTGTTTAAATAAAATTGAACTTTCACAGTGTGTCTTCTCTTTATTTATATATTTAATTGGCTGTGGAACTACAGGTACCAGCGGGCCCGTAATGCCCCACATGCTGGTACTTGTGGTTCTCCAAATACCAGCATGCAGGGGAGGCTTGCTGGGAAGTGCAGTACTACAGCTAAAGACAATATTAACACTTCTATTTTACACAACATATTTACACTATCAACCTGATACCGGCCAGGGATGCCAGGGATGTCCCTGGGATATCAGCCCAGGCCTGGGGTGCCCTGAAGACTGGGACCCTTTATTGTAGGGGTCCCCACTTCACCAGGGATCCCCATCCTGGGCTGACTAGTGGTCAGGGGTAATGCTTTGACCGGGGAAACCAGTGAAAGGTTTCCGTGGCTGTGGCATTACCCCTCATTAGAAAGAGTCCAATACTGGTTATGGAAATTACAGGGGACCTCTACTCATTTTGTCCACTGTTTTTCCACAATCAGACCAGCTCAGGAAAACCCTGTGCTGGTTCTTTATATACAGGGGCACCCTACACATTTTGACCCCTGTATTTTTAGAACCAGGACAGGCTGTACAGAGCCCGGTGCTGGTTCTGCTTATGGGGAGGGGTGCACTTTTTTTTTTTTTTTAAACATACAGTCAGAAGCCTTCACGGATCACATTGATCTGTGATGGCTTCTGTATAACTCGCACCTTTTAATGCTAGTCGCATTAAAAGGTGTAAGTTTACAGAGGGAAATACACATTTGCATAGTGTAGTAGCCTCGAGCTGAAAAGTTCACAGGCTATTACATTTGCGAGTCCCAGTGCCAACTGGCACCTTCAAAAAATGCATGAAAGTGCAAGATGGATTTTTACTTTAATTTGTGACCTATTACATTTGGGCCCTATTCTTCAAAGTGTGTGCAAACAATTTCTAGTGAATTTTTTTTTGTGTCAAAAACAAAGTCATGAGTACAAATAAATTTGCATAGTGTGTTATCCTTCCAGTGTAAGTGAGGGTGTGTGCGGTGGTGTCCCACCCTTAATATGCAGTCGAAACAATTCTCAAGTGCAGATGAATTACTGTATTTCTTTGCTATTGTAAATAAATAAAACCAATCATCAATCAGTTGCTAGAAGAGCAGGAGCAGCAACCCAGTACTAATGCTGCAATTGCTACCAGCCATGATAGTACTTCAACATCTACTAAAAGTGGTCAAGGGGAAAGCAAGCTTAAAAAAGGGCACCTCAAATCTAAACAATGTTTCACAATGGTAAAGAAAACATCACCTCTAATAATAAAGGGAAAATGACTGCCAAAAAATGTGAAATTGACAATTTTCCATACACCACATGCAGTGCCAAGGAAAGGCTCAGGCAATGGCCTTCCTTTGCTAGTGGTGGTCCTGTTACTGCTGTTTCATACACTAAGACACAGGTCCTCAATCTCGGTCCTCAGGACCCCAACCAGTGCATGTTTTACAGATCTCCCCACAGAATCACAAGTTAAATAATTACCTCCACCTGTGAATTTTTTAAAATGTGTCAGTGAGTAATGAAGAGACCTGTGCACCTACTTGGTGACTTGGAAAATGTGAACTTTTTGGGGTCCTCAGGACTGAGTTTGAGAATCACTGCACTAGAATGCCTATTGCAGAAGTTGGGGCCAAACACAGTTAGGCATCTTCTGTAACCTCACATGCAACATCTTCTCGCTCTAAGTGCCTGATTCAGCAAGGATCGCTATTGCAATTGCATACACAGATGGATGATTGTTGTGCACTGTGCATGCATATGCATCACACTGTGCATGCGTGAATGCATCACTGCGATTGCAGTGTGATCATGGAAGTGGGCATCTGCATGTTGTCCGTGCGAGTGCTTTGCAATTGCAATTATTAGCATACTTTCACAGCAGACCTCCGTGTGCAATTGCAGCCATGATCACATCAGCTATCCTTGCTGAAACAGGCCCTGACTCTAGAGGTGTCATCTTTAAAACAGGCAAATTAGTGCACAAAAAAAACTAATTATGAACAAACTGTTAGTTTACAAATGTCACAAATCCCTGAGAAGAGGCTAAGGGTGTCCATGAGTGCTACAGTATGTGTGAGTCTGACATTTCTGACACTGTAATCATAGAGAAGCTTCCTTTCACCATTTCTGCACCCTATGCAAATGTGAGGAAGAATTACTTAACCTGCCCACCCTTCAGTGTGTACTCAGAAAGAGTATTTAGTACAGCCAAAAGCCTTGTGAGCAATCAGCATTGGATGCCACTAGCTAAAAATGAGGAAGACCTTTGCCACCAATTAAAACAAAGTACAGAGACTTCTGTGATGGTGGATTTCAGTGGAGATGAGCTATTATTGTGTGATGTTAATGCTAACACTGATGAGTGTGAGGATGAGGATGAAAATTACATCTTCAAACTAGGGATGTGCAGGCTCGGTTCTACTCGGTTCTGTTCAGTTTTTTTTACCGAATCTTATTGGCTATCCAAATCTCATGACAGCTGATACCCAATAAGTTTCGGTAAAAAAAAACGAACGGAACCGAGTAGAACTGAGCCTGCACATCCCTACTTCAAACTGTAGAGATGATTAACAGCTGCCTTAAGCCCATTGGTAGCTTGTTTTGTAGGGGCCCAAACAAACCAAGCACTTAAGTCACAAAAGTGGCAGTTCCTGTTGCTGAAGAGCTTGTTTTGTTAAACTGTGTATGTCTGTTTTAATATATAACATAATCACCACTTTTTATTATGGGCTTTGCCAAGATTTTCTGTGTTTGTGTGTATATTACTGTACTTTACTGGGGCATTCAAGTTGTTTTGCATCTTGCAATGCCAACTATTTTGGATGCTTGTTTTTTAATAGTGTTTTCCATTTCTAAGACTTGTTTTTTATAGTTATATTAACACTGTAATCAATCAATCAATCAATAAATAAATTCTTTTCCTGGCTTCCACTAATACTCAACTTCTATATACCTGTGCTGGCCTCAGGCTTCTGATCTAGTTCTTAATTAATGAAAACATTCTATAGCATTGCATAGTTTATATTTAACTGCCATTATGTCTGCCACTGCAGTGCCACTGTTTCCTATACAGCATTTGCTATATCAGTGGTTCCCAAACTTTTTTGAACTGCGGCACCCTAGAATATCAGAATTGTTTTCACGGCACCCCTAAGCCAAAAGTTATTCAGAACAAAAAAGTAAAATGAAGTGAGTTGTGCTTTTACCGGTCATCCTTAAGTTCAGTTATGTGGTGGTGGACAGGTTTGTGCTTCTGTTTGTCCTCATATTTACATACATTGACTAAAATAATTTGATTTTGTGCTGGACCAGCAACCTTAGGCTCCCCTGCAAGTGTCTTAAGGCACCCCAGGGTGCCACGGTGCAGAGTTTGGGAACCACTGTGCTATATTATTTTTTTTAAACTGCCATGTGTTTGTACTGCTGCTCTGTTGCTTCATTAAGCCAGTCAGCTTGCTGCAGATTTTGGCCAATATGAGTGATAAATTAGTGTGAGCTGTGAGTTGGTGAAAATTCACTGGAAATGAGTGGAAATTAAAGTTATTGAGGTTATTAATACTGTAGGAACAAAAATAAGTGCAAATTACATGATTTTAGCTGTTTTTAGCAATTTGTTTTTCAAAATCCAGATCCAAAACCAAAACACTTCAGAGTAGTTTTGGAAATACCAAAAGAAGATAATGAATTAGAACCAAAACCAAAACACGCGGATAGTGCACATATCTACTCCTGGGCTTTGCAGACTAGAACCCCCATACTGTTGTGTACACTGTTAAATAGCCACTTAGCTCTCCGTATCACCTTTGTAGAACAGAGGATATATTCATTTATTGCCATAAAGCTCTATGGATTTTTACAATATAACGTAATAAAGTGTTTTGCTGTTAGAGGTTGGTGGTCTAGGATTCCTTAGAACATTAGAATCTGATTTGGCCAAGAACTTACAAGTGGCAATTTGATAAGCAGTGATGGATCTGATGTGCCAGTGTTCCAACCATTTCTCTGGCATCTCACACCAACATTGCAGATTTCCCTCGTACCCTTAGAGAAGCACAGAAATGTCTACAATGTTGCTGAACCTTTATTCTCAGGGATGAGTGCATTTAAATATCAGAAGTAATTGGATACAAGCCACAGTGTCATACCCTTTAGAGAGATGTTGATATAGAATCTTTACCAATGAGTAGGAAATTAGTTTCTTTCAATTTGGCTGGAGACCCAAATAGTTTACTGTCCTGACTAAATACAGGCGCATTGTGTCAAACCCTTCTCCTGACATATTTCATTGACTTCACATCACCACTAAATCATAAATAGACGCTGTTTATTCTTTGAGGAACACACTGGAACACAGAACTGCATATGATATCAGGCTTATAATTATGCACAAATTCACTTTATTAAGAGTCAAACAGGCCAGCAATAGCTAGGCACACATCTTACCTGTCCCAGGAGCCTGGATTTAGGAAAGAACTTCTACCAGTTGATATACACAAACCATTTCTGACTTACTCATGCCCCAACTTTGAATGACAGTGAGGGCTAAGGGGTTATCATTCTGAACATGAATGTCATTCCTGGACTCTGGAAAAAACATGAATGTTTTAATAAACTCAAATCACCTGAATAGGTGCTTACAATCTCACAATAAGCTGCCATACTTTTCAGGCTGGCAGTTGGTTTTGAAATTTTACTATATAGTGTATCCAAGCAATACACACTTGTGATTTATGTATTCAAATAGATTGTGCTTGATGCACATTCAAGCAACTGTCAGGCAAACTGTGATAAAAAAAATAAAAAGGGAAAGAAAGTGATAAATAAATATCAGTATAAATGCAAGTCTTAACTTGTTATGTTGTGCATTTGTTTGGAGTAACCAGATAAAAAAATAATATAATTCCAGTAAGTCTCCAAGTTCCCCCAGTCTGTCACAATCCAATATCTATTAAATTGTGCTCTGCACATTGCCAGTGTGTCAGCCAGAATAATTCCCTGTATAGGATACATTTGCTCTTCATTCCTAGACATGACCTTCGAGACAAAAGCATCCTGTGTGTAAGAAGGGGTGGGGGGGGTAGAAGAAAAAAACTAATTTATGGTGCTGCTAGAATTAGAGATTTTCAGCATCTCTTTGATTTCATTACATCCTTATCAATGAATATTAAGATTGATCTGTGTGTAGCTGCAAGTAACATAATATCAAAGTTAGGAGATTAAAATTGCTTTTTAGATCAGGTCAGGAAAAAAAGGCTTTCTGCTCCCACGGGGATAAGAGAATATAGCGGGTACAAACTATTAGTGGCATTAAATGGAGCATTTCCTTCCATTATGTTACAGAATTCACTTGGGATAAAATAAAAACAATATAAAGCAATAAAACACAAAATATTTTAAGGGCACATCTTTTAGACTTAAGAAAAGAAATAAAGTAAACCCAATCACTGTGTGTTTATTTTTAATTTATTTGTTCAATTGTATGATTCTGGACCTGCCATCAGTAACATTAATATTAGAGAGCTCTTGTAATGTTCTGTTGCTGTGTTTTGATCCTACATTTGAGAGAGGTCATAATATTACCAAGCCTTCTTGGTGTTGAGTCCAGAGTCTTAAAGAGATGGGCAAATTAATTAGGAATGTTGTATCTGAAAGAGAGTCAGTGCTTGTGCTTTGCCAACAAACGCTTACACAAACTTATTCACACAGCAAGACTAGGACATTTTTCAGAGACACAAATCCATCAGTGTCACAACCACCACATGGTAACGAAAATTAATGTAATGTAAGCTGTCTTCCAGGGAAAATCTATTAGCAATCCAAAAGAAATCTATTTTGATAGGAATCGAAATAGGTTTTTTTTAAGTGGCTGAAAAATGTGGAAATTAATTGTCAATGAATAATCCCTAAATTTGCCCCTTCCTACCTTTATAAGTACACAAAACAATAGAAAGGTTATGTAGAGAAATATATAGTATTGCAATAGGCGGAAGTCTATGCTGTCTTCTTTTCATTCCATCTGTTTTTATCTTTTTCTTTTGTCTTCTGTATTTATCAAATGGGATCAGGTTTCCTGTCTTTGGGAGGCTCCTTCTGCAACAAAAAAGCATACAATCCAATGCCTTGGGAAGGCATATGACCTGCTGTTAGTATTGGCTGTGGCTAAAATGACCACATCAGTCATCATCACAATGTTAGTCTTATGGTACTTGGTATTTGGGCTATGGGAGCCCAAATACCATGCATCGATGACCTGAAGCCATATCAAGTACTTCTATAGAGTGGACATAGACCACCTGTTAAAATTTGCTCTTTAGGAGTTGCGATCCTTTCTGAATCAGGCCCCAAGTCCACCATAGTTACACTCTGGTAGTGGTAAGCATATTATACTGTGTACCAACACTATATATTGCTATAGGAACACCCTGCATTCCTCACCTGTGTAATCCAGTTCTATTTCTAATGGAATTACAACATTGTATCAGTACTTGGAATACTTTATATCATGCACTGACACATTAGACACTGTTTCAATTTGTACTCTACACATGAGAAACTTTATGAGTATCACTGCTATTACATGGGTTTGGTATAAAAGATAGACAGTAATTAGATAGAAAATGTCTAGCTCAGTTATTTTCAACCTTTTTCCTACTCGAATCACAGTACACAAGATTTTGAAATTGCCAAGGCACACCATCCAGCGATACGGCGTGGCGACCTATGAAAAAATATATATATTGGCTCCCACATAAAAAAACACACCCATTGGCATAATGGAATAAAATACACTACATTTGCCTCCGTAGGAATAAAACACACTACACTGGCCCCAGAGAAATATAACACACTACATTGGCCCCAGAGAAATAAAACACACTGCTTTGGTCCCCACAGGAATAAAATGCACATACATTGGCCCCAGAGAAATAAAACACACTGCTTTGGCCCCCACAGGAATAAAATGCACATACATTGGCCCCAGAGAAATAAAACACATTTACATTGAACTCCACAGAAATAAAATGCACATACATTGGCCCCAGAGAAATAAAACACATTTACATTGAACTCCACAGAAATAAAATGCACATACATTGGCCCCAGAGAAATAAAACACAAATACATTGAACTCCACAGAAATAAGATGCACATACTTTGGCCCCTGAGAAATAAAACACATTTACATTGGCCCCCACAGAAAAAAAATAACATTGTTTTTTTTTTTTGTTTGTTTCTATGGCTGGCCTCCACAGAAACAAACAAAAAAAATTGCTCCCCACAAAAAAAAACATTGGCTGGCCCCCTCATTCAAATATCAACCACCAAAAAACAAAAACCTGTCCCTCATACAGTGTAGAGCTGGCAGCATCATGTTGGCTTGCAGGCAAGCAGTCAGCCAGTTACTTGGGAGGGAAAGCGGGCTGGTTTGCTGGTGGAGCGGGCGAGCTTGCTGGCGGAGCGGGCGGGCTAGCTGGTGGGCTGGCTGGCTTGCAATGTTGTGTGCGTGACCTGTGAAATCACGATGCTGCATCTATTCTAGGCAGATTATGACCAGAGCACGCCTCAACCTCCCAGAGAAGCTTAGCGGCAGCCCAGTCTCCACTCTACAGTGCTATAATGTGTGACCAGCGGCTCTGAACGCCGCAGTACACTTCACAGCACATTAGATAGACAAAAAATGTCAGACAGGCAATAGTTCGACAGGGAAAAAGGGTCAACAGGGACAAAAGATTGACACAGAAAATTTTGACATGGATAAATGTTGACAGGTCAAAGGTTGACAGGGTCAAAAGGTCAACACAAAAATGGTTGACACATTTTTTTTGTTTTCTAGTCCTAATCTTCACTCTAACCCTAACCCTCCCTCCTGGGGCCTACCCTAACCCTCTCTCCTGGGTCCTACCCTAAGCCTAAATAAAAATAATTGTTGACCATTCTTGAGTTGAAACTTTTGTCCCTGTCGACCTATTGCCTGTCTAACATCTGTTGTCTATCTAGACATGGTCTATATATTTGCTTTTTA
This sequence comes from Taudactylus pleione, assembly GCA_031769625.1. NCBI lineage: Eukaryota > Metazoa > Chordata > Amphibia > Anura > Myobatrachidae > Taudactylus > Taudactylus pleione. The sequence continues at coordinate 318,911 of JAUIMM010000145.1, read as the reverse complement.
TCTATTGACTGGAACCCCTACATATTACTTATTTTTGACGAATGGTCAGTGGCCTACTGTATTTGTGCATATGCATTTTTTAATATAGAATTAAACTCTGTGATTTTTGATTTATTTATATACTGATTATACTGATTAATCAATGTTTTCATAATATATGTTCACTCCAGTCCCGAGAGATAACATTTATTGTATTTTTATTTATTTATATGATTATTTTTTATTTACTATTGTTTCAGTGTAATTGATATAAACTACCAGTCTCTGTTTCTGAATTATAAGTGCTACACTACATTTGATTTTTAACTTCAATACAACAACTGTAGGTACTGTATATGTGTTGCTTCACTGAACTGTAAGCTAGGGAGAGGCCAGGGGTCTTACTCAGAGTGAGAAGTAAATACAATTTGAGAATTTTTATGGCCATAAATTGCATTTTCTGAATGCGCTTGCACAAATTTTTACAATGCATGTCTATTTTCATGCATACACCCAACCTGTGACTCCATATGATTAGGGGCTGTACATGCAGACAATGTACAGTAAGGCAGTGGCTTCCCTACCTCTGTTTGCACCCAGTGGGGGCAGCGGTGGGGAGCTTAGACTGCATGCGGCAAATAATTGTGCATGGCCTTCGGGGTGGGGCGTGGCCTTGCAGCCCGAACCCCCATTTTTTGTCAAGCTGGAGGTGCGGGCTGCCCCCGGGGACCAGCCTGTGTGAAGTGCCGGCTCCTTAACTGTGCTAGGAGCCAAGTGCTGCACGTAATGCAGCACTCAGCCAGGGGGAGCCAGCACTTCGGTGTCACCCCTCGGCTGGTGACACCTGGGTGCGGCCTGCACCCCCTACACCAGCCTTGTGATGCCAGTGCAGTAAGGGCATGCTGTGGGCATCCTGTGTGACAGAAAAGTGCACCTAAAATGGCTGGCGAGAGTTGCAAACTTGATTTAAGCTGCACATTGATGATGACTACACCTGATTTGTCAACTGTGTTTTAAAAGACACTTTATTCTGCAAAAAACACTCAACAAATAAAGAATGCACCATACAGGAAGTGTGTCCATATATTTTTAAGTGTTGTCATTATATATATATATACATATATATATATTGTGGTGAAAAGGTGAGAAGGATTATCTGTCATCTGAATTACCCACTTCCTGGTGGAATCTGGGCCTGATTCAGAGCCGGACGCTCTGACAGAGCGCTCGCTCTGAATCAGGGCCGTCCTTCTTGTTTTTCAGAGTGGCCTCCTGGCCGCTATAGCTATAGCAAGCGGCCAGGAAGATGGTCACGATGGTCAAGACCATCGCGACCATCGGGCTTGTGACGAGACCCTTGTGGTAGGGTCTTGTTGCCGCAAGCCCTAGAGTGCTTTTGGCTCTACCAGAGCCGAAAGCACTCCCACTGACATCCCTTGTGATGTCAGTGGGGTCGGCCCCAGACGGTAGGCATTCCCTTGGGAACGCCTCCGTCTGGGCAGCCAGGCCCCCGGCCTGCCCACCAAAGGGGGCGTGCTGTCACTCAACATCGACAGCATGCCCCCTTTGGTACGAGACCCAGAGTGACAGTTTCCCGTCGCTATCCGGGTCTCGCGCATGCGCACAATGGAGCCTGCTCCATCGTGCGCATGCACACTGGGCCACCATCGACCCGCTTGCGAGCGCATAGCGCTCACAAGTGGGTCTGAATCAGGCCCTCTGTGTGTTCTGCATTAGCAGTTGAGGTGTGGGATTCCAGGGTTTCACACCTCAACAGACCCAGCTAGAATATTCACTGGAGCACAGGAAGGGTTTATAACTCTCACAAACCTGATGCTTGTTGTCCTGATGCTATGTAGCAGCCAGGAACTAGGGACATTGGAGATCATTCAGACGTGCTCGCAAGATGCGGCCGCTCGCTGGTAAAAAGGGTCCGGAATTTAAATTAATTGCTCGCACTGCGTGGCGTAAGGACGCCCTCTATGTCTTAGCGAGTTATGGCACTGAGCGCTCACAAGTGTATTAAGGTGCCCCCTTTCCCCTCGCAACACATGTCATCTCCTGGAGTTGTTTGATTAATCGGTAACATCGAGAGCCATCGGTGCTGTTCGCAGCCCTTGAGGTAGCCTTACCCCACTGCAAGCACTGCGATCAGTGCTGGCTGAAATACATGCAGGTGACGTGTACAATGATGCTACTTTGCTAATTATGCATGCCCTTTAAACGGCGTTTTGATGGCCTGACATGCCTGGGTTCGCAACACCACTCCCCCATTTACAAGCAACTTCCCATGTTACCACCCACAAACGGCACTATCTGTCACTCAAAGTACTGGGCAGTCTGTGTGCTACAAGTGCATGATTCCCCATCGCTGAGACTGGCTTGCGCATGCGCACTGCAAATTATACGCATGCACACTGAGCAACAATCGCCCGCCAGCGAGCGATCGATCCTTAGCGTCTGGGTCTGAATCAAGTCCATAGTGTTGTAGTGCCGGATCCAAGGGCTGTGCTTGGAGAGCATGCTAAAACTGCGCCCTTATATTAGGGCTGAAGCGAAAAAAATGTAATTCTCCAATACAGAACTCCTAAGCGAGCTGATATTTGGCATGGACAGGTAGGTAATGAATATGCACATTAGTAATAGGCACACTTCTAGGTAAGTCCTACAAGTTTTATATACTTTAGTGCAACTTTGGTTCATTTTTGGGGCGTGGGTCCCCCTGGATTGCTTTTGTTGATCTGTTTCAGGGCACCATATTATAACACATTTTTCTTTTATAACACATTTTAACCCTTCACTGTTTGTTTATTATATATGTACCTCACTTTTTATTTTCATTCTTTATATGCAGCAGTAGCTGCTCCTAACTATCTCTTTCACACTGCACTTTTCTTACTATGGCGGTGCCCTGGGGTGGCTTAGCTGGGCTAGTTTGGGGGTGTCCTGCGCTCTGGATTTGAATCGTAGTATGTTAGGGACCTACCCTACAGAGGTTACCTGGATATGGTGGGTAGGCCCATAACCTTGGTCAAGATTATGCTAAAAACCTCTATTGTTTGCAAAATTGTATTGCATTTATATATTATTAATAATTTGGAGTTGTGCACCTGAGATTTGTCTGTTTTTGTGCCTGCAATTTGTCTCATCAGGTAGCACCTCCCATTATATATATATTCAGGGTGTGCAGTCCAGAAATCTTTCCCACTCCCCCATTTACAAGCAACTTCCCATGTTACCACCCACAAACGGCACTATCTGTCACTCAAAGTAGTGGGCAGTGCATGATTCCCCATCGCTGAGACTGGCTTGCGCATGCGCACTGCAAATTATGTAAATGCACACTGAGCAACAATCACCCGCCAGCGAGCGATCGATCCTTAGCGTCTGGGTCTGAATCAAGTCCATAGTGTTGTAGTGCTGTGTCCAAGGGCTGTGCTTGGAGAGCATGCTAAAATTGTGCCCTTATATTAGGGCTGAAGCGAAAAAAATTTAATTATCCAATAGAGAACTCCTAAGCGAGCTGATATTTGGCATGGACAGGTAGATCTGTCACTTGGTGCTGCATGCCAAATTTCAGGCAAAAAAAAATTAAAAAATGAGGATTTGTGAGTAATCTAAATTTCAAACTGTCAGTTTTTTTGGCCACTATAAATTACAGTAGGACCACTTTTGTGCAGTTCTCTATGGGGGATTTTTGGGAAGGCATAACTCAGGGTAGGGAGCAAATTCTCGACTTGGGTTTTGTTTTAGTAGGTAGCTATTGTTCCAGGGTAGGTGATATTTGGGGTTCAGGTAATTGGGAAAGTTACAGTTTTTAAACTGTTACCTCACAAATGCCCCATTACAGAGATAGGAAGGTTCAACTTGTTGCGCAGCCTCCGTTGGTGCCTTCAGCAGGTGTACTCACTGTGGCTTCTCTTGGATGCTCAAAGATGGCTATCCTTTGAGGGCGGTAGCGGCGGTGGGACCTGGGGGAAAGAAGCGACCATTAGCCATGGCCAGGACCTGGCGGCAGTGTAGACAGCAATTGCAGCAGTGATGATGGCTGCAGAACCTGGTAGCGATGTGGGTTGTGGGACTTGGTGGTGGTGTGGGCGGCAGCAGACAGATGCATGCTCGGATCAGTGAGATCCGTGATGTCTGTACCTGTGTGTGATAAAAATAAACACATATACTTGGACGGATCAGTGAGATCCATCTGTACTGCTGTGTTTAAAAAATGAAGTGTTAAAATTTATAAAGAAAAACGTCGCCCCTCCCCAAAAAGAATAACCAGCCCTGTGCTTTGCAGACCCAGTCCTTGTTGTGCTAAATAGATGGGACAAACAACATAGGGGTCCCCCATATTAAGCACATCACCAGGCTATTCAGAAACTGCCCCTGTTGCCAAAATATGGGGAGCAAACAACATAGGGGGTCCCCCATATTCAGTGCAACCAGCACTGGGCTCTGAGCCAATCCTGGTTCTGGAAATACAGGGGAAAAATGTGTAGGGTACCCCTGTATTATCCAGAATCAGCATCAGACTTTTTCTAGTGGGGGGTAATGCCATAGCCAGGGAAGCCCTTTCACAGGGTCCCTCAGCCAAACCATCAAACCTGGGGAGATAGGGACCCCCAAAAAAGAGATCCCTCTCTCCAGGGCGCCCCAGGCCTAGGCTGATAGCTCAGGGCTATCCCCGGCACCCCTAGAGTGGTGGGTGTTGGGTTGAAGTAAAAGTGTGGTGCATTTCAAAGAGTTACAAATATTGTCTTTTGCTGTGGGTCCCAGCAAGCCTCCCCTGCATGCTGGTACTTGGGGAACTACAAGTACCAGAAAGCGGGGCATTACGGGTCCGCTGGTACCTATACTTCACAGCAAAATAAATATTAAAATAAACACAAGACACACACATGGTTGAAAGTAAAAGATTATTAAAACATACATGGACACACACATGTACACACACATGCACACACATTATCTCACATACTCACCTAGTATCCCTGAAGCCATCATGTCCCTTTGTCCAGTAGGAATCCATAGTGTGCCTGTAAAAAAAAATCCCTACTCACCTTCTCCTATGCATGAATCATGACCTCTTTGTAGGCAATCCAGGGTCTTGGCTAAACAAAAAACAGAAATACGTGGACCCACTGACACTAGTACCACTCTCTAAGGACAGTATTACCCGAATGACGGCTTAGTGGCGGGATTTCACTATAGAAATCCTGGTGCTAAGCGCTCATTGGTTAAGAGAGGCGAGCCTTCCGGCTCTCTGCCAATGAAACGGTCCCACCATTCACTTCAAAGATGGCTGCCATGAGCTATAAGCCAGCCTGGGGCAGTGGCATGGCAGTCCATCGGCCAGGAAAGAGCGTGTAAGAGCTCGCGAAGAAATAAGACATGCTGCAAATTTATGTGTGTGCAGCAAATACAACAAAGGGGATTTTGTCATGATTTGATCAAAGCATTTAAGCCTGCAGCCCAGCATCAAGGGACCCCATTTTTCTGCAGGTCCCTAACACTAGCATATATGCCCAGCACATCATTACATTGCAGTTAAATGTACTCACCTCCTAGATACAGAGGGACACATCTATACAGGGGCTATCACAATCTGATTTTAAAATATAATTTAGGCTTACATTTATATACTATTTAGTGTTATTATGGGATGGCACAAGGTGGTTCTTAATCCATCAATAATGTGTCTCTGAGTGGGGACATAAAACTACTATTATACGCACACCGCGGATCTTGGAAGATCATGTGAAAGGTGTGGGGATACACCAGTCCTATAAAGGCAGTCTTGAAGGGGAATTTGAGACTTTACACTATCTGAGGTGTTTTAAAAATAACATTTCAATAATACATTCTATGCAGGTCTAAATATAATACATTAAATGATGGTATTTCCTAGTTCAGGGTTGTAATGCAGTTCTGTATTTACCTCGGTATTCATACTGACCATCATCATGATTTCATTCTTTCGTTTTACTCTATTTTAACATTTTCCACACTTCAACACAATAGGAACACACCGGACACATATGCCAATTATTATGATGACAATCAGTATAAGGATTAAGAATTTGCCAATGCTGGCGATCACTTCCTGGACCCATTCCCCTAGACCTGAGAACCATTTCACTGGGTTCAGCCATGAAACCCATCCTTCTATCTTCTCCCCTACTTCAGCCAATAAGCATTATGGTTGTTATGAAATTCCCATTTTAGCTGCAGAATTTCATCCATCTTCCGTTGTATCACTTCCTTAGGGTCGCTGGTTACGCAATACCCTCCAGTAACAGCAGTTAAATAATTTAACACTAGCCTGTGTTGCACCAGTTCTTTCTTGTATGCTTGCAATTCTCTCCCTGTATACCTAAAATGTGTCATTGTACATCTTGGTGATTTTATCTATTAATTTAGAAAGCTCCAGAATATATCTAAAATTTAATGTACCCCGAGCGATCCTGGTGGGATCCAATGCGACTAAACTTGAAAGCCAATGTCTCACTAATTAACTGAGTGGCTTTATGCACGTCACCAGGTATCATATTTTGTTTGCCTCTGTGTTCATATTGCGTGTGAAGATATGGTGATGGTGTGTTTTTATGTATACCAAGCATTTCAACAAGTGAGAGGGTCATAACTTCTGGGACTACTCTTCCCAGGTAACACAAACCTTCGGAACTTGGGGAGAGCCACTTATACGCTTTTCTTCCACATATAAAATATACATTATCAGGGAGAACATAAGGAATGGTATGCATCATTATCATAAGCACATTTCCCTTGCAAACAATCCTATTTCTGGGTCTTCCATCTGGTACATGCAAGTTTCTGGCTGTATTATTTTAGCATAATAACCATCTGGCACCTTACCGATAATTTCTTTTGTGGAACTCAGGACCTCATTCAGAGTCGGTCGTTGCAGCTGCATGGTCATAAGGTAAAAGGGGCCGGATATGCAAATGAAGCACTCGCAAGTTGCGTCGTTATGATGGGATCGTTAGCTGGACGAGTGAGGGAAGGATGGCGCCGGAAGACTAAAAACACACCCCCTTCTTGTTCCCATTGCACGTCATCTCTGGGCATATAAGGATTAATTGAGGCCATATGGAACCATCGGAGCTGGTCGTAGACCTTAAGGTTGACCATACCCTCTCTTAAGCACTACGATCAAGTCAGTGTAAAAATCTCCCATGTCACATGTGCCATGACACTACTTAGTTAGTTATGCACTCCCATAAAATGCCATTTGCATAGTCAGGCATGCCTGCGTTCGGATCTCCACTCCCCCGTTCACAAGCACCTTCCCCTGTTACCATCCACAAATGCCTCATCCTGTCACTCAAACTAATGACCTGGCCAAGTCGAAGGAGAGAGCAATTTCTGATCATAATAGCTAGTTTGCGCACGCGCATTGCGAATTTTACACATGCGCAGTTTAGCGAACATCGGTGGCGTACGACCGTGCGGCCACAACGACCGACTCTGAATGAGGTCCACAATGTACACCGGTACCTAAAATGTCTCCCACTAGATTTAATTGAGCGTAACAGATCATGGTTTATGGACTCATTATCAGCTCTTTGTGAGAAGGTCATTGTCTGATTATTCCCTTTCACTTCCCAACTCCCGGGTTTATTAGGGTTGGTTATGTTTAAACACAAAAGTGATCTATCTACTTGGAATTGATAGAGTTTGAAATGAGGTGGTTTGGATGAGAGGAATTTTCCATCCAATGTCTTCCCTTTCTGTAATTCTTAAATTTCTGTGATATTCAGCGGAAATGGCACCAACCCTACATTATGCTGTCCCTGTGGCACATGTGAACACACCCAGCAATCAGTTTGATTTAACACTTTGCCTACCATGCTATGATAATCTTCTAAAGGATACCCACCCCAGTACAGGTTATATTTAGGTTGGCACCGTTGGATACAGTTCTCATAAACTAGGGACCCATAAAGCTCACAAATACAGGAATCTTCAGACGACAAACTTTCACACCGTCCTCGAGTATCCGGAATAACAGCTCTCTTAACAATAACAGTACTAAGATTGGTCAGACACTCCCCTGATTGGCATAGCACTCCTCCTGACTCCACTCCATCAGTGCTGCCATCAGCTCCCAACTCCTCTATCGGTCCTCCATCACAGAAACGGGGTATCCCCAAACAGATCATCACGACAGAAACTCTGGAAGAAAGAACTAGGATGACCACAGCAGACCACTCCATTGCTGGAAGCACTGATCTACACATTTCTTTAGCTCAGGTATCTCACTGTCACCTTTTTAATCCTTCCGGCACAAGCTCGCAATTGACAGGTCCATGTTATCGGCCTCGTCTCCGCCTTGTATCTCCACCAGTTGGTTAACCTCCCTATAGTGAGTGGAATGGACCCATGTATCTTCCCCGACCACCCTTTGAGGATGTGGTACTTTGTCAACAATCATCAGATATTGACCTTTCCACCGATCAGTCAAACTACCTGAGCTAAAAAAGTTTGGATCATAACAAATTCCCCAGGTTTGACATCATGACCGTTTGCATTAGACATGTTAGTTAATAACACTTTCAATTTCTGTTATTCTTATTCATCTTTGTATCTCAAAGGGGGGACAGATAAAAGAAATGACAGTCTGGAATGATCTTGGTTTTATTACCCATCACCTTACACATGTTCTGGGAAACGTCACCTGTAAAATGAGTCCCCCTATCACTTTGAATAATTCTAGGGATATAGTATCTGCATACAGGTTCCTGCAATTAAATCTTGTTATTAATAGCTACTGCTCTAAATAATGCCTGGGCCCCTGGGTTGGATAGTATTCTGAGTATTTGACCTTAACCTGGCATGGCTGCCATTTATCCTTAGCAACCTTGTATCCTGTGTGTGAGAGATAAAGCACAACAGTTTAATATAATTTAAACATGACCTAAATACAACAATAAATCGTCCACATTTTACATTAGAACAGATCCATTGGCAGGTTGAAAAGATTGTAAACAGTCATATAAGGCCAGGGAGAAGATAGTGGGGTTGCCTATGAACCCATGGGAAACCCGTGTTCATGTGTGGTGTTCTTCACTTTGCAGTACTTACTTATGTGTCCCACTTGGTGACAGTTAAAACATCTTTTTGAACGGAGTGGATGAAAGGATTGTTGTGGGAGTTGAGCAAGAGGGAAAGATGGTGGGTATGGGTAGGAATATGGAGCATAAGGGTATGGTGTGAGGTATGAAGTTTGTTGGTAGCATGGGACCTGTGGTTGTGTATGATATGTGGGGTAAGGATGTGTTTGTGTTGTGTGGGATTGGTGAGGATGTGTAACTGTTCAGGTGCAAGTGTGTGTATAGGTGTGTCTACTGGCTGTGATGTTACAGTCATCCAGAGCTTGGATACTGACAGCCATTAGTTTTTTCGCTCTGGGTCTCTCTCTTCTTTGAGATGTTTTTATCATGTTCTATGGCAGATTCTATGATGGTATCTATTGTGACTCCCCTCCAGCCAGGCTGTGAGGTCTGAACCCGGGTCTTTAAGTCTTCTTTAAGGCCATCCATGAGTATGGTGACAATCATTCCCCTGTGGTGAGTGCTATCTTTAATATCTTCTAACCCAGTGTACTGGGTGATAATCTGCAGAGCCCGGTCGCAATAATCTTCTGCAGATTCAATCTCCTTTTGCTTTATGGTGAAAATTTTGTTCCAGTTAACTACTACGGAAAATATATACCCAATTGAGTTATGATGCGGGAAATAATATCTTGCTTTACTTGGTCTGTTAAGGGAACGTCACCATCCAATACACAATCCGTGATAAATTTTGTCGGTATTGTGTGGTAGACAGGCCCTTAACACCACACACCAATCTTTATTAGTTGGCTCATGAGAACTAACCAAATTCCTAAAAAATCTTTGACACTTGGCTAGTTCCTTTTTGGGATCGGGGAAATCTTTTATGATGGATTTTAGTTCTGCTCTTGTCCAAGGACAATGCATTACCACTTCCCTCGTGGGTACTACACCGTTCGCATCTGCATTTCCATTTGGAACAGTTATAGTCTGAATGGGATGCAGACCGGCAGCGCTGCTACCTTTGACCTTGCTACCTGGCTGGGGGTTTAGTCTGCTGCTGCTAAGTATGATATTAACAACTTCCTCTATTGGTGCAGTGGGGGTTAGCACTTCCCTTACTGTTATCGATGGAGATGGCGGCACCACTCGTGATTGTTGTTGTGCAGCATCTATCATCTGCACAGCATGGGAAATGGCAGACATTAAAATAGGCTCATCATCCACATCATGAACATTTTCTTTATGGTGGCTTAAGAGAGGGTACAAATTGCTTGTTACATTTTTATGGGTATTTTTGATAACTGTACTTGCACCTCCTTCCACATAAGGTGGAGGTGGTGTGCGTGAGCTGCTGGTAATACCTTCTACAACAATACATTGCTGCACGTGCGCGCCATTTTGCGGCTCACTCGTATTGCAATTTAGCATTGTGGATGCATTCTCTGGCAATGTGCTCACAATGCTAGTTTGTGTTGCTTGCGCATTTTTAAGCCACGCATCCCCTTCATGCTGCCACAAATTTAAACATTCATAATATTTTACCTTTTTACCTCGAGAGCGCATCAGACTGATGTGGTCTCGGACATTATTCAATACATCTTTATCAAAACTACCAATTCAAGGAAACGATTTAACACTCTATCTCATCATATTAAACCATAAATCACAATACCTGGTTGCATTGGCACGTACCTAATATGCATAATATGCCGCGCCGACCCAAGTGGCGCTTCCAACAGCAGCAAATCATTTAACATCTCTACCGTTTGCTTGGCCCTCATCCTGGGAGAACCCTAAGTTTTTCAATAAAGATTTAAATTGGTGAAAGACAGTCTAGATACTTTCATTTACCTACGGATGAAATTTCCAGATGCCCCCGCACACCTACAGAATAAATTTCTAGATGCCCCCACTCACCTACGGAAGAAATTTCTAGATGCCCCCGCTCACCTATGGAAGAAATTTCTAGATGCCCCCTCTCACCTTTTATCTCTCAGCTCACAATCACAAGTTTCCTAGTGTGGCTCAACAACAATGCTCAAATAACCCAACCTAATTATTGAATACTGCAATCACACTGAGAGCCGGTCCCTACAACAAAGACAACAACATAGAACGGTAAGCTACTTACCGAGCTACTAGGCCAACTCCTGTGCCTAGTACTTAAGGGTCATACAATACCCTTAACCTTTAGGTCCCATGTTACACTCTAAACAAATACTCACAATCACACACTCTTTTCCTGCGCAGAAAACTACACGTTAACCCAATTATTAGCAACAATTGATAATGTAAACTCAATGTCTTTGTTTAAACATGTGGCAGCACAACTGGAAGTACGTATATGCTATTGTGCGACCAGTCGCATACACAATAATGCGACTACCACACAACTGTATGACAACCTTTAGCTGCGTACACAAAAGTGCATCTTTATTGTGCGCAAAACTGCGACTCAGCCACGTGTTCAATACTGCGGCACCCCTTTAAATGTTAGGTTCTATCAACAAAGGAAAACAAAGTTTTTCCTCTCTTGTCCCTGGATTCTAGTCAGCGTCCCTGGCTCACACGAAAATGGGTAGTGATCTCTCAGCACTGAGCAGTTGCAGGTAAATCCTGCATGTGGCCACTCCACCCTTTGGTGAGATATCGATAAACGTATGTGCCGTGTGAGTGGGTAAGTGACGTCACTACGAGCCCCCAACTAATGATACTGGCCCTCATTCAGATCCACTCGCTAGCGGCAGTACGCTCGTTCCGAGCGATGTTCACACATCTGCGCATGCGTACGGATCGTTATACGCATGCGCGAACCAGTCAGTGCGGCCGAAATTCATGTGCTCGCAATATAGCGAATGCCTGCTATTTTGAGTGACAGAATGAGGCGTATGTGGGTGGTAACAGGGGAAGGTGCTTGAAAATGGGGAGTGGAGATCCGAACGCAGGCGTGCTTAAAGGTCAAAACGGGCGTTTTATGGGTGTGCATAATTAATACAGCAGCGTCATTGACCACGTCACTGGGTTATTTTATAGCCAGAACTGCTCGCAAGATTGTGGTAGCAAAAACCAACCACAAGAATAGCGAGCAGTTCATACGCTGGTCGATGTATCTAATAAATAGCGGACATGACGTATGGTGCGTGCGGCCAGGGGGCGTTTTTAACAAATAAACGAGCGTATGTTTTGCTCGCTCATTCAGACTTAGAGGTGTGAACAGACTGCAATTTGTGAACTGATCATTTGAATAGCCACCCCTTGTTTTTGAACGAACGACCGCAAATAGCGAACGGCTCTGAATCAGGCCCACTGCCTTTAAACCTCTATACACCCCTGCCTATACCTTCTGATATCCTGCCTATAAACCTTTAAGGATGATGCTATTTTTCAGACGCAGTTATACAGTAAATAAAGACTCCAGACCTAGAACCTGTGGTTCCAAAGCACAAAGTATTATTCAAGTAAAAGTACAGTTACACGCTAGTCATAAGTACAAATTGGTGCAAGGAATTATACAGACCCAAGTACAGTTATACATACGCAGCGCTCTGAACCAGATGTAGGCATCAGCAAGAAACCCCTCGTCAATCAGCATTCAGCAGGAAGACCAGGAACCCAGGGTCAGAGCACACATATTTATAACCCCCAGAAATAAACAACACAATAGAGAAGTTTGTTGCAAATACCATTGGTCCTAAAGGAGAGGGCATATGTTACAAGGCATTTAACAGTTTGGTTCAAATAGACGCAGTCCAGCCTCTAACAACTGGTGGTCTCTGGTTTCCCGCCTCATGCAAATCCTAACAGTTGGTTATATAATGTACATTTTGTTGCTTGAAGTCTCTGCAGTCCATAGGTTGAGAATGCATGTTGCGATCTCTCCATATTACCGGAATACTGTTGAGAGAGTACGCATCAGTGCAATACCAAACATGGCTTACTTATCACGTATAAAACCTTAGTTACTAAATAATCTTTATTTCCTAGCAATTATAATAAATGTGCATTCTTGAATCTTATACCTTAAAGCTTATGGAACCTTGTATGTGAATATGTAATGTGTGAGTATGTGGGGTTTGATGTAAAACGCTAGTTAACTTGGGGCAGATGCATGTGCATGAAGCTAATATTCAGCGTTTTCATACAGAATCTTATGCATTTGCTAATATGCGACTAGTTAACAGTGCAATTGTGCGTATTAATGTGTGTATGACAAATGGTGAAAGATGCAATCACATGATGCTAATAGTAATATCGCCACATGTACTAAAGTGTGAGTTTATCTAAAATGGCGATTGGGCGGCCATTCACAAAATGGCATCTTGCGATCTCACTTCCAAGATGGCGTCTTGCGGCAAGTCGCAAGATGGCGTCGCTGCGATCCAACTTTAAACTGATCTTGTTTCAGCCAATTATCCAGCTTTGACAAGCCCCATAAGAGAGCTTAAAGGGCGCCGCCCCCCAGGGGAAGATGCAGCTAAATAAATAATTTAAAAAAAAATGGTGTAGTGTGTTTATTTTAATATTTCTTTTACTGTGGAACTTCAGGTACAAGCGGGCCCGTAATGCTATGCATGCTGGTACTTGTGGTACTTCAAGTACCAGCATGCGGGGGAGGCTTGCTGGGACCTGTAGTTACACAGCAAAAGACAATATTTTTAACTCTTTGAAGTGCACTACACTACACAATCAACCCGGCACCCACCGGCCAGGGGTGCCGGGGATAGCCCCGGGCTATCAGCCTAGGCCTGGGGTGCCCTGGAGAGCGGGACCCCTTTATTATGGGGGGTCACTAGCTCCCCAGGGATCCCTGGCCTGTGCTCACAAGCAGTGAGGGTTAATGCTTCGGCTGGGGGACATGATGAAAGGGCTCCCCCTGGCTGTGGCATTACCCCCGATAGAAAGGGTCCAGTGCTGGTTAAAGTATATACAGGTGGACCCTACTCATTTTTCCCCCTGTATTTCCAGAACCAGGACTGGCTTAGAGCCCAGGGATTCTTGCGCTAAATACGGGGGACCTCAGCATTGTTTGTCCCCTGTATTTTGGCAACCAGGACTGGCTCTGATAAGCCTTGTGCTGGTTGTGTTTAATACAGGGGACCCCTATGTCGTTTGTCACCTGTATTTAGCACAACCATCACTGGGGCTCCAAAGCCTGGTGCTGTGGGGACACATCATTTTTTACATTTTATATTACATTTATTCATTTTTTTACAGATGCATGGATGGATCTCACTGATACGTTCATGCATCTGTGTCTAATTGATTTGATTTTCTCAGGTGCATGCTCAGTGCCAGTGTGTCCTTCTGTCAACCACTGATGCTCCTGTGCATGACCCCTCTGCTACCACTGCTTTGCTCCCCCTCTGCTGCCACTGCCCCACACACCTGCAGCTTGCTCCCACAACCGTCTCTCCCTCTGCACTGCCAAAACTCCTCCACCCGTGCTAGTGTACCATTTTGTTGCCCTTCTCCCCTGTAGGTGGCCCAGTTTGCTCCTCCAAAACCTGATGGTTAATAAATTATAAAAAAGCAATGAAATTCCATAGACAAGAAACCTTGCAGTTTCACATATCCCATTAAGGCTTCTTAGACATAATCTGACATTTCACAAAACCTACTGAATTTTTGCCACTCAAACTTAAAAAAGCAATGAAATTCCAATCATTAAGGCTGATACCTTAATGGACGTGTTCCTTGTGCAATATGCAATGCCATCATACCCTGTAGTTAACTGCAGATTCAGCACTCACAGAGTGAGATTGCTGTCACTCACAAAATGGTGGATCTGCTACAGTATTTCAAAGAATTGTGTGCTCACTGGAATACACACATGCAGTCTATGCAACTGAGGTCTGAGCAGAAGATAGAGCTGCACAGATGGAATAAGAGTGGGGTGGATGGGGGGAGAGACAGAGCAGTGTGGATAGGGATAGAAAGGTATGTAGAGGGGGGTTTAGCAGCACAGATGGGAAGGAGCCAAAGTGATGCAGATGGGTGGAAATCAATGGTGCGGATGGGGGAGACAAAGTGATGCAGATGGGTGGAAAACAGAGACAGAGTGGCAAGGTTTGGGAGAACAGACCAACGTGGATGGGGGGTACAAATTGACATGGATGTGGGAAGACAGAGCAGCACAGATGGGTAAAGATAGATTGGTACAAATGAGGGTATACAGACTAGCACAATGGGAGAACACCCATCAGCAGGGATTGGGGAAGACAGATTGGTGCGGATGGGGGAAAGACAGAGTGGTCCGGGTGGGGGGGAGACAGAGTGCCATAGTTGGAAGGACAAAGTGGTACAGATGGAGGAAGAAAGTGGCACAGATGAGGGGAAGACAGAGTGACGTGGCTGGGGGGAAGGTAGTGGTGCAAATGGAAGGAAACAGAGTGGCACTGATGCAGGAAGACAGGGCAGCATGGATTGGGAAAGACAGATTGTTGCAGATGAGAGAATAAAGAACTAGCACAGTTAGGAGACCACACATCTGTAGGGATTGGGAAATTTATAGCAGCATGGAGGCGAAGATAGTGCACATGCAAAGACAGAGTATAATAGTTTTAGAAATTAGGGAAATGAATGTTTATTCTGAATGAGATGGATGTATGAAGTGAGAAGGATTTTGGAACACAGTGGGATTGTTTTGGTGACCGAATGCTAAATTGTGGGCACTGAGTGGGATTTGTGTGCCACATAACTGCTCAGACCTCAGTTGCATAGACTGCTTGTGTGTATTCCGATAAGCACACAATTCTGTGAATTAACAGCTCCACCATTTTGTGAGTGACAGCAATATCACTTTGTGAGAGTGCTGAATCTGCAGTTAACCACAAGGTGTGATGGCATACCATATCTGTATTGCACAAGGAACACTGAAATTTGGATGAATACTTTACAAAGTAGTAACATTGGATCCCAGAAGACATACTAGGGGGCTGAGGTCCCAATGAGACCTCCTGTTGGTGAATGCTGGGGGGGAATTTGACCTGGGGACGCTGGGCAGAACTTTGACCCAGGAAGCCTATTCTGGGACTTCCACTGGGTGGATGTGGATGGAAACTTCACAGAAGGGTGACAATTGGTCTGGGATGCATGCCGATTGGGTGGGATGCCTAAGTTAATAACTTGAAGATTAGGTGCCGGTCGGACCTCCCGTTGGTGTACTCTAGGCAGAACTTTGACCCATGGAGCCTATTATGGGCCTTCCACTGGATGGATATGAATTAAAACTTCACAGAGGGGTGACAATTGGTCTGAGATGCCTAAAGTAATAACTTGAACATTTAAACCCAGGCAATGCCGGGTACTACAGCTAATATATATATATATATATATATATATATATATATATAGCAAATGAATCCAGGGGTGCACTCACCAGTTTTCATACAGAAAAATGTTTATTGCGTCCAAAAACACATGGCAGCATCAACGTATCGGTCCCATGTTTGGACCTTTGTCAAGATACATTTCAAAGTAACATGCACCCTGTTATATACCCACCCTCATCTTAAGACCCACCCTCTAATTACCTTAATGAATCACCTATGCTGCACCTATCAAGATGCAACATACTATTACCATACAAATATCAAAGTGCACATGTGAACAGCAGCCTACCTTTATAATGCAAAAGACCCCCTAGCGTCTGACACTGTCCTCCGAGTGTCGCTGAGACATCATGGTAGCGTGCGTTCCACCATCCTGTCTGTGGAGCGCACAGCTTCTCATCCCCTTGGCAACCAATGACTACTTCCTACATACATGTCCGTAAACAGAGCAATCCCCTGTGGACTTAACATAATGGGGTGTGTTAACTAACTCATTCCCCTTTGGCTGTAAATATATATATATATATATATATCTATATATATTATTTTATTCTCATTTCAGATGGTCCTGGTCAAATGGGTACTTACTATCTGCACTATCCGGCCATTAACTGTAATGCATTTTGAGAACTCTATCTGTGATGGGTACATAAAGGGGTTTGAAACACAGTTACAAAGTTATCTATACAACCAACTTTTTGACTCTGTTTGCTTTCAAATCTGAATATTTCCTTTGATGGGGTAGGAGTCTTTTTTCAGATCTCATACCAACATTATATTATGGCTTTGTTGAAAAGGTTTATGTAGACACCTGTTTAAATATCTCATTGTATGTATAAACCAGCAGTGTATGGCTTTTCTCTGTTTTAAGAAAATAAAGACAAAATTAAATGACACATCTTATATATGACTTTTTGTTCTGTAGATTTAAAAAGCGTATGAGTCAATGAAAGCCTCTGGTAAATGAAGACACTTCACAATCTTGCAGAAAGGTTATTGTTGTACTCTTTGTTAGACATTAAATTCATACACAGCCATTTGTGTTTAAAGTAAAAAGATCCCTCTTGTTCAGAAATGCTATTTCTCTTCCATTTAACAAGAGCTTTCTATTTCTGTATATAAAAGGTGAACGCTTACATGAAGGACCTCATCATCTCTTTTTGTAGCCATGCACTGTTACTCTATGAATCATCACATTCATAGACTGTGTTCCTGATACATCACATTTGATAAGGTGCTGCTGATTGTGATCTGCAGGGCTGAACTAGGTTAGAACTATGTGTATATTGACCTTGAAGAAGTCTTATTCTCATTTTAGAATTAGACACTGATTAATATGATAAGGCAGTTTTCCTGAGGGCAGGTAGCACTTAGCTATTATTCATCATTTACATGTATGCTGTGAGCTCTTATTATGAATTCTATGAAAGCTTTTTTGTTATTAGTCTATATACTGTACTGTAAATGGGTATCACATGTTTTGTTTTACTTCTTTGTTCTTTCATATGGTATAATGGGCCTGATTCAGAGCCAGTCGCTATTTGCGCTCGTTCGTCCCGAAAATAGGGGTGGCTATTCAAATGAACCGTTCGCTCTTTGCGGTCTGTTCACGCCTCTAGGTCTGAACGAGTGAACAACTTGCGGTCGTTTTTTAGGAAACTACGCCCCCTGGCAGCTCGCATCCTACGTCATGTCCGCTATTTATTAGATTAATCGAGTACATCGAACAGGGTATGAGCTGCTCGCTATTCTTGTGGTTGGTTTTTGCTACCACAATTTTGCGAGAAGTTCTGGCTTAAAAAAAACCCAGTGACGTGGTCAATGACGCTGCTGTTTTAATTATGCACACCCATAAAACGCCCGTTTTGACCTTTAAGCACGCCTGCGATCGGATCTCCACTCCCCGTTTTCAAGCACCTTCCCCTGTTACCACCCACATACGCCTCATCCTGTCACTCCAATTATCAGGCATTCGCTATTTTGCGAGCACATGAATTTCGGCCACACTGACTGGTTCGCGCATGCGTATAACGATCAGTATGCATGCGCAGTTGGGCAAACATCGCTTGAAGCGAACGAGCAGCCACTTGCGTCCGGCTCTGAATCAGGCCCAATGTTTCTTTATACATGATAATATTATGCTGCAGAGTTTAATTTCATTACCGATCAGCAGTTATAAAGCTGATTTTTCCCAAAGAGCCAGAAGATTTAACTAAATATTTTCCAATGTATAATTTGTCATGCTTCAACATCCTGCTCAAAAGGTCATTCCATTTTCCAGTCCATCTCTGTAGTGAATGTATGTACTCACCAAAGACATTCTGTATGACATTACTTATTAGATGTTTTTGAAGAATCTGAGTCTGTATTACTTAGGGTCCGATGAATCCAGCAATAATTGTGAAACAAATCTTCTGAAATCTACTGATTTCTGATATTTTCCACATTAATTAAATGTCCCCAAATGCACTAAGATGGTACCACAGCAGATTTTACAAATATCTATTGCAGTCCCTCTGTTTTCGGTTGTCACAACTGCAATCTGGACAAATGAGATCTTGCCTCCCTATAGGTAACATTGTATTTTGATGGTGTTATCCATTCTGGCCTATAGGCAACAATTTCAATTTTTTTAGGGAGAAGGAGCTCCAGATCCCTCTCCAGAAATACCCACTTGTGCATGAAAAGTTTAAAACATGCCACCGAAAAATAATTTCCTATTGCCGTAATATGTGTCTTTAAGATATTATGTAATTGCTGGTCTTGATACTTTGGCCCATATAGTCTTAACCTACTGTATTGACATGACATAATACAGATTTTTAAATTGGTGATCAGACACATAGATGAAATAGCTGTATGATCATCTTTTATAACTAAATATTTTTTAGTTATTAAAGATTATATTTTTTATGTGATAAAGTGCATAATTTAGGAAGTAAAAAGACACCAATATATCATACATAATTAGTTTAAACCAAATGGTTAAGCTGCCAGTCTCTATCAGTTGACATACTAAACATATAACAGTCACTAGGTCAGACAGATGCTGAGTGGAACTGTCCCGGAGATGAGAGGAGAAATATCAGTGGCCGTTGTGACAATGTCAGTCGCGAAATGTGGTAATAGAAGAATCCTCTTCCTCAATGTCATCCTTTCACAGATGTTCCCCCTGCTCCCTGCTCATTTTCTTGTCTGTCTAGAAAATGCTTTGATCATCTCTGCCACTTGAAATATATGATTCGGACGGCTGAAATGAGATGAAATCCAGGCATAACACGGGGAATAAAAAAAAGCAATTACAAGGAGCCAAGACTATATGTTACTATCATGGCCAAATGACAAAACGCATGTACTGATATTCGGTCACATGCTTTCAAGCATTGCCGGTGTGTGTCGAATTTATAGATATATATATAGAATTGTTATACAATAGTGCAATTTAATGATTTTAGTTTTCTAAAAGGTAATATACACAGGTAAGTAAAAAGGAAACATACTTTTGATACTTTGCAACTTCTAAACTGCACACACCAATGAATATACTGTAGCAAGGTAGATGATATGCCATTGTGTGATTGTGGCATTTCATTTATAATAACTTAATAGTCTGACACGCAGCAGGTTTTTGTAATGAAACTGGAATTTGAAAACAGCATATAGATCATAGAAGAACTGAGCTGATGTCAGAAACAAATGATGTCAGTAATCTTGCATTACTTTAGAGCCAAACATCCCAGTGAGTTTATGAACTACTGTAGTCTTTCATTTAAAAGATGAGTTAAGAAAATGTCCAAGGTGAACTGCCTAATGAACAATACAATCAGTACACACTGAAATGAGAACATATTTACATAGAAGCTTTCCAGTTTGTGACTCTTTCTCTGGATATTTAAGCATGACAGAGGATCTATCTATTGACAGCTTGTTCCGGCATTGTGTGGCATCCTTACTGTAGTTCAGTGCTGCCAGCACATAATCTTCTTCTCACTAACATATAACAGTTACAAATTTGGGAAGGCGGTGGGAAGGTGTTCCTAAGAAGAATCATCACACCAAGAACGATCTATTGGAATACCATATCACTTCAACTGGGGGACATGAAGAGGTCAATTGTCATTGCTGTTGACACCTCTATTGGTGGTCGTTTCAGCCCTCTTGTTGGTAGAAGCTGCCATGATCCCATTGGTACAAACTGATCCCATCTCCAGCAATGAGCAAGTTGCCAAAGAGAGATCAGGCACATAGGAACTCCAAGCTGGCAGATGTTCTCAAGTGTTCCAGTGCACCACAAAAGTGTAAGAAGCCTTTGACAGAAAAGAATAATAGGTAATATAAGTTGAGAATGTCATCCACTGTTGGGCACTCATGGTACTGTAGGACAGTTGCATGCAGCTTACAATTTTTATACTCATTAGTTCATCAGTCATGTCAGCACCTTCCACTGACTGTCTCCAGTTCAACTGTACCACATCCCCAGTAGCTGTACAGAAAGGCCAGTCTCCAGTGGCTTTCACATACTTTAACACTGGTGGATTATTTACAGTAGCAACACGCCCTGTCCGCACCAATAGTTACAAAAATATTCCCCACATCTCTAACATTGTAAGCTCATCTGGATAGGGCCATTTTTACTCTCTGTTTCATGTCAGGAAGCCGCAAACTGGTGGCGAAACTTGTTGCAAAATTCACAACTGTTCTGCAAGCCTTTTACTACAGTTTTACCATATTTATTATCATATTATTTCAGAAGGGGGTTCTGATATTTTAGTATTCTAACTTAAATTAGTCAACATATATTCCTCACTTCTCTGTTTCTATCAGTATCCTGAAATGTAATTTTGCAATATAACATATACACATAGATTATTATATTAGCCCACTGATTGCCACCCATTTTTCTAACCCACCTTATCAACAAGTTTTACTGAGTAAACTTTTCCACCCATATCACCCTACCTTTATATAGACACCATCACTTACATTTTACCACAATCTTTCTACTACATTCTTTAACAATTATTCTCAAATGTTAATATATTTTTTATTTGTCATTATTCTTTATCATTTTGAAATTTGCTTACATTTTGTTTATTGATGATAAATAAATCATTCCTAAATTCTACTTCTTCCTGTGCTCCCTTCTCTCCTGTTTTCTGCTATACTCTATTATTGTCAGTCACAGAATTGCATACATAAATATCCATAACACTTGTATATCTGTATGCTACTGAGTCTGAATCTGTAGACGAAGTGCTACAATGCAGTCGCAGTGGCTTTTTTCTACACCAAATGTTGTGCTTTGTATACAGATTCAGTCGCACACAGATAACACTAGTTTGCAGGAATCTATGACCTGCAAACTGGATTTGTTCTAGGGAACAGGATTGCCACCTAGCAACAGCAGGTGGGTTAGGCAGCAAGCCTCCCGAATACGCTGGGACAGAGGAAAGTGAAATAATTTTCAATCCCTCTGCCATAACAATGATTGGTGTGTGCACGCGAGCACGTGCACGCGCATGTGCACGTTAGGTCACATGCATGCCAGCGGTCACGTGCACATGCACAGGCACCTCTGGTCAGATTTTTTCGGAAGCTCGTTGGTGGTAAACCATCCCTAGAAGGGATAACGGCAAATAAAAACACATTGAAATCTTAGATTTGATTGTCTCTGTACTCTAAGTCTGTGTTAGAAGACTATGACACAAGTGATTTCCAAGCAACTTTATTGAACGTTAACAGATATCTTTTGGAAACGGCTTAATCAATAGTACAAACTGGAAAGAAATAAAGAAAACGGAAATGGCATTGGTTGCGGCTTTCCAGAACAGAGTTAAACGCTGGCTGGTAGTCTATTTCTGGTCTTTATTGGTGACTGCTTGAGGCTTCTTCGGGTCTCTTGCTGAGCCTTGAGGGATAATATGAGAAAAAACTATTAATACCTAAACATAGACTCTCCAGAGTAAACAACAGCCAAAGGAGAAAGGGTGGGTAGGGTGGGAGCTGTTGCTGTTCCCTAGAACAAATCCAGTTTGCAGGTCATAGATTCCTGCAAACTAGTGTTTTGATTTTTGGGAGGCTTGCCACCTAGCAACAGCAGGTGGACAGACTACCACATACCTGGTGGTTGCTCTGAGAAACTCCATCTTCTGTAGATCGGTTGGTCTCCAATAGTACTTAGCGAATGTACGAGCTGAGGACCATCTCACTGCTACATTATTGACTGTAATGGGATGCCTTTAGCTGCTGCTTTTGTGGCTGCCACTCCCCGTAAGGAGTGACTTTTGAATTGGTTTGTATCTACCCCTGCCTCCCTCATGGATGCTACAACCCATCCTCTGATAGTGGAGGATCTTGCTGGACGAAAGGGTTTCCTACATGTAATGCAGAGTTGCATAATACTGTCTCTCATGGGGGCAGTCAGGGCCAGATAAGAGGACAGGCATGAAGCTATACAAAGGTTAGGTTCAGAAGGGTCATAGATAACATTGAATTCAACTATGGGATTATTAAACGATGAGGTTTTGGTGTGACCTTTTAGGATAATGTGGTACCCAGCAGGAGTCTGTGCTAACCAGAGGTCTGAGATGTGTATCAGGGTTAATTCCACTCCTCTGGCCAGTATGGCTAGAGCTAACAAAGATACTAATTTATAGGATAAAATGAAAATGTTATCTGTTTCCCAGGATGCCAGGAAGGAGAAGAAAGGCTCCATGTCCCTAGTATGTGCATATTTTGGAACTATGGGCCTTACTAAACGTAGGTATAGTTTGTTGTTTGTTAAGTTTGGAATCATAATAGCTAAAGCAGAACCATATGATTTAATGGTAGCTGATGCCAAGCCTGACTCATACTTAGAGGCTAGAATATCTAAAGCTAAATGGAGTAGTGAAGACTGGTGAGAGGGGTTTGTTGTGGATCGCCAAAGGTTAAATTCTTTTATGATTGTACAATATCTAGCCCTTGTCCGGAGCCTTAAGGAGGCATTTATTAGGACTTCTGTGGGTGATGCTAGAGCTACATCTGTTAACATCCTAGTAATATTGCCATCCACATACATTGGGGAAGTGTCTCTAACAGGTCTGGGGTCCCCTAAAAGCATTCCTTGGATAACCCTAGTGGAACTTTTGGACCTATTCGTAAATGGTTGTTCAGAGGAAACTAGACTCTGGATGGACATACAGGGTATACTACCGCAATTTGCAGCACTCTGTCCTCCCTGATTTTTTGTAAGACTTTCAGGAGTAGGGCGGGGGGAGGGAAAGCATAGGGGAAAGTCAGATCCGTCCAAGGAAAGGACATTGCATCCATCCTTCACACTCCTTTTGTCCATATTCTTGAAACAAAACACTGAATCTGAGCATTTGTGGGACTGGCAAAGAGATCTATCTGTAATCTCCCAAATGTGTGAACTATTTTCAGAAAGATTTGACTTTTCAGTACTACCAAATGTAGGAAGATACTTTTCCGGGATAGGAAGTCTGCTAATTCGTTTAACTCCCCTGGGACATAAGCTGCGACCAGAAGAATATCTTTCTGGACTGCCCAATCCCACACTCCTAATGCCTCCTTGCATAGGGATGTTGACTTGGTGCCTCCCATTTTGTTTATATAGGACACTGCGGTTGTATTGTCCTGGCATAGCAGGATATAGGACCCCGTAAGGTGAATGGGGACTAGAGCCTGTAGGGCAAATTTTGCTGCACGTAGTTCTAAAATGTTTATGAACAAGTGGGATTCTTCCTTTGACCAAGTGCCCTCTGATTTTTCTTGAGAAACCTCCCCATCCTGTCAGGGATGCATCCGTGGTGATCGTCATGCAGGAGGAGGGATCTAGGAGGGGACAAGGAGGAGGAATGAGAAGACTGTTCCAGTTGGACAGTTCTGTTTTTACATTCCTGGAGAGATATATGGTATCTGTCCAGGAATATCGGGCGTGAATCAAAGTTCTCAAGAGGCGTTGCAATTCTCTGCATAATGCATAATAGCGAAACATGTCGAAACCCCGGAGACATCGCTATCTTTTCCCATTGATTGTTGGTAAGGTACGGAGAGTCATGCTGTGCTTTTGGGACAATTTTTGAATATAATCTTTTGTGTCTAGCCATTTCTGTTGCAGAACGGCTAGAGAGAAAGAATGGGTATCTAAGTCAAACCCTAAGAAGTTGATTTTCTTGGTGGGAGTCAGTACTGACTTTGGGATATTTAGCATGAAACCCAGGTTTGATAACAAAGAAATACTTAAATTCTTGTGCTTTAAAAGGGTATTGTGGTCTGCGTGTATCAAAAGAATGTCGTCTAGGTATATTATGCATTGAACTCCTTGCTGGCGCAGGTGAGACACTACCGCTTTCATCACCCGTGTAAAGGTGTAGGGGGTGGAGGAAAGGCCAAATACCATCACTGTCCACTGACACAGATTGTCTCTCCAATAAAACCTGAGAAGACGTCTGTGATTCGGGTGTATTAATATAGAGTGGAATGCTTCTTTTAGGTCTATTTTTATACAGAAGCAGTCCTTTGTGAGAAGGTAAGGGATGTCTGAAATGCCTTCCATGCGAAATCGTTTTGTTTTTAAAAATCGATTCAAAGTTTTGACATTCAGGACTGGTCTTAAGGAACCATCCTGCTTTTTTTATAGGAAACAAATGGCTGACCCAGCCCTTTACTGCTGGGTTTGCCAATTCTATCTTTCCTTGTTGTAGGGCCAAAGTCAGTACATCTTCCAACCGAGGACTGCAACTCCTTGAACAAGGAGTATGAAATGCCTGATGAGGGAAGCGGATTAAAGGGAGATTTAATCCTGAGCAGATTATTTTTAGTAACCACTTGTCTGTGGTAATTTGTTGCCACTCCGCATATGAATCTTTTAGGGTTTTGTGGGGAAGTGACTGCAGCCTCATCTGGCATTGTTCCATGCACCTGAGGATGATTCTCAAGGGGTATCATGGGATTTTTGCATGAAGCCTCCTCTCAGGGCTCTCCTTGTGCCTTGAAAGTCTCGGGTCGGACCTGTGGCTCTTGTAGTCCGACCCCCTTGAAGAAAGGGCCTCCTGGGAGGTTCATTAATTTTTTTAATGTCATTAAAGGATTTCCTAGCTTTGTGGCATATTTTGACCTCTTCTATAAACTGTGGGCCAAACAGTTTGGCATCTGTAAGGTTAGGGAACTCCATGGACTTCTGAGCAAGGTCTGCCAGACCTGCACTAGTTAACCACCTAGATCTGTGGGTATTAGTGATGTGATTAAATGTTTGACCTATGATAAGAGCTGCCCTGCTAATAGCTCTAAGTACTCCATGGACTTATGAGCAAGTTTAGATGCCACCAAAGAATCAAGGGTACCTCCGGACTCTCCCTCTCTCTCTACTTTATTTAGTACGAAAAGAAGAGGGCAGGCTGCGTCCACTATTTTGTATTGGATCTTTCTTAACATACGATCCGTGGGGTTATTTTGTCTTTTCTCCCCCACTATAGAAGCCAAAGCCGGGTTAATGTTAGGAGTAAATAGAGCAGGTACGTCTGGCAACCCCGTATAGAAGCGCTGGACTAATTCATCTTCCTTAATAAGGGTTGCTCTAAAGGTAAGCTGAGCAAATTTCTATACCTCTGAATTGCTCTTTAGGGGCCAGTGTGTGGTATATAATTTTGACGGGGGGGTTCGCCCCGCTAAAGCCACTCTGGCCATCTGCACTGCACTAAATTCTCCACACTGTAAAGAGGCAGATGTTCTTGTTATCTCCTCTGACTCCCAGTTCACCGAGGAGGGTTGGCCAAAATCACTAGAGGAAAGATGTGGCTGTTCGTTAGGTGACCCCTTATACAGACTGCAGGTCCCTAGCAAGCTACGGACAGATAAATTATGCCGGCTACGGGCAGAACTATATTTTGCTTGCTCAGAGCACTAGAATGTTGGCTGCTACGGGCAATTCCAGGGAATGGAGGAATATCACCTGAATAGGTTGCCCTGGGATTAAACTTACTTTTATATTTCTTTTTATGTGATTTTTTCCCCTCCAGCTGACTTCCTGAACAGGAAGGTGACTTGGCACCTCCATGAGGGAAAATATTTTCCTCAGAGTCTGAGGAGTTAGATGTTCCCAGATTTGTGACTGGAACAGCCTTTTTCTTTTTATATATAACTTCTTCAGATGAAGAGGATGAGGAAGATAGCGCCCTTTTATGGGCTCTCTTCCCTGAAACACTGCCAGCAGCAGAGGACATTCTAAATTAATCTGTCACAGAGACAGAAACTGTGTCCTCCATCTTCCGCTGACAGAAAAAATCTGACCAGAGGTGCCTGTGCACATGCACGTAACCACGGGCGTTCACGTGACCTAACGTGAACGTGCGCGTGCATGCACCACTCATTGTTATGGCAGAGGGAGTGAAAATTCTTTCACTTTCCTCTGCCCCAGCGTATTCGGGAGGCTTGCTGCCTAACCCACCTGCTGTTGCTAGGTGGCAAGCCTCCTGAAGAACAAATACAAATGTTGCATGTCATTAGTCAGTGCAGTCTCGTGAAGTGGATTGTCACATCCGTTTTCAACTAAGATGCATTTTTGGGTGAAAAAGACGCACAGCACAAGCCGAGTTGCATGGCACCTGGCATACTGAGACTAGGCGTTTAAGGACACATCTGTATCTCCCTGTCCAAAAGGTTTATTTTCAATTTTAGCTCATTTGTTCAAAAATATGGACATATGGACAAATCACTCCCAACACTACATCACCACACAAATCCATCTACGTGGCATCAAAACACCCTATACAGAATTTTGAGGTGAAAAACAGCTAAAGTATATTATTTATTCTATCACCAATATGCAGTGCCCTTTGGAGTATGTTGGCACCTTATAAATAAAAGCTAATAATAATACTAATAAAGAACATTATAATAAAAATACTTTTAAACAAATCATACAATAAGACATCCAACTGGAATGGTAAAATGGTTCTAAAAGAGTTGTAATTCAGAAATCAGAGGATTACTAAAATCCAGCCTCAGGGGGTGATTCAGCAAAGGATGGATATGCTATTGCAGCTGCTATCATGTAAGCAGCTGCGATAGCTGTAATATGGCAATGCAGCAGGAGGCATCATGCCTCCTGCATTCATTACTGATCCAAGCTGCATCCAAGGATGCAGCATAGGTTCATCTTCAATTCCATTGGCCAGCTGAGTGACCATGGAGTCACGCAAGCCAGTTGTCGCAGATACTCAAAAGAGGCAAGGAAGTCAAAAACTGCCAACGCAGATCCTGGCCTCTCCATCCCCCCTCATTTTGATAAATGGAGGTCATCGCTGCCCTCTCCCCACCCTGAAATGGCAGCAGAATATCAATCACTGACAGTCTGCTGCTGGACTGAGTGCAGGATCACAGACCCATTCTGAACATGCACAGAATGGGCTTTGATACATTGAAATATTTAAATGGACATTTTCTGTCATAAGGACTAAGTGCTACAATTCCAACATAAGGTGGGCTTAGAATTACACTTGCCTGTACTTTCAGAACACTCCAAGCAAGGGATTAACATGGAAGCTATCATTAATAGTGTGATTTGTATGAACCTTGCCAATAACAGCTTTTACAGTAGCTAAATCCCCCTGTATTTAAATGAGAGATGAGCAGTTCAATTCTACTTGGTTCTTTTTGCCAAATTAATGCAAGTTTGGATTTAGCTTATTGACATGTGAGAGCCAGATAGAGAATGCAGTTTTTCAGATCTGAACCTAACCAAGTAGAACCGAACTGCTCATCTCTACTTAAAATACACAAGCCATGCAGGAAACTTGGACACCCAACCTCATACCACACAGTCAGATACTTAACACACATGACCCACTCGGTCCTGTGCCACAAACCTAATACTTCTAGCTATATGAAGCTGGTTGTATTTGTTAGATTGAACCATTGCAGATAAGCAGTTCTAATTAGTAAGCAACAGCACAGTACACAGATCAGTAGTGAATGCGCTGAGAGTTTGAATCCCATGTATGGTATGCTGAGCATTGTATGTTTTAATACAGTTAGATATAACTGAAGATGCACATATCTCCTGTATGTACAGCAGCCAATCAAATCACCCTGTCCACCACCCCCCGCCCCCAAATACTGTCAGAACATTAAAAAAAAAAAACAATAGTGAGAAAAAATTGGATGCTTACCATTGCAGAGCCATCATTGAAAAAGTCTCCATGTCAGAAAAAAAAGTCCGGTGCATGTATGCGCTACTGTGTTTACTGTTATAGTTACTTAATATTTATAACAAGAACTGTGACTAAAGCATAATTAGAGATAAGACTAATCTGGTTTAAAAAACCTGTCTCAGCAGATATCCAAGCAGTTCATTGTAGGGATACGGAATGCCAATTCAAATGTCACAAGTCATAACAAATAAGATTAAAACAAGTGCTTCAGACTTTCTTCACTCTTGTAATAGGCTGATTTTAAAATGTACCAATATTATTTTATTGTTTGTAGCTTAGTGTACTATATGAAAAAAGCAAGGCATATTACAAACCACTCAGTAACACAATCATTTTTTATAGGTGAGATTTGCTGGTAATAAGCGACAGAACTGCTATATTGAAGATGATGAAGAATAAAGCACATACTGACCAAGTATTGCATTTGCAGTAGATGGGAGAAATGTTCTTGTCAATGCACATGAATCTGAGGAAACTTATTGAACACAAGCAAAGTTGAGTACACCGTTAATGGCAGAGCATATCTTGTTTTAGCACTGCACATGCCCCAGAATGTACTGACCATATTATCCATTTAAACTGGGACACTTATAAAATACACAGGTTCTGTGACTGGCTAACTTCAAGCCTGAGTTTCACTTGGTTTTAATCAGCCCCATATATTGTGTAACTCATGAGTGCCTAAGTTTAAAGTCATAGGAGTCTATTTACTAAGCTTTGTTAGGAGATAAAGTGAACTGAGTTAAGGTACCAGCCAATCAGCTTCTAGCTGCCATGTCACAGGCTGTGTTTGAAAAAAGACAGGAGCTGATTGGCTGGTACCTTATCTCCCTTCACTTTATCTCCTAACAAAGCTTAGTAAATAGACCCCATAGTATGAAAAGCCTAGTTGCAGTATATGCTATACAGTTGCATCTCCATTTTATTATGCTTTGCTGTTTTGATCTGCCTGTTTTCTATGTTTTACTTTTTGTGTACTAAGGTTGCTAGGCAACTGCTTTTCACCCTGGTTTTACAACTCAGCAGTTCTTAACAATTAATTAGACAGCACCTACCCTGTTTTAACAGCTTTCGGGGCCTCTGTATCACGGTTGAACAATAAAGCTCTGTTTTCATGTGTTTGCTCACATGACTCTATCCCAGCAGTTGATTGGATTTAGCCTACATTCATACACTTAGTGTATTACCTGCTTTGCTGGTTTTCCTTCCAGTTAACTGTGCCATGCTCCTTGTAAGATATTGGATACTACTTTGCTATGTATGATCTCTGCTACTTTTCCTGGACCTCTGTTTGATCACTCCATGCCATTTGACTCTATTGCTCGTTTACTGACTGTTTCTGCCAAGACCTTTTGCCAGAATCATGACCTTACTGCTCTCTTTTGCCCAGTGATCAAGCCAACTATCCTGATTGTGTTTGTCCTGTCCAGTCTGCATGTTGCTCCATTGTGTTACTGTCTTGCACCTCCCCTATCTCATGGATTGGTAAGCAATTCTGCACTACTGGGACCAAACTCCAGAAGGCATCTAAGTACCAATAATTGCAGTTCTTGAGTGTGAGGCCTTGGGATTTTGGTTCTATGGGGGAACACACAGAAAGAGGTATAGCTGCAATATTCAGAGAGGTGGTAGCGAGGTGCGCCATTAGGTGTCTCGGCACCCTGTGCCACCCCTTGTTCCCCCTGCCCCTTCCCTCACTGCGCCCCTGTGCTTACATTATTCACAGCAACCAACAGGGTGGAGGGCGGGGCTTCCTACTGTTGGACCCAAGGCACCCCTGTTTGACCACACAGCCCAGAACATACCTAGAGCTGGCCCTGGTGGAAGCCACAGAGTACCCTGATGTGTTTAACAAAGTAGGCACAAGTACTGAAGGTACAGCTGAGTACATAAAGTGTGGGATGTTGGTAGTGTGTCACATGGTACATTGATGCGCTGGCACTGTTTGTACAGTACATAGCAGGCAATAAGGTACACATAGGTGTTGGTACTGGTTCAGCAGTGCATAGTGTGCAACAAGGTATATGGATGTGTCGGCAATGCTTGTACAGTGTCTAGCCTGTGAGTGGCACGGATATGTTGGCATTGTGGGAACAGCATGCAATGATAGGCATGGATGTGTTGGCACTGTGGGTACAGCATGTACCATGCAATTAGATGCATGGAGTATATTGCAATAACCCTGGATCTCAAAACAGACAGCAAGTGTATCCATGTATCCAGGGGCATTTTAAGAGAGGAGGGGGCCCATGTGCAGCCTCCGTTTCGGCCCCCTCCTCTCTGACAGCACACTGAGTGCAGTAGATTCTGGCTTTGTGCCAGAATCTACTGTGCATGCGTGGGTGTCCGGGAATATGGCGCCCATGCCTTTTTCCCGGGAAATATTTTCTGTGCATGCTCGAGTCTCCATTTTCCAGGTGATTTTTTGCTGCTCTGCAGTGTCCCGGTCCGGCGCTGTGGAGAAGCACACCGGAATCTGAGGAAAGGTAAGTATAATTAACTATGAGTGCAGGGTGTGCACCATGTGCACTGTACACCTTGCACCCATTATAAGGATGCCCCTGAGTGTATCAGAGTACCCACACAGATGATAAATGCAAATATGAAGAATTGGCATAATCCTGGTGCAGAGTCTAAGACCCCCACTGGACTTCACCAGGAATCCTTGCAAGAGGATATGGACTTTACTCAGTGAGGACACAGGTCCTGGCCCAATGTAGTTGGTTTCCACTGTGAAAGCAACAGAGCACTTAGCTTCCATGAGGACTGGAAACATAGCAGATGGAAATGCGGGAATGGATGTGCTGCTGTTGAGTAAACCTAGCTGAGGAGTTTAAACATTTGATACTCAGGTACACAATGTGAGTTGTCCACAAGCGCAAAGTTCCTGTAACACTTTCCGATCTTGATATTCTTCTTGTCTGGGATCCCCCACTGTCACAGAGAGAAGAAAAAAAGTAAAGTAGTCTATTACATTTGCTTATCCTTCTAAACTGTTCAATCTATGGAGGTATTCTTCTCCTTTTAAACTCACCTCACACCAATGAGATGAGTACCTATATAGGTTTCTTTTATGTCCCCTATTACCGCATACAACAAGACCCCTCTTATATAAAGGCTTACCTGGGAACAGGTATCAAGGTTGACATAAAGGTATCTTTCATATCAGATCAAGAACCTCCTTCTTAATTCACCATATGGGAACATAAACGATATCCAAAAAAAAAGTATTTTTTCCAAAAAAAGGATATTTATTCCAATTTAACAATAAAACATAGTCCAACAGTAGATAAAAAAGGGAAAATAATATAAAAAAATATATCCAATGTACAAGAACGAATATAGCAGCATCCAAATTCACTCAAAAAAGGTTAGAAAGGTTATCCACTATAATGGTCAAAAATCCTTCCCCATGGAGAGCTTATCTGCAGATAAGAATTAAGACAAATCATGCCAACCTCTCACCCGGTCTGAGAAGGGGTAAAGTTGTCTAGAGTAGATGTAAAAGCCCCAAATTCTTTCTACTGCATAAGGGTCTCCTCCTTACCACTAACGTGTTTCTGACTAAGGTCCTTCCTCCGGGTGTATCAAGGGCATAACTGAATATCTGAATGATAATGAATTGGATCTTGTTCTGACTTTCAAAAGCAGTGATATTTTGGTTGATTTCCTAGACCTTTCAATTTATGTGGAGGAAGGCTCCATAAAAACCAAGAATTTTGTTAATAGTACGGACTGCAATTCATTTATTGACTATACAAGCAACCATCATTTAAACTGGTTGAAAAGCATCCCAAATAGTCAATTTCAAAGAACTAGGCATAACTGTACAGATATGGAGGTTTATAATGAACAATCAAAAATTCTGAAAGAACAATTTACATCTAAGGGCTATGATGCCCAAATAGTAAGCAATGCTGAAATTAAAGGAGGGAGTATAAATAGAATAGAGATTAGAGAAAAATAGAGAATAGAACGAAACCAAAAGGATTTGAGGTACCATTTATTACGAAATATAATAATCATTATAAACAAATTGAAGGGGTAATAAGGAAATATTGGGGAATTTTAATTAATGACCCTCTACTTCGGACAGTTTTGGATGAACGTCCTAAATTTATTTTTAGGAAAGCCCGTAATATTAAAGATAATGTTGTACGAAGTGCTCTCCCAAGTTCTAATATCGAAACTGGGATTAAATCCAAAGGATTTATTAGATGCGGTATGTGTAGTATGTGTAAAATATGTAATAGTGGAACATCTAAAATTACACAGTACACAGCTACACAAACTAAGAAGGTGTATGATATTAAAGATTTTATAACGTGTAATACAAAATATTGTATATATTTATTAGAATGTTCTTGCGGCAGTCAATACGTGGGTAAAACCACTAGAATGTTGAAAGAGAGACTTTCTGAACATGTCAGAAACATAAAAAAAGGATTAGAAACACACAATGTTTCATTACATTTTAAGAAAACACATCAATGTGATGTTAGGCATTCAAAATCCTTTTGTGGAATAAAAGCGGTTCCATCTCATTGGAGAAATAACGATAGGGATGTGAGATTGGCTAAAGTAGAAATGGAGACGATGTTTACGTTAAAGACACAAGTACCTAGAGGGTTAAACATAGACTTTGAAATAAAATGGTTTATATAATTTTGATCTATGATGCACCTTATAAAAGCCGCATTATCCATTGTTTTATTATTTTATTCTATTGAGTGGTCCTATTATGACTTTTAATATGTATATCCTGGAGTTATGCACCCCTTTTAGATGTATGCTTCAGGACTTGTTGTATGAGTGATTTTATTGAATATTATTTTGTTACTAATTAGTGTTTTTTCCATATGTTTTAATTCATGTTATGGTATGGGGACGGTGGAGTCGTATGTGGACAAAGAATGGTCTTAACTTTGTCCTCTGGGAGCACACTACTCAGATAAATATACTCAATGCGGAGTCTCCTGTAAAGCCGCGATATGCGTTCCACCGCGGAAGATCGTATTTCCTGCTTGCGTTCCAGGTGCCGGAAGATGTCATCATCTACTTTCGGTTAAACTGAGCCGGAGCGGAAATTGAAGGGAACATCTGAATAAAGAGCGCTAAACTAGCCTCCGGAGATGCAAGGAGATAGTTTAAAACATGGACTGGATTATGTTTGTTTATCCCCAAAGAAAAGTTTTTCCTTATTTATTATGAATTGGTATGCTGTAATTTTTAATTATTTATTATGTTTTAATATGAGAAAATGTATGCATATATATAAGTGATATTTGCTATATTCATTATTGTTGAGGTGGGACAGTTTGCCGGAGTTTATTCTAGACCCACTAAAGGAGTTTGGAGAGTCTATTTGCTGATTATTGATAAGGGTATATAAAGCCCTTTAGTTATTCCCTTGATACACCCTGAGGAAGGACCCTAGTCAGAAAACGCGTTAGTGTTAAGGAGGAGACCTTTATGCAGTAGAAAGAATTTTTGGTTTTTACATCTTTGACCACTATAGTGGATAACCTTTTTAACCTTTTTTGCGTGAATTTGGATGCTGCTATATTCGTTCTTGTACATTGGATATATTTTTTTTAATTATTTTCCCATTTTTATCTACTGTTGGACTATGTTTTATTGTTAAATTGGAATAAATATCCGTTTTTTGGAAAAAATAAATTTTTTTTGGATATCGTTTATGTTCCCATATGGTGAATTAAGATGGAGGTTCTTGATCTGATATGAAAGATTCCTTTATGTGAACGTTGATACCTGTTCCCAGGTAAGATTTTATATAAGAGGGGTCTTGTTGTATGCGGTAATATCTATGCTGATCAGACCAGAGGGGACATAAAAGAAACCTTTATAGGTACTCATCTCATTGGTGTGAGGTGAGTTTAAAAGGAGAAGAATACCTCCATAGATTGAACAGTTTAGAAGGATATGCGAATGTAATAGACTACTTTACTTTTTTTCTTCTCTCTGAGAGGGTGGGGGATCCCAGACAAGAAGAATATCAAGATCGGAAAGTGTTAGAGGAACTTTGCGCTTGTGGACCACTCACATTGTGTCTATGTATTTTAAAGGATTGGTGACCTAGAGTGTGGACTGTGCGGCAGTTCAGGGGCGCTGGTGGCTGCAACGTATTTTGTTTATTTAATTGATACTCAGGCACTGGAGTAGTGTACTGAGCAGGTTTAATAGTGGCTGGCTGATGGGTGATTCCCCGGATGTGTCATCTCTATTTGAGCCTCAGCCCAGCTGGGTTCTGTTAAGGATTCTAATTGGGAAGGCCAGCAATCAGTGGCCTGCTGAGTGTTGGATGCAGGCCAGTGGTATCCATGACTGCTGGTACTGATACTTACTCTCTATCTTCCCCTGTCTTATCCCATCTGTCTCTATGGCTCTTTACCCCAAATCTCCCTCTTCATAATCCTCTTTCTCTCTCTCCCATCCCCTTTCTTTGCACTCCCCTTTTTTCACTGTCCCTCTCTACCTTATCTAACACCCATCTCTCCCCACTCTTCCCTTCTTCTACCCTGCCTCTATTTTTCCCTTCTATCCCAGGCTACATTTTCTGCTGTTCTGATGAGGTTCAACTCACCCTACCCCATGTTTTGTGTTCTCCTACCACCCCACTAGTACTCCTGGCTTGTCATACATATTGTGACACAGTCAGATTAGGGGTTCCTCTCCTGGGTAGAGGACTCCTTCCTTACACACACAGCAGCTGGGAAATAGTACGCCAGACTGGATTCGAGTACAAGCTGGTCGGCGCCAGTCTTTATTGTGCAAAACAGAAATAACATAAAGAAATCATAAACGTAAATCCTAGCCCTGGCTGGGCTCTAACTTTACAGGTGGTTCCCTCACTACAAGAACCTGGCAGGGCCTAATGCCCTCACCAGCAACAAGGCACAGCACAGTACTCACAAATAGGTTTTTCAAGTGTCTCTGAGCAAACTCCCTGCCTGCTCTCCCAGGTGAGTCACTCAGCCCTAAACACACTAGGCTTATATTGGCCACTCTCAGGTGGAAACCCTAACAAGCCTGTTACCAGGCTGCGAGAACCAAAACCTGGAGTGGCCGTGGGTGGAGTCCTCCCTCTCCTCTCACCCACAACCCCCAGGTCCCAAACCGGCTTTTCAAAAAGCCGAGACTCAAGCCTGCTACACTGCAGACTTTCTCCTGGGGGTTTTAAAACACATAAGACAGGAATCTGGGACAAATGTACCTGCCACAGACCACTTTACCAGTGATCCTATCACAATGTTTAGAGAACAGCATGCAGGAAAAGAAAGATGGGGCAGGGCAGCAGAAAACTGTAGGCTAGCAGGATCAGCCCCCATGAGCAGGGTAGAAAATGGTGTCTAAATAATATTAGTGATGGAGGAGGGCACGGCAATGGCACATACTCACCACAGCAGCCAGAGCCCATTGCAATAGCTAGGGGAACTGTAATAAGACACAACCTCTAAGCACCAGAATTTGACTCATGTGCACAGTGTGCGATCAATGGGATAATCAGCCAGCGGTCGCCTAACTTCACATATGCACCACCAGGTAAAACCGAAGAAGAAATGTCCCCAAAATAGTAGAAGAAACTAAGCGAGAACAGGGGGAGCTCAGATCCAGATCTGGAACAGCTGATCCACAACTTGCAGAACAGGCCTAGAGTTACAAGGAACTTGCAGTGTGGTAAGCACAAAACAGGTGGTGCATGGGAAGGGCTAATAGAAGCAGTATTAGCAGACTGGAGAGCAACAAGAATTCAAGCACCCCCCAGTTACTCATGTTTTGCTGGCAGGTGAAGGATTTAGCCATCATTTGCATGGGGACATTGGGTGGTTCTGTGGGCACCAGGTTTGGAACCTTCTTCCTCCGACAGGAAGTGGGGTGGTCTGTTTCCAGACAGGAAGCCAGTGAGAGCTGTGATGGGAGAGAAGGGAGGTAGGGTTGGGGTCTCCCTTCATCTCTCTACCTGATCTGCACTTGATTGACAATGGAATACTTTTATAATAGATTTTATTGCAAATATTTCAATTAGAAAAATTATTTGAAATAACAATGATATGTGTCTTGTAATATAAAATGTCTATTACAGTTTCTATTAATCAAAAGCCTTCACTTTATATATTTCTGACTTGTCATACTGCTGAAATAAAGTACAATTCTTGTAAACTGAATTGCAGTGTGCTAGACTTGCAGAAATGTTTAAGAAATATAGCAATAGATTAAAATTAATTTAGAAGGTTTAATATTTTTCACATCATGTAGATTTTAAAGTAGCAGAAACAGATGGGATAAATAGCAATAAACCTAGGAAAAAATGACATAATTTATCATTGTTAATATTGCACATTTACATTGACTTTCATATATTTTGCCAATTTTATTATCACAAAATGCTTAATTTTTTTATCACAAAAACTGTCTACCTCTGACATAATTTGAATAATAGATGTGTTAGCAGAAACCCTATATAGGAGCAAAAGAAAGTGTAATAAAAAAGGAACTCTTTATTTTGAATATAACGGAACAAACACGTACTTCAATCTTAACATGGCTTTCAACAATGGAGGAGAGAAAAGAAGGAACACCTTCTATAACAGAAAAAAGTAATCGACTTCTGTTGTTGATAAAGCAACTAACATTTGTATTTTACTGGACCATGAGATCGGACTGTTTCCAAGCTTGAACAAGTTGCCACTTCTTGACTTGCGATCCCTGTAGTCACTTGGCCAATCTGCATCTGCAGTACATACAGTACAGTATCCCTGCAAGTCAATGCTCACATCAGGTTCAAGTCCTGCATGTGTTTAAAGTATTGCATAACTCTCTTAATTGCATTCCAATCTCTTTGACAAGGTTTACTCACATGTCTACAAATATGATACATAGCTACAGAAATATCAGACCTTGTAGTAGTTGCCACATATGAAAGTGCCCCTAATGCTTGTCTGTACTGTTCATTGTTTGGTATCTTCTAATTTCAGATGCATATGATGAATCCATTGGATTTGTCACACCTTTTGCTTCTGACATTCCAAACTGATTGAGAATTGCGTTTCCACACAATACCGCTGGTTATACCTGATAATATAAAAATGAATCTATATGATAGATAAAGTATGATTAGAGGCAGCAGCGCGGAGAGTCTATAACAGTGGTTCTCAAACTCGGTCCTCAGGACCCCACACAGTTCACTTATTCCAGGTCACCCAGCAGGTGCACAGGTGTATTTATTATTCGCTGATACATTTTAAACGATCCACAGGTGCAGCCAACTATTTCACTAGTAATTATGTGAGGAGACATGCAAAACATGCACTGTTTGGGGTCCTGAGGACCGAGTTTGAGAACCTGTGGTCTATAAGATCACTCAGATTGTTATCCCATAGATAGAATATATGGCGATTACATTTAAAACTGACACTGGCAGGCAAAGTAAGAATTGTATGTAGTTAGCCAGCCCAGTGTATATCAGTAACTGAACATATGGCCATAGAACAGACAGACAATTTTTATTATTTAACTATCCAGGGACTGTCATATAATACTGATACAGTGTAAATGTATTGTAACATTTTTGTTACACTGTAGCTGCTGCAGTCAAATATCTTTCTTCAAGTGAATAACACTGACATTAGATGATGGTTATGAACTAATGAATTTATATGAACCTATATTGTATCAGTGACATGAATGAGATCAACATAGATTCATATGTACAGGGATAGAGTTATATAACCAGCGGTATTACAAGTTTTAAAACACATTATAATTTTCATTATGCACCTTTTTCTATTTCTTTTGATTTAATCTCAAGTATTTTAAATATTTCGCCAGTTGTGAATAACCCTGAATTAAAATATTTTAATTAATAAGCAATAAAATTTATATATTTTAATTGATAAATATAATCATTATTGAGTGACGTAATAATGCACTGCAGTAAAAACTCTGTTTTCTTTTGTTCCTTTTTGAACTATATTGATATAGAGTTAGTAGTAGTATATCAGTAGAAGGGATTATAATAAATAGAGATAGGATTATCCTCTCATAACTAATAATCCCTTTTCTGTGTCAGTATCCTACAATATAATATGTATGAATAATTCTATTACTAGTGCGGGATCGCAAACTTCTTCTTTTTTGTATGATTGAGAATTGTGCCAATTTTAGCAGACCAACGGGTCTATTCTTTATCACTTTATTTCTACAAAAGTAGGTGAAAACATTTTCACCTACTTTTGTAGAAATTAAGTAATGGGGCTATTCATTATAAAGGTAATGCAGGAGATATCACAGATATATCCTGCTAACCTTTCAGCCCGATCTGTGCCGTAGTCCCCATACACAAGTATGGGGAACTAAATTCAACAAGCTATGAAAATACAATATTTTCAGAGCTTGATTGATGGAGCAGTCACCACCTTCAGATGGCGTTTTCTCCCACGCACCCACTTCATCCCCATGGGAAGGAGCCACGGGTTATGAAGAGGGATCTTTTCAGAACCCTCCACCCCTGTCTGGCTCCTTTCGTCGAGGCTTTGTGTGCTTTTCAGGAGACGGATGATTTTTGGATCAGCTGTCTCCACGCTGAAACAATGATAAATTGCTCCGTTGCTCATCGCAAGATAGTATGTTAATTATTGGAACCCAATTAACATAATGAAAATACTCTTTTTATCTATTCATCCAATAGTTGCATCACAGTCTTCACAATAATTTTGAGACAAGCCCAATAATCTTGCTTTAAATCTGTAACCATTAAATTCAGTCACATTTGGTTTTAAAAATCCATATACATCCAATGGCATAGTTTCCTGGAGATAACTCTGTAACTCCATGTCTAGAGCTGTTTCATCTCTTTAGCAACAACTTTGGGTGGGATAATGTCACAGGGAGTATGGTATTGCCCCACAATATAATTAATTGTAATACATGGGGGCAGTGCCGTAACTAGACGTTTTGGTGTCCTGTGCCAGAAAGAGCATTGGCACCCCCCCTATTTGTGAAATAGGGACATAAGACCTGAAAAAGGGCCATAGCCTCATGGGGAAGGGCCAGGGAAGAGATAGGGGAGGCCTGGAGATGCTGGTGTTAAAAGAAGAGGAAGCTTCAAATGAGAATGATAATAAAAAGAAAATTGACAGGCCCAAACAGAGCCGCCTGTTCTGTGGTGCCCTGTGCCATGGCACAGGCCGCACTACACTAGTTACGGCCCTCCATGGGGGTTACTAACAGGGTGGACACTGGTGGGCAAGAGGTGGGGTTCTATTGTCCCTGGGAAATCTGTTAACACTAGGGGGTGGGAGGTACAATTACAATGGGGGAGAAGGAGGGGGATTTTGAGACACCCCGAGGAATATTTTTTAAATAAAATTTTTAATTACATTTTTAAAAATACATTCTATATTTAATTAAGTTAAACTATTTCTGGGAAATTTTGGTGGAAACAAATTACCCAGTTAAGTGTTTAATCCATTTTTACTTTTCATGGGTAGGCAGTTTCTGCATCTCTTTCCAGGATTCTGGCTCAGGTTGTGGTGCTGTCCAAGCAAGGTAAGATAACCTCTTTGGTGGTACACTGTACTCTTTTTCCACCTACAGTAGTAGATCTCTTGCCTGAAGGCAAATTTGATCTTCCCTCAGTAATTTGATCATCCATAGTAACTTAAATTTAATTTTCCTCTTACACTGGTGGTGGCTTTTGCACTTTTTTCTCAAAATTGCTCCTAACCCAGTTATTTGCTGGCATATCTGCATCAAAGAGCATACTCATCCAATTTCTGCAGAGTGTCTGAATTGTCCTCTCAGTGACATTATTTTGCTCTGGATTGTACTTTACTGTTGTCTGGAACATATTTCCACATCATTTCAGAGTGGCTTTTGTCTTGTCACTTGTATATTCTGTCCAACTATCTGCACATATTGTTTTTGGAAATCCTCCAAACTTGTTCTTTACTTGAGCAAGATATCCAAGTATTTCTGAGACTTTTTCCTTACTGTGCAGCAGGTAGAGTGTTGTGAACTTTGATAAATAATCAATGAATGTGAGAAAATATAAATTTTTCCTGGGGTCACATTTATTGTTGGTACACATACATCTGTGTGAAATGGGAAGCAAACGGGAAGCCGACTGCCTATATACCGGCAGCCGGCTTCCCGACTGTCTTATCCCGGCAAGGGTGAAATGCCGGGCGTCTAGATGTAGACGCCCACATTTCCCCGACACCGGGAGACCAGCGCCCGGCATCACGATCGTAGTGATGCCGGGCGCCACGAGTGGACAGCCATGGGGGGGAGGGTTAGGTTTAGGGCTCCCGGGGGGGACTTAGGGTTAGGCACCCCCTGGGAGGGTTAGGGTTAGGCTAGGGGGAGGGAGGGTTAGGGTTAGGCACCCCCGGGGGGGGAATTAGGGTTAGACAACCCCCGGGGGACTTAGGTTTAGGTAGCAGGGAAGGGGGTGGTTAGGGTTAGGCACTTAGTGGGGGGATTAGGGTTAGGCACTTGGGGGGGAAGTTAGGGTTAGGCACCCATAAGGAGGGTTAGGGTTAGGGGGGGTTAGGTTAGTGGATACTTACTTATCCACGATCGGGATTTCCAGTGCTGTCGGGCTTCCGCTGCGTCACACTCTGCTCCTGTCGGGCTGCTGCTGACGGGAATCGAACCGCCGGTATTTCATACCCATTCCGTGTGAAATAGGTTTCAACATTTCTTAGCTCTGCTGTTACTGTTTTTTGGAAATCCTTTTCTTGTCGCTGTCCTTTTTAAACAGCTTACCCATTTCATTACTTGGGTGGGTGTATCACTCTTTTTACCATTTACATGCTGTTCGTAGGCTTCTTTTGGCTTCTGGATTTCTGTGCCCTAGATGATGGTGCCATACAGGAATACTTTTAAAATACTCTTGCTTAGCAGTATTAACAACTTCACTACAGTTAAACTGACACAGTTGATTTGTGATTTTCTTTTTACAAGTATGTCTCTACCATTTGGGATAATGCATTTATTACATTTAAATGTCACAACATGTCCTTGCTTGGTAAGCTTTTTCACTGACAACAGATTGGTGCCAAGATTAGGCAAATATATGACACATTCTTCAAGTATCTTTCTGGTAAATGTTGAAGAGACTGGACTGTAAATATAACCTTCTCCAAATCCTTTTATGACCCTGTAATGACCATTAGCTATGTCTAGTCTTTCTTAATTACATTAGTCTAAAAGAGAAAATAAATTATTTTCATTTCTCATATGATTTGAAGCTCCTGAGTCAATACACCAAGCATCCATCACTGTACCTGTGTTTCAATTTAAAGCACATTCAGCATTAGAAGTATTTCCAGGTCCTTTATTGCATTATTTGCCTTTTACTTAACATCTTGTTTCTTTAGCTGATTTATTCTGACTTTTCAAACTCTGCAGTCTGCCTTTAAGTGACCAGGCTTCTTTTAAACAAAACATTCCTGTGTTTCTGATCTCTGATTAGTGCTTTTAATAAAATAGTCCTGAACTCTCAATGCTGTATCATGCTTATTTGATCATTCTATCTTCTAATGGAACTAATCCACAAGTTTCCCTTTAACATATTCTACTGTAAGTTGATCAACTGTTCTGGCATCAAGTGCTGTTACAAGTGTCTCATAGCTGTCTAAGAGACCACTGAGTAACAGGCTGCTATATAAGAGTACTTTACTTCTTCCCCTATGCAGCGCATGTGTTCTTATTAAATAGAGATTATTAGGTCTCTCATGCACTTTCTGAAACGCATCCCACATTTCTCTTGAAGCATCACAGTAACATTTATGCACAATCTTATTATCATTCATTCTGAGAGGTATTGTACTCTGGGCTTTCTGGTCTATCTCAGTCAATTCCTTTGTGACTGGGTCAGACTGATGCAGGGTATAAACTGGCCAATATATTGGCCAATCAATTGATCATCCAAAATATAGTGCTCCCATTGGCCAGTGTGTACAGACGATATGTCTGTGAACAATGTCATTCACAGACATATCGCATTGGCTGTGCTGCACAGCCAATGAACAGATATGTCTGCAGACATATCTGTCCATCGGCAAGTGTGTACGGGCAATCAGCCGAC
This sequence comes from Taudactylus pleione, assembly GCA_031769625.1. NCBI lineage: Eukaryota > Metazoa > Chordata > Amphibia > Anura > Myobatrachidae > Taudactylus > Taudactylus pleione. Next base: position 276,202 of record JAUIMM010000145.1, on the reverse strand, counting down.
CAGCCATACACAGGGGTGCAGAGAGGGGGGGCCGCGAGCTAGTACTACTTACCTGGGTCCGGCACAGCTCCCCATCCACAGCAGCCCAGCGCATGCTACTGTGTGCTTGGCTGCACTGGGAGACTGTACGAGGCTGCTAAAGCAGCAACAGCCTGAGCAGTCTCCTATGCCAAAGGGGGGAGCGATCATGCTGGCTGATCGTGCCCCCCATTGGCTGTGCGCCAGGCTGAGGGGCACACAGCACCCCCTCCCCAGCACCACAAAATGTTTTTTTTTCTTTGAAGGGGGCTTGGTCATGCCTTCCGTGATTAGGCCATGCCCCCTACCCACCCCCGGTTGCCGGGACCCGCTGCAGCATGCAGATGATGGTCGTTCAGTGTGTATGTATTACTATCATCTGCAGATATATCTGTCAGGTGTGTACCCACCTTTAGCCTCTTGTATACATTTCCAAACTTTTGTTATGGAAAGCATATTTACTTTGAATTTCCTTGTCATATAGTTCAGGTTAATCATAAACTGCCTAATGAGTGATATCACTCCAGACTTGTGCAAATCAGTAATACCATACACATAACCTACTGTTGATTAACTATAAATAGAAACACTATGGAAGAGACAAAGGTCAGCTTTATTTTTTTAATCATGTATAGATAGATTTAAAATTTAAAAATTATGGAAAAAAAGAAAGAACAACCCTACTTACAGTATTGCCAACCACCAGTATTATCAAAAAGACCTATTAGGGGAGGTCAACTGTCATCCCCATCATACACTACTCAAGGTATCCAAAAGCCCATTCCAATGGCAAAATTAAAGATTCACCTGGAACGGCAGTGTCCCTTACCCCAGTAGGTAGAATCAGAGTAACCCATTTATTGGCAAGGAGAGTATTGGAGAACTTTAGCAAGGCAGTCACTGTTACGATTCTTTCTGCACACACAAACCCAACACCAAACAAGGGAGTGGGGATCAAAACACAGCTCAAACATGGCTGAAAGAATCTGAAAAAATCAAAATCAGGACACTAACCACCCTTACAACTCTGCTCCCACTGTTCACCAGACATTAGGATACACCTCTAAACAGACACATCACATTTGTAACACCTGCCCTGACCAAGTGAGGGATGATACACCCTTAGGGTTTACTGTACATTCTCACCAAGCATGTGAAATGTCTTCTCTCTTTCTTACTGTGAATTTGATTGAAGCATTGGTAAGCAGTAGATATTTTCTCTGGGCTCCGCCTTTTATGTCACTGAGGTTCTCACTTTTTATAACTTTCTTTCTTTTCTTTTTGCAGTCCTGGGACAATAATCTGTTAGCAGAAACTGTACAATATGTTATACAGTATAGAAGCAGCAGAAAGTATAATGAAACAGGATTTTTTTTCTGTACAGTATATACAGGAACAAACATGCTTCAATCTTAACATGCTGCTTTCAACAAACATGCTGCTTTCAACAATGGAGGAGAGAAATTAATGAGTCTGGATAAACACACCTCCTAGCTACATTCTTTTCTATCTATCTTTATCAACTGCTGAACACTGATGACATGTGCATGTATACTAATCACAGTTGAGAACAGTGGTTGCAATATCAAAATGGCACATGTCTAACAAGATGTAACTGTAGTATTGTTCAATTAAATTTCTGCTGTGTTAGATGTTCATGTTTTGTGACATACTGTATTTGTCATGTCTGTCTCTCTTTCAGCTTGCTTTAAAAATATCTACTTGGTATTCTTTTTCTTTTTAAAATATGAAACTGTGTTTAGGCGAGGCATTCAGACATTTATATATTATAGTATATGCTTGTCAGTGTTACAAAATGTTTCTCAGTATTTTATGTTACCTATTTGTCTTTTAGTCTTCTTTTAAGCTGTCCCCACAAATGCCAGGGAATTAAAATGTTTCCCTAGAAACTTGTAATTTAAATGTCAGACATGTCTCAGAAATGATATTATAATCAAATAAAGGGTTTATGAGATCATTTTGCAAAGACCTTTGTTTGGAATGTCATGTTAACCAAACTTCAGGTCATAAGCTGTCTGCTCTGAGCTTCAAGAGGAACTCCAGACAGATTCTCTCTTTTATCGTAACAAATCCAATTTGTAAATGGCATTTACATGACAAAACAAATGTTGTGAATATTCTGTGACACCTCACTTGCAGTGTTCTTGCAGTAAAAGGTTACAATTCTACTCCTCCTCCATGACCCTTTTTCTTACTATTGGTGCATGAGAAGAAGGAACTACTGTACTGAATCATAGACAAAGCTTCACATGTGCTAGAGAGGTGGAGCCACCGGATAACTTCACACAGCTGTCAATTTGGATTATTATCTATATTCAGTGCTCATTTTCCTTTGTCATATCTTTGTCATTCAGCAACTTTACTAGAGTATATAATGTGGTGCACCTCTTTAGTTTAAGATAAAAACATTTTTTTTATATATGTATATATAAAATAGTAAATTTTAATTTTTAATAAACTATTTTGTGTATATTTTTTGTGAGCAGAAACAATATATTATAGTGGCTTTATGTGGACTAAAACTAAAGGCAACACTATTGTATATTCTACAGTTAGAACTAGACTGACCTACCTTTGGTAGTAAACATATCACCTTAGTAAAGCACCTCTAGTATTTTTTATTTTATTTTATTTATACTGTAGGTCTCTCTGCATCATCATGCTATCAATTTTAAACTAGGAAGGCACTAATATTGAAGTATTTTCTACATGTGATCACCATCCCCTGTAAATAATAATGATATGCATACTTGAATCAATATACAAATTTGCTTATCTTAATCTCATCCAGTAAGTCCCTCAGTCATGTTCCTCTTCTCAATAAGATTGTACAAATGGAGTTCTGTGACTTTGGTCAGATCCTAACAGCTGCAATGTATCCCTACAAAAGCACCCAATACAGGCCAGTAGCCCACAATGATGTATTACTTTCAGATCTAATAGACCAGATAATATCACTGTGGCAAAACATCCATACATTCAAGATATACAGTATGTTCTTATTCTTCAGGGATATTTGGGCATCCCTGGGGAAATGTCAAAAAGAAAGCACATTGGTTAGTCTCTCTGTTTCAATGTTGTCTGAGAAGCTTTCTTTATCCTCCCTGGAATTCAAGCAGTGCAGAGAGCTGACATCCGGGATCAAATGAAAAGATCTTTTTGGACTCGCTAGTTAAAAGGAAAACTACCATAAGCAAAAAAAGTTGATTTTAATGTAAGCATTTTTTTTACCTATGTACTATTTATCCACTAAAATGGAAAATAGTGTACTACAGCATTGTGGGTTATTGGTATGTGTTGGGTGTTTTCGGCATGTGTTTATGTTGTAGCTATTAGGGCCCCACCAAAGTCAAAGAACTCCGTTTGGAATATTATATTGAATTGGGGAACACTATTGAGGGACATATGGGATAAGTAAATTTAGATATTCATTTGAGCAGATTATTATGTGTAGAATACTGCTTTTTGTATTAATTTTCAGATTTACAGTACTGCATTGCTGGCTTGAATCATCCAGGAGAACCATCAGTTGCAAACTATTCAGAATGTTATAAGCTAGTGCAGGGGTCTTCAAACTTGGCCCTCCAGCTGCTGTGGAACTATACATCCCAGCATGCACTGCCACCTTTTTGATATAACAGCATGCTAAAACTATGTGCAGTGCATGCTGGGATGTGTAGTTCCACAGCATCTGGAGGGCCAAGTTTGAAGACCCCTGAGCTAGTGCAATAGTACTAGATTGGGTTCCTTGTATTATACATTGCATTATATATCTAATGCGTGTGTTTGTGTTACTTATATTTTTTGACATATCAAAATATGAATCTGTCCAATGTTTTGAAAGTCCAGAAGATTATGAGAAGCTGTATTACCCATTAGTGTAAATGTGAATAATGTATTTGTGTGCATATTTGCTATGTACTGTATATAAATATACCAAACAGAAATATGTTATTGATACTTTTGTGGGCGCAATTATCTACAATTTATGCAGCAGGTGGGTTGATACTTAAAACAAGTAAAAACACAAATACTTGAGAAAACATTAATAATACATAGCGAATAGTAAAACCTAATCCAGCGCTAATTGTAGTCAGATGTGCTATAGATTAATTACCCAAAAAGATGGGATGAAACCATATTTCATATAATAAAAATAGGAGGGATGTAGTTTGGAAGCCAATGGTCTAAATCCCGACCGCCGGCTTCCAGATGTTCTAATCCCGGCGTGGTACTAATGACAGTACTAATCCCGGCTAAATCTAGATGCCTGTCATTAACCAGACACCTGAAGACCGAAGCCCGGCATCCCAATCAAAGGGATGCCGGGCGCGGACAGCCGCAGGGGGGAGAGGGTTAGGTTTCGGGCTCCCGGTGAGATTTAGGGTTAGGCACCCCCCCAGGAGGTTAGGGTTAGGCTAGGGGAAGGGGAGGTTAGGGTTAGGCACCCCCGGGTGGATTTTAGGATTAGGCACCCCCCTGGGGGATTTAGGTTTAGGCGTTGGGGAAGGGGGGGTTAGGTTTAGGCACTTAGAGGGGGGATTAGGGTTAGGCACTTGGGGTGAGGTTAGGGTTAGGCACCCCTAAGGGAGGGTTAGGGTTGGGGAGGGGAATTAGGTTAGCGATACTTACCTTAGGGACGATCGGGATTTTCACCCTTGCTGGGCTGCCGCTGTCAAATAGGAATGCCAAGATAGTGGTAAATAAAGGTACCACATTTATTCATGAAAAAACTAAATATTTAAAGAACAATTAAACATATCAATTACAATTTCTGGATAAATCCTGTTTTCATACCCTCATTGGCCGGTGGTGTGTGCAAACTGGGGGTGTAATGACGCCCAAATCCAGATAATGGCAGAGTTTCTGCAACACACCACAAGCATAAAAGCCTTTTGGAAGGTAGATCAGGAACCCAGTTCAATCAGCATGGTGTCTGCACAATTTGCACCCACCACCGGCCAATGAGAGTATGAAAACCGGATTTATTCAGAGATTTTAATTGATATGTTTAATTGTCTTTCTAAATATTTTCTGTTTTCATGAATAAATGTGGTACCTTTATTTACCACTATCTTGGCATTCCTATTTGAAATATAGTTTCATCCCATCTTTTGGGTAATCTATAGCACATCTAACTACAATAGCACTGGATTAGGTTTTTACTATTCTCTGTGTATTATTTATGTATATAAATATGTAACTTGGAGGACAAAGCCATAAGGAGGGTGGTGTGGACAGTGCCATTGCAGAGGCTGGAATGCCCCGGGGGCAGTACCATCCATATTTACTCTCCGCTGTAACCAGCACCCTGCTCTGGTTCACAGCTCCTGCACTGTGTGGAGAGAGACATTACGTATGTAGCAAGGATCATCTGTAGGATGTGTGGCAGCATCACCAGAGATGGCACTGGTGAGCAGCAGATTCTGTGTGGGGCAGGAGAGATCCGCCCACACAGAGGAAAAAAATATTTTGGGAAGATGAGTAATTGCTGCCTTGTGGAGAGAGCTCAGGTGTGGGCTGATGAGGAGGCAGACCAGTCAGGCTGCTGTTGGAGACAGTCTATGTGGGACTGTGGCAGCCAGAGAGCCCAGTGAAGCTAAGCAAGCCTTTGGGGGCCAGGAGGCCTGGGTCTGTACCTGCAGGAGGCAGGGGGGGACCACAAAACTCTCAGACTGTGTGACATTGAAGCAGCTGGGCTGCAGGCTGAGGAAGCCAGGGCCTACTGTATACCTGGAGGTTACAGGGAAGGCACAGAGACGGACTGTGTTTGTATAGCTGTGGCAGCCAAGCCAGGCTGAAGCCAGTGATAGACCTGCAGAGAAGCAGGCTGAGACTTTATTGGCAGATTAGCTGCACCCTTATAGAGAGGGTTCAAGAAGTGAGTTAGACGCCCTAAATAGGGGCTAGGTTGTTTATTAATTTCTGTTTGTTTCCTGACTTTCCATGCTGAAAAATAAAGCGTAATTTATTTACTTGAAAGCTGTGTGTGGACCCTCATTAAGCATCTAAATACTGCACCAATCCACCCTCTGCCGAGCTAATTACCCCCAAGATATCACAGATGCTATGAGCAGCATGCTAGTGGTCTGGAGATGATGATGCTGCCCACCTGCCCCTTGGGGCACTCAGTTATGTGCCACTCAGAGAGTTGGTGCAGCACATGGTGCAGTGGCACCATGTTAGGGGCTGAAGAAGCATATCAAAGTGCTTATTAACATGGTTATTTTGAAGTGTTAGGAATAGGGTTTATAGATGATGTGCACTGTGTAAGATAAAATGGGGATGAAAGAATGAGTAAGTCTGGTGCATTTATGATAAACACTCTATGCTGAATTTTCATCTTCGGAATAGTGATTTTTTTTTTCCTTATTTGTGTTAGAAACATAGACCAATGCTCCAAAAATAATTGTGTGGTCCATCTATATTATTTATAGCTTTATACAGTTTATTCTACATATGTTCCACTTGATTAAAACCTATTGACTGGGGAGGTAACTCCACTAAGCTACAATCATTGTTATGTCCCTCATACTATTTCATTCTAAAAACTTTTCTACTGCAGCTTTGGAGTATGGAGAATTATCATGCTGGAAAAGTCTATTTGCAGATGAGAATGGTTAATCTTAAATCTCAAATCTTTATTTGTGAGTACTGTAGACTAACCTTATTCAGATCATGCTAAAACTCATAAAGAATAAAGATATTTGAACACAAATCTCATTAAATTCTGATTTGATTTTCACAGTTTGTTTCATTTGCTTTTCTTTTTTTACTAATATGTTTTGAGCTTATTAGGGTATTGCCTGGTATTGTCTGCAATAGTGTTGGCAAAAATATCAGTGACAATACCAGTTTTCGTTCATTTGTAATATTGCCAGCAGAAAAGGTGGATGATCAGTCAAAGTGACAGCCCAGCACCAGGGGAAAGCCTCCTATGCATATCATTAAGAAATCAATAGCACTGATGTGTGAGGGTCTGTGTTACTTATGTGAGCACACTGGGAGTATGCAAAGGAATGTGCACTGAATACTTGCTATACAGGAAAGCAAGAGTCATCATATGGACATTAGAAGATAGGTGAAAAATGTCACATTCTAGAAGAGATTGTTTTTCACTGGGAGTCTCTAATACCCTCCCAAAGTATTGTCATTTACATGTTGTATTCATTTTATATATGACAAATGTACATTGCAACTAAAGCTTTGACAAGAGAACAGTACTCAATGCTCAAAGCTACAAGTTAACGATCCATTTATATATTGTCTTGCTTTTATTATTATATCCATAATGCCACAAATCAATTATATGATATATCACCTTTTTTTTATACAGTACATATACAAATACAATGTGAAGACCTCTAAGAATCAGGGACTGTACTAATATTCACTTAACAATGACTTAACCTCTGTCCTTGGTGCTGAAATACCTAAATGTGTTTGTATTGTACTCATTTGGACAATTGCTACTGTGTAACCCCTCAGGTGTTAAAGGAGTTAAACCAACATTAGTCTTTTCCATGACCTGGTATTAACCTTCTGTGCTTAGCATGCCTATTAAACAGATATGGAGCAGAAATTAGCAGGAGAGGGCATTTATCCCTTTTAAAATCTAATTATTGGGCTAAATGAAAAGATGGGTGCTTAAGGGTTCTATATGTCACTTTATATATTTCTTATATCGACATAGCAATGGGTTGCACTGTAACTACCTACTAAACACTCTATACATTTTCTCACAGATTCTATAGGCACACACCAATTTTATTTGTTTCTTTGACCTATGAAGTTACAACTAGTATATATGTATGAAATATAAATATAAACTGCTGTTCGAGTTACCATGTCTATTTTCTTAAGTAAGCACACAATAAAAGGGGTTGTTTGTTTTGCATATACATAAGTTGATATGGCAAATATTTGTTTTGTTAGACCTTATAGAAATTGCTCATCACACATACTTGTCTCATAAATCAGTTTATCATACATACTTAAATTGTTTATCACACATACTTGTCTCATAAATCAGTATGAAGCAAAAAAGTCAACGGTCACAATGTTGACATTCATAATGTCAACAGTTATGATGTTGACATGAGTAAAATGTTGATCTCTAACATGTTGTCATCTGGAAAGTGCAGTCATCATGGACAGGAAATCGACATATGAAGTGTCGACATACTGTAGTGAAAAATGTAGGGTTAGGATTATGTTTAGGGGTTAGGTCTATGGTTAGGGTTAGTAATAGGGTTAGAGGTTAGGGTAACAGTTAGCATTAGGGTTATTTATACCTCTAAACTACTTTGGCTGATCTTGCCCATAATTTGTGGTCACGTACACATGATTGTCTGGTCGGACAAAGCCCCCATACCTGTAGATATTACTAGCCTAGCTGTCTGTCCCCACCCAATGACCTGGCATACCAATGAATCCCTTTTACATAATATTGAGGTGGTTAGTCAGCTTAAAGAGCAACCTAACATCTCTCCTGCCATTATTTGGGCAGCCCACAAAGCAGTCCTCATGGGCCACTTGATTAGCATGGCACTGCTAAATGGCTATAATAGCCTTTAAATGTTGACCTAATAAAGTGGATTTTACTGCAGTTTATATATAAGTACCCTGCGTGCCATCCTTGGGCTGCATTTTCTGGATTGTTGTGCACTGGGGGCAGTTGCTACATTTTACATTGAGTGCCGACCGGTTTAAAATACTTGAATAAAACAGTTGAATATTCAGAATAGGCTTTTTAAACAATTAAACATGAATGACTACTGTCACTTTAGGAGTTATTAATTTTGAAAGGAAGCATGCCTTGAACAGCAAATTGTACTGGCAGGAAGTGCTTAGTGCTTCTTTAGACTCAAGGCTGGCATGTCTGCTCACTGTTTGCTGTGTTGGATTCTGAAGTGGCTGCTTAGGTAATTCTTGTTCAAGTTCTTTGAATAGATCACCATTGTACAATTCAATCTTTTATGATGCCTATATCATTTCTGGTTGAAAAAAATTCAAAAAAGGAACTGTGTATTCCTGTCAGTGAGGCAGTGATGTTCTGTTATTCTGTGAGTAGTGTCTATACGAGAGATGATATTGTTTACACTTGTGGAGTGATACAGCTGTGATCTAATTTGTCCGATTCAGGCTTACAGTATCCGTTTTCCTTCCAACCATCAACTGACAACCTGATAATAATATGGGGTTCCTGATATTTTCCAATAGCCGAATCTGAAAGTATAAATTGTCCACAACACAGACTGCACTCATGACAGTGTGAGATCCAGGTTCAAAAATCCAAGGCTTACAGTAGGTGAGGTGATGTCCAAAATGCTGTATAAACCATCCAATATATTTTGTGTACGCAGGTGTGTACAAATTTTCTGGTACCCTTCCACTAGAAAAGAAGAACCCATATTATTCTCTGAAATAACTTGAAAGTGACAAAGGTAATTGGCATACATCATTGTTTATTCCATTTTTAATAAAATTCAGACTTTGCATTTGATTTTTGATTCAACAGAATACTTTAAATAATAAAACCAATGAAAATGGCATGGACAAAAATGATGGGACCACTACCCTAATGTTTTGTTGCACAACTATTAGAGGCAATCACTGCAATCAATCAATTTCTGGTGCTCTCAGTGAGACTTCTGCACCTGTGAGTGTTTGGTCAACTTATCCTGAGCAAATGTCTCCAGCTGCCTTAGGTTGTATGGGTGCCTTCTCCAGTCTGCATGTTTCAGCTATATCCATAGATGTTCAATAGAATTCAGAATAAGGCTCATAGAAGGCCACTTCAGAGTAGTCCAATGTTTTATTCTTATCCATTATTGGGTGCTTTTAGCAGTGTGTTTAGGTCATTATCTTGTTGGTAAACCCATGTCTGACTGAGGCAGAGCTTTCTGAAACTGGGAAGTACTCTATGTTTCACTCCATAATGCAAAGACTCAAGGCACCCCATACCTTGAAGAAGCAAAGCCTTATCCATGTTCCACAGTAGGTATGGTGTATTTTCTTTGAAAACTTTTCAGCTGTGAACAAAGAGCTGAGGTTATTTATGACATTCTTTCATAATAATTGAGGCTTGTAAATATGCATTTTAGCAAATTCCTATCTGTCTTTTTTATGTTGTTTTTCAAAAGTGAAGTCCTCCTGGGGCTTCTTCCATGGAGCCCACTGTTGCTCAAAAAGTGCTGGATGATGCGATCAGTCCCTGACCTTGCAGTTTAGTTTGTATCTCTTTGAAAGTTTTCTGTGGCTATTTTTCTACTATTCTCACTGTCCTACTGTTTACTCTGGAGTGAAGTTTCATCTTGCAGATGCATCTAGGTGGGCTGGCTACAGTCCCATGGACTTTAAACTTCTTAATAATAATTGCAAATGTAGTCACAGGAACAGCAAGCTGCATGGAGATGGTCTTATAGCCTTTACCTTTAACGTGCTTATCTATAATTTTCTTTCTGATCTCCACAGACAATTCTCTCCAATGCTTTCTCTGGTACATGTTCAGTCTGGTAAACACGATGATACCAAACAGCAGAGTGACTACTTTTCTCCATGTAAATAGGCTGAATGACTGATTAGGAGATTGAAGACATGAGTGATGCTAAGAGAGCAATTAGTTTGAAATATCACTAAATCCAAATATGTATACATTTTTCTTAGGGATACCAACAAATTTGTTCAGAAAATTTTAGAATACCTTTGAAGAATAAGCAATATTTTATCTCTTTTCACTGTTACTTTGCTTTATTCTATGACATGGCAAAGGCATTCAGATATACATGAAACAATAGCTTTTATTTATTCATCACTTTAAAAAAGAAATACAGCATTGTTTCAATGAGCTGTAAGGGTACTGACAAGTTTGTCCACGTCTGTATATATATTTCTCTCTGTATTATCCATTCTCAGCAATCTCCCATTATCATTGCAACCTAAGCGCGGATGAAGCACAAAGCAGCTGCTTGGTATAACAGGATACAGACAGAGCGTGGAGGTTTACATTTTCCTACATTGAATCAGGAACCCCTCTGTTACATAAGCCATTAGCAAAGTATTCACCTCCCTTATAAAAAGCCTTTTATTCACTGTGCAAATATTTCTTTGCATTGACAGTGCCTGAATTCGACATCTCCCGCAGAGCCCAGTTTAGCTGTAACAGGATGCAACTGCATAAAAAATCTGATATTTTACTCATTTAAAAATGGCTTTGTTTAAAATGTACATTGTTAACTATTTCACTACTCATTTTACTTGTGATTCTTTTCACTTTTCTTTTTGTTTTACATCTTTTAAATTAAATTTTATTGTTTTCACACACTGTTATGCCAAAGTCCAATGGTGTAACCACCGTGGGTGCAAGAGGGCCCGGGCTGCCTCTAGGTGGTGTAACTGCCAACAGTGGCTTAACTATCATGGCTGCTATGGGCCCCGGGCTGTCTAAAGTTCCTGCTGCTCCTCCTGAACCCAGTCATGCACAGATTGGGCCACTGGGAGTCAGCAGTGCTGGCCGGCCGGCCCGTAATGGCAGTTATTCGGCTACTAAGTAAGCCGGCGCTGCCGCCACCAATCCCGCATTGCTGTTGCCAGTCCCCCACTGTACTGGAGCCACACTATAGATGACTCTGCTGACACCAATCCCCTGCTGCTTTGTCAGTCTCTTGCTGTGCAGGAGCAGGCAGTTAAGTTTGCTGTTGCTGGAAGGGAGCGGCGAGGGGCTGTGCTGTGCTGAGGGGGGCTGTGATGTGAGGCGCTGCGATGTGAGGTGGGCTGTAAATTGTGAAGGGGACTGTGCTATAAGGGGGACTGTGCTGTGAGGGGCTGTGATGAGGAGGGCTGTGCTGTGAGGAGTGATGTGAGGGGAGAGAGTTTTTCTGTGCTATGAGGGGGGACTGTGGTGAGAGGGACTGTGCTGTGATGATGAGGGATGTGCTGAGGTGGCTGTGAGTAATGCTGTAAGGGGAGAGGGTTTTTCTGTGCTGTGTGTGGGAGGGTGCTGTGATGACAGGTGGTATGCTGTGAGGTTGTCTTATGTGGTGCTGTGAAGGGGGTAGTATGTGCTGTAAGGATGGTCAGTGACTGCAGTATGGGAAGTAAATGAATATAAAAGGGTGTAGAGAAGTATAAAGGGATATGAAGCAGTATAGTTGGGTGTAGAGCAGTATAGCTCTGCAGTGCTGAGTAAGTTTTTTTCATGTGGGGGTCAATGTGGGTTTTCATGTGGGGGCAAATGTGTGGTTTATTACCTTTCAGTGCCATACTATCTATCTCATAAAATGCCTTACACCAACCATTCCACTAGTTCAGTGGTTCTCAAACTCGGTCCTCAGGACCCCAAACAGGTCACATTTTCCAGGTCGCCCACCAGGTGCACAGGTGTAGTCATTACTCATTGACACATTTTAAAAGATCCAAAGGTGGAGCTAATTATCTCGCTTGTGATTCTGTGAGGATACCTGCAAAACATGCACTGTTTGGGGTACTGAGGACTGAGTTTGAGAACCTACAGTATGCAGTAGTTCAAATAGCTAATCCAGCACCATGTTATGCTCCTCTCTGTATTTTCTTATCTGTTTCATTGCCTTATTGTGACCTCCTCATCTCTCCGTCCTCTAACGTTGTCCCTGTCTTTTTAGCACCGTCTGCCTTCTCTAGTTATTTTACCTCCCTTTTTTCTCTCATTTTTCATCTGGCCTATATCCCTTTTTCACCCATGTCTTTCTGTGTTCCCTTTTTTCCATGACCTCCATATCCCCTATATCTTCTGCATGCTTGCCACTGACTTCAAATCTGTATAAAGAACCTGTGATTCTTGCTCCCTTTCCTCGTATCCCCATTATTTCACAATTGTAATATGTCTTCTGATGTATAGTTACTGGTTGGCCCTGCGCTCACTAGTATACCGGTGTGTGTGGATCAGCTGCGAGACCTACAGGGGTTAACCAATCCCTACAAGGATTACAATATGGATACAGGATTGGTTAGGTCCACCCTAATGCATGTGTCCCATATGTCACAACATAACATAACACAATGTATATATGAATCAGGGTATGTGTTTTTATTGTTACTCTAAAAAGAACATGGAGTCACAGTGCTCCTTTAATGAATTCAATATCTTAGAATGTTAATGGAAAATGCTGCCATGTAACTGAGATGCTGTTCAGTTGGTTCCTAAATGACAGGGGAGGTGGGGTTGGGGATGGGTGATAGGGGATCAAGAATGTCCAGAGATATGCTGATGGCTGTACATTGGTCGTTTAAAGGGATATTGTTGTGGTTACTGTCTCACCATGAGACAAGTCTCTCAAGACTTGATGCAGTCTGGGTCTTAGCGCTGTGTCTGCTGGGGCGGCGTCCCGTATCCCCCAGGTGCACTACTTACCCTCGGTGTCTTTCTTCACTCTCCTCCTGGAGAGTTGTCCACTATGATCTTCTCCTCCTAGTCATTCTCCACCCGCTGTGCCTCTAGGTTGCAGCGCATGTAGGTATACACATGTTGTGGGAAGCAGCTGTCCGCCGGCTTGCACGTGACTTCCGGGGTGCCCGCGATCTTGTGAGGTCATGCGGTCCACGGGTCTCAGTGGTAGCCTGGCCGCTCACTCGAATCCAGTCGAGGAGACTTGATGATCTGATGGCGCTATGTGTATAGCGCTGGTAGTGGGATGGTATTCTGGGTATGTTTGTTGGTGTAATATGTCTTCTGCCAACTTGTTCTTGTCTTTGCTGTCTCCTTATCTCATATCTTCACAGTTCTCCTGTGCATTCCTTGCCTTATGTTAATCTCTGGCAGTACCCCCACTTACACTGTTCTCTCCCCTGCCTTAGGTACACATTGGAAACACTGTATATTTGCAAAATTGGAGTCTTTTAAGTTATACTCTCATCTGAATGCAGTGACATATTTGCACAATATTCCAGCAATATTTTTTTTTATCTAAATGGCCCAGTGATAGAAGGTAAGAAACTAGGTGGGTGAAACCAAATGAAGCATGAGAGGTAGGGGGAGTCATAGGCATGTGAGGGAAAATGAATTTAAAAAAGTGTAAACTAAGCAAGCAGTAGTTACCTCATTTTCAAACCTCTCAATAGGGCTCTATTTATTAACATTATTTTTACTAAAATAAAGTGAAAAAGGGCGTTTTCACACCCTTTTCACATTATTTTAGTATCACCTAAAGTTACTACAGGGCAATTTTCAGTAGAATTTGTAAAATTCTACTCCAAGACCTAAATATCACTTATTTTTAGTAAGCATATCGCATTTCCCATAATTGTAATGGGAAATGTGATCTGGCCAAAGTTACTAAAAATAAAATGTGAAAAAATACAGGGGAAAGCCCTGTGATAATAACGCCACCTGGAGGTGGCGTTATCCAGGGTCTCCCCCAGTTAACAGACTCCTGCTCTGCTCTAATGGGCAGAGTAGAGCCCGGAGCTGGCCCCAGTAATCAGCTGTGTGGTCTAAACAGACCACACGCTGATCACTGCTAAAAAAAATAAAAAAAAAATGGTAAAAAAAAAACCTTACTTGAGTCCAGGGACGGTGATCGGGGCTCCAGTGATATCCTCCCTCTGGTCAGCTGGTCTCCCAGCCTGCACTGATACCCGGTCATCACCTGACCGAGTCCCAGTGCAGTACGGGATGTCAACTGACCGGAGCTACGGAGGACATCACCGGAGCACCGATGACTGCAGGTAAGTGTGATTAACGGAGGGGGGGTGTGATAGTGGGGGGCGGGGCTTAGCTCCAGGGGTGGGGCTTAGCGATGGTCGGTCGGCACATGCGTCAGCACTTGTTATGATATTTTTTATGAAAATACCGTGATAAGTGTGCGGAGGGGATTTGCTGGGACAGAGCTTTATCGCAAGCTCTGTCCCTGCAAGGGATTTGTAGTAAATCCCTGTGATATTGCCTGAATTCGTAATGCGAATTCAGTTGGTAACATCACACTACAATCTGCATTACAAATTCAGATTGTAGTAAATAGAGCCCTTAGGGTTTTGATCTTCTACGGTATAAAGCAGTACAAATTCTAACTGTTCTCCTTTGACTTTGCCAATAGTAGGTGATTTATAACACAAATCAGGCCTGTTGTTTCTAAAACCAAAATAGAAAAGGTCATGTAAAAGGCAGATAAATGGTTTAACATTTTGGATTGCTAGATCTCTCAATGGCTTTACCAATAAATTGAGAATGTAAAACCTGGTCTTATAGGCAGTCTGAGAATGCACAGGTATCCACCTACAGTAATAAGAGTTTTAGATACTTGATCAATGTCACAAGTGGTAGACAATACTATTTGCGTAGTATTAGTCATTAGTGTTAATTACACTTACTGGATTCTTGCTTAATGATCTAACAGGTTAATCTTTGTGTTTTATTTTATACATTTGTCATTTGTCTCTAATATAATGTTTGACACAGCCGACAATGCAATGTAATGATACAACACATGCGCCGTACACACAACACTATTCGGTGTAGGATGGTATGCTGTGTCCTTACATGCTGCATGCAGTGGTGTAACTAGCGGGTTGGCTTGCACCACCAGGGCCCATTGTGGTGCAGGGGCCCATAGCCGCTACACCTGCTGCCAGTGTCCCCTGGGCCCCACAGTATTTAAGTGTAGTGCACACCACAGTGAGACCGGTCCGCATTACACAGTAACAAACACACCGCTGGCTAATACTAATCATTTTTTATGCCTAATTAGTCATTAAGAGGGATGTCCAAAGGGTTCTGAACCAAATCCCCACATTTTTAGCCAAAAATACAGTATTGGTTTTGCTTATCTTTTCTCCTGCCTTTGGGTGGAGAAACTTGTTCACCTGTTTTTGCCTATGCAGTTTTTGCACATGTGAAAACGTGCTGGAATTGAATAGGATGATACTTTGGAATGTGGCGAAATCATCGCATTGGCAAATGTTTTTCGTGATCGCGGCCATTCCCCTCTAATTGAATATGACCCTAAATTTGTACACATGTTAACAGTATAAACTTATGTAAAATAAAGACACACAGATGTATTGGTGGGAAAAGAAGAAGAGGAAAATTTATGGTAAAAAAAAAGAATGGCCTTACACACAGTGAACCCTCTGTTCAAGCAGTATGGGCTTGAATGTGATCCAACTGCTATTCACAAAAGCCTAAATGGGAGACAAATGCCAGCCCATCACCAAACTCAAAGTCTAGATAGGGGTGAACCACCAGCCCATAACCAAAAAAGGTATCCAATCTCCCCTCCCAATGAAACAAAAGTAGCCTGCCTGTAGAGCTGACTCTAGTAGGGTGGAATCAGCCTAACCCATGTATTGGCGGGAATAGCACCTCAAAGCCTAAAGCATGCAGCCACTACTACTGTTCTCTCCCACAATAAAGCCAACAACCAACAAAATAAATAGAAGGGAGGATGGGAATGTCCGAAGAAGCAAAAAACCTCCCAGCCCAGGAAACAATAGTAAAAAATTCAAACCAGGCCCTGAGCACACCCTTCAAACTCTGATAGGCCAGAGTAAAACATGTTATGTCATGAATCAAACTTTACCCCTGCTGCTAACTGTATGCTAATGAATCCTGGGGGGTTGGGTACAATATCTGGGCTGTTAGAATCCTGATGGTCACAATGTCAGCTCCTGAATACCAATGGTCAAAATCCAGAAGCATGTTAGTGAGTATTCTAACCCTAACCCACCCCTTCCGCAGCCTAACCCTAACAGTACCATTTGGCAGCATAAACCTACCCATCCCCTCCCATAGCCTAACTCTAACCCTCTCCATAGTGCCTAACCCTAACCCTAATACTCACTGTCAGGATTCTGACTGTTGGATTCTGGATCCGGTAGTATGATATCTGTCAGGATTATAGAGTGGGGAGGGGAGATAACAGTGTAAGTGGGGGTATTTAAGAATTAATATGAGAGATACAGTACTTAGTGTGTTCGAGACATTGCTGTTGATATGCAAAATATTTGTAGTCAGCGGCAAATGCAATCACAATTTGCATTTTTTTTTCTATAAAGCTGCATCTCTGAGACCTATTCACAGTTAGTCTCATCTGCAAATCTGGAGCAGTGACTCCCTCCCCTTAGCATACCTGGCTGAGATGAGTCTAGATTGCAACTGGAGGCTTGGCTTCACTGACAGTACAGAAAATGGTAAAAATCACAGCACACAATGGAATAATAGTAATATTAGTGGTCAAAATGTGCAGCTAATGTGTACCCAAGAGACTTAGAGCATCCAAATTGCTCAGCATACGGTATGTATGTATTTATCACTTTATAAATAAATGTTCAGTCTTCCATTCCCCAATTGTTCATGTGTTATTCTTTCATTCTGTAAACTAAGAGTTCCATGCAGTGTAAAGTGACTTTGGGGCTGATTCAGCATTGCATGTACAGTATGTGCAATGCTTCACGCAGATTGGCGATTAATGGGAATCTGCGCATGCGCACGACCCATTCTGGAAATGTACAGAACAGGTACTGTGTGATAGCATGCAGCCCTTCTATATCTCTGCCTGATTGACAGGCAGAGGCATTTAAGGGGTGGTGCAGGGGTGTGTCTGCCCCATTTTATGGGAGTGGCAAGGTCAGGAGCTGTGTCCACCGACGCAGTTTCCTTGCCTCGAAAGCCAGTCAGCCTGAGTAAGCAGAGGCTTAATCAACTGGCCAGCAGCCCAGCGCCGTCCACCATCGAGGCAGATGGTCGCGATTTATGAGGGATGAGTTATCTCTAATATATTATTTGACATTTGTCTGTTTACCCATGATGTCTATATATGTATATGTGAGAGGTTCAGGAATTCATATATGTTTCTTTTCTACTTCCTATGGGTAGTGCTCGGTGATCTCTTATTTTGAAAGTTTTAATCCCATACTCTTCCATTTGTTTTCATCCTGCTTTATTGATATCTTGTGGTTAGATGTGTATATGTATAAGGGTATAGCTTGATACCATATCACTGAGGTTCCACAGCACAACGTTCTATTGCTGCCAACATATATATATATATATATATATATATGTGCACATACAATGGTGCAATCATATGCACTTACATTTTCACATTCTCTAGTTCCCATCAGTAGTGTTACATACATTTATGATCTATTGTAGAAATCCTCTTGAGAAGCAACATCCAGATTTTTGTTAATGAAATATAGGTATAGATTATAGATAAGATAATTTTTGTGTTCCAGATAGATTATCTATATCCCAGAAAAGTATGCAGACATTAAAGAATACCTCTACGATCTGAAGTATCGATTATTTATAGTAAAACATAGGCCATGAGGTTATAGAATTAAAAAGAAATAAATATCTAAAAAATTAATAAATAGTTGTTTTACTAGTATAGGATATTAGCGATGTCATTAAACTATCATAAACAGGAGGCGTTTTTGTAAATGTTTTATATATATGTATTTTTTATTATTATTATTTTTATATGATAATATGCAGTTTAATAAATGTGCATTTGAAGCTCTCTATGCATTATAAATAGGTTTCTATCCTGATATATGGAGTAATCCATGGATTGAAGAATATGATTATCTGATGTTTCCAATTAATTAAGCAATTATGGCCAATGCCTGGAGGGATTTAAAGAAGTGCCACTGACTAATGGCACAGTCTTGAGAAAGTCCTGGTTGTTACGGGATGAAACGCGTTGACGTCATCACCCAGGCACCTGAGGTATTCACAGCACCACACCATTTGCTGCACCTGCAATTTGGAGGATCTTTAGAAGGTGATGATCCATTCCCGGAGTTCATTGCCAGCTGATATACAGACACCGCTCCACAGGCTGCTCTGGTCTTCCGCTGAATCCCCGGAGTCCACCGCCAGCTGGTTCACAGCCATTGCTGCGTGGTTAGTGCTGATCCTCCACTGCATTTTCGGAGTACACCACCAGCCGCCATTACAATCGCCGCTCTGTGAGCAGCTCTGTCATCCCGCTGCACGGCAGCTGACTTCATCCAGCCGCAGCTATACAGTAAGCGGACAAGCCACATTAAGGACGGTATTGATTTGGATACAGCCTTCCAGGGGTCGAGGTACTATCATTTCTTTCCCCTTTCCCACCTTCTATATTCCAGCGTGACTGTATATCACACTGGAACGCCAGTAGTGATTATCCATCAATTAGCGGAATTCAGTCGTTTTCATTGGAAATAAAGTGTTACTTTAAAGTCACACTGTTGCAAAGTTATTGGCAGCAATAGAACGTTGTGCTGTGGAACCTCAGTGATATGGTATCAAGCTATACCCTTATACATTGTAGCAAGAGAGTCATTTGATCTCTGCAGTTTCATATGTCTGATTTTTATTTATGTGCACATGATTGCAACTTTTGATGTTTGTATGTGGATCCATTTGTATGTATTAAATATCTGTTTTTATCTTTAACATATGCCTCCTTTTTATTAACAGATAGCAAACCTGATATAGATATATAAATCCCAATCCACCTACAGTGCCTAGCGCAGTAAAGATTTTGTATTCATTTTGTTTTTTTGCTGTGGAGATTTGTCTCTGGGTTTTTGACCAAACCCCTATTACTTGCAGCAGACACGTATTATAGTACTCTTTCTGATATTGAGCGCCGGGATATTTGCAATTGTGATTGCAGATTCTAAAAAGCAGCGCATGCACTGTGCACAAAATCTGAAATGCATTTCAGACTGATATAGGCCCTGTATCTCTATGTGGTCAGTCTCACCAACAGTAGGTAGTAAATACAGTATGTACTGTACAGTATTGGACAATATGACATGTGTCTGAGGTGCAAATTGTTTGATGCTTTTGTTGCTTTGTCCTCCAAATTCCGACAATAGAGTGGAGATGAAAACAAATAGTTTAATCAGATTTCAACAGGAATTAATTTTTAGATAAATTTACTTTATAAAACCTATCATAAAGATCTCCTTAGACATTTATTTGTATTCACGATGTCAATGGGTAGTAAGTGTGTTACGATCCGCGACAGCGGATCATCTTGGTGGCAGCTCCCAGCTGTACTTGTCACTGGAATACTGCATCTTGTCCTGATCCATGTTCCGGCTATTGCAGGCAGCCAGATTCCTGTCTTGTCTGTGTTTAGCTCATAGCCTGTCATTCCTGTCTGTCTGTGTGTTTGTCTCAGGTGCTCACTAATCGCCATCTGTCTGTGTGCAGCTCAAGTGCACACTAGCCTGTGATTAGGAATAGCTCTCTGCAGGAAATGGCTTTGAATGGATACTGTATTCCTTAAGTTACAGCCAGTCCTTCACTCTATGCCGGGGATGTTGTCTGACATGCTAAGTTTGTTGGTCTGTTCTTAGAAGCCTGAGTTCTAGCCAGTTTTCCTAGTTCTGCAGTTCTGGTGTCCTGAACCTGCCAGTTGGATCTGTACCTGCCAGTTTGTTTTCCAGACGTGTATCCATCTGTCTATGTCCTCACAGTTTGGACTCTCCAAAGCAGTTACTTTGCTGTTGCATTTATCTCTATGCTGCCTGTGACATTTCCATACCACAGCCTGTACATCTATTGACTCTCAAGCTGCATCTCAGCGGTCATAGCTGCACCTTGGCCTGCAAGGTCGCATCACAGCCTGTACATCTATTGGCTCTCAAGCTGCATCTCGGCGGTCATAGCCGCACCTCGGCCCACAAGGCCACATCACAGCCTGTACATCAATCGGCTCTCAAGCCGCATCTCGGCTGTCATAGCCGCACCTCGGCCCGCAAGGCCACATCACAGCTTGTACATCTATTAGCTCTTCAGCCGTACTTTGGCCCTCGAAGCCGCACTATGGCTCTCAAGGCTGCTCCGTGTTGTTTCTGTCATACCTCGGCCCACATGGATGCAACTTGTAACTAGTCCTTGTTTGTTTTTGCATGTCTGGTTTATGTCTGTTTTTGGCCTATCTTGTCCTTGTCAGTTATCTTGCCTGTTTATACTATGTTTCTTATTTGCCAGTCCTGTCTGGTCTAGTCCTGTCTAAATCCTGCAATCACATACTGTAGTTCAGGTCACTCCTGCTGCGCAGCCTGTATAGTTTGTCACCTCGCTCCTTGTATAAACAACCCAGCTGCAACATAAGTTCCAAGACATTCCTGAGATCTTGTCATCTGTTGCTGCTAGAGTCCATATCATCAGTTCTAGTACCATTCACTCGCAGTCGCACTCCAGTTAGTACCAGTAGTGGAAGGACTGCCACTCTCTATCTCTGTCATGTTCTTGGTCAGCAGTCCTGCGGTCTCTCTTTGGTTGTGTAAATCCTCTACTGCTGGAGGCATAAGTCCAGGTGGCCACCTAAGTACCGGTGTGTAAGTAAATCACTAAGGGAACAGCGGGTGACTGTTATTGGTGGAAGATCCTCTCCCTGGCTCTAGAGGTCTTATACAACCATGCGAGAACCGTAACAAAGTGGTGACGATAAGGATTCGTTTAGACCCTGGTATGGATGACGTACTATAAATGGCATGGGAGAAAGTCCTGATGAAACTATTAATCAATAATATCTTGTGAGAACATAATTTGGAGAGATCTTCTAGGAATCTAATGATCACAGGGGTATTGACAGTAGAGTTTTTCTTGTGTATGAAAAAAATACTTGATAACTGTTTTTTAAATATTAGGGGAATCCCAAGCTCTTTGTCCCTCTGTCTTCTACAGTGCCAGCCTAGGCTTAAACACCTTATCTTAGTTAACAACTTGGAGGGGACCCCACAAGTATTTAAATTACATTTTGCTTATTTGCTTACTTTTTTTCAGAAATAAAAAAATCACAACATTTTGTAAATCTTATGGTTTTTACTTTTAATAGAGAAAAATCCTGATAACATTTTCTATTTCATACTGCAGTTTCACACCATTTTTTTGCACCGGATTCAATCTAGTAAATTCTACTGGTACTGTTTTTCAAACCTGCCACTGAGACTGATTGGGTACCTGTATGTTAAACTATCAGTGTCACTGGAGATGAACTCCTTTTGTGGTGGATACTTAAGGACATTCCTTCTTTCAATTGGATAACATTGGAAAGGAAAATAAGAAGATTTCCTGTATTTATTAGGGAATATTAGATTTTAAATGATGGGGGAACTTATAATGTACAGTACTTAATTATGTAGCAATATTAATGTTTTATTTATATAAATGGGGAAAATCAGTTCAATGGCTTAAAACCATTTACTGAGCATGCAAAGGGAGTCACATAACCTTTTTTGGGTTAATAAATGACTCCCATATTCTCTAATTTTGATAAAACAAGCCAGAATATCTACAATTTCAGACAATCCCCATACAGTTTGTTCAGGCCCGATGAGAGCTGCGCTGGGTCCATGTGACAGGGGGCGTGACCTAATCGTGTAAGTCACGCCCCCTTAAAAAAATGACAACAAAATTATTATTTCTGCACCGCGCGCCGGGGAGGGGTGCACTGTATGCCTCAGCCAGTGCACAGCCAATGGGAGGTGCAATCAGCATGATCGCTCCCCCCATAGGCATAGGAGACTGCTCCGGCTGCTGCTTTAGCAGCCATGAGCAGTCTCCCAGTGCAGCCCAGCACACAGCTGCATGTGCTGGGCTGCTGTGACTTAAGAGGAAGGGGAAGCGGTGCTGGACCCGGGTCCCCGCCGGGCCCCTGCTGCAAGCCCGAGCCCGGAAATTTGAACCCGCACCCCCCCTCTCTCAACGTCCCTGAATATGTTGGAGGATTTTGCCAATGCTGATTTACTTTTATCTGTCATGTGAGCATGTACTAGTACTTGTACTGTAGGTCCTCTTCATTTAACCGCATGATATTATGTAACTGGTTAGAGAACTCATTCTAAATCAGTGATTTAGGGGCCTATTTATCACGCCGACTTTTCATTAAACTTTGCATAAACTATAGTTTCTCCATTATTTTATGCATCATGGTGCAGGAAATTTCACAGAAAAAAAGCTATCGCTGCAGACTGCAGTCCCCATTATTATCAATGGAGCCTAGGGTGTGACCCATAAGTACCAAACTTTAATGGCACATTCTATAATGGCTCATCATGCTCACAGACTCATCAACGCAAGTTTTCTTTCGCAACCTATAGATGTGTGAGGTAAACTTCTGATATTGGCTCTTTCGTTAATGGCTGATATATGCACAGTTAGGTAACGCTATGATGCCCAGTGGTACATTGCTTTGAATTGAATTCCCCCTTATGTGCTGACACACAGACAGATGTGACTGACAAATACAGTTGCCTGCCCAGCTTCTGCCTGCTGCTACAAGTAGTGAAGTATGTGTGCTGTCGTTGTGCAGTACCTTGCTGAGTAAGAGCAAAAAAATGCAGCATGGCTGTCATAATACATTAACAAAGAAACCAATACTGAGGAACTAACTAAAACACACGTCTTAAGGGCTTTGCAGCTATTGTTTGTAAACTATTGATAGGACCAATGCTTTTGGTATTGATTTTGATCCCTATTCAAGGATAACACCAATGGGTTTATTTACTAAAGTGCTGGTTTTTAGAAGTGAAGATGTTGCCCATTGCAACCAAACAGATTCTACTTGTCATTTATCTAGCCCTTTCTAGAAGATAATAGCTAGAATATGATTGGTTGCTGTGGGCAACATCTCCACTTTTGAAAACCTGCAATTTAGTAAATATACCCCCAAGACTCCTTGAGTATAGAGATCCCGGCTTCTTTCTTAAAGACAGAGATATTATTTTTACCTACTGTACTATACCTACTACAGGTTGAGTCTCCCATATCCAAATATTCCGAAATACGGAATATTCCGAAATACGGAATAATTTTGGCATGACTGAGATAATGAAACCTTTGATTTTTGATGGTTCAATGTAAACAAGCTTTGTCTAAGGCACAAATTATTAAAAATATTGTATAAAATTACCTTCAGGCTGTGTGTATAAGATGTATATGAAACATAAATGAATTTCATGTATGTACACAAACTTTGCTTGAGCCACAAAAATATTGAAAATATTGTATAAAATGACCTAAAGGCTGTGTGTATAAGGTGTATATAACACATAAATGCATTCTGTGTGTATATTTGGGTTCAATTCCCAAGATATTTCATTACAATATGCAATTATTCCAAAATACGGAATATTCCGTTATCCACAATACCCCTGGTCCCAAGGATTTTGGATATGGGAGACTCAACCTGTATATCACTATAGATGTGAGGTTCCCCTAATAGTCCCCTATTGTTGTATCTGCTGCAACGTTTTAATAAATTCAGTCTGAGTTAGATCTTGCTATTGTCTATGTATATTACAATTTTAATATAGTTTACACTATGAGATTGGTGTTTTTGCTTGTTATTCAATACGATTTATGTGCAAAATCCCTGTATCTGGTAATAGTGATGCAGTGGTGAATCTTCTACAATGGTTGTGAAGAAAGGATATTCCACCTATAATTGTTGTTATGACACCGTGACAACTATTAAAAGATAACATACTGTATAGATAATTAAGAATTATTATTTTTTTTTTAAATTATTGTTGGTGAAAATGTACCATTTTGAAATTCTAGATGTTAGAATATTTCTCACTTTTAATTTTTCTAGATTTGTTTGTATAAAGTATTTTCATTCAGTTTTTTAACAGACTGACATGCAAATTAATTAGTCTGCATGAAACTGCAAATGTGATGAAATAGAACCTTTACAATCTATAACAGGAGATTAGAAGCTAATATTAGACAAATGATAATATCAATAGCACAGAGGTCAATGTTCTGGAATTGCTAATTTTATAGGTATTCATATGAAATTAGCCAATGTCCTGTTTATGTTGAGTGTCCTTTACCCATGGTCACAAGGCGCCACTATCATTTACAGAGTACGTTTGAGTAGAGATGAGGACATTTACAGTAATCGAATTTTGTAGTGGAACAGGCCATTTTGCTGAGTCTTCCCAGTCCCCTTTTCCTTTGCTAAACTGCACTGTATTTGTAATTTCGCATTTTGCGGCATTTATAATCTATAATTACAGCTGGAAGGACAAGGTCCGTAAATTTTGCTGTGTGGCATTAGTGAGACAGAGCTCAGAAATCTAAAGGGCACATTTTACATGAGAAACAAAAATTTCCCTGAATGGTCTCAAAAAGTTGCTCTTCTTAAAAGGTTTGCCCTGAAAGAACTGTGGCAAACCTTTTAGAGTGCTCCTAAGGTTGTTTGAGCTTCTAAAAATGAAAATGGTTTACCCACAGCAACCAATCAGATTCTGTATATCATTTCTCTTGTGCTTCCTAGACAGAATATGATTAGTTGCTATGGGTAACACCACCACTTTCCATTCTTGGAAAGCTTTAGTAAATCTACTCCTCAGTATTCAATACAAATGGTAACGCTTAAGGATAATGGTATAGTATGTTTATAGGGTAAGAACCTTATCTCTGCCTAGGTCTTCAATGCTATCTTATCCTAAAAGAGATATTTACAGTACATTTACAAGTTCTGTGTTTGTCTGTGTATGTACCAGTATCTGGGTCAAAGGGGAGTGCCCGCACTGCACACCCTGCTCCCATATTTTCCAATACTTGCCTCACGTCGGGTTTCTCAGCCCTGCAGAAAATGCCGGAAAATGGCCACCTCTGCAATTTTCCCCAGTGTTTTGCACACGAGCAGTGAGTAAAGTGCTCAGAGTCTACTGATGCTGTGGCCACCAGTGTTTAGCCTCCAGTCTGCTGGTGGTGGCCGGGAAGAGAGGAGGGAAGCCCGGATGGGGAGTACGCAAGAGCCCCCTCCTCTTTTAATACGCTCCTGTTTGTCACTGCTTTTGGACCTACTATTTTCCTTAATAGCTTAACTGTATTAGCATACTATCATTTGCCCTTACTTCATACTCCACCATTATCCCTAACTACTTGCCTGGCAAGGTCACATCATTTGTAACCATGCCAGGCTTGCGTTCCCTGACGTAGTGCAAACTATGCAGCTAGTCAGATGCCCACTAGGCAGTAGATAATTGTCCAGCAGCTGCAAATGGCAAAGAAATCTCCTGGCCCCACTGCATCCCTCCACCCTCTCCCAGTGTCTGCCGTGCTGATGATCACTGCTGATCCCCCTCCAGACGTCTGCAGAGAGGAGCCGCCACTGGGGAAATGTAAATCAAATAGCTCTAAGGCCCCCAGTGCCGCCGGAAAAATGTGGATCTACAATGTTTCGATCATCCATTGTCAATATATCATTAATCGATTTTTAAAAATTAATATTATTATTATGTTTTTAAAAATATATATATTTTTTAAAATAAAATCGTTTGTGGATAAATTTTCTTGACCTAATTCTAACATAAATAAAAATGACAATTTCTGAGTGGCTTTTAGCCAGGTAAGTGGTTAAACACTTCAATTTGTTTGGCTGTTTGATTCTTGTTTATAGGAAAGGAATAAAGGTAATCGCATGCGATTTGGAGGCAGCCACAATATTTCATCGATTTATCCTATACATTTAAAGCAGCAGTATTTTAAAAGGCAAAACAACCTGGTTTATTTTTTATAGTTTAGCTGCTTTAAATCTGGTGAATACTTCACCAAAATCTCACAGCTGCTTGCAACTCACAGGCATCTACGTTTATCCCAAACGTGCAGATTTATCAAACTTTGTAAAGAGGACAAGTGGAGGTGTTGGCAAGGGCAACCAGTCAGATTCCAGATATCACTTATCTAGTATTTAATATAAAATGATAGCCCACTATCTGTATACACTCTGTTGGTGAGCTGTATAACACCCGGATCAGCACAAGCTCTGCTCCACATAACCGGTGTGTATAATTATGAGTATAGCTGTACTGCATCTACCAACAAAAAATCATTCCACACGTTAAGCATTTCATCTGTTTGCTGTGTCAGGGCATCTGCTGGTGTGTACACTGGGTTGAGTATTGGATGCCAGCTCTTGGGATCCCAGTGATCCGAAACCCCGACACTGGTATCCTTACAGGGTCACAATCCTGATGGAAGGAAGAAAGTATACTCTCCTTCCCTAACCACCACCTTGAACCCTCCATACCCACACCTTAAACCTCCACCCGTGCCTAAATCTAACCGCTTTCCTCTGCAGCCTAACCCTCCCCCTAGTGCCTAACTGTAACCCCTAACCCCAATACTTAAGGCAGGGATGCCTGTATGCCCACTCAGAATCCCAACACCGGCATTCTGAGTGTCGGCTTCCCGACATTCGAGATAGTAACTACATCCCTGTACACTCTACCACATAAATCTGTACACACATATTCCAACATATGTAGCATTCAGCTTACTACCATTTCAATTTCAGGGTATAGTCTACATTGTTCTATATGTAATTCACAGAATGATTTGTTTTTAGAAAATAAAGTATATAAATATGTTGAAAAATTGGACCACTTACCTGAAGCAGATTTTGCTGCTCTTTAGTTGTAACTGAGTAGGGTAAGTATTTACTTCCATCCAAGCTAAATATGGTAGTAAAGTAAACTGTGGTTTGGGCCTGCTTGGGAAGACCCAAATATGTCTACCAGATATAATAGTATTTCATTTAAAAGAGATGATATCTAATGTATATTACTTTCCTTACAAGTCTTTTATTTCACCATCTATCCTTGACAGTGGCTTAACTAGGGTATTTGGAGCCCAGGGCAAATTTGTAAATGGAGTCCCCCCACTTCCCCCACCCATGTGCACGTGCCGCAGACGCACGCGGCAAAAAAATGGGCGTGGTCACAAGGGGTGTGGCCACTAAAAATGGGGCTTGTCAACATGATACACACCCCTTTATTGTCACTGGGAACATTTCTTTCCATTTGCACCTTAATGCAGTGCCTCTTATACAGTCCCCCCTATGCAGTGCCACTAGTAGTGCCCCCCCCTTATGCAGGCCCTCAGTAGTACTCCTTATATAGTACCCCCAGTATACAATGCTCCCCAGTAGTGGTCCCTCTTTTTCAGGCCCCCAGTAGTGCCCCTTACACAGTTCCCCCTGTAGTAATCCCCCTTATGCAGCCAGCCATTAGTTCCCCTTATACAGTGCACCCAGTAGTGATCTCCCATATGCAGCCCCCCAGTAGTGATCCATCATATGCAGTGCCCTTTATACAGTGCCCCCAGGAGTGATCTCCCCTTATGCAGGCCCCCAGTAGTTATCCCCCCTATGCAGTGCCCCCTGTAGTGGTTCTCCCTTTTCAGTGCCCCTTGTAGTGGTCCCCCCTGTGCAGTGCCCCCAGTAGTAAGCCCCTTATATAGTGCCCCAGTAGGAGATCCCCTTGATGCAGTGCCCCCAGTAGTAGTCCCCCCCAGTAGTGGTACCCCCAGTAGTAGTCCCCAGTAGTGGTCCCCAACAATGCAGTGCCCCCAGTAGTAGTCCCCCCTATACAGTGCCCTTTATATAGTGGCCCCAGTAGGAGTCCCCCTTGATGCAGTGCCACCAGTAGTAGCCCCCCCTATACAGTGCCCTTTATATAGTGGCCCCAGTAGGAGTCCCCCTTGATGCAGTGCCCCCAGTTGTTGTCCCCCCCAGTAGTGGTCCCCCCAGTAGTAGTCCCCAGTAGTGATCCCCCCAATGCAGTGCCCCCAGTAGTAGTCCCCTCTATACAGTGCCCTTTATAT
This sequence comes from Taudactylus pleione, assembly GCA_031769625.1. NCBI lineage: Eukaryota > Metazoa > Chordata > Amphibia > Anura > Myobatrachidae > Taudactylus > Taudactylus pleione. Next base: position 247,560 of record JAUIMM010000145.1, on the reverse strand, counting down.
AGTGCCCCCAGTAGTAGTCCCCCCTATACAGTGCCCTTTATATAGTGCCCCAAGTAGCAGTCCCCCTTATACAGTGCCCTTTATATAGTGGCCCCAGTAGGAGTCCCCCTTGATGCAGTGCCCCCTGTAGTAGTCCCCAGTAGTGTTCCCCACCAATGAAGTGCCCCCAGTAGTATCTCCCCCTGATGCAGTACCCCCAGTAGTAGTCCCCTCCTTAGTAATACTGTCCCCCCAGTAGTAGTCCCCCCCGATAAATACACACTGACATTAAACAATATATAAAAGTAAACTACTTACCTGAATCCACGCTCCGGCTCCCGCCACCATCCGCACGTCAATCCTACCAGGCTGGCGCGCTCTGCATTATGGGAGAGACATTATGGCGTCAAGACGTCTCTCCCATTACCCACAGCAGGAGCCGGCTCTTGCAGTGGGCACTGCGGCTGCAGCAGTCAATGAGAGTCTATCTGACTCTCATTGGCTGCTGTTTAACACACACATCGCCGCCAGTGCTGGCGGTAATGTGTGTGCAGCAGCAGCCAATGAGAGTCTGTCTTACCTCATTGGCTGCTGATTCACACACACATCGCTGCCGCTCAGTGGTGATGTGTGTGCAGTAGCAGCAGCAGCCAATGAGAGTCGTCTGACTCTCATTGGCTACAGGTTAATGCACACATCACCACCAGCGCTGGCGGCGATGTGTGTGTTAGCACAGCCTGAGCCTGCCACCCTCCTCCTGGCGCTATTGGGCAAGCGCTCAGGGGGAGGGAAGGGGCTCAGCTGTGCAGCACATGATTGGTTTGGGAAGCCTAGCACCGGTCCTGTGTAAATGTGTGGCGCTGACCGCACACACTGCGGTCAGCGCTACACTGGCTAACTAGGGCAGGCCGGTACCGTGGCCGGCGGCGTACCCCCGCGCCCAGGGCATGTGCCCCGCTCGCCCTGCCCTAGTTATGCCACTGATCCTTGACCATCAGGTAAGTGACATAGAAATAAATAGATACACTTAAGGAAATAAATAAATACGATAAGTTTATTACATTAACATTCAGGATTTATTTGCGCTATATGCATAACATAAAAGAACAGATCATTGAACAAAATGGTAGTTCCCTTTGACAATTTGAAGTGCTTCTAAATATCTGTGACGAATAATAAAATTCAGTACCTATTTATATGATTGCTGCATACCATCACATTTAAACTATCATATCTAAACCAGATCCAAAACACGAAGAAAGATCCAGATCCAAAACCAAAACACGAAAAGTGGACACACCGGCCACTTTTCATGTTTTGGTTTTGTATCTGGATCTTTCTTCATGTTTTGTATCTGGATTGGTTTTGCCAAAACCACCCTTCCGTGTTTTGGGTTCTGGGTTTTGTGTTTTGGATCTGTATTTTTTTGAAAAAAAGCATAAAAACAGCTAAAATCACAGAATTTGTGGGTTTTTCTGCTGCTATGCTATTATTAACCTCAATAACCTTAATTTCCACTCATTTCCATTCTATTCTGAACACCTCACACCTCACAATAGTGTTTTTAATCCAAAAGGTTGCACCGAGGTAGCTGGATGACTATGCTAAGCAACATGAGTGGGCGGCACAAACACGTGGCCCATCTAGGGGTGGCACTGCAGTGGCAGACAGGATGGCAGTCTGAAAAATGAGGCCCCAAACAGTACATAATGCAAAGAAAAAAAAGAGGTGCAAGATGGAATTGTCCTTGGGCCCTCCCACCCACCCTTATGTTGTATAAACAGGACATGCAGAATTTAACAAACCAATCATTTCAGCACCAGGGTCTGCCACATGACTGTGGCTGAAATGATTGGTTCGTTTGTGCCCCCACAAAACAAGCAGGCAATTAATCTATCCCTGCACAAACTGGCTCTATGGAGGCAAGATGTCTTCCTCATCCTCCTCATCCACCAATTCTTCAATCTCTTCAGTGTTGTGTACATCCTCATCCTCACAGAGTATTAATTCGTCCCCGCTGGAATCCACCACCACAGGTCCCTCTGTACATTCTGGAGGCTGGTCTCCCTGGAAGAGTTGATAATTAATTTTAATGAACATCATCTTCTCCACATTTTGTGGAAGCAACCTCCTACGCCTTTCGCTGACAAGGTTCCCGGCTGCCCTAACACTCTTTCGGAGTACACACTGGAGGGGGGCAACTCAGGTAAAATAGAGCCAGTTTGTACAGGGGCCTCCATATTGCCTCTTTTTCCTGCCAGTACAGTTACGGACTGTCTGGCATCCCTACTTGTATGCTGTCACCAGTGTAATCCTCCACCATTCTGTCAGTGGTGACAGTATCATATGCAGTGACAGTAGACATGTCAGAAATTATTGGCACGTCCTACCGTATGGACCAGATGTCCAAACCGGCCCTTGATTTATGACACAGGCACATGTTTGGCACTGCTACTGTGTTGATGCACGTGCGGCTACAGCGCACATAAATCACAAACACAGAAAAAAAAATTTTTTTTATTTTTTGGAGCACTTTGGGGTTACACCACCCTTCAACAGACAAGCCATCTGGCCCTTGATTTATGACACAGGTGCACGCTTGGCGCTGCTCCTTTGTTGATGCACATGCTGCTACAGCGCACACAATTCACAACACAGAAAAGAAGAATTTTTATTTTTGTTGGAGCACACTTTGGGGGTTGCACTACCCTTTAACAGACTTATGGGACACAGGCACACGCTTGGCGCTGCTCCTTTATTTATGCATGTGCGGCTACTGCGCATACATTTCGCACACAAACACAGAAACAAAGAATTGTTTATTTTTTTGAGGAGCACACTTTGGGGGTCTCACCACCCTTTAACAGACTTATGACACAGGCGCACGGTTGGCGCTGCTCCTTTGTTGATGGACATGCGGCTACAGTGCACACAATTCACAACACAGAAAAGAAGAATTTTTTTATTTTTGTTGGAGTGCACTTTGGGGATTACACCACCCTCTAAGAGATGAGCCAGCCGGCCCTTTACTTATGGGACACAGGCGCACGCTTGGCGCAGATCCTTTGTTGATGCACGTGCAGCCACAGTGCACACAATTCACAAACACAGAAAATATTTTTTTATTTTTGTTGGAGGGCACTTTGGGGGCTACACCACCCTTTAAAAGATGAGCCAGCCAGCCCATTACTTATGGGACACAGGCGCACGCTTGGCGCTGCTCCTTTGTTGATGCACGTGCAGCCACAGTGCACACAATTCACAAACACAGAAAATATTATTTTATATTTGTTGGAGTGCACTTTGGGGGTTACAGCACCCTTTAAGAGATGAGCCAGCCGGCCCTTTACTTATGGGACACAGGCGCACGCTTGGCGCTGCTCCTTTATTGATGCATGTGCGGCTACTGCGCATACATTTCGCACACAAACACAGAAAAAAAAGAATTGTTTATTTTTTGTGGAGCACACTTTGGGGGTTACACCACCCTTTAACAGACTTATGACACAGGTGCACGCTTGGCGCTGCTCCTTTGTTGATGGACGTGCGGCTACAGCGCACACAATTCACACAAAAAAGAAATTTTTTTTATTTTTGTTGGAGTGCACTTTGGGGATTACACCACCCTCTAAGAGATGAGCCAGCCGGCCCTTTACTTATGGGACACAGGCGCACACTTGGCGCTGATCCTTTGTTGATGCACGTGCAGCCACAGTGCACACAATTCACAAACAGAAAATATTTTTTTATTTTTGTTGGAGTGCACTTTGGGGGCTACACTACCCTTTAAGAGATGAGCAAGCCGGCACTTTACTTATGGGACACAGGCACACGCTTGGCGCTGCTCCTTTGTTGATGCACGTGCAACCACAGTGCACACAATTCACAAACACAGAAAATAATTTTTTAATTTTGTTGGTGTGCACTTTGGGGGTTACACTACCCTTTAAGAGATGAGCCAGCCCTTTACTTATGGGACACAGGTGCATGCTTGGCGCTACTCCTTTGTTGATGCACATGCAACCACAGTGCATACAATTCACAAATACAGAAAATATATATTTTATTTTTTGGAGTGCACTTTGGGGGTTACAGCACCCTTTAATGGACAAGCCAGCCGGCCCTTGATTTATGACACAGGTGCATGCTTGGTGCTACTTTGTTGATGCATGTGCAGCTACTGCGCACACAATTCACAAACACAGAAAAAAAATGTAAATTTTTTTTTGGAGTGCACTTTGGGGGAGCACCCCTGATAGACAGATCACCCCCTGGACAACACTACAGCACCCCTTTAGGACTACAGCCTTTATGGGACACTGCACAACACAGTCCAGCCAGCCCCTATAGACTTTGGAGTGGACAGAACCCCTATGGACAACTGACTGCACAACACAGCCCAGCCAGCCCCTATGACAGCAGCACAACACAGCCCAGCCAGTCCCTATGGACAACAGCAGCACAACACAGCCCAGTCAGCCCCTATGGACAACAGCAGCACAACACAGCCCAGCCAACCCTAGCTCCCACCCTCCCTCTTCACTGTCCACAGTCGGAGTGAGAAATGGTGCTGACGCGTGGACCTTTTATATAATCCAAAACCCATGAGAATTAGGCGGGATGATGATGTTTTGCCTCAATTTCAGTTCCGAGTCAGGTGGGAAAACCCGAGGCAGACTCGGTTCCTGGCTTGGATCGGGGGGGCTCGGGGGGGTTCGGATTTCAGAAATCCGAACCCACTCATCCCTAATATAAACCAGCACATTACTCTACTAACCTCTCTCCTAAAGCAACAATATTAGCTTAACACATTTTCTCTGGTCCAACAAAAGATTATCACAAAGTTTAAATATAGTATAACAATCGGTAGCAGTCCTGCACCAGTTTAAAGTTCCCAGATGGTAGTCGGCTTGTATCCTTTTAAAATTATTATATTAATTACAAATAATTTATGATCCAATCCTCTCTTTGGCTATATGTATGTACTTCCATGTGTGAGTCAGTAACTGTATTTATCTATATATATATCTAGTCTTACTTATTTGCTTGCTTTATATTTTGTGCTCTTCTAGGAAGAAGAATGGGTGAGTGGTAGCTAATTCCTCATCAGGAGCTGGTAATTATTTTGTGAAAAGTAGAAAGAAAAAGAAGACTCTTGGTTGGGGGCACTCTTATGTATTAGTGATCTAATTAAAACTTCACTTTTATTCAATAGACCACAAAATAAATGAGGGAAAATCAAAAAGACAAACACAAAATGAGAAAGCTATAAATATATAGTACAAAGATGCTTACAGAGCTGGCGCTGCCATTAGGCAGCCTTAGGCAGCTGCCATGGGGCACCAACCACTAGAGGGCACCTACCAGAAACCTGAAGGATGTCTCTGATCGATAGAGACATCATTCATCTACATGCTGTCAGTAGGCGGGTTCTTTCACTTCTTTCCCCTGCTTTGAGCTACCCTGATGTGCTGTGCTGTCCAGGCTGTCATTCTTCACACAGCGAGCCGACAGGACAGGCCCATCCCTGCGGCTTCCTCCTCTTATCTCCCCTTCCCCCTCACTCGAGTCCTAGCCAGTCACAGAGTAGTTCCGCCCCTTAGATGAGACAGTGTCTGAGATGAGGCTCTATGATGACTGGGAGCAGCAGCTGTAGCCATGCTGAGAGAGTAACAATCAGACTGGTAAGTGATGTGTGCTGACTGTCTATATCCTGTATCAGAGGTAAACTGACACTCAAGAATGCAGTACCTGTAATTATTTTTTATGCAAACACTTCTGTGCCCCCCCTCCCCCGCTACCAAACACAAAGTGTGCATGACATGTGGGGCTGATAAGGGATCTATACAATATCTTAGGTCCTTACACCTATATAGTACTGTGCAACTCCCCTGCTGTAAGATGTCTTGATATAACTACACTCAGTGCTCTTGAAATGTAACCCTACTCCTAGGTGTGATATTGCTCAGTCCTACAATTATACTGTATTATACTTGAACGCTGTATTGTAATGTTTTGAAAATACACACACACACACACATATATATATATATATATATATATATATATATATTAGAGATGAGCGGGTCCAGTTCACTGAGAACCGGACCCACCAGAATTTCCAGATCCAAGGTGAGAACCGAGCCAGGCTCAGGTTTTCCCGCGTGACTTGGATCTCGAAACGAGGCAAAAAGTCATCCTCCCGCTGTCAGATTCTCGCGGGTTTTGGATTATATAAAGGTCCCAGCGAACGGCACCATTTTCACTCCGGCTGTAGAGAGAGAAGCTAGCAGATGTAGTCAGTCACTGTCAGTCACTCAGTGTGTGTGTCCAGTCGGGGTCTTGGCCTGAAGGCTGCTGCTGTGTTTTCCGTAAAGGGGCTTAGGCTGCAGTATATAAAGGGGGGCTTCCTTCATTTGATGCTGCAGATGCTGTGTCACTTGTCCTGTCAGTTAACTGTGGCTGCTGCTGTGTTTTTGTCCTGTCCATCAGGCTAGGGCTGCAGTCCATAAACTGGTGCTGTGCTATCCAGGGGGTGCTTTGTCAATTAGGGGTGCTCTTCCCAAGATTAAAAAAAAGTGCTTTTTTTGTGTGTGCAGGATAGCAACTTAGCTGCGCTATTATTGTATGGTGACACTGCTGCAGTTTATAGTCCACATATTTGTGACTCTGCAGGTGGTCTGTCTGCACTCGGCAGGGGTGCTGTGTTGTCCAGGGGGTGCTTTGTCAATTAGGGGTGCTCTTCCCAAGTTTAAAAAAAAAGTGCTTTTTTTGTGTGTGTGCGACAGCAACTTAGGTGCGCTATTATTGTATGGTGACAATGCCGCAGTTTATAGCCCACATATTTGTGACTCTGCATTCGGCAGGTGTGCTTTGTTGTCCATCAAAAAGGAGTGCTGTCTGTATTGTTCATCAAGGTGCTGCTGCCTCATTCAGGTGTGCTCTTCCCCAGTGTGAAAAAAATAAAAGTGAAATTAAATTAATAATATCAATATCAATCCACACACCCAAAATAAAAAAGATATTTTCTTTTGTGTGTGTTCGTTTGCAACTTAGTTGCGCTATTATTGTTTGGTGACACTGCCGGTCAGACCGCAGCTTATTGTCCATATATTGTGACACTATAAGTTGTAGTGCAGTGTGTTATTCTTATTCATAAATAATTAATCTTGTGACACTGTAAATGGTAGCACAGTCTAATATTCAACTTTTCACATCTTTCTTCAAATGTGAATAAATGATTACTCTACATGCTGACTACAAGACCACAACAAAGTTTTAAATAACTTGCGTTATATATAAAACATAATGACATTACTGTAAGTGGTAGCGCAGTGTGTTATTCTTAGAATTCTTATTCACCCTCTGACGAAATCACCATCACCTGTAGCGGAGAAACTAGTAAGGGTCTCCCTTACATGCTACAAGCTGTTTTTCACCTCTAAATACGTTCCTGTCTGACACCGGAGAGCCGCACATGGAAGTGTAACTGCAAGGAGAAAGTAAGCTCCGTGAGCACTATATGTTGAGCCCTGTCCGATTTCCACTGACGGGCAGTGACATCCTTTTAAAACAGCTGGCCGGCGGTAAGCAGTCACACTATTGACTATTTTCATGAAAGTCAGTTCCAATTTCTGTGCCTGAACGGCATCATTAAACATCGCGGAGAAAGCGATTATCACTGATTCAGTGTTATGGAACATTTACAACAGGCTACCAATAACTGATTGTTGTCTATCTGAGGAGAGCCTGATGTGTGGCTATGTAATTATAAACATCATACAAGAAACGTCTGAGGTGTATTTATTATGATCCATTTAAATAAACGGCGATACCATAATTTTTTTATCCGGAGGACAGAGACTATTACTTGGAACCACAGTACTGATGGTTACTTATTGCATACTAATATAGGAGATACCTTCTGCAGAGGTTATTCTCCTTTCCATAGGTATGAGCCATTATTGATATACACCAGCTTGTATTTTATGTAGGGATGTGCAGGCCCGGCTAGGTTCGAGTTTGCATGCCGAGTTCGGATTTTTCCCTCCAAAAAACGGAACTCAGAAAGAGGCAAACGTCATCTTGCATGGACAAACATCATCATTCCTGGACTTTGTCCAGGAATGATGATGTTTGTCCATGCAAGATGATGTTTTGCCTCTTTCTGAGTTCCGTTTTTTTGGAGGGAAAAATCCGAACTCGGCGTGCAAACTCGAACCTATCCGAGCCTGCACATCCCTAATTTTATGTATAACTGTATGTATATGTGTGTCTTGATTTTTATAGATCATTTTATTGCTTATAATTATTTTGTCTTACAATAAATTGTTAATTTTATGTCAAGCGCTCTTTTGTCTGGTTGAATTTAAACAATCTTATTGGTCTACTAAGGCATATAAGTTGAATATTCTATATCCAGGCTTTTTTGTATTTGATATACTAGTGTTTATTGCAGATTATCACGGTTAGGAGCAGCTTAACTACATTTAGATATCATTATTATTTATGTGTGCGCCTGAATTATATATGCGAATTGTATATATATTTTGTATGTTATTCTTATTCATAAATAAATCATCTTATCCTACTAAGTGGTAGCGCAGTGTGTTATTCTTATTCATATATAATTAATCTTATTACACTAAGTGTTACCGCAGTGTGTTATCCTTATTCATAAATAAATAATCTTGTGACACTGTAAATGGTAGCACAGTCTAATATTCAACTTTTCACATCTTTCTTCAATTGTGAATAAATGATTACTCTACATGCTGACTACAAGACCACAACAAAGTGCTAAATAACATGCATTATATATATAAAACATAATGACATTACTGTAAGTGGTAGCGCAGTGTGTTATTCTTATTCATAAATAATCTTGTTACACTAAGTGTTAGCACAATTTGTTATTCTTATTCATAAATAATTATTCTTGTCACATTGTAATTGGCAGTGCAGTGTATTATTCTTTTCTTATTCATATAAAATCTTGTGACACTGTAGGTCATTGATACCGCAGTGAAATACTTAAAATTGGTACAAATTGATGTGTGAGCTGTACCCAACTTCATTATTGTTTGTTGATATGGAGAACGATCAGTTGAGACTTAAGAGGAGAGCAGGAACCACATACTAGTGCTGGAGTGCTGCCAGTGCCACCAGTCATGATGATACTAGTCCATCTAGATCATCTACTAAAGCTGATGTCCAAGGGCATACAGGGCTTAAGTCAGGGCATCTAAAATCAAGAACCAATCTTTTACAGTGGTAAAGAAGAAAACCACAGGGAAAGCTAACTGCAGAAAGACATACAATTGGCAATTTGCCAGTTTGACCACATGAACTGGCAAGCAAGGGCTAAGGCCTTGGCCTTTATTTATGACTGGTGGTTCTGCCTCCTATGATGATATAAGCACAAGTGAACATGCTTACATAGAAATTGAGGATGCTTCTGTTGAAGTGCACCAGGAGGAGCTGGCTATTTATGTAGCTGCTGCTAATGAAGATGTTGATGATTAGGATGTTGATGAGGAAGTTGATGATGAGGATGTTGATGATGTTGATGACGAGGATGCTGTTGATGAGGATTTTGTTGATGAGGATGTTGTTTGTGTAAATGAGGCACCAGTGGATGAAACAGTTGTTGCAAATGATAAGGAAAAGCCCATTGTCATGCCTGGGCACAAGACAAAAAAACTTGGTTGTGTTGACTCATCTGCATCACCAGTGGGTTTTTTGGGATAGTTTAGTTTTTTTCTCGGCAGATGCACTTGCTGGAGAAACTGAAGGAGAAGCCGCCGCTGCATCATGTGCCACTTGAGCTGACAATTTGCTTACCAACAGCTCTTCAGATCTGTGTCCATTGGGAAGAAAGACACAACGTCTTCACCCCTTCTGGGATGAAAATCCACTCCTAGCAGCATCAGCAGCAGCAGGCAAGATTCTCAAGAAAGACACTACCTAAGACATAAATCTTAAATCTTGCATTTGCTCTGTTTGGCTTGTGCACATATCTGTGGTTAAGTTGACAGTGAATACAATGGCATTTTGGAGATAACTAATTAAGTTTTTTGTAATGTCCCTGTACAGGTTGATAAATGCTTTTCTAGTGAAGTGGAATCTTTACAAAGGATTGTTTAACAGTCAATTGTTTTTGAAAGCACTATTAGTAATCTTTCTGGTCCCCTTCTGGGATGAAAATCCACTCCCAGCAGCAGGCATAGCACTCAAGGATTCTTCCGGGGCAAGGACTGATGTGAATGAGTAAAATATTTCTTGTAAATGCCTCCCCACCTCCCCTACCCTACTTCCTCATAAATTTGCTTCGGAATCAAACGATGAAATCAAATTTACTACCAATCAACCCTTCCTGTCCCTGCCTTCAACTAGTCCAAATCCCTCAGGCCTCTTGAATAATAAAAATATTTGTTTCCTGATGTGCCATGTGTGAAGTTGAACTGCCACATGTTTGTGCTGCACACTGCTGCCACTTAGCTTAGTCAGCTAGTTAGCTTGGTGCAATTTTTGGGCCTAAATCGGATGAAAACAATATTATGAGCTGTGAGGTGGTCAAACCTGACTGGGAACAAGTGGAATTAATGTTATTGAGGTTAATAATACTGTAGGAACAAAAACATGTATATATATTATAGGCTTACTATTATAGGCTTACTATGTCATCCCTTAATGCAGGACATGTGAATATTATTAGGGAGCTGTGGAAGTGTATGTGTCTGTGTGCTGGGCGGAGAGTTTGTGGGAAAACAGGGGTGCATTGTGAACCTTTGCCTAGGGCGCCAAACCTTGCACCATCCCTGGATGTTTCAGGAACAAATGTTCCCATAAAGCAATGCCACTCAGGCAAGGCAAATTATATAGTATCTTGTGCTAAAGCTGTGGTAGTATAACAAATAATCTGATTGAATCTATTTTTTCCTAATGGAGTTTGCAGTTACAGTTGCGAAGTGACTAAATAATATAACTTTAATACTGACTCCAGTAGGGGTGAGCAGGTTTGGATTTCTGAAATCCGAACCCCCCTGAGCCCCCCCGATCCAAGGCCGATCCGAGTCAGGCTCGACTTTTCCCGCCTGACTCGGATCTGAAATCCAGGCAAAACGTCATCATCCCACCTTCCGGGTCTCATGGGTTTTGGATTCTATATAAGGTACCTGCATCGGTGCCATTTTCTCTCTCGGCTGTGGACAGTGAAGAGGGAGGGTGGGAGTTAGGGCTGGCTGGGCTGTGTAGTGTAGTGCTGTGTAGTGTTGTGCTGTGCTGCGCTGTGCTGCTGTTGTCCATAGGGGCTGTGTCCACTCCTCCAAAGTCCATAGGGGCTGGCTGTTTTTGTGCTGTGCTGCTGTTGTCCATAGGGGCTGTGTCCACTTCTCCAAAGTCCATAGGGGCTGGCTGGGCTGTGTTGTGCAGTCAGTTGTCCATAGGGGCTGTGTCCACTCCAAAGTCCTGTGCAGTGTCCAAGTCCTAAATGGGTGCTGTAGTTTTGCCAGGGGGTTCTCTGTCCATCAGGGGTGCTCCCCCCAAGTGCAACATTTTTTTTTTTTCTGTGTTTGTGAATTGTGTGCGCAGTAGCCGCATGTGCATCAACAAAGTAGCGCCAAGCGTGCGCCTTTGTCATAAGTAAAGGGCCGGCTGGCTCATCTGTTAAAGGGTGCTGTAACCCCCAAAGTGCACTCCAAATAATATATTTTTTTTTCTGTGTTTGTGAATTGTGTGCGCAGTAGCCGCACATGGATCAACAATGTAGCACCAAGCATGCGCCTGTGTCATAAGTAAAGGGCCGGCTGGCTTGACCATTAAAGGGTGCTGTAACCCCCAAAGTACACTCCAAACAAAATAAAAAATAATTTTCTGTGTTTGTGAATTGTGTGCCCTGTGGCCGCATGTGCATCATCAAAGTAGCGCCAAGCGTGCGCCTGTGTCATAAGTAAAAGGCCGGCTGGCTCGTCTGTTAAAGGGTGGTGTAACCCCCAAAGAGCACTCCAAAAAAAATAAAAAATTCTTATTTTTTTTCTGTCTTTGTGAATTGTGTGGGCTGTAGCCGCACCTGCATCCTCAAAGCAGCAGCGCCAAGCGTGCGTCTGTCTGTTAAAGGGTGGTGTAACCCCCAAAGTGTGCTCCACAAAATATAAAAAATTCTTTTTTTTCTGTCTTTGTGAAATGTGTGGGCTGTAGCCGCACCTGCATCCTTAAAGCAGCAGCGACAAGCGTGCGTCTGTCTGTTAAAGGGTGGTGTAACCCCCAAAGTGCGCTCCAACAAAAATAAAATAATCTTTTTTTCTGTGTTTGTGTGTGAAATGTATGCACAGTAGCCGCACCTGCATCCTCAAAGCAGCAGTGACAAGCGTGCGTCTGTCTGTTAAAGGGTGGTGTAACCCTCGAAGTGTGCTCCACAAAAAATTAAAAATTCTTGGTTTTTTTTCTGTCTTCGTGAATTGTGTGGGCTGTAGCCGCACCTACATCCTCAAAGCAGCAGCGACAAGCGTGCATCTGTCTGTTAAAGGATTACATCAGTGACAGTATCCAAGTAGGCATGTCAGACAGTCCATACCTGTACTGGCAGGAAAAAGAGGTAATTTGGAGGCCCCTGTACAAACTGGCTCTATTTTACCTGAGTTGTCCCCCCTCCAGTGTGTACTCCGAAAGACTGTTTAGTGCAGCCGGGAACCTTGTCAGTGAAAGGCGTAGGAGGTTGCTTTCACAAAATGTGGAGAAGATGATGTTCATCAAAATTAATTATCAATTCTTCCAGGGAGACCAGCCGCCAGAAAGTACAAAGGGACCTGCGATGGTGGATTCCAGCGGGGACAAATTAATACTCTGTGAGGATGAGGATGTACACAACACTGAAGAGGGTGAGGAATCGGTGAATGAGGAGGATGAGGACGACATCTTGCCTCCGTAGAGCCAGTTTGTGCAGGGACAGATTAATTGCCATCTTGTTTTGTGGGGGCACAAATGAACCAATCATTTCAGCCACAGTCATGTGGCAGTCCCTGGTGCTGAAATGATTGGTTTGTTAAAGTGTGCATGTCCTGTTTATACAACATAAGGGGGGGTGGGAGGGCCCAAGGACAATTCCATCTTGCACCTCTTTTTTTTCTTTGCATTATGTACTGTTTGGGGCCTAGTTTTTCAAACTGCCATCCTGTCTGCCACTGCAGTGTCACTCCTAGATGGGCCACGTGTTTGTGACGCCCACTCGTGTCGCTTAGCATAGTCATCCAGCTACCTCGGTGCAACCTTTTTGACATAAAAACACTATTGTGAGGTGTGAGGTGTTCAGAATAGAATGGAATTGAGTGAAAATTAAGGTTATTGAAGTTAATAATAGCATAGCAGCAGAAAAACCCACACATTCTGTGATTTTAGCTGTTTTTATGCTTTTTTTCAAAAAAATACAGATCCAAAACACAAAACCCAGAACCCAAAACACGGAAGGGTGGTTTTGGCAAAACCAATCCAGATCCAAAACACGAAGAAAGATCTGGATCCAAAACCAAAACACGAAAAGTGGCCAGTGCAGACCCCTAGACTCCAGTATTAAAGTTGCCTGAACAGCATCCTTGTGCTGACTCCAGTATTAAAGTTGCCTGAACAGCATCCATGTGAACACAATTTTCTCTTCCTTCTAAAGGTGGATCACAGTCCCAGGATGTGGTTAGTGTAGTAATTATAACAATATAGACTCTAGTTCCAGATGCTCTCCCAAATCACTATAATAGTCTCTGTTATGGTAAGTCTAAAGGATGCTTCAAAACTCTTCCTTCTTTTAGTGAGTTTTATCTATAAACATAATTCTCTGTCTATCTGGTCTCTTTTCCATGGATATCTACTCAATCTCTGGTATATCTCTCCTACAGTAACTAAGCCTCCATTTCTCAATGAATGAGACATAAATAGTCTGTAATGTAACTTTCCTATACTGCTGGCTGAGAGATTATAGAATAAGGTATAGGCTTTCTCTGCTCACCACCTCTGTTTCTCCAGGAGTGATAGTCTAGCTGCAAGGACTTGTAATTTCAATAGCAAGTAGCCTCTTCACTGAGATGCCAGTCTCCCTTCACATAACCAGCTCTATCTCCATAAGAGGGCTTCCCCCTGTCAGACACACAGTGTCTTTTGAGTCAGATGGCCCATGGATCTAAGGGTGACATCAGCCACTGGAGCACACACATTAATGTTGCTGCTGTCACAACAGATCCCGGACAGTTTCAGGTATCAGCCACTCCACACTTAAGCCCAGATAGGCTGTGCTGAACCCCTAGGGCATCAGAAAACAGCCAGCACCAGAGGGGGATCATGAAACTGACTGGTATCTCCCCTGTAACTGTTTTTTCTCTGCTCTGTCCATGTGGGGCCCATCTAACTACCACGCTCACCCCAATCAGAACTCTCTATAGTGGACTCAATGAAAAGGTATAAATCACACTCTCTGGGAATATGAGTCACTCTTGTACATTAAGTGATATAAAGCACTTACATGTATACATATATTTTCATTGAGTTTTCAACCCTTTCTATTTTTTTCCCACTTGTCTGCTAAACAATACTCACTAATATATTACTTAAATTATATATAGGGTTACATTAGTAATTTGAGATAAGCTGTTTTAATTCTGATATGCTGTACACATACAGTATGTAATACTTTGCTCCTATTAAAGGTCTCTTTAATTGAATGCATTTGTTTTTTCTGCTCTCTCCCTGTGGAAAGGTTTGAAGCAACCCAGGAGTGTAGTACAGAGTCCAGTACAAATTAGTCTGTTTTAATTACAATTCAATATGATGCCACTTTGCAATTGATAATTTTTAAGATCACTGTTGGTTACAAGAAATCATTACACTAAAGGGCGCTCTCATTTCTTATTTATCAGAATTCCCTTCACACCATTGGTACAATTGATGATAGAGAGGAAGACTGCTACTCATTACTGTGAGAAAGGATAATGTGGAGATGAGGTAATTCTTTGGAGTAGACATTGCTGCTTGATTCTTTTATATACTCTATCACTGCTGCTTGATACTATAGTACCTGACTTAATGCCTGCACCAGCACTATCTCCAATATATATACACAATCATATACTTTATATCCATCTGTATATCTATCTACACATATATACTGTATATATATATATATATATATATATATATATATATATATATATATATATATATTACAATCAGTTTGGCAGGCGCTCACACTATGTCATACAGTGAGGCTGAAAGCCACACAGTCCAGCTCACCCACACCGTGCAATGAATTGCAGCGTGTAGAAGCACCAATGTCCACAAATAGGACTGCAGCTCCCTCTTGTATGAATTTCCCAGATCCCATGGGGTGAATTCTAATGGAGATAAACAAAGAACAAGGAGGGGCTCTCCATAGTGCATGAGTTTTATTAGACAATTGATCTTGCAGAAATGGTAAGTCACAGTAGCAGATGTACTCGTACCAAAGAGCAGAACTCTGTGGGCTGATTACCACATGGCATGAAAAGAAACCCAGGCATACACCAATCGTCATCCAAGAGACCATCCGTGACAAACATCCCACGCTCCAAGCCGCAGAAGGAAGCAGGAATGTGTCGATGCCACCAGGACCGAGGTGGCTGGAGGGGAAGCCGGGCAGTGTACAGTAGCGTCACTAAGGCCACGCACTAACGCATTTCGTCAGCTGACTTCGTCAGAGGGCTGACCCAAGTGACGCTGGACATCAAACTTAACCAGGCGTGCAGCCAATCAACCCGTCCAATGGGCGGTCTTACAGACATAAACAATACACGCCCACAAGTTCGGCACATGTATGGAATGCCTATTATAATCATTAGTACACTCTTACGTACCATTAACAGACATTCATTTTGAAGTGGACTTACTAAACATTACATTACTTTGTTAAAACACATCATATAACACGGGAGACTGCTATAGATAATACATAGTGCAGAGAATAAAAAACATACAGTTGTCATAAAAAACATAAAATACATTGAGAATAATAAAAAAAAGACATTAATGAACAATAAGAGGATATGAACAAATCCAGTATTCTAGAATCCTTTTTCTATAAAGGGACAGATTTTACACTTGCTACAAGGGAAGCACCCTGAAATTTCTAGAAAAGTTTTAGAGCACTGAATAGTTGACTCTCTTAGATCCAGCTGACTTTTTGATACAATGGATTTAATATTTTTGGCTTTTTTATAGAAAAAGGATCTAGAATTATAGATAATGACTCAGATTAAGATACTAGACGTATTAAGAGTTTCATTAATTGTAACTCTACATTTGTGATATATCTCATTACTTGTCCTTGCGGTAAGAGATATATCGGTAAGACCAAGCATATGCTAAAAATACGTATACTTGAGTTACGCATAATATTAAGAATGGTGTCACTAACCATAGTGTTTCAAAACACTTTAAATTGTGTCATTCCTGTAATCCCTGTGGTATAAAAATTAAGGGGATCGAGTTTGTCCCCATAAATAGGAGACATGGTGGCAGGGAGAAAACATTATTAAAAAGAAAAACTTTACTACTTTACTATGGTAGAGACGTCATGACGTCTTTCCCATAGTGCCTGTGGGGGGAGTGGAGCCAGACGGTGGAGTTCAAGAGTGAGCTCTAGCCTACGGCTGCTGCTAACACTGCAGGGAGGGAGCTTGGTGCCTGCTGGTAACAAAATCTCAGTGGGCGCCCAGCAAATGGAGCCTCCCTGCGGCGCTGGTCTAAGGTTGGTCAGAGGAGGCAGAACTGGTTCCTTCTCCTAACAGAAGTGATGGAATATATGCTGAAAAACAATAAAGACGTGCGCCTAATAGTGTAGTAAATTAATTAAAAGAACTAGTGCCCAAAGAATACAAATTGTGCGTACCAAATAGTAAATATAACATGCTTATCTGATGTCCAGGTGTTGGTCCTATGGTCCGGAAGCACATGCGACAACAAACTCAGGAATTTATTTTCCAGGGATATAACTGATGAACAAACCTTAAAAAACGGGCTCAAATCAAGTCCATAGAAGGTGATATAGTGTAGTATTTTTTGCAAAATATTTTTAACGGTGCACACACATAAATAACTGCTACCAGAGATTGCATATACTTGTGCATATAGGGGCAATCCTCCTTAGTGTTCCTGATGGTGTACAACTCACGTCCTGGTTCTTATATCAATAAGTATACCTCACGCCTGAAATGGAGAAAGACATCTCCGTAAATAGTTGTTTTTATTATACCAAAACAAGAACAAAACAAACACAGAGTAGCCCAAAAAAATATATATATTTAAAAGTGCTTATCTTAAAGTAGGTGCAGCAGATAATAGTCCACTTTTTAAAAGGTGTAGGAGAACCGACCCAATGCGTTTTGTCCTTTTGGACTTCTTAGGGCACGGTCATGTATACTAAGGCTGAATCAAATAAACTGAATTTTCACATAGAGAATTCCGGAGAGGGGGGCACCTCAAAAGCTATTGAACATTCTGAGCTGAATATTTAGCATGGACGGGTAGAACTGTCACTTTGTGCGATTTGAGAGTAATCTAAAGTTTAAACTGTTAGTTTTTTCTGCCACTTTCAGTTAGGAGCACTTTTTCTGCTTTAGTGTATGGGGGATTTTGGGAAGGTACAGTGGTTTAACTAAAGGGGGTGAGCGGGACACGTGCCCTGGGCACCATGGCAAGCCCTGCAGAGGGGGGTGCTGCCAGCCATGGCATTGTACCTGCATTCCAAGGGAAAACTGACTAGTACCTCAACATAGAGGCTTAATAGTGGAGACCCAGGACCTGGAGTTACTAAGGACCTTATTCAGAGTCGGTCACGAGCACTGAGCGCTCGCAACCGACTCGATGTTGGTCCACAGGGCATGCGCGCGATGGAGACTGCTCCGGCTTGCACATGCGCGAGCCCCCGATAACGACGGATCACCCGTCGTTAGCGGGCTCGAAGCAGACGGAGCGAGCTGTCGATGTTGATTGGCAGCTTGCGCCGTTTGCTGGACGGACAGGGGGCGTGCCCGGCCAAACGGAGGCGTTCCTTTCGGAATGCTTGCCGTTTTGTGGGTGTCCCCACTGACATCATCAGTGATGTCAGTGGGGAGCTTCCTGCTTAAACAGATCAGGAAACTCCCAGGGGCTTAAGGTTGACAAGACCCTACCCTAGGGTCTCGTGGTAAGCCCCGATGGTCACGATGGTCTTGACCATCGTGACCATCTCCCCTAGCGGTCGTTAGAGCTGTGGGTGTTAACCCACAGCCTAACGATCGACATGGAGATGGCCATTCAGGATGCAAGCGACCGCCCTGTTTCTGAGCGACCGCTTACATCCTACGACCGCCTCTGAATGAGGCCCTAAATACCATTATAATTGGTGATTATTGTTCATTTTTCGTGTGAAAACACATTGGTGTTCTATTTGCTACACATGTTGAGTGGGGAGCGCTTTTTGGTTTGAATGTACTACTTTTGTTCTATTTATGTTAACTGAGTATTATATTCGGGTGTATACTCTTGTGAATTAACCCAGCTGCACCTCCCTCTATATTTGCGCTATATTTCCTTTATCTACGTTTTCATTGTACCTGCATGTGTGTGCCACTGCCTGCTAGCCTGGTGTTGGCTGGGCTGCCTGTAGGGGGAGCTGCAGCGGTAGTCCTCCTGACCTGGACTACAGCTGCCGTCTGCACTAGGTGAGCAGTGATTCTGTCACACGCCGGCCTGGAGACCCCAGAATCAGACCCCGTCGCTTACCTGTGCGGGCGCTGACCCGCGCTGTCTTCCGGCTCCCGCGCTGTACGCTCCTTCCTCTTCTCCCAAGGCAGTCTCCGCTGTTGTCCTCTGGAGGGTCCCGCTGCTGTGCTGCTCCCATGCCGGCTCCTGCTGACCGCTGGTCCCTGCTGACTACCTCCAGGAAGAGCTGTCCTCCGGTCCATGGGCGTGGCCATCTTGGATTGCCCATGTGACCCCACTACCACCAATGAGGAGCCTTCTCCTTCTCTCTCAGCCTGTCAGCTCCCAGTGTCCACTATAAAAGGATCCCCAATGCTCACACAAGTTGCCAGTGAAACTAGTTTCTTAGTTTAGCTAAGCAAGCTTTCCCACTGTGCTCCAGCCGCTCCACGTAGCCACTCAGCTACCAATGTCTGCCCATGGCTATCCAGCTGCTCCATGTAGCCACTCAGCTACCAACGTCTACCCACGGCTATCCAGCCGCTCCACGTAGCCACTCAGCTACCAACGTCTACCCACGGCTATCCAGCCGCTCCGCGTAGCCACTCAGCTACCAATGTCTACCCATGGCTATCCAGCCACTCCGCGTAGCCACTCAGCTACCAACGTCTACCCACAGCTATCCAGCCACTCCACGTAGCCACTCAGCTACCAACGTCTACCCACGGCTATCCAGCCGCTCCACATAGCCACTCAGCTACCAATGTCTACCCACGGCTGTCCAGCCACTCCACGTAGCCACTCAGCTACCAACGTCTACCCACGGCTATCCAGCCGCTCCACGTAGCCACTCAGCTGCCAACGTCTACCCACGGCTATCCAGCCGCTCCACGAAGCCACTCAGCTACCAACGTCTACCCACGGCTATCCAGCCACTCCACGTAGCCACTCAGCTACCAACGTCTACCCACGGCTATCCAGCCGCTCCACGTAGCCACTCAGCTACCAATGTCTACCCACGGCAATCCAGCCGCTCCACGTAGCTTCCTAGCTACCACGTTACTGCCGCATTACTCAAACTCCTGTCAGTTTGCTGCATCCTCTCATGCGGAGAAACTTCATTAAGCCAAGTCTCCTCCAGTGAGCGTCTGCGCCAAGTAATACAGGTCCAAGGCCCAGTCCGGGAACACAGCTCCTAAATTCCACGGTTGTGACAGTTTGCACTGGCCAGATGGACTCGGCAAGTGGTCAAGGATCTGGGGTAGGAGCCTCGCAGGATGTACTATCCCATCTGGAAAGACAGGAGACCTCTCAGGCTCAACTGATCCAATTTATCCAAGATATGTCATCACGCCTGGACAACATTCAGTCCTTACTGGCTCATCCCGCTCCCGCTGGCTCCCAAGCCACCTCTCCTCCTGTGGTGTCACCTGCTCCTCCGGTTCTACCTCCTGCTCGTCTTCAGCTCTCCCCTCTGAGCAAGTTCGATGGCAACCCCAAATTATGCAGGGGTTTTTTAAACCAATGCAAAATCCAATTCGAGCTACAATCCACCAACTTTCCGACGGCCAGAACCAGGGTGGCATATATCATCTCTCTACTCTCTGGCCAAGCACTCGATTGGGTCTCGCCCCTTTGGGAGAAGTCGGATCCCCTGCTCTCCAACTACCCCGACTTTGTTGCTACATTCCGCAAAATCTTTGATGAACCCGGAAGAACCACTTCCACATCAGCTGATATTCTACGCCTCCGTCAGGGCAGCAGGACCGTCGGCCAATACGTAGTCCAGTTCCAGACTCTGGCTTCAGAACTCAATTGGAACGAGGATGCCCTCATCGCTGCCTTCTGGAGTGGCCTTTCTGAAAGGCTCAAAGACGACCTAGCTTCCCGTGACCTTCCAACCAGTTTGGATGGGTTAATCTCTCTCTGCAACAAGGTGGATCTCCGTCACAGGGAGCGCGCCTTGGAAAGAGGCAGATTTGATCGTGGAAGGCCATGTCCAGTTTCCCGCTTACCCTCTCCTCCTCTGGGCGAAGAACCCATGCAGGTCAACCGCTCTCATTTATCGGCTGAGGAGCGGCAGAAAAGGCAGAGGCAGAACCTCTGTATGTACTGCGGATCTCCTCAACATTTAATTAAAACTTGTCCCATTTGTCCGGGAAACGCCTCCTCCTAACTTATGAAAGAGAGGTTAAGTTAGGAGTTGCCTTTGAATCACAAAGGAAGTCTGATTCCACCATCCAGGCTCATTTAAAGTGTCCTCAAGGTTCCAAAGCTGTATTAGCTCTCCAGGATTCCGGAGCGGCAGAGAACTTTGTCACTACTGACTTTGTCCAGAAGCATCAAATCCCCATGGAAGCGTTGCCTCGAGTCATCACTTTAACTGCCATCGATGGTAGTCGCATTTCTAGTGGAACCATCACCCATCGTACAACACCACTTAAACTTACCATTGGGGTGCTCCATTCTGAACAACTATCCTTCCTAGTGATTCCCAAAGCCTCTCATTCTTTAGTCCTCGGATTACCCTGGCTACAGAGACATTCACCACAAATCGATTGGACCACCATGCAAATAGCGTCCTGGGGTTCCAATTGTTTCAAAGGCTGCCTTCAGCGGGTAATACCTATCAGATCTTCCGTTGTACGGGATTCTACAGACCTGCCCAAAGCCTACGAGGGGTTTCAAGACATCTTTAGCAAACAGAGCGCAGACCTGTTACCTCCCCATCGTGATTGGACTGTCCCATAGATCTGATTCCCGGGAAGAAGCCTCCTAGAGGCCGAACCTACCCTCTGTCTCTCCCTGAGACTCAGGCCATGTCGGAGTACATTACGGAAAACTTAAGTAAAGGCTTCATTCGACCTTCCACGTCTCCAGCAGGGGCTGGATTTTTCTTCTTAAAAAAGAAAGATGGTGGCTTGCGCCCGTGTATTGACTACCGGGGTCTTAATGAAATAACTATTAAGAATCACTACCCTCTTCCTCTCATTACAGAGTTATTTGATAGAGTCAAGGGAGCCACAGTTTTTTCCAAACTCGACCTAAGAGGAGCCTATAATTTAATTCGTATCCGTCCAGGCGATGAATGGAAAACGGCCTTCAACACCAGGGATGGGCACTACGAGTATCTCGTTATGCCCTTTGGCCTCTGTAATGCTCCAGCCATCTTCCAGTTTTTCATCAATGAAATCTTCCGGGACCTCTTGTACAAGTGTGTGGTCATTTACTTAGACGACATTTTGATTTCTTCTCAAGACCTCCAAACTCATCGAGACCAGGTCAAACAAGTCCTTCTGAGGTTGCGGTCCAATCAACTGTTTTGCAAATTAGAGAAGTGTCTGTTTGAGGTCTCAAGTGTACCATTCCTGGGATACATCATCTCCGGAACAGGCCTTCAAATGGATTCGTCAAAACTACAAGCCATTCTCGATTGGTCTCTTCCTTCTTCCTTAAAATCCATACAAAGATTCCTAGGATTTGCCAACTATTATCGCAAGTTTGTAAAAGGTTTCTCGACTCTGGTAGCTCCGATTACAGCCCTCACCCGCAAGGGAGCAGATCCAACTATATGGCCCGTCGAAGCTACCTCTGCATTTCAACTTCTTAAGCAAGCCTTCATCTCCGCTCCCATCTTAAAGCAACCAGACTCCACCTGGCACTTTATCCTGGAGGTGGACGCATCCTCTGAAGGTGTCGGTGCAGTGCTCTCCCAGTGATTTAAAGATGAAAAACGTCATCCCTGTGGTTTCTTTTCCCGGAAGTTTTTGCCTGCAGAAAAGAACTACACCATTGGAGATCAAGAGTTACTCGCCATGAAACTAGCCTTCGAAGAATGGCGATATCTACTAGAAGGAGCTCATTACCCCATTACCATTTTTACTGACCATAAGAACCTCCTTTATCTTAAATCTGCAAATTGCTTGAACCCTCGTCAAGCCCGGTGGGCAATGTTCTTCTCCAGATTTAACTTCAAAGTCTCCTATCGCCCCGGTTCACAAAACCTCAAAGCCGACGCACTCTCCCGTTCCATGACGAGCGACCCTGATCTACCCATGGAACAGCCCCAACCAATCTTGAATTCAGCTTTCTTCGCCTGTACCCAATTATCTTCTATACCCCCGGTTGGGAAGACTTTCATCGCTCCGGAACTCCGCAAGAGGTTACAGCATTGGGCTCATGCTTCCCGATTCTCTGGTCACTTGGGTATGGATAAAACCCTAGAATTTATCCAGCGGTCCTATTGGTGGTCTTCGATGAAAAAGGACGTCAGGTCTTATGTGTCTTCATGCATCAAATGTGCCCAACACAAGATACCTCGGCGGGTTTCACATGGTCAACTCCAACCTCTTGCAATTCCATCTAAGCCATGGACTCACCTATCTATGGATTTCATCTCTGATCTTCCTCCATCTCGGGGCCACAACACAATTTGGGTTATCGTGGATCGTTTTTCTAAAATGGCTCATTTCGTACCACTTACTGGGCTTCCGTCTGCACCTCTACTCGCCCAGAGCTTTATAAAAGAGATCTTCAAGCTTCACGGCCTTCCTCAAGAGATCATCTCCGACAGGGGAGTACAGTTCGTAGCGAAGTTCTGGAGGTCACTCTGCTCGGCCCTTCAGGTAAAACTCAAATTTTCTACCGCTTATCATCCCCAGACCAACGGTCAGACCGAAAGGGTCAATCAAGACCTGGAACAGTTCCTGCGCTCTTTTGTCTCATCCTCCCAAGATGACTGGATTGAACTTCTTCCTTGGGCCTAATTTGCCCACAATAATCATTATCACACGTCCACCAGCTCAACTCCTTTTTTTACAGTTTTTGGTCAACATCCTCGAGTGCCGGATTTCCCTCTTCTTCCAACATTAGATGTGCCTGCGGCCAAAATGTCCCTTCAATGGTTCTCCAACATCTGGGAAAAGGTTCGCTCCTCTCTGACTAAAACGTCAGCCCGGTACAAGAGATTTGCTGACCGCCAAAGACGAGCGGTTCCAAATTTCCAACCTGGGGATATGGTCTGGCTCTCTACCCGAAACCTAAGACTCCGAGTACCCTCGATGAAATTTGCTCCGTGATTCATTAGTCCATTCCCAATCATCAAAGTCTTGAATCCTGTGGCTTACAAGTTAAAGCTTCCTCCATTTCTTTGCATTCCAAGTTCTTTCCATATTTCTCTTTTAAAACCACTAGTCTTAAACCGATTTCAGAAGGTCCTGCCTAAAGCTTCTAGTGTTCAAACACAGCAGGGAGAGGAGTTCAAAGTTGACAGAATCTTAGATTCCCGTTGTCGATACAACCGTCTTCAATACCTCATCGACTGGAAGAATTATGGTCCAGAGGAACGAATCTGGATAAATGCCTCCGATGTCCATTCCCCCCTGTCTGGTCAAAGCGTTCCATATGAAATTTCCTCATAAACCAAGGAAGTGTCCAGTGGCCACTCTTGAAGAAGGGGGTACTGTCACACGCCAGCCTGGAGACCCCAGAATCAGACCCCGTCGCATACCTGTGCGGGTGCTGACCCGCGCTGTCTTCCGGCTCCCGCGCTGTACGCTCCTTCCTCTTCTCCCAAGGCAGTCTCCGCTGTTGTTCTCTGGAGGGTCACACAAGTTGCCAGTGAAACTAGTTTCTTAGTTTAGCTAAGCAAGCCTTCCCACTGTGCTCCAGCCGCTCCGCGTAGCCACTCAGCTACCAACGTCTGCCCACGGCTATCCAGCCACTCCACATAGCCACTAAGCTACCAACGTCTACCCATGGCTATCCAGCTGCTCCACGTAGCCAATCACCTACCAACGTCTACCCACGGCTATCCAGCCGCTCCATGTAGCCACTCAGCTACCAACGTCTACCCACGGCTATCCAGCCGCTCCATGTAGCCACTCAGCTACCAACATCTACCCACGGCTATCCAGCCTCTCTGTGTAGCCACTCAGCTACCAACGTCTGCCCACGGCTATCCAGCCGCTCCACATAGCCACTAAGCTACCAACGTCTACCCACGGCTATCCAGCCACTCCACGTAGCCACTCAGCTACCAACGTCTACCCACGGATGACTAAGCTGCTGTGGAAGGGGGGAGGGAGGGTGTTAATTTTTTATGTGTGGTGCTGGTGGTGGGGGGAGGGGGGGCAACTGCTGGCTGCATTTGTGTGAAATAAGTGTGTGTCTGTATAGGCTTTCGGGGTGTGTATATGTGTCAGTGTTTGTGTGTATGTATAGGTTTTCAGTGTGGGTATATGTGTCAGTGTGTGTGTATTTGTTGTGTGTGTAAATATGTCTGTGTATCTGTGTCAGTGTGTGTCTGTGTGTTGAGAGACAATGCAGGGGGAGGTGATGCTGTGCTAAGAGGTGACACAGGGGGGTGATGATGTGCTGAAAGATGATGTGGGGGGGTGATGGCGTGGCTGACAGTTGATGCAGGGGTGCGGTGATGGTGTGCTGAGAGACGACGCAGGGTGGAGATGATGGTGTGCAGAGAATTGACGCAGTGGGGCAGTGATGGTGTGCTGAGAGACGACTCAGTGGGGAGTTCATGGTGTGCCGAGAATTGATGCAGGGGGTGGTGATGGTGTGCTGAGAGACAACACAGGGGGGAGGTAATGGTATGGCTAAGAAGAGATGACACAGGGAGGGAGATGATGGTGTGGCTAAAAGATAATGCAGTGAGATGATGGTGTGGCTGAGAGATGCAGGGGGAAGGAAGTTACACAGGGGAAACGAGTCTGGTTGAACCACTGTTGTATGATGATGACCTTATTATTCCTACACAAACAGGCATCTTCTCGACAATGTGACCTACATGAATATTTAATACTGACTGAAGAGGATGTATTTCTTCAGAGGTTCCACATTGTGAGAAACCACCATATAGGAAAGGTGCATATGGAATGGAAAGTAATGTTCCCAGATTGACAAGAAATGGGTGGGGTGTCATGTTGGCACAACCTATTTTTAGTAGCCACACCTCTTCTGGTATTTGACCACGCCCATTTTTTGATGTGCGCCAAAGCAGCGGTGCGGCCAGCCGGACCTGGCAGCGATGAGGGTGCTGGTGGTGGGACCCAGTGGCAGTGCTGTTTTGGTGGCAGGCCTGGATCAGTGAAGAGCTCCTGAAGAAAGAAGATGGCTGAAGTCCTAGTGGGAGGTGACCAAGTAAAAGCGCTCAAAGGCTGCTGCCCAGTAGGTGAAGCAACACCAGAAGCCCTGTGTAAATAGCAGCCATGCAAAAGAGCCAATAGGCTGCCACCCCCCAGGTGAAGACACCAGAAGCCATGGAGGATGGTGCCCACCAGGAGAAGATGTCAGAAGCCCTGGCGGGTTGATGCCCACCAGATGAAGACACCAGAACCCTTGGGGGGTTGTGCCCACCAGGTAAAGATGTCCAAAGCCCTTGTGGGTTGGTGCCCACCAGGCGAATATGACGGAAGCCTCCTGGCAGGTGGGCGCCTGCCAGGTGTAGATGACAGAAGCCCAGGTTGGTGCCCATCAGGCAAAGATGGCAGAAGCCCTGGCAGGTTGGCAGCCGCTCAAGAGTGCCAATTGGCTGCTGCCCACCAGGCAAAGATGGTGGAAGCCCTGGCAGGTTGGCACATGCCATGTGAAGACAGCGGAAGTCCTGCGGTAATGACTGCCCCATTAAAGAGCTTAAAGGCTGCAGTCCCCAGGTGAAGTTGCAGTACAATAAACTTTTCAAGTGTATTGTGTTTATTTTAATATTTTCTCTACACGTGGCCTACAGATGCCAATGGGCCCATAATCCCCTGCATGCTGGTATGTGTGGTTCTCCAAGTACCAGCATGTGGTGGCTTGCTGGTACCTGTGGTTCACCTGCAAAAAACAATATATCTTTACACCACACTTTTACACAAACAACCCGGCACTGCCCAAGAGTGCCGGGGATAATCCCTGGCTATCAGCCTAGGCCTTGGGTACCTGGGAGGGGGTGACCCATTTATTGACTGGGTTTCCAAGTCCCCAGGGATCCCTGGCCAGGGGTAATACATTGGCCATGGGGACCCAGTGAAAGGGTTCCCCTGGCTGTGGCATTATCTCCCCACTAGAAAGGGTCCAGTGCTGGTTTTGGCAAATACAGGGGACCCCTACACTTTTTGTCCCCATTATTTCGAGAACCAGTACTGGCCAAGCTGAGCCCAGTGCTGATTGTGCTAAATACAGGGTCCCCTATGTAATTTGTCCCCTGATGCCTTAATGGAGGTGTTCCTTGCACAATACAAATATGGTATGCCATCACACCCTGTGGTTAACTACAGATTCAGCACTCTCACAGATTGAGATTGCTGAGGAAGTCCAGCAGGATTAAATATGTTGGGACCAGACCCTCAATCTCTCCTAAATGTGGACTTTCATCAAGAACTCTTGCTACCTTTAAAGATAAGCATGTTTTTCTACTATTAACTTTCCTCTGTTCCCTATACAATTATGTAATCCGTATCCTTAATAAATTCTGTGAAATATTGCTGATGGGGGATCATTTATTTTTAATTTGAAGCCTGTTACCCATCCATTCATACACAACTGTTGGGATACTAGAGCATGTTGGAGGAACCTCCAGGGGCTATATGACTATATGCTGTTAAAATAAGCACTATCTGGTATGCATTCCTGATTATTCTTCCCACATACATTGCATGTGAAGTACTACACTATATATATTTTTCTTTCTTGTGGGCCTATATGAGCCTTCTTTTAAGGTTTCCAAATGACCAGTTTCCACTGCACCTATGGAACCCCTATTACTGGAGATCAGACAAGCTTTAAGGATTTTATGTTTGGTACACACAATTTATTTTGATCACCTCAATTTATTACTAACTGCTACTCTATTAGGCACATGTCTTTGGACCTCTTTTCATATATATATATATATATATATATATATTCAACAAAAATGAGTTGGCAATCCAAGACTCTGAACAATGGTGATAACAGGTGTTTTAATCAATGTTTTCGGGTCCAGCACCCCTTCATTCATGCCACAGCCCAGGGGTGCCGGGATGAGCCCCTGGTTTCAGACCAAGCCTGGGGTTTCAGTAGAGGGGGGACCCCTTTTTTAGGGGGTCCCCACCTCCCCTAAGATCCCCGGCTTGGCCTGAGCAGCTAGGTGTGATAATGCTTTGGCCCCGGAAACCTGGTAATAGGATCTCCTGGCTGCGGCATTATGCCCAGATCGTTTTGGGTCCGGTGCTGGTTTTTAATATAGGGGGACCCATATGCATTTTTTTTCCCTCTATATTTAAAACCAGGACTAGCCCTGCAGCATGGTGCTGGTAGCGAAATTATGGTGGAACCCTACTCGTTTTGCTCCCCACAACTTTAGGTACCAGGACAGGCTGACAAGTCCGGGGCTGGTTATGCTTTTGACCTAACGTCATTTTGTTTTAAATAATTTTACCTGTTTTTAACTAATTAAAGGCAGAAACATACACAAAACACGATTTTTGTATGTTTAAGGTTAACTTGCAGCTCAGGAAGTGGAGAGTTTGAAAAGTGATTTGGCCATAGAGTTTGCTGTCATCTCACCCGAGCTTAAATTTACCCCTATTAGTCACTTATGTTTCTGATGTGACTTTGCTAATTGTGCCTGTTTATTCACATATGTGCCATGACCTTTAGAGTTGTATTCCTCTAATCTTAACTGGTATTTGTTTATATTGGGACACCCGCAGGGGCTGTCAAAATGTGCTCCTAAAATATAAAAAATATTTGATAGGTTGATTTATAAGCATATTTGTAACGTTAATGTACATGTTAGGTTTGTTTGATTTAATTATTCTTCCAGATTTGTCAGAGATTTTTCTTGCATCTCCCTTTCCTTGCTAGGACAGGTTAAGAGAATTAATTAAACAACCTTACTTTTTCACATCCCTAAAACAGGATTTGGTTAATGTCCACTGTACCCTTTACGATACTCCTGGTACACTAATTAAAATATCCATTAAATTTCTATCATGGAATTTAGGAGGGTTAAATACGCCTATTAAACGTAAAAAGATATTGCGTTATCTAAAAAAAAAAAATTACGCCCTGACATAATCTTTTTACAAGAGACTCACTGGAAATTAGATTACTCTGATACCTTAAGAGATAATTGGATACAGGAATACCTCCTTCACTACCAAAAAACATGGTGCACTTATATTATTTGTTAGCTCCCACACCTATAATAAAATTGATAGGTGGGTAAATTCAGAGGAAGGTTTATATTTTTGAAGGTGAATATTGAAAATGAAACTTTTACTTTTGCATGTACCTATGCCCCTCTAGGCACCAATGCCTCCTTTTTCTCTGACATTTATGCGGTCCTACAAGGTTTGTCGGAAGGCTCTTTTTAGTTTTAGGAGGAGATCTTAATCTAGCACTTGATCACTTACTAGATGTCTCAGGTGGTCCTGGGCAGACTGGAGGTGGATGTGGAGCACCGTCCACTTTGTCATTGCTTATACTGTAGATTATTTTCAACTAATTGATCCATGGAGATATTTACATCCAGATTCTAGGGAATATTCTTTCTATTCACATCCACACAACTACTTTTCTCATCTTTATTATAGGTTGATTTCAGGGAGTTGCGGATGTTGCTATAGCTGCTATCTTCATTTCAGATCACGTACCCACATGGTTTACAGGTTGGAGGTTCCACCTCTTTTGTCCTTTAATTTGTGGTGCCTTGATTTCTTTGTCTCTTCAGAGGATTTTCAGGTCAACTACTCCACAATTTCCAATATAATCTAGATGACAATATTGATCAAAGCCAGGATATTAACTTTTTTTGGCAGGCCTTAGGGGTCACCTATTGGTCTATATATCTTTTAAAAATAAAAAATTTCAGCAAAGATAGTGCTGCAGTAATATCTGCTTACTCAGATTTATTAGCTGAACCCTCAGATGCCCATAGACAAACATACGTAGAAGTTAAGGCCCAAATGAATTTAACTTACCAGAAAAATAGATACTTTCAACGAGGCATTCGCCCAGGTAAATTTGTAATGAATTTAGTTAGATCTTCCACAACCCCAAGTATATATCTTCTAAAAAGGACATCATCGGGTACACTCAGTACAAATCCAGAGAAAAATAGTGTCGCCTTTATTATTATTATTGTTATTATTATCCTTTATTTATATGGCACCACAAGGGTTCCGCAGTGCCTTACACAGTACATAAATGAGCACACAAGAAAACAGATATTAACATTACAAACAATGGAGGACAAATACATGATTTAGACATTACTGCATAACACTTAAATAAACAGCATGGTATCAGTAACCAAGAGTTAGGTGCTGTTGTGACTAAAAGTATAATTAAGTGAAGGAAAAGCACATGAGGGAAGAGGGCCCTGCTCGTGAGAGCTTACATTCTAAAGAGGAGGGGGCAGACAAACATGGGTGACACAGATAGGCAGGATGCAAGGGACATAGTAACGTAACATCTATGGAGAGGTTAGTCTAAACTTAAGAGGAAAAAGACAATGAGGTCAGCAAAATTGCACCAAGCCTCATGATTTGGGGGCCACAACCAAGGACCATTTGAGAGGTCATCATGAGGCGTCGTTTGGTATGGCATAGTTTGAGTGGATATGCAGATTGCGTTGGGAGATCAGGAGGGATGCAGGCAGCATTGGGGATCCAGGTGCAGGCACCATCCATAGGCATGATGGAGATGTGATGTTAGATTAAAGCATTCCTTAATAATAGAATTTGCTGTTTTGTTAAATTCTCCTTCTGTTCTCCTCCTGTTTAACTCCTGAATAACTCCAGCTTCACTTTAAATGTTCTATTTACACTTTAAATTAAGCACTTAAAATATAAGGACTCTTGCTAAAGCAGCCCCGGCTGTGGCAACCTAATAGTGAGCAATAAGTAAGACTCAAACCAGGTGTCCACACTGATTCCACTCCCACCTCTAACACAACAAAGGCTCAACAGTAAAATAAACAAATGGTGAGAGGACAATATACCAACATAGATACAGAGTAATTTCCTGCCTTGATACAGATTTGAAAGGTATACAATCGAGAAACCGGCTGCCTTAATAACGGCAGCCGGCTTCCTGACTGTCATATCCCGGCGAGGGTGAAATGCCGGGTGTCTAGATGTAGACGCCTGACATTTCCCCGACGCCGGGAGACCGGCGCCCGGCATCCCCATCGAAGGGATGCCGGGCGCCGTGAGCGGACAGCCACGGGGGGGGGAGGGTTAGGCTTAGGGCACCCGGGGGGAATTAGGATTAGGCACCCACTGGGAGGGTTAGGTTAGGGGGAGGGAGGGTTAGGGTTAGGCACCCCCGGAGGGGACTTAGGGTTAGGCAGCGGGGAAGGATGGGTTAGGGTTAGGCACTTAGAGGGGGGATTAGGGTTAGGCACTTGGGGGGGAGGTTAGGGTTAGGCACCCCTAAGGCGGGTTAGGGGGATAGGTTAGGTTAGTATATACTTACCTTAGCGACGATCAGGTTTTCCAGTGCTGTCGGGCTTCCGCTGCCGAGCTTTGCTCATCTGTCGGCCAGGCGCTGCCGGGAATCGAACCATGGAGCCGGCGGTATTTCATACCGATTCCATTTGAAACAATATGAAATACTGTTTAATTAATTACCTATCTGTATTAAAGGCTGTGCAAATAAAAACAGCAGTATGTTGGGTGCAGTAGTTAATTACCTATCTGTATTAAAGGCTGTGCAAATAAAAACAGCAGTATGTTGGGTGCAGTAGTTAATTACCTATCTGTATTAAAAGCTGTGCAAAGAAAAACAGCAGTATGTTGGGTGCAGTAGTTAATTACCTGTGGATGAGAAGAAATGAAAAATCACATCACAGTTACTTCCAGGTACTAGTATAGTTAGTAATAACTCCTGAATAACTCCAGCTTCACTTTAAATGTTCTATTTAAACTTTAAATTAAGCACTTAAAATATAAGAACTCTTGCTAAAGCAGCCCCGGCTATGGCAGCCTAATAGTGCAAAATTTTTTGACTCGTTATACACTATGTAGACAAAAGTGATTGGATGAAATACATACTATGCATATCATTGCACATGAGCTCCAAATGGCCACTAATGTGGTGGTTTCAACAAGAACACTATGTAGGGAGATCCATGCACTTGCAATTCTTCAGAAACAATGATTGTTTTAATCAGGCTAAGAATGCCACCTGTCATATTTTCATAAAGGGCATTCGATAACCAGGATGGACTGGCCAGCTCAGAGTCTATGGGGTCTATGTACTAAGCAGTGATAAGAGACAGAGTGAAAAGTGATAAGTAAGTGATAAGGTGCCAGCCAATCAGCTCCCAACTGTCATCTCACAGGCTGTGTTTGAAAAATGACAGTTGGGAGCTGACTGTCTGGCACTTTATTACTTACTTATCTCTGCTTAGTACATTGACCCCCATATCTTAAGAACCTCTGGGACGAATTGGAGCAACGGGTGCATTCTAGGCCAACTTGACCATCTTCAGCATCACAGTTGGTCCATGTACTTAAGGCGGAATGGCAAAACATACCACCTGCTGTTGTCCGTGAACTTGTGGACAATTTGCCAAGAATGTTGTCTGCAGTAATCAGTGTGCATGTGGTGGACCTACAAAGTACTGATGTCAATAAAATCTCATTGATATATTTGCTGTCATTGTTCAAACACTTTTGCTATATAGTTTATCAAGCAACTCCTCATTAAATTTTTAAGGCAGGAGGGTCTTTGCAAACTCAAAAATGAAGACAGGGAAGCTCTTTTATCCCCAGTAACCAAACTAGACTATGGATTCACATAAAGTGCTGCTGAAGCAGAATAAATATCTCACTCAGGTTTCATCTTATAGACCAATATCCCTGCTAAATCCCCTTACTGTCCCACTCGATTACTGTGATCCATTGACAAAGGACTAATAACAGTACCTAGAATCTCCTGGAATTCATTTGGTGGTCGAGCTTTCAGAGTTGTGGTTCCCATTATATTGAACTCACTTCCCCACACAGTTTGGGAATCCACCACTGTCGAATCCTTCAAAAATTATCTCAAGACATCTATTCACCTAAGCATTTCACTAATGTCCCTTGTTAAGCTTGTTTTGTATTTTGTGCTGTAAAGGCAAATTTAAGGCACTTTGAGTCCTCTTAGAAGAAAAGTGCTATATAAATAGCATTATTATTATTATTATTATTATTATTATTATTACTATTAAATCAGGATTTTAAAATGTTCACAAAATATTGGCTATATGCCTTCAAACTCTTCTGCCCAAAATACTTCAGTCAGCACAAACAGGCTTTGTAAGAAATCGTCACTCTGTTCATAATGTCCGCACACTCTTGATTGCTATGATTAAAACTCATCAGATAGGGAATATAGTACAGTAGTTAGTTGTGCACTGGGCCATTTTTGCTGGTTTTGGTTCTAATTCGTCAGCTGGTTTTGGCTTTGCCAAAACGCTGTGCCAGGTTTTGGATTATTTCCATAAGTTGACGAAAAAAGCTAGTAATATTAACCTGAATAACATTAATTTCCAGTTATTTTCACTAAATTTTGACCACCTCAAAGCTCTCAATATTGTTCACCAATATATGCCAAAGGCTGGCTGGTTAAACTAAGAAACTGATTAGCGGCACAAATACACTGCAGTTATTTCTGTTTAAAAATGTTTTGCTAATTAGTAATGTGATCAATCAGCCTTTTTGTTGAGCAGTTCCCCATAATATCCCCAACCATAAAAACAACATTCCGTACCTGCGGGTTGGGGACAATGCAGGCTACAGTGCGGGTTGGATACAATTTGGGTCGCATATAGTGCAGGATACAGTTCAGCTCGCATACAGTGCAGGATACAGTGTGGGTTGAATAAAGTGTGGGTTGGATACATGTGTGTCGGATACATTGCGGGATACAATGTGGGAAGGATACAGGTCCTCATTCAGAGGCGGTCGCAAGAAGCGAGCGCTCGCTCGCTCTGAATGAGCGCGGCCGCTTGATTTTTCAAGTGTGGCCTCTTGGTCGCTAGCTAAGCTGCGGGTTATCACCCACAGCTTTAGAGACTGACCAGGTTGATGGTCGCGATGGTCAAGTCCCTAAGGGTCTCGGCAACCGCAAGTCCCAGGGAGCTTCCTGCTCTGATTGAGCAGGAAGCTCCCCACTGACATCACTGCTGATGTCAGTGTGGCCGCCCACAAAACGGCAGGCATTCCTTTTGTGAAACCTCCGTTTGTGAAACCACCCCCCGCCACGCCTACAAAACGGGTCAAGCTGTCGATCAACATTGACAGCCGCCCCTTTTGTAGTGAGCTCCAGAGCAAGAGAATTTCTATCTCACTCCGGGGCTTGCTCCCGCGCAGTGCGGCCGCTGCATGTGCGCAGGGCCTAAACAATGATCCAGTTGCGAGCGCTCAGTGCTTGCGACCAGGTCTGAATGAGGTCCACAGTGTGGGCCAGATACAGTCAAGGCAGGATACTGAGTGGGTCACATACTGTGCGGATCACATACAGTCTTGGTCACATACAGTGCTGGATACATTGTGGTCTGGATACAGGACCTCATTCAGATCTGGTCGCAAGTGCTGCACACTCGCAACCGGGTCGATATTTTGGTCCTGCGCATGCGCAGCGGCTGCACTGCGCGTGCGCAAGCCCCGGAGCCAGAGAGAAACTCTCTCACTCCGGAGCTCACTACAAAAGGGTCGGCTGTCAATGTTGATCGACAGCTCGGCCCATTTTGTAGGGGGCCGGGGGGGTGGCTACACAAACAGAGGTGTTCCCAAGTGAACGCCTGCCATTTTGTGGGCGGCCGCACTGACATCAGCAGTGATGTCAGAGGGGAGTTTCCTGCTCAATCAGAACAGGAAGCTCCCTGGGGCTTGCGGCTGCTGAGACCCAACCTTAGGGTCTTGTCGCAAACCCTGATGGTCGCGATGGTCTTGACCATTGCGACCATCACCCTGGTCAGTTACTTAGCTGTGGGTGGTAACCCACAGCTTATCTAGCGACCAGGAGGCCGCACTAAAAAAAAGAGGCGGCCGCCCTTATTCAGAAAGAGCGATCGCTTCTTGCGACTGACTCTGAATGAGGGCCACAGTGTGAGTCGGATACAGTGTGGATCGGATACAGTGTGGGTCGGATACAGCATGGGTCGGATACAGTGTGGGTTACAGTGCATGTCAAACAGTGTGGGTCAGATACAGTGTAGGTTGGATACAGCAATGGGGCTCTTACTGTGACAGAGGGTGCTGGTATTGTCCTCAATGCAGGGGTGCTGGTGGTGTTGGCTGTGGGGGTTGGTGGTGGTGTCCTCAGTAATGGAGTGCTGGCAGTGTTAGCAGTGCAGGAGTTCTGGCAGTGTTCTGAGTGCGGGGTTGCTGGCAGTGTCAGCAGGGCTGCCATCAGAAATTGTAGGGACCAGTACTAACAAAATAGGAAGCCCCCCGGTATAGGGCATAGTTGGGTGGAGCTGTGGATAATGTGGGTGGAGCTATTCCAGTGGTGCTGCATCAATTGGAGCACCCTTGTATATCACAGCACCATTGCATGCCTGCACCTGATGCTCCGGTCTCTCTCTTTTCCTCATTTGGGTGACGTCTGAGGAGGTGAGTCGATAGACTGAAATATACCAGTGGATAAAGGGAATCATTTTGTTTGAAGTACCTCATCAGTGACTTTCATTAGAAGTACTGACAACTGGCTGTATAAGAACACCCTGCCTAAAGTTATTGCGAACCCAGGCTCCTATATTTATTTCAAGGACATTAGACTTTATTATAAGAACGCCCACCCTACAGTATATTAGGTGGATCACACCAGGACAATAGACTTTGTTATAAGAACGCCCACCCTACAGTAAAATAGGAGGATTACACCACGTCTTACATTTATCATTCATCCTATTTCACACATGCCCCAGTGCAAGACAATTAATAATTAATAATATAAACATCTAGTTGTTTATTAGATCACAGTTTCATCTTGAAGCGCTAGCACTTTCTCTTGTTATTATTATTATTTATCTGTATGAGGTTGGGATACCTCCTTTGTGTATAGCAGCTAGAGGTAGAACTATAATCCTATAGCGTGGACCACTATAGAGCACAAGGGAAGACAAGCTAGCTGGACAAGGAGGGGGTGCAGCAAAGACTGGCTGGACTGGGGAGGGGCAGGGCAAAGCAGGAAGGCTGGGGGGTGGGTAGGGAAGGTTGGCTGGACTGGGGGGACAGTGCAG
Organism: Taudactylus pleione; assembly: GCA_031769625.1. NCBI lineage: Eukaryota > Metazoa > Chordata > Amphibia > Anura > Myobatrachidae > Taudactylus > Taudactylus pleione. The sequence goes on along the minus strand of JAUIMM010000145.1, from coordinate 211,664 downwards.
AGAAGGCTGGCTATACTTGGAGAGAACAGTGCAGGGAAGGCTGGCTTGACAGGGGGGGGACAGTGCAGGGAAGGCTGGCTGGACTGGGTGAGGACAGTGTAGGGATGGCTGGTTTGACTTGTGGAGGACAGTGCAAGGAAAGGCTGACTGGACTAGAGGTGGAAAATACAGGGCAGGTTCAGCATGCCAGCTGTCTTCATAGTTTTCCTGAGTGAGAGGGGGCTCCGGGCAGCAAGGAATGCACCGGATGGCAGGCAGGGAGAAAGAGAATCGACATTGCAGCATTTGAACAATGGAGCTGGCTGCGAGCCAATCACAGCTCGTGGAACAGCAGACAGTCAGGAGCAGCCGCTACTGATTGGCTGCCTATCCGCAAGCTGTGATTGGCTCACAGGCGGCTCCAATCCATAGTTGAAATGCTGCAGCGCCGATGCTTTTTCTCCCTGCCTGCCGCCTTGTGCTTTCCTCGCTGCTGCCACCTAGGCCCCCTCTTTCTTGTCCCGGTAGTCCCCTCTGATGTTGGCCCTGGGTGTTGGAAGTGCTGGGGTGCGACTGTGTCGGCACTGCATGGGGTGCCGGTGGTGTCGGCACTGTGGGTGGCTGTGTCCTTGGTGTGGTGGGGGCTGCTATCTTGCATCCGTTTGCCCCATAGAAGTCTATGGGGAAGCGCTGATTGGCTGAAAGCCATGACAGACAGCTAATTCAGCCAAACAGCGGTAAGCCCATTGATTTCGATGGGACTTTTGAAAGTGGTGCTCGAACCAAAACCACTAGATCCAACAGCAGGATCTCTGAGTTTTGGCTCAGGTAGGGGTCCAAGGCAGATAGGGAGATCCGAGCTACAGCTCGGATCGCATCGATCCTGGAAGGTCGGGCGTGTTTGGATTCCAAGGAATCTGAACTGCTCATCTCTGGTTGTGATGTGGACAAAGCATTCGATAGAGTGTCTTGGTCTCAACCAACTAGAATATTTCTTGCACGTCTTTAATAACTGATACCACAACTCTATTGCTTTCCTATAAACTCATTAAATACACATTCTCTTTGTTTATCCCGTGGAACAAGACAAGGCTGTCCACTTTACCTGTTTGTTTTACTGTAATTTGGTTCTTGACCCTCTTCTTAGACATTTTATTAACGAGAGCAGATGGCAAGTTATTACATTTGCTGGCGATAAAATTTTCAGCATTTGCTGATAATCTCATGCTTTATTTTGCAAATACAAGAATGCCTACACCTTTCTAGTGTCTTTGCTTCATACTGTACCATTGAACTAGTAGCAGGGTTTAGGATTAACAATACTGAAATTATACTAAAACTGAAGCACTGGAATATTTTACTAAAGCTGGGGAGACTCTTTTTCTCTCAGATGGGCTAATGATTGCTTTACATATGTAGGCATTAAAATCCCCTTTCACCGTTATAAATTATAAAATATGAATTATACCCCACTATTGATGAAGACTTTTTCAGACTTTAACAAATGGGCTTCCTTTAGATTATATTGGTAGATGCCATCTCTATAAAATTATTTGTTTTCCGAAGTTTCTTTATGGTCTTTAAATGCTCCCTATTATACCATCAAAGAGAGACCTGGGGCTTCTGAACAAGGCTTTGACAAAATGTATGTGGGCGTGTAAATGCCTTCAAATCTTGTTACTTAAAATACTAAAGACAAGTGATTTAGGTGGTGTCAATATACCATGTATTATACTATGGGCCTAATTCAGACCCGTTAGGTAAGGCGCGATCGCTTGCTCTTGCCCCTCTGCGCATGCGTATAATTCGAAGTGCGCGTGTGCAAGCCAGTCATTACGATCGGATATCATGAACTGAGACTGAGCTCTACTTTGAGTGACAGATAGTGCCGTTTGTGGGTGGTGACAGGGGAAGGTGCTTGTGAACAGGGGAGTGGTGGTGTGAACACAGGCATGTTTGACCAACAAAATGCAGTTTAAAGGGCGTGTATAATTAGCAAAGTAGCATCATTATACATGTCACCTGCATGTATTTCAGCCAGCACTGATCACAGTGCTTGCGGCAGGGTAGGGTCTACCTCAAGGGCTGCGAGCAGCTCCGATGGCTCTCGATGTTACCGATTAATCCTACACTTCCTGGAGATGACGTGTGCCGTGAGGGGAATGGGGGCGTCCTTATACACCAGTGAGCGCTCACTGCCGTAGCTCGTTAAGACATACGTCCTTACGCCACACAGTGCGAGCGTGGAATTTGCATACCCAGACCTTTTTTGGCAGCGAGCTGCTGCATCTTGCAAGCAGGTCTGAATCAGGCCCTGTATACACTAGCAACCAATTATATGAATGCAGATGACTGGATTGGGGGGTCCAACACTAATACTACAAGCTCTATGGAACAGGTTATTGTCCCAGACTGGAATCTAGTTTCCCTTTTACATTCCCCTCCACAAGCTCTTCCAATGGAAGTTTAAGCTAATATATTGTTACACTCTACATGCATGGCATGGAGACTTGTACACTCCAACCTGAAAGTATCCAGATATTCAACTCTCTTTTTACCTCTGTGGGGAAATCCAACCTTAAAGTCTCATAGAATATCCCCAATTTTCCAGATGTGCATAACAGCGGTTATCAATTCTTACATGCAGATACTATGAACCTACTCACACACTCCCAGCTTCAAGAACAATACCCAAAAGTCACAATCCCCTTATAGGTATAGAACTGGGTAACATACAGTAGGACTATTAAAATTATTTCCTTGAACTTTCTATGAAAACCATACTAGCTTCTCATCTCAAATTGAATAAGCAACTGGTTTGCATAAAACAATTCTACATAGAGCATATTTCACCTCACAATTAAAATTCCTTATAGGTGAAGCACCCACCTCAAATTCCTATAAATGTGGAATCCTAGATACTAAAATTGTACATTGTTTATGGACATGTTCCCAAGTGCAAATGATCCACAAAGATTATATTAATAATACATTAAAAATTAAATTTGTAGCCAAAAAAACGTGGGCCTTTTGGGATATCTGCCCCAGAGACATCACCTATGGTCTTTCTAAAGGCAACTATATATTACTTGCAAAATTGTCAGCTGACATAAAAAAGACCATTTTATCCCAATGGATTTCTCCAGGTCCTTTTTCTATGGTTTTTTTATATCCCAGAAGTTCATTTTTTTCCTAATGGATTGGACTGAGGCATCCCTACATAAAAACAAAAAGGGTCAAAAAAATTTCAACACATGGCTTCCATATGTACATATCCTATGCAATGAAAGAAATGTTTTCAACTTACCTCCTGGTAGAATTTGGAGGTACTTAGCAATGGTTTTCCCTTTTGATTTGTTTTACTCTCACTATTTTCTCTTCCTATCTATATTGTAAGCTAAAGCTATGGATCCCTTTTGGAAAATGACATCCACACTATCCCTGAAAATAGATTTTTTTTTGTATATTTTGTGTTATCTATGTAACTTCCTTGTACTATAAACTGTGCTATTGTTTCACAAATGTCACAGTTACTTAACTGACTTAAAATCCCTGTTGCTGTATGTTGTATAATTATTTTAAATATAACGCAGATGTGTACTTTCTCTTATTATGCCAACCTATCAATAGAAATTGTTAAAAAAAATCAGTCTTACAAAATCCCAATAAGATTTTTAAAGTAGAAACTGAATCCAAACAGTAAATCACAAGAGATTCAAGGCAGAGTAACAATCTAGTCGAAGTTGATAATTATTAATTAAATGATAATATAATTTGATGATAGTACTCTTTATATGTGGAGAAGCTGCAGGAAATGGGTCCTATATGCCTGGATGAGAAGCTGGTAATGGATGGCATTGCAAGATACAAAAGTAAAGTAAAGTAGATCTGCTTCCAATATCATTGCATCTGGTTTTAGACAATTAGTTGAGGTAATGTATCCCTGCTATCAAATTTTCTTTCTTTGTCACTGTGTCAGAGTGGGTCTCTCCCACATTCTGAGGAAATGATTAACCTCCCTGTAGCCAGGGAGGTACCACACCCTTACCTCAATTAAGACTAGCTAAGGTATAAAAACTTGGTGAGTTTAGATAGTCAGTGATAATGTGAGGGAGAGGTTGCACCTTTAGCAGCTCTCTCTATGCTGGACAATCTAAACCAAGACTGTAATGTGAATACTCTACTTGTTTGAACTGTTGTCTCATGTAAGCTGATTAATTGTTCCTGAACTTTGATTATCTTATATAAAAAGCCATTACACTGGCTATGACTTTTTCACTCTGGAATAAAAAGCTTTCTTGTTTGCAACACCTCAGTCTCCCATTGGTCGTCTGAACTTACCCGCCTCAGTGTGGTGTTAGAAGTAGGATAAAGTGGGTCCTGAGAGTGACCACCATGTAAGCTGTATTGCAACAAACATTGGACTTCTTTAAACAGCAGCAAGCTGTGGTAACTGCTCCAGTATTTCCCAAAAGGCAAGCCTCAAATGATGCCACTTTTGAAAGGGTTGCTACCTTGCAAGCATGACCCAAAAGTTCATGGGCCATTCGGATTGCCCCTCTGCTAATGGGGGAGGCCCAAGCTGCATACGCTGCCCTCTCCCTGGAAAATGCAAAAATATATGACCGAGTGAAGGCTTCATAGCAGATCAGTTTGGCCTCTATCCAGAAGCATACCGGCTGAAATTCAGGTCTGTGTCCTATGATCCTGATGAAAGGCCACAAGTCCTGGCCCAGAAACTGTCCCACCTTGCAGTTAAATAGCTGCAGCCGGACCTACATTCAGTCAGGTGCATAAATATTGGGACATTGACAGAATTTTCATATTTTGGCCTCTATTCACCACCACTGTGGCTTTGAAATGAAACAAACAAGATGTGCTTTAACTGCAGACTTTCAGATTTAATTTGAGGTTAATTACATCCAAATCTGGTGGACGGCATTGGAATTACAATGGTTTCCATATGTGCCTCCCACTTTTTAAGGGGCCAAAAGTAATGTGACAAACTAAACAACCCTAAATCTAACTTTCACTTTTTAATACTTTGTTGCAAATCCTTTGCAGGTAATTACAGCCTGAAGTCTGGAATGCATAGACATTACCAGACGCTGGGTTTCATCCCTGGTGATGCTCTGCCAGGCCTCTACTACAAATGTCTTCAGTTCCTGCTTGTTCTTGGGGCATTTTTCCTTCAGTTTTGTCTTCATCATGTGAAATGCATGCTCAATCAGATTCAGGTCAGGGGATTGACTTGGCATAACATAACATTTTTTAGCCTTAAAAAACTCTTTGGTTGTTTTTGCAGTATGCTTTGGGTCATTGTCCATCTGCACTGTGAAGCGCCGTCCAATGAGTTCTGAAGCATTTGACTGAATATGAGCATATAATATTGCCCAAAACACTTCAGAATTCATTCTGCTGCTTTTGTCAGCAGTCACATCATCAATAAATACAAGGGAACTAGTTCCATTGGCAGCCATACATGCCCACGCCATGACACTACCACCACCATGCTTCACTGATGAGGTGATATGTTTTGGATCATGAGCAGTTCCTTTCCTTCTCCATACTCTTCTCTTCCCATCACTCTAGTACAAGTTGATCTTTGTCTCATCTGTCCATAGGATGTTGTTCCAGAATTGTAATGGCTTTTTTTAGATGTTGTTTGGCAAACTCTAATCTGGTCTTCCTGTTTTCCTGTTTTTGAGGCTCACCAATGGTTTACATCTTGTGGTGAACCCTCTATATTCACTCTTGTGAAGTCTTCTCTTGATTGTTGACTTTGACACATATACACCTACCTCCTGGAGAGTGTTCTTGATTTGGCCAACTGTTGTGAAGGGGTTTTTCTTCACCAGGGAAATAATTCTTCTGTCATCCACCACAGTTGTTTTCCGTGGTCTTCCGGGTCTTTTGGTGTTGCAGAGCTCTCTGGTGCGTTCTTTCTTTTTAAGAATGTTCCAAACAGTTGATTTGGCCACACCTAATGTTTTGCTATCTCTCTGATGGGTTTATTTTGATTTTTCAGCCTAATGATGGCTTGCTTCACTGATAGTGACAGCTCTTTGGATCTCATATTGAGAGTCGACAGCAACTGATTCCAAATGCACCTGTCACACCTAGAATCAACTCTAGACCTTTTACCTGCTTAATTGATAATGAAATAACAAGGGAATAGCCCACACCTGTCCATGAAATAGCTTTTGAGTTGATAGTCCCATTACTTTTGCCCCCTTAGAAAGTGGGAGGCACATATAGAAACCATTGTAATTCCTACACCGTTCACCTGATTTGGATGTAATTACCCTCAAATTAAATCTGAAAGTCTGCAGTTTCATTTCAAAGCCATTGTGACAGTGAATAGAAGCCAAAATATGAAAATTCTGTCAATGTCCCAATATTTATGCACCTGACTGTAATTCCATCCGGCTGGTACAGTTGGTCACTGTCGAAGAGTTTGTTGCATATCTCCCTGGCAAAGTTTCTTGCTGGGTCTAGCTGCATCGAGTTGAGAAGCTGGATTGCACTGTCCAGCTAGTGGAAAATGCCTTGCAGGTGCAGGATTGTATGGATAACCTTTCTTCTTTAATTACATCGGAGTCTCCCTGTCTATCTTCACAGCAGGCATTGTCTCGGGATAAGGTGCCCCCACATATGGATTCAGATAGGCACCAGTATCCCTCGCAGACAATGGCTCCGGGGACAATGAGGCCCACAGCTTCACCCTTCTCTTCATGTAAAGAGGGTTTTCAGACCAGAAGTCATTCTATGGGAAAGATGATGGCCGCCTGTTTTCCAGAATATGGAGGTCCAGAGTTGAGGATTTCCCTAGTAACTCCAGCTCAAGTGTGTTCCTCTTGTGGCTAAGGTGGGCATCAAGAACGGACATGTCCACAGATCATTTGCTCTTTTTCTGGTGTCTTTACAGATATAGAAACCTGCCCTCTTATGCCTAGAAAACAGGTATGTGTGCAAATCAGTAACACACTGGTTGAGGGCTTGGTGGACTCTGGATCTGCTACTACCTTGATACAAAGGGATGTTTTTGTTGCCCCATGAACTAGTCCACATCTTTTGTGTGCATAGAGATGTTTGGGCCTTTTCTGTTGCCATGGTCCCTTTGATAATCATGGGAAAGACTGCCAAACTACATGTGGGTGTGTGTCTTTGGTTACCAGCCCCTGTGCTAATAGGTCATGACTGGCCTCACTTCCGGGCTCTTGTTCTGCCAGAGGAACAGGTGCTTAGAGCAGCCCTTGCAGAGACATTTCCCTTCTCCCCTGATTTGTTTTGGTCTCAGGAAAAGGCTCCTAAATCTAAGAAACAAAGTAGAAGGGATCACAGAGACTGGCTTGCTCATGATGTTTTGTCAGGAAAAAAGGTCTCTTCCCATAATGCTACTTCTTGCAATGTGCCTGTAAATGCTTATGTTCCTGTTCATGTCAATGTATCTGATAATTCTGATGTACCTGTCATTACTAATGTGCCTATCCATTCTGATGTACATGGTAATGCTGAGAGGTATAGGAACACTGATGTATCTAGCAGCCCGCCTAATCCTCATAGCATGGGGAATAATGCTGAGGTTCAATTAAGTAGTATTAATGAAGAGGTCTTAAGACTTCCCCTTGCACCTAAGCCTGATCTAATAAAGGCCCAATGGAAAGATCCTGCTTTAAAAAAGGTCTTTGAACAGGTTTTTTCAGTAGATGGTGTCCTCTTATCACATGTAAAAGACCTAACATGTTCCCATTTTGTGTTGCTTAGAGAGGTTTCAAATCTACTAGACAAGCACAAACAAATGGAGGAGGTGATACGACAGCTGGTGGTCCTGGGCCCTTTCAGAAAGCAGGTTCTGGTTCAAGCCCATGCAGCTCCCTGAGGTGATCATTTGGGATGGGATAAGATGATGGAGAGAATAACCTCTTGGTTCTATTGGCCAGGTGTTTTTTTGCTGACGTCTTACGATTGTGTTATGCTTGTTCGGAGTGTCAAAAGACTACAGTAAACTGACTGTCTCCTGCACTGCTGATAGCTCTCCCTATTGTAGGGGTCCCCTTTGAAAAAATAAGGGTTGATTTAGTGGGTTCGATTGAACCACTGTCTAAATGCTATTAATTAATTTTAGTTGTGGTTGACTATGCCACCCGTTATCCGGAAAATACAAGAAAAAAGGGATAGATAGGATGAACTATAACTGGAAGGGAGGAAATAAAAAAAACCAAATAGACAAATTAGAAAGTAGGTGGATTTATGATCTGCAAACATTACACCCTGAAGGTTTAAATATAGACCCATAAGCTAATAAAGCCAGACGTGTGTTCCACCCGCGTATATATATTTCTCTATTAAGACACATAGGCAATTCTATTCCTCGTATTAGTGTCCTGGGTAGTATTGTTGAACCCGTGGCTTCCATTGATGACTGACCGAATCATCAACTCAATTGATATACACATCCATTCATCATATTACTATAATTTTATTAATCTATCCGTATTAGCTATAAGATATGAACCTAAACGATTGTATTTATTCTCATTTATTCTCATTTATTTCTATTAATTTTCTCTGGTCTAACTCCAGTTATGTTACCATATCTCCAATTATACCTGTTTATCCGTATGATGTTCATCGATCGTTATGCTGATTATAAAATTAAGGCATAACTTTACCTTAGCTACGATCACACATAGAATGGCCTTTTCATTATATTTTAATCTATATTCATTGGTGCGTAATTAACAGAATTTATGTATGGACACACTATTTTCTTTTATACAATAGGGCTCTGTTATTGCATTTATTTATTTATTTATTTATTTATTTATTTATTGGGTCTGTTTCCAATTCTGCTCTGTCTCCCAATCAATTTATTAAGCATACACTCCCCCCCTTGTTTGTTATTCACCGCAATCAGTGTATCAGGGACATAGCATTTGATAGCTATGACCTGTCTCCGTCTGATCCAACATACCAAAGATGGCCGCCGTAATCAATCCAGACATACTGCAACAGTGTCACCACAAGGCAGAGTCATTCTATGGGAGGACTCCGCGTATCCACACAGTAGGGGACACAATCTTGCCACTGAAGTTTTACCTCTATGTGCATAGACGCGCGATGTGCGCATGCGCACATCACGGAACCCGGAAGTGCGGCTCACCACAGCATTCTGGTGCTATTCACAGGATCACTGATCTATAAATAGAAGGTCGGTTTACACTAAAGACCTTTTGCCCTTGAAGAAGTCCCACAATAGGGATGAAACGTGTTGGGACATTATCTGACATATGTTGACTATTTATGATTACAATACCATACTGTTTATGGTAATTTTGTTCAATTCTATTTTTCAATAAATTAGTTTTTAGTCAATTACTGGCTTATCTGTATGCTACATAATTATGGACCCCTCGATTACATGCACCTAGCCCACCTGGACGCAACGAGGAGTCAGACCAGCAGACATCCACCCAGGGAAGTAGGTCTCACTTACCTAATACTGCAATATAGTGTCACAAGACATCCTTTCATCATAATACAAAGTTCTTATTACAACATCCAGCCTACAGTTTTTGTCTACCTGTATAGCCAGATAGATTGACAGTATTTCATACCTACTACATAAGGACAGATGGTCCTATTCTCTGGCATTTTATAAGGCCAATATTATATCATCTTTTAATTTACAACACCCAGCCTACAGTTGTTGCCCACCTGTCAGAATCAGAGAGACTGATTGCTTTAATTATTAAGACATTATTTGCAACAATCATTGGACAAATTCCTAATTATTTGTCAACTACAAGCCTCAAGTTATTGCCTACCTGACGTCATACATCTATCTTCAAAGAAAACCATATATATATATATATATATATATATATATATGTATATATATATATGTGTGTATACATGTGTGTATATATATATATATTTATATATATTTACCATAAAATTCAGATTCTACACTTACACTAAATACTACAGCTATTAGAATCACAACACCCAGACCACAAATCCTTCACACATTCCTACATCTATCTACCCCTTTACCACAGAGCGCTTTTCTCTTTTTTCTTGTATTTTCTGTTATTGGGAGAGTTTAGGACACCTTCCGGGAAAGCAGCTAGTGGTAATAACTGTCCCTTGCATGTGAGCGCTGACTGTCTTTTCTTTGTGTTACTTATTACCCGTTATCCGGAGGCATTTCCCTTAAGGGTCGCTACAGGCAAACAGGTAGTGACTAAGTTATTAGAGCTGTTTTCAAGGGTTGGATTACCTAAAAAAATTCTTACCGACCAAGGGACAAACTTTATGTCTTCAGGCCCCCATACATCTGTGACTGATCGTCGAGATGTAGCGATCCTGCAACCCGGCATTGCAGGATCGCTGAAATCCAACATGTTGGATTTCACAGATATGCTGAATATGATCAAAAAATGATCATGATTGGCATATCTGTGTAATTTAACATGTAGAATTTCACCGATCATGCAACGGATAACGGAACATTGATGGCCGGCGGTCTGCATTTCCAACCGGCGGATCGGCATTTCCGATCCCATCACTACATCGCAATGATCCATTGCAGATGTATGAGGGCCTTAAGTTAATGCAGGGGATGTTAAATTTGTTAAAAATTAAATCTGTCAGATCCTCAGTATATCATCCCAAATGGATGGCTTAATTGAAAGATTCAACTGTACACTAAAGTCTATGTTAAAGAAGTTTATAGAGACACAAAAAAGGTGGGATGAGCTTCTACCCTATTTGTTATTTGCAATCAGAGAAGTGCTCCAGGCTTCTTCTGGCTTTGCCCCTTTTGAGCTTCTTTATGGGAGGAAACCAAGTGGTGTTCTTGACCTTCTGTGGGAAGCATGGAAAGAACAGCCAATAGAGGGTAAAATTATCCTTCAATATGTGGTCCAGATGTTTAATCGCATAGACCTACTAGGTCAATTGGTCCGGAAAAATTTGGTAAATACACAAGAGGCTCAAAAACATTTCTATAACCATAATACCCAAACTCGAGTATTTTCACCTGGGGATAAAGGCCCTCATTCAGATCGCTCTCTCTGAATGAGGGTGGGCGCTTCTTTTTTTTTGTGTGACCTCCTGGTTGCTAGCTAAGCTGTGGGTTACCACCCACAGCTTAGTGACCGACCAGGGTGATGGTTGTGATGGTCAAGACCATCGCAACCATCGGGGCTTGTGAGGAGACCCTAGGGTTGGGTCTCGGCAATCGCAAGCCCCAGGGAGCTTCCTGCTCTGATCGAGCAGGAAACTCCCCACTGACATCACTGCTGATGTCAGTGCGGCCACAAACAAAATGGCAAGCGTTTCATCAGAAACGTCTTCGTTTATGTAGCCACCCCCCGCCCCGCCTACAAAACAGGACGAGCTGTCGATCAACATCGACAGCCGGTCCTTTTGTAGTGAGCTCTGGAGCGATAGAGTTTCTCTCTCGCTCCGGGGCTTGCGCACGCGCAGTGCGGCCACTGCGCGTGCGCAGGACCAAAGCATTGAGTCGGTTGCAAGCGCTTAGTGCTTGCAACCGACTCTGAATGAGGTCCAAAGTCCTTTTCTTGTTACCTACTCAGGGAAGTAAATTACTAGCAAAGTGGCAAGGGCCATTTGAAGTAATTAGAAAGGTTGGCAAAGTAAATTATGAAGTCTCTCAACCTGACTCCTGTAGAGGTAGGCAGATTTGCCATGTTAACCTGCTGAAAGCATGGAAGGGTCAAGAGTTGTTTTTATAGACCCTGGTAATAGCCATAGTGACACAGATTCCTCAGTCTGATGAAGTCTATCCACCCTTGAACCTTTGAATTCAGACATGCTGAAGCTTCCCTTGGGGAACCTTGTTAATTAATTCTCAAATGTTTTTTCTGATAAATCAGGGAGGACCAATTTAGTCTTACATGACATTGTAACCCCACCTGGTGCAGTAATTTGACAAAGATCCTACAGACTTCCAAGGGAAAAACAAGTGCAGATAATCAAGAAAATACAAGAAATGTTAAAGTTAGGGGTAATTGAGGAGTCATCTAGTGACTGGTGTAGTCCCATTGTATTTGTCCTGAAAACAGATGGTTCCACAGATTCTAAATAGACTTCGGCAAAGATAATGCAGTGTCCAAATTTGATGCCTGCACAATGACAAGGGTCGATGACCTGATTGATAGGTTAGGTTCAGATATATATTTCTACCCTTGATCTTATGAAGGGACATAGGCAAATAGAGCTGACAGAGGAAGCTAGGAAAAAAAATATTTTTCTACTCCATTGCGCCTCTTTCAGTTCAAAACAATGCCTTTTGGCTTGAATGGTGCCCCGGCCTCTTTTCAGAGGGTAATGGACTGGGTGCTTCATCCTCATCAGAATTATGCTGCAGCATACTTGAACAGTATTGTCATATATAGTCAGCATTGGAATGCCAATGTTAATAGGCGTAGGACTGTTCTTCAGTTTTTGGGAGAGGCAGGTTTAACTGCTAATCTGAAGAAATGTGTTCTAAGTACAAATGAAACCAATTACTTAGGGTATGTGGTGGGCAGTGCATGTCTGAAGCCCCTTGTGAGTAAGGTACAGGTAATAGCTGATGCCCCAGTTCCAACTACCAAGAAAGAGTTAAGGTCCTTCTTGAGTTTAGCAAGCTATTACTGGATGTTTTTGCCTCAATTTTTTACCTTAGCGGATCCCTTAACAGATCGTTTGAAAAATTGTGCTCCAAATAAACTTGAGTGGTCTAGGGACTGTCAGTCTGCATTCACCAAAATTAAACATCTTTTGTGTAAAGGCTGGTTTTAAAGTCTCCAGATTTTACCAAGCTTTTTGTCGTACAAACCGACATCTCAGATGTGGGCTTGGGGGCAGTTTTGTGTCAGGAGTGTGATGGCATTGAACACCCTACTCTATATCTTAGTAGATATTTGTTCCCATGAGAGACTAGGATTTCTGTAAAAGAAAAAGAATGCCTCACTATAAAATGGGCTATTCAGTCATTGATATATTATCTTTGTGGGGCCAGGCCAGATCATGCACTGTTAAAATGGTTACAGTCTATGAAAAATTCTAACGCAAGACTGACAAGGTGGTACCTGGGTCTCCAGCCTTTTTTCTTTTGAAGTCCGGCACAGACCGGGACGTCTATATATGAATGCAGATTTTTTTTGTCCGGAACTGGGCTGGAGAGTCGATCTTCCGCTGCGGGCAATTTAGGTTCACTCTTTAATGGTGGAGGTATGTGATGGGTCTCTCCCACATTCTGAGGAAAGGGTTAACCTCCCTGTAGCCAGGGAGGTACCACACCCTTACCTCAATTAAGACCAGCTAAGGTATAAAATCCTGGTAAGATTAGTTAGTCAGTGATAATGTGAGGGAGAGGTTGCACCTTTAGCAGCTCTCTCTATGCTGGACAATCTAAACCATGACTATGATGTGAATACTCTGCTTGTTTGAACTGCTGTCTCACGTAAGCTGATGAATTGTTCCTGAACTTTGACTATCTTATATAAAAAGCCATTACACTGGCTATGATTTTTTCACTCTGGAATAAAAAGCTTACTTGTTTGCAACACCTCAGTCTCCCATTGGTCATCTGAATTTACCTGCCACAGTGACACTGTTTATTTATTTTTGGCGTGCAGTTGGCAGGCAAAAGTCCACCCACCCCACTAAGTACAATAATATATGCTGCCTGTATGTATGAAACATTCACTTGAACAAAGTAATTAAAATTTATTGTTTCTAAAAGTAAAAATATATTTTTTTAAATAGCAAAAAATATATATTTTTTATTTGTGACACTGCTTATTTATTGTTGGCGTGTAGTTGGCAGACTTACGTCCACACACCCCTACTAAGTACAATAATATACACTGCCTGCCTGTAAGAAACACATGCTTTAACATATACAATTTAAATTGAATGAAAAAGATGATATTTAAAAAAATAACAGCAAAAACAACTTCTTTTTTTTTTCAATTACTTTTTTATGACAGAAAACTGGTGTTCTTTGGACTGGTGTGCAGCTCCCTCAGATCCAGCACATTATTTTTTGAGAAATAATCTTGAAGTTGAAATAACACTGTCTCTGCCCTTATACATAGGTGATATGCATTACACACTGCAGTGTAAATAGACCGTAAAACACACATGGGGTTAATGTAAAACACACATGGGGTCAAATCCACTGCAGGGATTTATGCAAGTCTCACCATATTTTTAAAGCTGCAAGCTGGTTTAGCCTTTAAAATTATTGTCACTTTAAAAATATGGGGAGACTTGCATAAATCCCCACAGCGTTGGAAGTTCGCAAGCTATTACATTTAACCCTTTGTCTTGAACAGCACTGGATTGAAACCAGTGCTACACCTGTTTATAGTTTGCACTACATCCCACAGACCAAGGGGCATCTTAAGAGAGGAGGGGGCCTATGTGCACTCCCCATGTGGGGCCCCCTCCTCTCTTCCCAGTGGCCGGCAGCCGACTGACATTGGCTGGCCAGCCACCAGAGCATTAGTAGACTCCGGGCACTAGCGTGTGCCCGGAGTCTACTGCGCACGCGCAGTATGCTGGGAAGATGGCAGCGGCAGCCATTTGGCATTCTGTGCATGCACAGTAAACTCTGGGCACTATAGTGTGCCATGGAGTCTAGTGCGCATGCGCAGAACACCAGAAAATGGCCACGGTGGCCATTTTCCAGTGTTTTGAGCAGCGCTGGCACCCTCCGCGGGACCACGGACAGGTACATTTAAAATAATATGGGTGCAGGGTGTGCGGTGTGGGGAGAGACTGTAATATGCAATCCAAAACATTCAAGTTATGACACTTCTGGGAAAACTTTGCCTCGTTCTGAGATCTGAGCTTTGCAAGAAGACCTGAGCCAGGGACTCGGTTCCAGTCATGTCCAGCTTTGTGAACTGCACATCTCTAATATATATGCTGTGTGTATATATATATATATATATATACACAGTGGTGCCTGAAAGTTTGAGAACCCTTCAGAATTTTCTATATTTCTGCTGAAATTTGGATTAAAACTACCTCAGTTTTTCACACAAGTCCTAGAAGTAGATAAAGAGAGCTGAATCAAGCGAATGAGACAAAATAAGTTAGACATTTTTTTCTTTAGGAAAATGATCCAATACCACATATATGTGAGTGGCAAAAATATGTGAACCTTTAGGCTTAGCAGATATTTTGTAGGTGAAATTAGAGTCAGGCATTTTCAATCTATGGGAAGACAATCAAGTTTGAGTGGACAACCTGTCTTTTTAAAAGAACAGGGATCTATCAAAGTCTGATGTTCACAACACATGTTTGTGGAAGTGTATCATGCCACGAACAAAGGAGATTTCAGAAGACCTCAGAGGAAGAGTTGTTGATGCTCATCAGGCTGGAAAAGGTTACAAACCCATCTCTAAAGAGTTTGGAATTTACCAATCAACAGTCAGACAGATTGTGTACAAATAGAGGAAATTCCAGACCATTATTGCCCACCACAGGTGTGGTCGACCAACAAAGATCATGCCAAGAGCAAGGCGCCTAATAGTTCGCAAAGGTCATAAAGGTATCCTCTAAGTAACTGAAGGCCTTTATCACATTAATGTTCATGAGTCCATCATCAGGAGGACACTGAACAACAATGGTGTGCATGGCAGGATTGGAAAGAGGAAAGCCACTGATCTCCAAAAAGAAGATTGCTGCCCATCTACAGTTTGTTAAAGATCACTTGGACAAACCAGAAGACTATTGGAACAATGTTATGTGTACAGATGAGTCCCAAATTGAGCTCTTGGTTTAAATGAGAAGCATTATGTTTGGAGAAAGAAGAACACTGCATTACAGCATAAAAACGTCACACCATCTGTGAAACACGGTGGTGGTGGTGTCATGGTTTGCTCCTGTTTTGCTGCATCTGTCCCTGGACAACTTGCCATCCATCATTGATGGGACAATGAATTCTGAATTATACCAGAATATTCTAAAGAAAAATGTCAGGACATTTGTCTATGAACTACATCTCAAGAGAATGTGGGTCATGCAGCAAGACAACGATCCAAAGCACACAATTAATTTGACCAAAGAATGGTTAAAGAAGAATACATTTAAAGTTTTTGAATGGCTAAGTCAAAGTTCTGACCTTAATCCAATCAAAATGTTGTGGAAGGACCTGAAGCGAGCAGTTCATGGGAGGAAACATGGGGTAACATTCCTCCAAGCTGATGTTTAGAGCTAATCAACAATTACCGGAAACGTTTAGAAGCAGTTATTGCTGCACAGGGGGATCATACCAGATTAAATATTAAAACAATAGTGGCGTGCTCTGGGGCAATCCTAGTGTGTTATTGATATAAATTAATTATGTGTGTTTTAGTTAATCTTAACCTACATATAGTCCTGTGGTTATTATTAACATGAAGCACCACTATATAAATAAATATATATATATATATATATATATATATAGATAGATATATCTATATATATATATATGAAAAGCTGATGATGCCCGGCACTCTGTGGTAGCTCCAGTAGTGCTGCGGTGCCCTCTCAGGATGATCACATCCAATGCATAAAAGTACAGGAATGAGCGGCACTCAGCAGACTAAGTTATGTGATGAAATAAAAGTCCTTTATTCCTACGGCGTTACGGGGCTATGCCCCCGTCTTCAGGGACAGACAGTATAAACTACATACACAGACAAGAACATATATATACCATGAAACACTTAACCATGATAAACAATCATTGTACTCACCTGGAAGGCACCGTCCAATCCCGCCAACGCTGCACACGCCAAACAAGCTCTGTACTGTCGCGGTGACGTCACCGGGCGGCGCCAACCCAGGAAGTAAGGTAAAAACTGTGGATGCGTTGTCATGGCAACACCAATGCTGGAAAAGACAAATAAACAAACAAACGGGCATGAGCAAAACTAATAAACATTAAGGAATACCTTAATACTGAATAGATTTAGAATTGATATTAAAGGTCAATTTAACTACTCCCTCACTGAATCAGCGCTGTCAGCACTATTGGATAATGTCAATCAGAGTAAGGGAGTAGTTAAATTGACCTTTAATATCAATTCTAAATCTATTCAGTATTTGGATATTGATATTAATTTGTCAAATCACGTTATTACCACCTCATTATATGTTAAAAGTACGGATAGAAATACTATCCTCAGGAATGATAGTTTTCACCCAGCCCCCTTACGTAAGGGTCTTCCTTTCTCACAGCTCCTACGAGTCAGACGCATTACCTCTGATCCTTGTCAGGTTGAACCAGCGCTTGATGATATGGTCAACAAATTTGTGGCTCGGGGCTACAATAGATCTGAGCTGAACATGCTAAAACAGAAAGTAATGAACACCCCGCGAGCTAAGACTCTTGAGCCCAGTCAGAAATCCAGAGCCACTTTACCTTTTAACCGTATTCCTTGGGTTAATAAGTTTAATACCAACAGCTTGTATACTAGTAAACTAGCGAAACAATGGTGGCCCATAGTAAACAGTGACCCTGATCTTCCCTCTTTACTCAATAAACGTCTCATGCCTAGCTATACTAGGGGGAGAAACATACGGGACCATGTGGTAAAATTGGATGTTACAGGCATGGGGAGCTCTCAGCCTTCACATTTTCTTAGTCACCGACGAGGATGTCACCGCTGTCTGGGATGTGTCACCTGCCGTTCTTTATCAGTGGGGAAATATTTTTGTCATCCCCACACCGGGAAGAGATTTTTCATTCAACATGCAGTTACTTGCACTACCACATATGTAGTTTATATGTTAACTTGTCCATGCGGGTTGTCTTACATTGGGAAGACACAACGGCAATTCCGCGAACGCATGGCCCTACATCGTAGTGCCATTCGTAGCGCACTGACATCTGGCCACAGTGATCAGCCAGTGGCACGTCACTGCCTTACTGCTAAACACAGCATTGCTAGCATACGGTCTATTATTATAGACCATGTTCCTTCTTCTATGCGGGGTGGCAATCGTAATAAGACACTTTTACGTAAAGAATGTAAATGGATTCATCTATTGAATACACTGGCCCCTAAAGGGCTCAACGAATCGTTGGGATTGCAATGTTTTCTTTAATGTTTGTCCTGCCAGTTATGTATATCCAACTAGAATTATTCATTTTTTGTTATATAGATATAAGGTAAATTCTGTTATACTAGTTCATAGTGTTGTACCTCTATTTATGAACAGTCTAAGGCTTTTGGCCAGTCATGTTTAGGAAAAAGTTTTTTGAACTTACCTGACTAAGTATTATTCATTTGTGTGTACCATAGGTATTCCTTAATGTTTATTAGTTTTGCTCATGCCCGTTTGTTTGTTTATTTGTCTTTTCCAGCATTGGTGTTGCCATGACAACGCATCCACAGTTTTTACCTTACTTCCTGGGTTGGCGCCGCCCGGTGACGTCACCGCGACAGTACAGAGCTTGTTTGGCGTGTGCGGCGTTGGCGGGATCGGACGGTGCCTTCCAGGTGAGTACAATGATTGTTTATCATGGTTAAGTGTTTCATGGTATATATATGTTCTTGTCTGTGTATGTAGTTTATACTGTCTGTCCCTGAAGACGGGGGCATAGCCCCGTAACGCCGTAGGAATAAAGGACTTTTATTTCATCACATAACTTAGTCTGCTGAGTGCCGCTCATTCCTGTACTTTTATATATATATATATATATATATATATATATATATATATATAGGTATATATATATATATATATAGATATATATATATATATATATATATATATAGCTTTTCAAGCACCCCTAGCAATGTAAAAGTGTTTCTATTTTTACTAAATGATTCAATATGCTGAGATCATTAAAAAAATAATCTTTATGTTATGCAGATTTCAGAACAAATTGTAATGAAATTCTGCACTAGCCTTATTAAAAATCAAAGCCCAAACCACAGAGTCATTTTAAAAGATGCCAAAATAGCTAAGAACAAAGGGAAGGACAAAAATCTCATTATTGTGTGTGTATTTACTCTCACAAGAACAAATGAACAGCACCACAAGTATCTTCTTTCAAAGTTTCCAGATAAATACAAGAATACCATTTTGCCCCCTTCTGCACAGTAATTATTCAACATTTAAACTTTTTCCCATTGCATTATAAATAATTTCAATTGCTTCTGAATCATTTTAAAATAAATTTGCACTTCTGACAAATCTCTTCTTGCTTAGGGCTTTTTTAATTTCTCGCTGTTCTTTTTGTGTATAACACATGTGACGGGTATTAAGAGCTTCTCACCGTGTCCCTGCCACTAAATTCAAAAATCAGCTTGGTTGCGAGATTGATTACTATAAAACCACACCTTGATTTAGACTGCATTAGCTGGATCTTCAATTTGAATCTCTATCAATATAAAAGTACAAGTCAGTTATTTAAATGCGATACCTTATTATAAATTCAACATGTAAGTGAAATTTTTTAGCTTAAACTCTAAATGACATTGACTCAGAGTGGTGGATGCATACATTTTGTAACTGACATTTTCTAGGTACAGTACAAGATGTTTAATATTTGTCAGTAGACTGAAGCTGTATACACACGTAAAGACTTTCTGTCCAACCATCCAACTAGTTGATTGGTTGGAATGAAAATCTGGTAAGGAATGGGAGTAAATGATGATCAGCAATTTGCTCCTAAATGCCAGAAAACAGATGAAAATGGTCGTCAGACAAGTTTGTTAAATGTTTGATCCAAACAATTTGTTCAACCAACAGTTTTTGTCCGTTTTCCAGCATTTGGGAGCAAATTGCTGATTGTCATTTGCTTTCATACCTTACAAGATTTTCATTCCAACCAATCAACTAGTTGGATGATTGGACAGTAAATCTTTACATGTGTACCCAGCTTTACACCTCTTTTCTACCAAAAACCCATGTCTGACCTAGGTTTCAGACATTGTTCCAAACCAGGTCAGACCCAGGAAAGGCATCATTTACACAGCACCATCAATCTGGGTTATTCTCAGGTCAGCCCCATTCACACTGAACCTGGGTATACCCTGCTAAACTTGTGAGGCCATAAAAAGTGGGAGGTAACTGCTCCACAACTACCAATCAGCTAATTTTAGGCATGACCCAGGTTGTGCCATTTTCACTGCACCATTACCCAGGTCCATCCTGGGTTTGACCCTGGTAGTTACCTGGGTTGGATTGTTGGGTCACTTGACCCGGGTTATTATTCAGGGACTTTTTTACACTGCTGCGACCCGGATAGACCCAGCAATAACACGGGTTATCGCAGCAGTGTATAAGGGGTATGAGTGTCTGCATAAATATCCCTACTTTTCAATATTGACCGAGAGCACAGTAAATTTAGGGGCCAATGCAGAGCTGAATGCAAGTCAGCTGCTATTGCACTCTTTACGAGCATAGAGGAAAAATGGATATTAGGCTCCATGCAGAGTTTTATACATCTGTGTAACCACACCTTTGCTATAAGTTTGGCTTCATAGCTATTATCTTTATCAGAGTGTTCTTGCAAGAAGCACAAGAAGTCTGAAAACAAGCATATCTTCAGGTATGCAAAGCTATGCATAGTCAACATGTCCTTAACACACATCCTCACTAAACTTAGCCAAAGAATGAAAGCTCCGTTTCCTCAGAATTACACCCCTTCACCTGCAAGGGGCGATGTGACTGAATTGTGTACCACTGCTTGACGACGGGTTGCATGCTCAAAATATGAACAAAGGGCCTAATTCACTACGGATCGCAATATTGCATATGCCCGCAGTTCAACTGCAATAGCATGCTAAACCACTGCGATCGCAAAGCCAACTCAGCACTAAATAAGGATGATCCCTCTGAAGAGATTTTCACGGAGAAATAAATGCGTTAAGGGTGTGAACGGATTGATCTGCACATTTGCTCTCCAAACATTGCAGGAGAAAAGACCGTGTTTAGCCCTTCATTATTCACTAATTTGCCACTCCAATATCTGGAACATTGTCTGGACACTGCATAGTCATTAAATATCTGTAATACCAGCGCTATCTACTGACCACCGCGGCATTTAGATAGCAGGTTATCCTGATTGAATGGATTGTGGAGACATTTGAGACTTATATTAAAGCCACGTGTAACACACGCTGAAACTTTTATTATGGAGCAGCAGCATGTCATTTAAATAATTTCTATTGGAGTCTAATTCCAGGACTGGCAATGTGTGGATACTTTTTGTTCAAACAAGGAGCTACAAATTGATACATATGTTATTAAGTAACTAATTAACATAATTTGAAACATCAGCTTATCATAGAATTAATGAGCAGTTCATATCTATAGAAGCAACCAATGGA
Source organism: Taudactylus pleione (assembly GCA_031769625.1). NCBI lineage: Eukaryota > Metazoa > Chordata > Amphibia > Anura > Myobatrachidae > Taudactylus > Taudactylus pleione. Next base: position 190,323 of record JAUIMM010000145.1, on the reverse strand, counting down.
GTGAACATTTCACCAACAGGTGTAGTTAGATATTCCTCCTAGCAATTATAAAGTCTGAGAGATGTGGATTTGTTATGTATGTATCATCAATTGTATAAAGGGAACATTTAATTATATGGGGTCTATTTACTAAGCAGTGTTAGGAGACAAAGTGAAAGGAGATAAGGTGCCAGCCAATCAGCTCCTAACTGCCAAGTCACAGGCTGTGTTTGAAAAATGACAGTTGGGAGCTGATTGGCTGGCACCTTGTCATTTTTCAAACACAGCCTGTGACATGGCAGTTAGGAGCTGATTGGCTGGTACCTTATCTCATTTCACTTTGCCTCCTAACACTGCTTAGTAATTAGACCCCTATATGTGATATATAAAGTGATAATTTTATTAGCAAGGATTAATTTATAAACCTATTTTTATTCATTAAATATTATTTATCACATTAGTGTATTGCCTGTGTTCTTCAGGTCCGGTATAGTCCTTAGGCACCTCCCATCTTTGAATATTTATACTTAAACCTAAGTTTAGGGTATGGGTGGAACCCTAGGAGGGCTGCCAGCCTAAGACCAGTCAATAATAGGTGGGCGCCCAGTAACTTAATTTTATTACATAAGGATGCCCATTTTACCATACGCACATCCATAATGCTTAGCAGAATAGCTAAAGCATCAGTATCACTGAGTACCATCGCAGCCTCACGAACAGTTGCACAAGCCCTGACCTAACTCAGAAATTGCTAACAGCCATGCATGCTATGAGACCTCACACTGCGTATGGCCTTGCAGTGGATAATTTATGCACGCCCCTGAAACAGCGTGTGAACGCAGTGGCATGCCTGTGTTTTGCCGACCACCCCTTGTCACCTCCCACAAATGGCACTTCCTGTCAATCACTCTGCGATGGCTCTGCGTATCCCCTGCAGTCCAGATCGCAGTGGCCGGTTCGCTCACGCCCACTTTGATGCGTACACATGCGCAGAACACAATCACCCGATTGTGTACGTATTAGCAACTGCAATCCAACCTGATTCAGGCCTAAAATCCCTATGGTTTAACAGATAGATTTGCAGTATATTATTGTTAGTGCCAATGGCAAAATTCTTTCTGGTTTTTTATACATATACAGATATGTGCTCATACATCATTGCTGCAGTTGCGCCCAACAGCTCCTCTTGTTGCGCCAGGTACTCTGTTGGCACTGGACATCTTTTTGCCAAAAATGCATCTTAGTCGCAATGTGATGTGACTAGGACACACTAGGAGACTGTGCTGATTAATTTGACATGTGACACTTCTGTGCTGGTACCATGTACAATATAGGGAAGACCCAGTGCTGATATATTTATTTTCTGTTTTGTTTCAAAAGTTTATCTAGTGCTATCATGGCTGCATCCAATCAAGGCTATAAAAGGCCTAGTTGGGTGTGGCCCCAAGCCACCCCTTGTCTAGACGTTACCCTCTCTGTCTGACTACGCCCTGCCAGGATTCTATCCTGTGCAACACTAACAGTGACTGTCAAACTGCGGATTTGCAAAATTACACTGCTACCAGGAACATAAGGAAATATATTGTTGATTGTTTTTGGCCCATTGCAAACTTATAAAGTTCTAAAAGGATGATGCTCTGCCAGGATATATAATTGTTTCTTTTATATGTGTGTATTATATATTGTTGGATTTTTATATACATGCTTGCATTTTATTAAATTATTTTACAAATATAAACTGTGCTCTTTGATACCCAGTGATAGGTTTATATATTTGTTTTGTATACATATTTGGCATTAATACTACAACACAGCTGGTACTAAGAACAATATTGGTAAAACCGAGCACAGGATTCAGTGGCGGCTCCAGGCATGGGCATGCCGGGCCGTTTCCCAGAGTGCCATTGTATCCGGCGGGTGCAGAAAATGCCCACCCTCCCTCCTGGCACCTGTTTGATAATATAAGCACAGGGGGAGGGAGTGGAGGAGGGAAGGGGCAGCAACACAGGGCGGTGCTGGGTGAAGTAAAGTCTAGCGCCAGTCCTGACGCGATTATTTGTCCTTGTTTAGAGTTTGCACTGGGCAACAAGCCTACCGTATGTGCCCCACTAGAATCAGGGAGTGTTTTCTGGCAAGGAGAGGTCCTAAACCATAGGCCACACCCAACACGGTTTTCCCACCAAAACTGCTATGATTTTCCCACCAAAACAGCACCATTATTCTAATTAAATATCCTTATAGGGACAGTTTCTGTTTAAACTAGGGATGTGCAGGCTCGGATAGGTTCGAGTTTGCACGTGGAGTTCGGATTTTTCCCTCAAAAAAGACGGAACTCAGAAAGAGGCAAAACATCATCTTGCATGGACGAACATCATCATTCCTGGACAAAAGTCCAGGAATGATGATGTTCGTCCGTGCAAGATGACGCTTTGCCTCTTTCTGAATTCCGTTTTTTTGGAGGGAAAAATCCGAACACCACGTGCAAACTCGAACCTATCCGAGCCTGCACATCCCTAGTTTAAACCCATATTAAGTTAAGTTTATACAGTATATAAATCCTCCATTTCATTTGCAAAGAGGTTACCCACTCTCTAGGCCTATATTGCAGGAGAAATATTTAGGTAGCCTTGACAGGGTTACTGTAGTTCCTGTTTGTGTACAGAGTACCAGTTAGTTCTTGTAAGGGCCTGTACTGTTTTATTTAGCTGTGGTAGTGTAATAACCCTTTACCACTACTGCAATAATCTGGGTTATTGCTGGGTCTACTCAGGTCGTGGCTCAGTGGAAAAGAGTCCCTGAAAAATAACCTGGGTCAAATGACCTGGGAATCCAACCCATGGTAGTTACCAGGGTCGGACCCAGGATGGACCCGGGTTATGGTGCAGTGTAAACGATGCAACCTGGGTTGTCTGACCTGGGTGATGCATAAAATTAGCTGATTGGTTGTTGTGGAGCAGTCACCTCACACTTTTTATAACCTCACAAGTTTAGCAGGGCAGGCCCAGGTTCAGTGTAAATGGGGCTGATCTAGGAATAACCCAGATCTAAGGTGCAGTGTAAACGGGGTCTGACCTGGGTTGGAACAATGTCCAAAAATCCATGTTGGACCAGGGTTTTTGGTGGAAAATGAGCAGAACATACCATGTAAAATAGTCAGGCTGATGTAGGTAGGATGATTACAGGTGCAAATGGTAACCAAGTTACTTGTCCTTGCCCACAGTCCTTGCTACACATTAATTTACCCCTTAAATTACCTGTAAAGCTTGTCTGACACATGTGAACACTATAGCAAGATATAATCTGATGTGTGCAAGCACTATAGATGATAATGGGTTCCTGGAAAGCTTGCACTGGTGATGAAATTACACTCAATCTGCAAATTGGTTTCCAGGGTTCCGGAGTTCCCCTGTTTCAGTGGAGAAGAAGGCAACAGGTACTGATTTTTTATTATTTTTCCTTAGCATTGTCCTGAACCGTGTTCAAGGACTATCCTCAAGAGGCACAACTTCCTGAAGTTGAATGTGAGCATGGCTGGTAAATGCATTATTACCCCTTTCACAAAATCATATACATAGTAGACTGCATACATGTGTGGTGCCACAGGTGTTGGTGTGGGCACGGATAAGTTAGGTCTAGTTGGAACCTTACAGTAGAAGTGACAGTTTCAGTGGATATTCCTTTTTTCTTACTGGCAACAACTCTGCAAGCTTGTCATTCTCAGACAGTAGCAGAGAGGCTAGGACCAGTAAAATTGCTTAATGTGACAACCTTGATAAATAGAATAATCTAGCACATTTATTAAACGTGAGAAAGAGGACACATGTCCAGGAAAAAGTGGTATGCAGAAATAATGATCAGCATTCAAATAACATGCAATATGGCACAAATAAAATAATAATAGGGAATCAACAGCATGCAGTGAGATTATCGACGGCCAGGATGCCGACCATTGGAAGCCCGACAGTGGAATCCTGACTCGGGACTAAAGATAGGCGTCAAAATCCCGCCGCCTATCATTAGTTCCATGGCAAAATCCCGATGGCCCAGCATCCCAAATGAAGATAAGCGGGACTTTGTAGATATTAGCCATGAGTGGGGGAGGTTAAGGTTTAGGCACCCCCAGGGGGATTTACGGTTAGGTACCCCACCCCCCAGGAGTGTTAAGGTTAGGCTACGGGGAAGGGGGTTAAGGTTAGGCACCAACGGGGGGAGATTAGGGTTAGGCACCTTCACCCCGGGAGGGTTAGGTTTAGGGTGCGGTGAGGGGGGTTAGGAAATGACACTCCTGGAGTGGACTAAGGGTTAGGCACCACCCCGGGAGTTTTAGGGCTAGGCACCACCAAGGGAGGATTAGGGTTAGGGGGGGCAAGGGAGGGTTTGCCTTCTTAACAGCCAAAGTCGAGAAGTTAAACCTTCTTGCTATTCAGCTGTTGGTATTTCATACTGATTCCGGAATCAACAATTGGCAAGGTTAGCATCTAATTCTGATCATCTTTGATTCAAAGATATACAACATATTTAGCTTCCCAGTGATAAAGCACATTAAATATATTTCACACTTTACAGCTCTATAAACGCCTCTCTCTTTTTTTGCAGATTAGTAGACTCAAGGCCTGATTCCAAGGTGGACATACTGTTGATGCCAAATGCAAAGAAAGAAATATACCCAGTGCTAAGCAAGCAGGAGGATCAAGTATTAATGCAGCAGTAAGGGGAAGAGGTGATTGTCACCCTCACTAGCAAAAAATAAACAATTATATACTGAGCTCTAATACTTATGTTTGGACATTAGTGTCACAAGTCAATTTATATGCATAAAATGTATTCAATAATTAAAACAAATCATAAACTAATACAAATTATATATAATTCTAATAATAACACATGTAAAAATATCTAGTCTAGTCAGAATTACAATATGAGTAAATTATCATTAATATAGAAAATATAATATCCAACAATAAAAAGAGTTGTTTAGGCTCTCAGTATATATTGTTAAATGTCAATAATATTCCAATATGGAGTATCTATGTCTTAGCTATCTAAAAAGTCAAATGTTACTGTTACCAGTAACTAATTCCAGATTGTGGTTTAATTGTATCCATAGAACTGATACTGTTGCAATTTAGTATCTCAATGATGATTCCCTAGAGATTCTCTCTGACAAAAATGTACACCAGCTCTCCTTTCATTGTTTTTGATGGTAAAGAATGGCCCGTCACGGTGATACAATGGAGTATAACAATTATGCCGTATGAAAATGACCCAAAGTGCAGTTTATATCCCCTCAGCTTCTAAACTGTTAATAGTCCCGTAAATATGCATACCAATGAACTGAGTCTTGTCAGTAAACAATCATTGGCAGCCTGTATTTTGTGCTGTACCTTTGAGATGGCCGGGACACTGCAGGGGAAGACAGCCTGATGTAATGAGCCACCGCGATGTGCAAGCGACTCCCATCTCTTAGTTGTTATGGCGGCATGGATGATGTAATGGGTAGTGGTTCGCAATCAGTGACCACGTGTACCAACATTGTGGTCACAGTGAGCTCCTGTCTTCACAGCAGCCTGACGGTGTAAAGCCTGCAGCGGGTATGAAATTTGTAACGGTCGCGTGCTGATTGCCGAGTATTAGTCAATGGTAGGCAGCTGGATACAGATCAAATCTCCAGTGTTCCTACTTTCCTACAGGAACACTGGAGATTTGATCTGTATCCAGCTGCCTGCCATTGACTAATACTCGGCAATCGGCAAGTGACCATTTCAAGTTTCATACACGGCACAGGCTTTACACCGTCAGGCTGCTGTGGAGATGGATTTATATATAATTTGTATTAGTTTATGATTTGTTTTAATTATTGTTAATTATTGAATACATTTTTATGCATATAACTTGACTTGTGATACACTAATGTCCCAACATAAGTATTAGAGAGAATTATATAATTGTTTTGTTGATGCCAAATCCAACTGTGCAACTGGACAATGAGCCCTATTCATTATGGATTACAACTGGAACAGAGGGCCTGATTCAGAGCCGGACGCTCTTTCAGAGCGCTCGCTCTGAATCAGTGCCCTTCTATTGTATTTTTAGAGAGCGGCCTCCTGGCCACTCGCACAGCTTTGGGTGACCACACACAGCTAGTGCGAGCAGCCAGAATGATGGTCGCGATGGTCAAGACCATCGCGACCATCAGACTTGTGACGAGACCCTTGTGGTAGGGTCTCGTTGCCATAAGTCTCAGTGGACTTCTTCCTCTTACAGAGCAAGAAGTCCACCCACTGACATCACTTGTGATGTCAGTGGGGCCGGCTCTAGATGGTAGGTGTTCCCATGGGAACGCCTCTGTCTGGGCAGCCACACCCCCGGCACACTCACCAAAGGGGGCATGCTGTCACTCAACATCGACAGCACGCCCCCTTTGTAGCAAGACCTGGAGCGATGGCTTGCCCGTTGCTATCCGGGTCTTGCGCATGCGCACGCCAGATCCACCTCCATTATGCGCATGCGCACTGCGCCAACATCGACCCACTTGCGAGCGCTCAGTGCTCGCGAGCGGGTCTGAATCAGGTCCAGAGTATGCAGTTGGGCGATTGTAGCGTACTGCACATGTTTATGCATTGCAGTGCGTATGCATGAAGGTTACACTGCGATTATGCAGAGCACGGTAAGTCATCGCAGAGTGAGAGACAGGTAGTCAGTGTTTGGGGGTGGTGTCGGGGGAGTGGTTGGAGGAATGCAGATTTTAACCCCGTTACTTGGGCATGCATAAATTAGTCACTGGGGCAGCATACGCAGCTTGAGTACTTACTGTGTGCAATGAGGTTAGCAATTTCTGAGTATGGTCAGGTCTGCTGTAATTGTGTGTGAGGGGCCGATGGTACTTGATGTTTCTGATGTGTATGCAGGACTGCAAGGAATTATGGATACGAGATAGTAGTAGTGGAAGGCAATGGGTGTCTCTATGCTGGCAGTGTGACGGCATTGTGATAGCATTCATTAGCATGATTGAGCAGCAGACCTGCATGTGATTACAGAGCTGTGATCGCTATAGCGATCCGTAAAGAATCAGGCCCAATGTTTTTAGTCTGCGCATGCTTTTGAGCCACACTGCACATGTGCTCAGATGGTTACCACCAAAAGATGCAGAAGAAGCCAATTTCAGTGGGAGTGTTAACAAGGAGAGTTGGTACCAGGGAGTGGCTAGCAAGAAGCAGGCTTGTAATGGGTGTGTCACGGTCAGCGACTGCATTTTTTGCTGCAGTTGCACTGACACTGGCGGATATGTTCAGATGGAGATTCTGTGCCTCCATAGGGCTTGCACAATCTTCAATGGTGTGATCAGTGGTGCTACTTAATACACGCAGCAACGGATTAGTGCTACAACCGGTGGGTGTCTCTGTAGGAAGTTCATCAGCCATGTATTAGCATAACATGCAGTTTTGCAGCAATAACAAATGCGGTCGCAGACCCCCAGGTAACAGTCGTTCATGCAATATTAATTACTGAAACGTCATGTCTTTCCATGACCATGTGCATGTTGACACCCCCCAATGCAATACAATAACTTTGCAGGCCCAGATAAGAAATGTTCCCACAATAGGTGGTGTATGTCACTGAAATTTGTATGTGTATGGAATATGTGACTGAAATACCTCCTGACATGCCTATCAGTACTGCATATAAATGTATATACCTTTGTGTTGTTGCTCAAGAAACTTATTTTTTCACAGATGACTGTGTAATGTCATATGTGTAAGATGATTTTGCTACATTGCTGCTTACCACCAATGTTCCCACAATAATAACACAGAATATCGCATTTACAGTACAGTGTACAATAACTAACACTAGTGATAGAATTGAGTACTGTTATGTAGTTTTACAGTATGCATTTATCCAAAATGGCAAATGTAATTAACTGATACTGTGTATTCTATCATGTAATATACTGTAGTATCAGAAGACAGTAGGCTTCATTAAGTGTTTGACTCATTTTACATCCCAAATGTTTGGTAAAAATTGCTGACATCTGTATTTTGGGTCCCACATATATAATGATACTATATGTCTAAAAACACGTTTTTTTCTATGTCAGGCTACAAATGCATACAGTATGCCCAATGATAGCATAAAGATGTAACTTTTACTTTGTTAGATTTAAAAGAGTTGCATTAAGTTATTCAAATACAATATATTGTAATAGTACACTCACACTCGCTGTCTGGGTGTCATCCTTGATTCCGCCTTCTCCTTCATTCCCTATATTCAATCTCCCAATCCTGCAATTTTACCCTCATGATAATTCCAGGATCATGTCCTAAGTTCTCACCCTGAGAGCCATTAAAACTATCATCATTGCACTTAATATCTCCCACCTATTTTCTGATAACCTACTCCTCTCTGCCCTATCACCCTCCTGCCTTGCCCCTCTGTAGTCCATTCTCAGCACAGCTGCCCACCTTGATTTGTGTCACCACGTCACCTCTGTCTAACCTGTCAGTCACCCCTCTATCTTCCTGTCCTAAAGAGAAAAAAGTTCAAAGTTTTCTCAATCATCTACAATGTCCTCAGTCACTTCCCACTGCCACATCCTCACTGATCACCACTTCTCACTCCCACACTCAAGATTTCTACAGTGCTGCTCTCAACACCTGGAATGCCCTCCTACATTCAGTCAGACTTACTTATTGTCTGTGCATGCCTTTCAAACTATATTTTTTACTCAGTCCTATCACCCTACCACCTAACTCCCCCGCATCTATATCCCACAGCCCTGCTTCACTCTCCCTCTTTGTGTCTGCCCATATTGGCCCTAGAATATAAACTCTCAGGGGCAGGATACTATTGTACTGTCTCCTCTGTACATTTATGTTATTGGTAAGTTTGTATATTATGTAAATTTGTTAGCCTGTCAATTTGTAAACTAGCCTGTAGCTGTCTAATGTACTTGTTTGCTGTTTATTTTCCATGATATAAAGCAATACAGAACCTTTGTTATATAAATAACATATAATAATAATAATAATAATAATAATAATAATAATAATAATAATAATAATAATGTCATGAAATTTCAAATGTACAAGGTAGAACATTGTCAGTATATAGTAGAGTTAGTTCTATATGCACAAATGTAATTTTCCATACAAAACACAATTAAATTCAAAGAGCTAGACATCCTTCATTTATTTCTGCAGTCCAGCTGGACAATAAGAAATATCAATTAAGCTCAGAGCAAGCCAAGCGGGGACTATCGTAGCAGATGAACAGATATCACCGGACCACCCTCACCTCCCAATCTTAGGGTGTGCAACGACTATAATTTCACCCCTCTATGTAGTTAGGTAACAGATTGTACTACATTAGTTTAATATATTATTACAGTAACAACCTTTGTTACTCTTCTTTCTACTAGGCAAAATGCAGGTTACGTATTGCATCTTTGAGATGTCAATATCTTTATACCAAATTATTTGGGCTAAGATACAATGATGCTATATTTGATTTAATTACATCTGGTATGTATACACGATTATTATACTCTGGCAGTCAGGGGGTTACATTTTGACATTTCATGTACAGAGGCTGAATAAAACCCTACACACAGTATTTACAATATCACAGTGGTACAGTTTTGCTCCCACACTCGCTGCATTAAATCTGCATTATGAAGCCCAATGTGGATTTGCTTGGTGCTGTGCAGAACACTGCTCAGCAGAGAGCTTTCTGTGCCTCCATAATAAAGGGCTGATGAATATTTGACCTTCCTTTCAGACTGTACCCAATAGCAAATATCTCAGTTCTCCCCAGAGACGTATGTTCATTTAAATGCGTCCTGCAGGTTTTTCCTGGGATGAAAATGTTCAGGTTATGAATTACCTATTTCCCAGTACATTTACCTTCCAGAGATGGATATGCTAATGTAAACATATTCCTAGATCCTTTAACACTTCTGTAACAGAAGAGAAAAGCAGACTATAATCTTGGTGACACACACATACCACTCTGTGGGTTACATATATATTTCAGTGTTATTACATTTGCACATTCATAACTAACAGCATGGTTTTATACTTCTATATGTAGAAACATACACAGTCCTGTAATATATGCAGGTTCTGTTACATATACATAACACATTGGCTGTTACTTTCATCTCTTGGGATGCTTTGTATTGGCATATACAGTAATAGGGTTATGGTGGCACTTGTTACCTTGCCAGTAAGTCATTCAAGGCTTTGACAAGTCTCCAATCACCAATAATTTCTTCCAATAATCTCCCAACTGACCTGTCCTATCCAAACCATTACAACAAATTTGACATGAACTGTCAACTTCATTGATTTACAATCCATTATTGTTTCAAGTACCCATAAATCATAATATTATATTTTATGTGACATACTGTATTGTGCCTCACAGCACCAGCAGATTAAACATTTACAGTATGGCAAAAAAATAGCACAGCTTTATTAGCACTATGAAAAAATGCCTGTAAGTTTAGGTTTACTGCACTTTGTGTAACAACCTCACATTGGATAAAGAAAATGTATAGAAGTGTTATTTGGTATTGATGAAAATTGCACAAACTTTAAATAGAAATCTGTTACACAAAGCTTGGAAATAGGGAATTAGCTGTTATTTACAACGTAACAGCTGTAGGGGGTGTCAGGATTTTTACAAAGGTTCTTAAGAAACATGTATACAGAAACCTCAGATAAAGGTATAATGTTACTAAAGAGGCATAATAATAACTGCTATTGTAGCCATACACTGACTGCAGACCATCACAGTAGTAGAGGTCTATTTACTAACTAGAGAAGAGCCAGTTATCTGGAGAAAATTACAGTTTTCTATGATTTATTGAGTTCTCACTGTAAAGATCAGAGTTTTATCTGGTTGAACCATGTAGTTTTCTCTGGTTGTACTATAGTTTTCTCTGGTTGTACTATAGCTTTCTCTGGTTGTACTATAGTTTTCTATGGCTAATTTTCTACCGTTGTGACCTATGGAGAGAGTTGCGATGCAATTTATCGAACAAAAAAGAGTAAGAGAGTAATTCTATCTCTTAATAGAAAACTTTTCTCCACTCTAAGCTGGCGTTATGAAGTGATACAGTGAATTCAGACTGATTGGCTCTGCAGAGTAGATATAACCCAAATATATTAACAAGTACAGATATACATACAACTGTCTGTGCAATTAAGTTTATAGATGACTCCTACAGTATATTAAAACCTGTGGAAATCTTTATTACTCACACAGACTGACACTCATGGACGGGTATTCAAAGTTGGTCCTTCCATAGTAGTCCTGATATGGGGCCAGATTCAGTACAGATCGCAACTGCGATAGCGGCTGTGATTAAGCACACAGTCTTACTGTGATGATATGTTAATCCACTATGATCTCTATGCCGTTGCAGCACAACATAAGGATGCCCACTTTACCTTACACACATCCATAATACTTTGCAAGACTGCAAAAATATTGGTAACATCGAGTACCATCGGAGCCTCACTCACACTTGCACAAGGTCTGACCTTACTAAGGAATTGCTAACCCCATTGCATGCAGTGAGAGTGGCTTGCCCACTATTGCCACAGATTCTAGTGATTTATATGAGAACAATCGGGACCCCATGGATGCAAGCAATTTGGGTCTATTACGCTGCTCCATCTGGGTCTCCCTCCCTAAAATACCGGCCAATGATGTGTTGCTCCCGCTAACACAGCTCCATCTTCAACATCAGGTGGTTACATATACATCTGACGGGGAGCGTAATTCACTGAGGTATTACCCTCCCACTGCTGCTACTCCGTGACTGGGGATCGAGATCTGCAAGGTGGTGAGGTTGATTCATGGTGAGGAGGTTGAGCTTGAGGAGCCAGCATTTGGGCTTATTGATCCAAATATTGTATACCTGGATAAATGTACACGTTATTTCACAAAGTGGATCCCTGCATTCTAAACGGATTTCTAAAGGCATAGTAGACTTTATATTTGTTCTTCTTGAGGTAATTTTGCCCTATTTTATACTAGTTTTTAATTTATTTAAATTATCTTTGACCATATTAACTGGTTTTCTTATATGTAAGGTGTTCTAGTAATTATGCTATATTAAATTAATCTGCAACTTTTTATTATAGCGCTCCCTTGCGTGTATTTTTTCATTCGAGAGTAGGCCAGCCTCCCATAACTGCTTGATTGTGGTCCTGCTCCCTACTGCACATTACCACAAATCACCATCACCTTCTCCTGGAGGGCCCAGATAAAAACTAATCTCAGTCATATGGGTTATCAGCAAGAAGCTGAATCCTAGTAGTGCATTACATATTTCTAGATGTAGAAGTTGAAAGTAATGAACTAGAAGACATATACCCCCATTTACTCTGAGGTCAGAAAGCTAAAGTTGGTCCTACATTTTTAGCCCTCTGAGCTGGGTTGCAAGGAAATGGATGCTCACAGAAGGGTGGGGCCAAAACAAACACTTGCATATCCTTTTTCTACTAGGTATTTAATCTTTCACTGGGCTTATGGGCTGGCTAATGAATACTTGGCACTCACTGTATGCCTATATCAGGGGTTCTCAAACTCGGCCCTCAGGACCCCACACAGGTCACGTTTTCCAGGTCACCCAGCAGGAGCACAGGTGTAGTCATTACTCACTGGCACACTTTAAAAAATCCACAGGTAGAGCTAATATCTCACTTGTAATCCTGGAAAGAGACTTTCAAAACATGCACTGTTTGGGGTCCTGAGGACTGATTTTGAGAACCTGTGGCCTATATAATGGATAAGGTACTAACAGGTTTCCTTGCCAGTTTACATAAAGAAGAAAGGGTTAAGGTTAATGAAGACCATGTATATCTTTAAATAAAGACATAGGGTTCGATTCAGAGGTGGACGTTCAAAACTATGCTAAAGCTGCAGGAGAAGTAAAATGCACTGGCTTCTCTGATCCTCTGGTGCGTCCGAAGATGCAGCATCGGATCAACTGTGTGAGCATTGGACTTCTGTGAAAACCTCAGGTTGCGTAATTACACTGTCGGAACCAGAGATGCTGCGTCCAAGGACACAGCAACTAGCTTTGGGATGCACAGAAAGCGGGGAAAAACCACCAATATATTGGAGGTAGTGTGGAGGGTGGGGGATTTTACACCATTGTTTATTTACATACAATTGTCTGATATAAACTTTACATACTATGAGGGGTATTCAATATGAAAGGTTAACTTCTCTTGCGAAGTTAACGTTTCATATCGGAGTTTTTTTCTGCGTAAAGGTATGGTGCGCGCTCCCGCTTATCCCCGTATTCAAAATAAAACGGGAAACTCCGAAGTTGGATTTGCGTAAAGTTACGAATTTTTCCTTAAAATAATTGTAAGACCCCCCTAAAGTTGTAAAAACATGGGGGAACACTATGGGTACCCCCGTTTTAGCCTTTAATTGAAAGTCGGGGATTTAAATAGCCGCAGCAGGTGTTTTTATTCCGACATTGAAGAAGTGATGCAGAAGAGCACTTAGGTTATTTTTTTCATTTTTTTAAGTGGTCCCATCAAATTTGGGGTACAAGAAAATGGGTACTAGCATATTTTTAAGTCCCTAAAGTCAGTTTTTAAAAATTCTGCATTTGTGCACCAGCCGCTATAATTCTATTCTAGAAAACATCTGCGCATACTTGCATAATAGACCTGAACCTATTTCCCTATTGTTTAACAATTTTTTCCCATTTTTTTTTTTTTGCACCCCAATTTTTAAATTAATTTTTTGGGGTGTCCCTATTTTTTTTTTTACTTTTTTTGACACAGTTTTAAATGTCAATCTCAGGGGTGCAGGCTATTTTATTTAAGCCTGCACCCCTAAACCCCAATTCTGCACTTTTTTTCGACACCTATTCAAAGGTGAAAAGTTATCACCATTTTTTATCAAAGACTTTTCAAAACTGCGATAAGTCTTTGAAATTGAATACGGTGTAAAACTAAAACCAGTGATATTAACGCAAAAAGTTAAAAAGTGCGATATTAACGCAAAAAACGATGTTATCGCACCCATATTGAATACCCCTATAAATCTGTATTTTAAAGTTCCACCTTGGCCAGAGTATCAGCATTTTAAAAATATCAGGGGTAGACAAAGTCTCATTTGAAAGCCACAAGTATTTTATGGGCGATGGTAAAAAGAGCAGCCTAAGGAGAATGGGAAGACATTACACCCTAAACCATTATTTAAGGTTTATATATTCACCCATTCAAGCACCAGAGATACTGGGCCATATTCAATTTGGGAGCGAAAAGTCTGTGCTGGACTTTTTGCTCCACATTGGAGGTTTTACGGGGATAAAGTATCGGGCGCGCATCCGCTTTATCCCCACATTCATTTAGAAAGCAGCGAAAACGGGACCCGACATGGGGAAATCACTGTGGGTACCCCCGTTTTTCTCTGCAGAAGGTAATTAGGGTTTTTAAATAGCCGCGGCAGGTATTTTTTCCCGAGTTTGAAGAAGTGATGAAGAATAGCACTTAGGTTTTTTTGGGAAAAAATAACTATGCCCATCAACTTTGGGGTACATGAAAATGGGTGCAAGCATATTTTTAAGTCCCTAAAGTGCATTTTAAAATTCTTCAAAAATGCACCTGCCACTACCACCCGCATTCTTTTAAACATCTGCTGCATACTTGGGAACCCCCCTGAATTAATTTTGTTATTTAAAAACTTGTTCCCCATATTTTATTTTTTTTTTACTCCAAATGTAAAATATTTTTTTGGGGGTGTCCCTATTTTGAATTTTTTTGACACAGTTAATTTTTAGTACTTTCCTACAGAACCACCGCATACATTTAAGTCGCTCCCCGCTGGTTGGGTTGAGCGCAGTACCTGACAGGTACTAGGGTGATGCTGCCTCCCTTACTTCATGTTCCACCATTTCAGAGACTGCAGGTACTAATTTCTGTGCTATCCTGCTTAATTAACCCCCTAACAGCAGGGGTATGTTTCACTGAAGCACTATATGTACACTTCAACGGTACTTAAATAATATCAAAATTGGTATCCTGTTTTGAGATTATTAGTGTAGTTTTTATTGCATCATATGTACTGCTACATTGGACTATTATTATCCCATTTTTATTATGATACATGCTAGATAACATGTATGATTGTTTTTTAATTCATGAATAAACAGTATAGAGATTATTGAATTTGTGCATTGACTTGCGTATATAACTGTTGTCCTTCAATCTCCGCGACTGCCTATATATTTTTTTTAAGCCTGCACCCCTAAACCCCAATTCTGCACTTGTTTTCACCATGTAAAACATGATGAAAACTTATCCCCGTTTTTTTTCAAATACTTTTCGCACCGGCGAAAAGTCTTTGAAATTGAATACAGAGATAATGCAAACATGCAAAAATGACATAAACGGTGATTCCAACTTTTCGCAGCCTAATTGAATACGGCCCACACACTCTCTTGTTTTTTCTCAGTCATTATACTTGATGACTTTTTTAGAATTCCTTCGAGAAAGAAGGAAACACTCTTCGAAGAGCATGGTACCATTTTCTCTATGACTCTGCTGCTTAAAATCACAATTTATGGCATTTTACAGCAGGGGTGGTCCTAAATATATTTATGACTCCACCACCCACTGTTCAATGGGGAAGACAAGGAAATGCGAATCAAACAATTCAAATAATCAAACCTGCAAGCAAATCACTTTAGTCAGGAAGTGGATGGCAGTGGGAGACTGCCCAACTTTGATGGGAGGCCATGAGAGCCCCCCCCCCCTAAATTTGGGGCTCTACTGGACCTTCCAGGAGAGTTGTGGCAATGCAAAGATAAATGAATTGCATAAACTAGAACTTCACAGGGAAGACAGACAGTCTATGGGGTAAATTTACTTAAGTGAGAGTTTTTAGAAGTGGAGATGTTGCCCATAGCAACCAATCAGATTCTAGTTCTAATCTGCTAGAAGGTGCTACAGATGGGCCCAGCTAGTTTATTGGTCCATACGCCATGTAGCGCGCCATGCATCTCGCGCCACACACTACGCCTTGAATCACGCCACACAGAATGTTTCGTAATGGAGCATAGCGTAGCAATCGAAAAGTCACAATGTGTAATGCAACTTTTTGTCCACCAGGTGTCACTTTGCCTAAACTACACAGTGCATGCGTCAGATTTCCAATGCATTTTCTGTATCACCACCCGATGATTGACTGCCAGAAGCAGTGATTCTGAACAATATACTGTAGTACAGCATTTTCCTCATTCTTCTACATCAGAGCTGTAGAAGAATGTCTAATAAAGTTTTAAAACATTACATTAAGTGTGTGAGTCCTGTACTTTTTTATATAAATATTTTGCACGCACAGCTCTGTATTACACACTGACTGTGCATTTGAAGCTGCACATGGCACTGTAGGCGCTGTCCCAGACTATGTGATTTCATGACTTTAGGAACTAGTAGCGGGCTCTATATGACAAACTGACACACTTGCATCAATGTCTTCACTGCCGGCGCTGTCTAAGACTTAAACACTATAGTGACTTCATGACATTAGAAACTAGCAATGAGCTGTTTGAAAGTGGGTTTTTAATCCGCACACTTGTGGCACTGTAGGCACATCTGTGCTGTGGTGGCTGCTAGCTCTGGGGGTTGCAATTGGATTGGCACATTACCAGTGTAGCCACTCTATATGCCAGTTGTGCTGTGCTGTGGCTTATGGAGGCTCATAGTACACATTGCCTGATGTAATTCACAGATGTCACATCACATACAGTACACATAAGGTGCAGCTCTTAATATGGCTGGCATGTGGGCTAGAGGTTAGGTGATCCCCTTGCTACAGTGCTTGTCCCGGGGGTTCGAGACCTGGAAAATATTTTTTTTTCTTTAATCTTCACTACAGGATTAAAAATAAATCACTTGGTGGTGTGTGAGTTCTGTCATTTATACAGACATCTGTGTTGACCAAAAAGATGCACTCCCAGCATTGCATAAAGACTAAGCTATTGAAGTTCTTTATTGTTATCCAACCCTTACTTAACTCAATACATTATCCACAACTTCCCACCACCTGGCATTTCTATGCTACTTTATGCCACTGTACTGCTGATGCACTGTGTGCACAAGAAAGTGGTGTGCAGAGCTGCATATGCCATGTAGTGCCCTGTTAGTTGTGCTGTGCTGTGGCATATGGGAGGCTCAAAGTACTGCGCATGCCCAGTGAGTCGGGAGTCACACACAGTGCATCCTTGACTTAGATACTATAGTGATTTCATGACTTTAGAAGCTAGTAGAGGGCTGTTTGAAAGTGGTGTCTCTGTATTACAAACTGACTGTGCGTTTGAAGCTGCACACTTGCATCAATGTCGGCACTGTCGACGCTGTCCCAGACTGAAGCACTAGTGATTTAATTGCTTTAGAAACTAGCAATGAGCTGTTTGAAAGTGGGGTTTTAATCCGCACACTTGCGGCACTGTCGACACGTCGGCGCTGTGGTGGCTGCCAGCTCTGGGGGTTGCAATGGGATCTCTGACACATGCCCAGTGGAAACACTCTATATGGCAGTCGCGCTATACTGTGGTGTACAGGAGGATCATAGTACTGCACATGCCCAGTGGGTCAGAGTCACACACAGTGCATCCCAAACTTAGACATTATAGTGATGTCATGACTTTAGAAACTAGTAGAGGGCTGTTTGAACGAGCGGTCTCTGTATTACAAACTGACTGCATTTGAAGCTGCACACTTGCGTCAATGTTGGCACTGTCGGCGCTGTCCCAGACTTAAACATTATAGTGATTTCATGACTTTAGAAACTAGAAGGGCTGTTTGAAGGAGGGGTCTCTGTATTACAAACTGACTGCATTTTAATCCACACACTTGCAGCACTGTCGGCACGTCGGCGCTGTGGTGGTTTTATTTTTTAAATAACTATAAATAATAAATGGTTTCCCCCGTACAGGAATTCAAGAAGGCAGTCATGAAATCCTAAGCTAAAGTATAAGGTTAAATCACATCAACCATGACTATCACAGCCGGGATCAGTCTTTGCGGATCACAAGCCACATGGTCAGTTCTGAAGGTCAGGCCACACCTCTATTTTGTTAAACAAAACATTTAGACAACACTGAACCCATCATTAATGTAAACATTGGAGGAAGATCATATTATTTCTTATAGATACAGGTGAGGCCCGATCAGATCTTAACTACTTGCCTGGCACAGTTGCATCACAAGCAACCACGCCAAGCTGGACTTTCCCTGACATGGTCGCATGTCATGCGACCAACACAAGCTGGACTTTTCCTGACACAAGGTCACATGTCATGCGACCAGTCAAAAGTACCCACTAACTGCTGCTGGGGCCCAGGCTCCTCCCCTAGTCTTTGCCTCCAACCACCAGCTACGTGAGACAGTGATTGATCATTAATATCGGTTCCATTCAATGGTGAGCCAATGAACGCTTAGTCCATGCATTTCTATGGGAAATGTAGCAGCTGAACCCTCATACATGAGGTGCCATCCTTAGAGGATGGTACCTGTCCGTGGGTTAGTGTAATGGTGTGTTTTCTATGAATACGTGGATGACTATAGGGACTGAAAAGGGGTAGGCGAGTATGGATTTTTTTTACAGGTTACATTGATGCTACTGGACAAGTAGATGTGATTGGCTACAGAGATCATAGGTGAGTATGCGTGAGTGTGCATGTATGTTTTAATAAAAAAAATATTGTCATGGTGTGTGTGTTTTGTGGTTATTTAAATATTGCTTTTGCAGGTAAACTAAAGATACAAGCAGGCCTTTAATGCCCCGCATGCCGGTACATGTGGTTCTCCTAGTACCAGCATGTGGGGGAGGCTTGCTGGGACCTCTAGTTCTACAGTAAAAGACATTATTAGTCAATCTAATTTTTACACAATCAACCCGGCACACACCACCCAGGGGTGCCGGGCATAGCCCTGGGATGTCAGCCCAGGCTTGGGGTGCTCTGGAGAGGGGGAAATCTTTTATTGTAGGTACCCACCTCCTGAGGGATGCCC
The DNA here is from genome assembly GCA_031769625.1 of Taudactylus pleione. Classification (NCBI taxonomy): domain Eukaryota; kingdom Metazoa; phylum Chordata; class Amphibia; order Anura; family Myobatrachidae; genus Taudactylus; species Taudactylus pleione. Next base: position 171,292 of record JAUIMM010000145.1, on the reverse strand, counting down.
AGCATAAGCTGACTAGCGGTCAGGTGTGAATGCTTTGGCAGGGGGACCTGATGAAATGGTCCCCCGGCTGTGGCCTTGCACCCCTGCTAAAAAGAGTCCAGTGCTGATTGTGGAGAATATGGGGTACCCATACTTATTTTGTCCCCCATATTTCCACAACCAGGTCCAGCTCACTGATCCTTGTGCTGGTTGATAAAAATATGGGGGATCCCTGCGCCATTTTACCCCCTGCATTTTCTCAACCAGGACCAGTTAAACAGAGCCTGGTGCTAGTTTTTAAAGTACAGGGGAATCCTACACATTTTTCCCTGTATTTTAAGAACCAGGACAGACTCAACAGAGCCCAGGGCTGGTTATGCTTTTAGGTGGGATCCCCACATCTTTTTTAAAAAAAAATTACTATTTTTTATACACATAAGCATGCACCGATCTCATGGATTTGTGCATGTTTCTGTTTAACTCTGACCTGCTCAGGCTAGACTAGCTAGCTTTTTTTAAAAGTTTTCAGTCAGTAATAGTGTGCGGGCTAAACACTCGCACTCTATTACATTGCCCGAGTTGTATCCTCACAATGGCAAAACATCTGGATGCGTGTTTTGCCATTTCAAGTTGCGGGGGTGTGAGAAATATGCAAATTTCCATGTTTTCGCATACTATTATTTCGAAATATGTGCGAGTATAGCTCTATACTCGCACATTTTAAAAATTCAGACCCATTACATCTCAACCTTAATTTTGAAATTTTGGGTTCCAATTGGGATTTTAGATCTTCTCCTGATCACAATCTCTTGTAGGTGTTATTGGTATTGTTTATCAATATTTCATGCATTGTTGGTTGTTACAAAGGAACCTGCTGTTATTTCTATGCTGACATGTAAAACTTGGGTAAAAACCTTTATTTTGCTTCAACTCTTTGGTGTGGACATCACTAATTTTGGCTTAATACCTTTAAGCATTTTAGTCTGGTCCAACATTCATATTAGCTCTCTCATGTACTTTCTGCAGCACATTCCACATTTCCTTGCAGTGTCACCAGTTACACACATATACAGAGAGATATATAGCACTCTGGGCTTTCTGTTCTTTCAGTCCATTCCTCTGTGACTTGGTCAAACTTCTGTTCTTGTACATTTCTACTTGCCATCTTATAAGCAGCATCTTTACTTTGAATTTCCATATCTGATACTTCTGGATAGTCAGACTCATTACTGTGAATTTGGTTGAAACACTGGTAGTAGCAGACATTTCCTCTGGGATCAGTTATTAAGTTGTCTATAGCCTGATAACCTCTAATAATCTTTAACCTGCTTCACTAATACCTATGTATAACTAGAAATGACGATACCAGACACAGAAATTGCTATTTAATTAAGGTCACAACTTTTATTAATTTTTAATCTAATCAAATTTTAATTAGAAAAAGAAGGTGGCCAAAGAAAGCATTGCTAATCTCAGCTCTAGACCAAACATTCCTCACTATCAAATGGGGAGCGGCTGTATGCCTCCCAACGCAAACTGAGCCGCGGAGGCTTAAACTCCCCCCTCTATTAGCTTAGCACTGCTGGGGCCCAATATTAATGAAGAAGCCCAGGTCCCCCCATTGGGCAGAGACAGCTCGCCCTGTGAAAGGGAAGGTGCCCCCAACAGCTACCACATGCGTCCACTATTGGCCGCTGAGAAGCAATGCTTTCCCGCCAAAGCAGCAATCAAAAGATCACAGCTCACCACCAAGTGACCCTATAACTCCTCTTGCAAAATCGAAAAAATCTCATTAAGAAATACTCTCATCCCATCTTCACTAAGATGAACCCCATAGTTGCGGAAGGCTAATGGGTCATCGTACCGGATACCCGGATGCCTTGCCACAAGACCTTCTATGCTAATAATGTGTTTGCCAACAGCAGCATTAACTTTCCCATGTATGTGGTCAATTACAGGTCCTTTGTGAGGACACCTCCAGACCTGATGCTGTACTATGTCTGACCAAACAATTTGCATTGAGCTATAAATTGAATGCCATCTATCTACATCTGCCCTGATACTAGTTATTAGTTTTATACCTGTCCAATTACCTAAGTCACTAGGCACCCTGGGGGTCCCCGGTTTTTTTACCGATTCTTCGACTAGATGACCCATACCCTCCCACTTTAGACCTCTGATACCTATCCACCTAACCCGCCAACCACTCAGCAATGTAGTAGCCTCCATTGCCAATGGCGAGTGGGCAGCCCAATAAATGAACGAGTGACCCACGAACCAGACTGCTGAAGAGGTCCGGAGAACAACTGTAACAAATATAATCCGACATATGATTAATAACAAACCCAACCAATCATCACCATGCTCACACAAAGAACATGAAACATAAAAAGGTTGGGACGGGGGAGGGAAAGGGGAGTGGAGCGCAATAGGACGGGCAACTCAGACGAAGGTAAAACCTGTATAGCAAAAAAAAACCTTAAAGGGAAACATTTGTAGGGCAAATCCCTTCGTACCCCCACAATAGTGGTGAGTTAAATGACTAAGCCTGGGTTTACCCCACAGGGAACGCATTAATGCCTAACGCTGCACATTACTGCGAGTGTACTTCTTGTATGCTGCTGACTTCCACCTACCAAGTTCCTTAATGGCCGGTTCAGAGCAACCTGCTTCAGCTGTTCAAGTGGCCGCCCCTATATGGAATGAATGTGTGCCATAGGCTGCCACATCCAACCCTAAGAATACTAAGCATCGCTTAAACACTGCAGCAAACTGAAATCTTGTAAACGGTGAGCCATCTGCATGCGCCAACCAATGCCTGCTATCCCTGGGATGTACTATTGAGTAATTTTCTGCTAGGGATACTGGGCACACTTCTCTTACAACTTGAGCTGGAACCGTCACCCATTTCCCCTTACCTAGCTGGTCTGTTTTTGACCTATGAATTTTGCACAGACGGGCCTTAGGTATTTGCACCACATTTTTACCGAGTAGACCAGACTGCACAGATTGCTTAGAGGCGGCTATCAGCTCACAAACCTGAAATGCCCCAAAGAAGGCCATAGAAAATGTGGTTTGAAACAACATTGTTTCAAACTCGCTGGAAGCTACATTGGGTAAGCAACTGATTAAATCCTTAAGTAATTCAAGGTCAATGGGGCATCTCTTATCCTCCTTCACCCCTTCCGATTTAGCCCAACCCTTCATAGCTTTGGCAATTAAAAATGATTTAGTTGGATCAATTCACCCATACATCTTTGAAAAATATGAAGTCCCCGTTAATGCCATAGCAGTTGATGCTCTAGAATGACCCTGTTTGTAACACCCCCATACAAATGCACTTAAGCTCTGCTCGCAGGTCTTGCCTTCGCATAAGCTAGAAACCCGAAACTGCTCCCAATCTTTCCATGCTTTGGAATAGGCCTGTCTCATGGACGATGCCAACGCCATGGCAGCTAATCCTTCTAACCCATCTCTATAATCTGCCTGGCAGAGGTAGGGCATTTTAAACCTTGGAGAGTCGCCTTAGGAGTGAGCACTCTGAATTTCAACCACTGGAAATGTGAAAGCGGCAATGCAATTGTCTACTCCCGAGACATGCTTCATCCGAAAAAAGACATTTGCCTCCAAACACTTAAGCACTAAATGTCGCAAAAGACACAACGACAAAGGTGATTGAGCTCTCTGATTATTGATAGCTTGCACCACTCCTAAGTTGTCGCACCAGAACACAATGCTCCAATTGCAAAGTTGCTGTGCCCATAGTTCAACCACAACTATTATTGGAAAAAGCTCCAATAGCAGTAGGTTTGCAGTCAAACTTGAAGAGTGCCAAACTTGAGGCCACTGCTCCGTGCACCACTCTCCATCTAGGTACACGCTGAAACCCACCGAACCTGAAGCATCTGTAAACAGCTGCAAGTAGGGGCTGTCTGTGGGCCCACTCAACCAAATCCTAACCCCATTAAAATCCCTTAAGAATGACAACCACATGGTCAGATCATCCTTAATTTCCCTAGATAATCTAAGATTATGATGCAGAGCAATGAGCCTGGTGGTAGCTCTTTCTAGCTTTCTACAGAAAACATTTCCAACCGGTATCACCCGGCATGCAAAATGCATTAAACCTAAAAGGGATTGAACCTCCCTAAATTCAATCTTGTTACCTGATAAAGCACCGCTTATCTGGTCCATTAATCACTGTACCTTATCCATTGGTAAACGGCAGCAGCCCACCACTGTATCAATTTTGATACCCAAGTAAGACAAACAGGGTGTAGGACCCTCCGTCTTATCCTGAGCAATGGGTACTCCTAAAACCTTGAACAGCGCCTGTATTGAAAATAATGTTTTCTTACATGCCTCACTATCCAGAGATCCAACCACTAAAAAGTCATCCTAATAATGTACGACCCTAGTGTGACCTGTACCAGCTTGCACACACCATTGTAAAAAGGTACTAAACCTTTCAAAGAAAGCACATGATATTGCGCAACCCATGGGTAAACAACGATCTATATAATAATGGCCTTTAAACCTAAAACCCATCAACCTGAAGGATTCCGGATGTAAAGGCAACAGGCAAAAAGCCGATTCAATGTCGACTTTAGCCAACATGGCCCCTTGGACCAAAACTTCTGACTAATGCCAAAGCTTCCTCGAAGGACTGATACCTTACACTAGCAACCTGAGGGTCAATGGCTTTATTTACTGTACCTGCTGGGTAAGAAAGATGTTGTATTAATCTAAACTTGCCCTGAGTCTTTTTTGGTACAACACCCAAGGGTGAGACGCACAAATTTTGTATAGGTGGGCTGTTAAATGGCCTGACTATCCTACCTAATTTAAGCTCAACATCTAACTTAGCCTGCACCTCCTCAGGAAAATCCCTGACGAAACAAAGGTTGCACAAAGCAATTGCAACCACAGGTCTGCAAACAGGAATTCTAAAGCCCACAGTAAAGCCCTCCTTAAGAAATTTAGCATCTAGCTTATTTGGGTACCACCCCAACCATTTCGCCAACTGCGATAACTGCACTGGAGTAGGAGCTCTACTTAACTCATTTATGAGATTCTGCCGCTGAGGGAGTTGTTGCTGCCGTTCCTCTACTGACCAGCCAATCAACCGCTATGTAACCTAGTCTTAACTACTATCGGCTCCAAGCCTGTACACTTATGTAGCTTTAGGCTTATGCAGCCCTCAGCTACCTTTCTTTCACTGAGGTTCTGACTTTTACAAGTGATATTTCTTTTCCATCTGCAGTCCTGGGCCTATAACCTGTTAGCTATTAGGCTTATGCAGCCCTCAGCTACCTTTCTTTCACTGAGGTTCTGACTTTTACAAGTGATATTCCTTTTCCATCTGCAGTCCTGGGCCTATAACATGTTAGCTATATAGGAGCAGAAAAAAGTAAGTCAAATAAGAACTGTACAAACAGGAACACATATGCTGTATACTTCATTGTTTACATGCAGAAACTTAAAAAAATATTAATACACCTCATGGTTGCCGATATTCTGGCTGCCCCTTCCAAGAGGGAGCAGCCAGATCGGCATGGTAGGGGGGCATGGCTGGCACAAGGGGGCAGGGACAGACAGCTTACTGTCATTTGTGGGCGGAGAGGGAGCGGGGCCACGCGATCACGCAATTTTGTCCCCACTACACAGTGCAGGGGTTTCTTAGGTTATCACAAGGGGGGATCGGAGGGGTCGGCGGATGCTGGTAGGCTTGCCTGCCTTTCCGGGGTGCCAGGAGCAGCACCCGAGTTTCAGAAGGCTCCCGGCTGAATCGGGAGTGTAGGCAAGTATGAAACACCTTCTTCTATAACATGGCCTGGATAAACACACCCTCTGGCTACCTAACATGGAGTAGTCATTAGAAACTGTGTGTCATGAGAAGAGTTAGCATCTGTGTATTTGGAGTGTTACAATAGTCATACCTAATTATTTATTAACAGTGTCCTCTGGGAGGTCCAATTAGAAGGTGAAGGGGTTACAACAAATTGTGTCCGCACAGCCCCATGCCCCATGGTTTGATAACACAAATTTCAGTATTACAAAGTGGGAGATGTCCATATGACTCACCACGAATTGCAACATCTGCCACAAAACAGCCAAACTATCTGGGGAAGTGGCAGAATCTGGGAGGAAGAACTCTGAGCATCCTGGAAATTTCAGTAGAGTGGGCAAGTATGGATTTATGGGGCAGGATTCAAGATATGAGATGAAGCTAGAACAGTGAGTCTGAGAATAATTCATAGCTGAACAGTAATAATCGCCTTTTCAAATGTACATTTATTTGTGAATGAATGTTGATCATTAGCTCTATTTCAGGCATAGTTTATATCAGCATATTGGCACAATAACTTCTGTAATGTTAAGATATAATTCCTATTCCCTATTCCCCAATAGTTTCTTGTAACTGCTATACACATGCTATTGCTAGGATTCATATAATTGCCTTTTTTCTTATTGTTCTGTATAGCTCAGGGCAATTTCCTTATATATACTGTAGCTTTAGTATAACAGCACAAACAGTAAGATGTGGTGATATGAACAACCATATACTGTATATTTTACCCTTTGTCTTCTTTTCTCTATTAATTAACTTTTTTTCCTACATGTTCATCTGCACAATTTTAATGTAAGTTATGGGGAGCACATAATGAACCTACAACACACACACATAAAAGTCAAATGACAATTAGGTAACATTCAGTGATACTGTAGCTTCATTTGTTCTGAAGTCGCATACACATTTGTTGAATAAATACTTTACTATTCCTTATATAAATACAAGTACTGATTTGTACGCTTATAGCTTTTCATTTAGGCAGTGTGCTTCAGTCTTACCCAAAAGTTGAGATAAATCCATGAAAAATTCTCAATGATAACCGATGAAATAAATTAAGTAAAACCGGTTAACAGAGTGATGTAAATTACAAAAGGACAATATGCAATATAGACAATAACAGTGTGAAAAGTTTGATTTGCAATATCATCAATAGGTTTGCTTGAAGCGCCAGGATTTCTGTTTGCCACGATTCAGATGAATTTGAACATTTTAAATTTTACCATATCCCAGTTGCCCTAACAGACTCCCCAACTTTAATCCATCTACAATCTCTGTGGGAGTAAATGCTAGGAATGGTGTTCATAACAATCAGAATACAGTTAATTTAGCTTGGTTTAAATTAGCTACAGGGCAGATGCACACTGATGATGATGATGTGTCCTATGTTTTAACGCAGAGGCATACTGTATGCAATGCATCTCAAAATGTGTATGGATCTGCATGTCAGTGGTGAATCCAGGGGGATCCACTGGTGATCTGCTCTGATGTGATACACACCAGCACTCTGCTGTGGTGCTAAAGCCACAACAATGGAAGTGGTAAAGAGGGAGGTTTTACAGGACCTCCTAATCAACTACCCCACCCCTCCCCCTAGATCCACCATTGCTGCATGTGTGGGGGAATATAATAGTTTTACATGCACTTTTTTAGTTTTGTAATTTATTCCATTTTACCCTTATCTCTGCATCAGGCCCTAATGGTGCATACATACAGGACGATCGTCAACGATATCGATATCGTTGAACGATCTCCCGAGTGTGCTGGATGATCGATATCGATCATCCAGCACACCACGAACCTACCAATGATGGCAAGTGTCCCTATAGTAACCTGGTCAATATCGACCAGGTTGGCCTGCATGCACGGGCGATGGACGATATCGTTATCGTCCAAACGTGCCTGCGCATCGCAGGTTGTTGGGCACCAAAAATACACAATATGAACGATAATGATATGATCGATTTCGTTATCATTCATATCATCTATTTAATCGTACCGTGTGTACGCACCATAAGTGACAATGACTGACAGCTAAACTGTGACATGTTCCTACTCTAACTCTGTCAATATATGACATGCTGATGACATGCTGAGAGCTGGGAGTCTGCAAAAGCTGATAATGTCTGTGTCTAGAAGCTATTTTTGTTAACCATCCAGAAAGATTTTGAAAAGAGATCATGATTTTAGGAGGATATCTAAGAAACATGCATGCATTAAAAGGTATTTAACTATTTAAATAGGATATTTTATGTGGGATTGTTGCAGTTTGTATTTTTTAGAACTGCCATCTGACTTTCAGCTTTTGTGTTTTTATAATGTACCTTTCCATAAATTGGATCTACATTACAAGATTGACATTACGCACTTTATTACCTAGTGATCTTAACTAACCACATACTCTGTCTTTGACCATTGTTATGTAGCTTGCATTGGTGACTTGAATAGAGAACTGTTTTGTGTTTGTTTGAAAGGAGGCATGGAAGAAGGCAATGGATGTGTCTCTCATACAGTTTGCAGTAGGTGCACTCTTTTATGCTTATCATGTGCCAGCAAAAAAAGGCAGTTGTGTCTATGACTGTGACCATGTTCTATTTTTGCTACATTTTCACAAGATGTTTCTCAACATAGACTGTCTACAGTTTATTCTAATTTGTAAGGTTAAGTCACCAAAATCTGCAAACAGATATTGCTTTATATTACACAAAGGAGACAAATGTTCACCTCACTTTTTTGTTTATTTGAAAATAAATTGGGGTGAGGATGAAGATAAAAAGAGTGATTGGATGAGAGCGAAGTGGGTTAAACTTCAAGTCTGGAGGCTGGCTTGTGAGTGAGAATGGCCAACGTAAATGTAACGCCAGAGCCATGTGTACTATGTATGGGATCGCTGATGCAGGATGTGACACTCCTGCAATATGGACTAGACACGCCTACATTTTTAGCCAATGCTCCCTGTTGTTACCCACAAATGCCAATGTCAATCACACTGTGAATAAAGAATTGCAGCATGCAACTACAGTAATGATGCATGCGTAGTGCGACTCAGATGAACGCGCAGTGGCAAAAACTCGCTCCATTTGGTAAACTCTGAATTAGGCCCATTGCTTATTGGTACAATGTGGTACAACTTAGATTATTGAACTCACAACCCGCGGTAGCTTTTGCTACTAATTAAATCTTTCCTGTAGTCTCAGTGGGCATTTTGCCTGTGGCCTGTACTGTCACTGTCAGTTTTATTGCCTTATTAATACCATATTGGCCTATGTTTTTTGTAATGATAGTGCCAGCCTGCTGCTTTTGCATTCCTCCTGTGTGTGACCAAAAATAGGGTGTGTGATTTAGCCATAAGGGGACGTGGTCTCATCTGAAATGCTGTACCCTTGATTTGATCCTTGATTTACGCCCCCATTTTTGTCATGCTGGGGGATTGCCCAGTGCTTTGGGATATGCTTTACAGAAACCAGCCTCTCCCAGAGCCGGGACAGTGTGTGTGTGGATAACATGGTGTCAGAGTGTCCCCCCACCCCCAACCGTGGGACACTGTGGCCCATGATTGGGACAGTGCTTGAAAAGCTGAAATCGGGACAGATGGGAGGTATGCGTCTGGATATTTTATGCTTGTTGTGTATATCCAGTGATGATCCATTACATGTCATTATAGTGTTGTAGTGTTATTTACTTCAGAGTGTTACTCAGCTTGCATATTACTTTACTGTTTATTCATGCTTCAATACAAAATGATGTATATATGTATATATATATATATATATATTTATATAAAACAAATATTATTCCCAGCATTAGAACAATGTTTACATTTTGATATACATAAACAGAGAAATCAAAGTGGAAAAAGTGTATTTGACAACACAATAAAATTTGATAAGCACCCTGTCCCCAGTGATAAGGAGGATTATTCAGTCACTTAAGTTTTGTACAGTGTTAGAATTCAGTATGTCTTTTAGGCAGAAGTGCATAATTTGCATTTTGTAATATAATGAATAATCTGCACTTGCAGATCACCCTGAGGGCTTTAAAGCACCAATAATTCACATTTACAGCCCAAGCAGCATAGAGATTTGTGGCTCCGAAGAGAAGGTTAAATAAATTCAGTATTAAATAAGTAAAAAGGTCTTTATTCACAAGGTCAACATAGTAATTCAAAGCAAATGGTAAATAAAACCATCACACTGAAACTGAAGAGAGAATAAAGAGAAGAGCAGTGTGAGGGTAAACTGCTAAGAAGAGGAAGGAATTAGACAATATCTTAATCTGTACAATATGATTGAAGCCTGTTAGTAATTAATGCATCTGCATATGACAATTCATAACAATACCTTGGCCCAGTTTTTCTGACTGTTAGATTCTAATGTGTTGTTATGAATTAGCAGGGATAAATATAATTGCTGTAGCACAGCATTCTACAGAATCCAGAACTGTAATCCTGATGCTTATTTTAATCTTTTTATGTATTTGTCATGCCTTCAGCATTATTTTATGTTTGTTGGATGCACTTATTGTGAGTATGCTCCACACAGTGGTCAGCCTGATATAAGCTTAGTTTGAACTTTTGGGACGATTCAGACCTGCTCACCAACATGCGATTGCTCGGTGTGTGACGTAGCATGTGTATGCAAAAATGCAATCGCACAGGCAATCGCTGTTCAAACATGCAGATGCCCACCCGCTACTAAAGTTCACCCACTTCCCCCTACGAGCAAATGGTGAGACACCGCTACATAAGGGAAACATCGGTACCATCGTGCACCATCTGACCCATTTACACTGCTAAGGTAGACTGGAGGCTACTGCAAGCACTACGAGAGCTGCTGACTTTAATCCAGCCCTGTCACGTGAATACTGATGATGCGTGTTAATTATGGATGCCCATGAAACGGCGTTCAGACACTCTGACATACCTGCATTCACTCAACCACTCCTCTGTCAACACCCCTTCACGGCATCTAATGTCACTCAAGCATGCGGGCCTTTTGTGTGCTACGAGCGATCGCTTCTCGTTCACTGTAATAGGTTTGCGCACGTGCACTGAGTACTTTACGCATGCGCAGTACTTAAACATCACTGGCTAGCGAGTGAACGCCCAAGTACGAAGGGGTCTGAATCGCCCCCACAGTCTTCCACTAAAGCACTCCAATGCACCCTGGGTATATGATAGCACACCCACCAACTTGCCTCATGTTCAATCAAACAGGTGCAGTTATAGACCACACTTTGTAACAGCAACAATGTTTTACCAAGTCAATTCACTTCACGAATCCTATTCCTACAATAAACACCATTCTTCAGATTTTCACATATAAATTGGATTTGTTGAAAAGTATGAGTGATTATGCGGTCTGTCAACTTATACTCAGGACATAGAAAAGTTTATAGAGAGGATAGAACAGTATTGATGACCATACAGCTCTAAATCACATTACTTAGAAATGTAGAATTTCCTGGTTTGTCTGACTAATATTTTTTTAATCTGATTATTGTACATATAACTCCATCAGCTGCTGTACATCAAGCCTTCATTATGACCTGTAAGCAGATGTGACAGTACATGTTCTAGGTGAGTACAGACATTTACAGACAAGTTTACAGATTTACAAATATACATAATTCCAAAATTAAGGACTGCAAATTACAAATTATGTTGAGAATAACTCATTTTATTTATTAACAGTTATTTATATAGTGCCGCATATCATGCTGCACTTTACAAAAGAGTTATAAGACAAGACTGGGTAATAATAAACATAAGGATAAGTGCTATATATTGCAAATGGTCATTATCGATTGGATGAGAAGGCTCTGCTCACACATACTTCATTCTGGAGGGGATGTACAGTTGGTGGAAACAAAGTGAGAAAGAAGAGTGCAGAGACTGGAAAGTTAGGAAGAGGAGTGGTAGACTAGAATGAAGAGACGAGTTTGAAGGACAAGTTCGAAGGTTGGTAGGTGAAAGTCTGTTTGTGCATGTGAGGTCATTCCAGATGCTGGGAGCAGCACAAACATCTCTCTAATACAGTAATTTCCCTTCGTTGCCTAAGAAAAACAATCTTACCAAACTACATTCACAAAACCATATAAAATATGCATGAGCAAAGAAGGAATCAAAATTCAGCTGTGAATTTGTAATCAGGCCATAAGAACTTTCTACTGTTGGTGACCGCCATCATCATCAGCGTGCATTTGCAGTAGCTCTCAGGAAACCACAATTGATACATCTTTGACCAGCCTATGACTCTGTTTGAGTCTGCATCTATTCGCAATTACATGACAACTCTCTTACTGTATTTGGCCTATGGTAGGTTGCCCCTTCCATCCCCTGTCTTGCCACTCTGTGATCAAGTTTCAGATTTAAATAATTTTCAGGTTCTAATCCACCGACTTGAGACCTATTTTTTGGGTTTACTGATGAATTACAACTCTGAATCAGTTATTATTATTTTTTTCGAAAGCACTGACATAATATTCATTACTTTATATTATAAACAAATAATATACAATATTATAAATATTATAAACAAATTATATACACTAACATAAAACTGAAGAGGAGGATGGGCCTACCCAAATGAGCTTGAAACTGAAAAATACTGCAGTGCTGATGAGGAAAATGTGTGTGGCTATTGTAAGACAGCAGCATTATCAGCGACTAATAATAAAGCAGTCATTGGTGACTGACTTGTCCTTGCCGCTAACCTCATAGGTCTAGTTCACCATCATTTATTTTTTACAATATTTTTATATTGATTTCTAGTTGTGCTACTTATATTTTCATACCTCCAAATTTAAGCCAGGAGGCCAGTGCACATCATTTGCCCATGAGCATCTCTGATAGATAATAAAAGGTATAGAACTCATAGACAGTGTCAAAGGGAAAAAAAAAAACAACAACTTTCTGCTGGTGGAAAACAAGAGCAATTGCCATTAAATTCGCTAGTATTTATTTTTCCCCATATATATTATTAATGTGGTTACTAACATTGACAACCCCTGTTAGGGGTTAGCACATGCTCTACAGGTAAGGCTATCTATAGATTGTGTTATCAGAACAGTAGCATTAAAATGCTTTTATTATCAGAATAAAAAATAATTGCCTACTTTTGAGTGAAAAAGAGCAATTTGGTTTTGCAGAAATCTGAAATACCTGAACTTGGGGATTCCGAGTAGAACTGAGTCCAGGCTCAGGTCATACTGCAAAGTTCGGATATCAAAACAAGGCAATAGGTAATTTTTTTTGAAATATCGGATCTTGTGTGTTTTGGATTGCACATAAGAGTCCATCGCTTGTCATCAAGTGCCATTTCACACAGGAGAGTGTATGGAGAGGTGTGTGCTGTTGTTGTGCTTCCAAACACACCATTGGTGGTGTGTTTGGGGTGAGAACTGGGAAGGTGTCACACATCGGGGTCTTAGCATCTGTTTCAAGTCCATCAGTCACACTTCTCTGCACTTCATGCACCTGACAAGATTACCAAAGGTGAACAAACCAGCAGGAACATGGGCATGGCTATGAAGGATCTTGCCAGGTGATTCACCTGAGCAGCTCAGCCATTCTCACCAGATCCACTTCTCCAATGAGACTGGACTGTCTGCTATTTAAACCTGCTCCTGGAGTCAGCACATTGCCTGAACAACTCCATTCCTTCCAGGACCGGTCTTGGATCCAGGTCTCAGTGTTCTGCCTCCTGTTTACCAGCATTTCCAGTGTTACCTGTTGGCTTGCAATACTAGCATTTCCAATGTTACCTGCAGTAGCATAATTTCCAGTGTTACCTGCAGTACCAGTATATCCAATGTTACCTGTTTACCTGCAGTTTCAGCATTTCCAGTTTTCCCTGAAGTACCAGCATTTCCAGTGTAACCTGCAGTACCAGTATTTCCAGTGTTACCTGTTGACTTGCAATACCGGGATTTCCAGTGTTACCTGCAGTACCAGTATTTCCAGTGTTACCTGTTGACTTGTAATACCGGCATTTCCAGTGTTACCTGCAGTACCAGTATTTCCAATGTTCCCTGCTGTACCAGTATTTCCAGTGTTAACTCCTTTAGTACCAGTATTTCTAGTGTTACCTGCAATACCTGTTACCTGTTCCCCCAGCTCACTGCAAAAGACTAGCCATAAGATTTGAATACTACATTATAATAGAAATCCAGATATCTTTGTTGAATATATTTGCAAGAAATTTTTACACACTGGGCCAGATCAAAGCGTCTCTGTACCAGTGTCTTTAATGCTACATGATAATACTTTGCACTTTGGGTCATATAATTGCATACTGTTATGCCACATGATAATAGCATATACAGTAATATATCTAAGTTGAGAGCCAACTCACCTGGAGGTACTGTACCATAGAACCCTCCAAATAGCACTACAGGAACCAGCACACCCTCCAAATGCTTGTCCCATCCATGCCTCTCAGAACAGTAATCTGAAACAGTGGTTGCTCAGCTCAACTTAATAGTCTTTCAGAGTTGCTTGATAGAGGAGGAGTTTAATCTAGAGTAGAAAAAAAGAAAGAATGTTCCCTCTGCTCAATACAAAAGGCCAGCAATACGATTTGAATATTACATGATAATAGAAATCCAGAGATCTTTGCTGCATATATTTGCAAAGATATGTTTAAGCACTGGGCCGTGTCAAGGCGTCTCTGTACTAGTGTCCCTAACGCTACATGATAATATCTCTCACTTTGGGTCATATAATTGCATACTGTTATGCCAGATAATAATAAGTAACACATACATTATTATATCTGAGTTCAGAGCCAACTCACCTGGAGGCACCCCAGAATCCTCCAAATAGCACTACATGAACCAGCACACCCTCCCAATGCTGGTCCCATCCATGCCTCTCAGAACAGTAATATAAAATAGTAATTGCTCAGATGAAATTAGTAGTCTTTCACAGGTATTATTTATTTACTAACTGTTTCTTATATAGCGCAGCATATTCCCTTGTACTGTACAATTTGAAACAAGATTAATAGAACAAGACTGGGTTGTAAGAGACAGACATAAAGGTAAGAGGGCCCTGCTTGCAAGCTTACAATCTATAGGGAAATAGGTGTTGATACACATGGATAGGTGCTACATATAGCAAATTGGTCCAACCAGATTGCAGAGATTCATGGTGAGCTGCATGATCTAGTCACAGTGGAACATTGGCTTAGGGTTAGGAGGATGTGAAATTGAAGAAAGAGAAAATGTGATATGTGTATATTGTAAGAAGGGAATTAGATACAAAAGCTATGAAGGTTATGTGCACGATTCTGGAATCTGATAAGCTTGTCTGAAGAGGTCAGTTTTCTGAAAACGCTTGAATGTTTCATGACTAGCGGAAAGTCTTATTGTGCATGGGAGGGCATTCCACAGGGTGGGTGCAGGCTGAAAAAAGTCCTGTAACTGTGAATGGGAGCAAGTAATGCATGGGGATGAGAGATGCAGATTTTGTGTTGAGCAGAAAGGTCAGGTTGGGAGATATTTGGGATGAGTGATGGTGTGGTTTGGTTAATAGCTTTATGTGTGAGTGTAAGTATTTTATATTGAATATGGTAGAAGACCGGTAGCCAGTGGAGGGACTGTCAGAGTGCATCAGGAGACAATGAACATTTGGCAAGAAAAATCAGCCTCACTGGTGCAATCATAATGGATTGTAGTGGCAAGAGTCTGTTTTTGGGAAGACCAGTAAGAAGGCTATTTCAGTAGTCAATGTGGGAAATAATTAGTTCATGGATTAGAGTTTTTTTGTAGTGTCTTGTGTAAGATATGGTCGAATTTTGGCTGTTTTTTAGATGTATGTAACAGGATTTTGATACAGATTGAATGTGGGGTACAAAGGACAGTTCAGCATCGAGGATGACACCTAGGCAGTGAGCTTGTGGGGTGGGGTTGATTATTGAGTTGCAAACAGTGATAGAGATATCAGGTTGGTAACTACTATTGGCTGATGGAAATATAATTCATTCTGTTTTGGATATATTAAGTTTGAGATGGCGAGATGCCATCCAAGATTAAATGGCAGAGATAAATTCAGTGACATGGACCAGCACAGATGGTCACAAATCTGGGGAGAATAGGTAGTTTTGAGAATTACATACAGATGATACTGAAAACCAAAAGAGCTGATTAGTTTGCCAAGAGAGGTGGTATAGATTGAGAATAGCAGAGGACCTAAGACTGAGCCTTGCAGTACTCCAACTGATAGAGGTAGCAAAGTGGAGGTAGAATGAGAAAAGTGAACAGTGACAGAGCAATTAGATAGGTAGGATGAGAACCAAGAAAGGGCTGTGTCTTTAACACCTAAGGATTGTAGTGTTTGTATGAGAAGAGTGTGGTCAACAGTGTCAAAGGCAGCAGAGAGATCTAGAAGAATTAGAAATGATTAATGTCCTTCAACCTAGCAGTGACCATGTCATTTACTACCTTAGTCAGCGCGGTCTCTGTGGAGTGTTGGAAAGGAAAGTCTGACTGAAGTGGGTCCATAAGTTGTGGGTGTTAACAAAGTGTGTGAGGTGAGTGTAGGCAAGGTACTTTAAAGGAGAGGGTTTAAATCTAGACCTGAAAAAAAGAACCAAAAATTCCCCCAGCTCACTGCAAAAGACCAGCAATAAGATTTGAATACTACATGATAATTGAAATCCAGAGATCATTGTTGCTTATATTTGCAAATTCATATTTAAACATATCTATACAAATCGGATTTGGCTGTGGTTTTGCGCACTGGAGAAATAAACTGCAGTTGGGTGTGCTGCATGTAAAACAGAGGAGCCTTAAATCTCTGGTATAGCGTATCAGAAAAAAATAATGAGAGAATTATTATTACTGCGCCCACCCCTATAGCTGTGGGTGTTTGTAAAAGTTAGATGACAATTTTATTATGGTAATGAATTTACCTTATGCATCTAAGGGGTCTATTTACTAAGCAGTGTTAGGAGACAGAGTGAAAAGTGATAAGGTGCCAGCCAATCAGCTCCTAACTGCCATCTCACAGGCTGTATTTGAAAAATGACAGTTGGGAGCTGATTGGCTGGCACCTGATCACTTTTCACTCTGTCTCCTAACACTGCTTAGTAAATAGACCCCTAAGTGTGAACACAATATGAGTATGCCAAATAAACACAAGACTTTATCTAAAAAAGAAAAATATACTTTACTTATCCAATTAAAGCAATGCAAAACAATCAACAAACAATTAAATTAATGTAAATACAAAATGCAGATCAAATTACTTCCGTCAGCATATAGCACCTATGCCGAACCTAAAGTGTCTCTAGTCAATCAACACAAAAAACATATGCGCCGCATGCAGCATTAATAATGAATGGTAACAAAGTTATCAAATGGTGGTTATCGGTGTATCTTGATGCAATCAAACTGCTCAGTGTCAACACCTTATAGCTTACTGTACTATACTCTAATACTGATCCTTAATTATAAGTGGTAGAAAGATGATATTAGGTGCCATTTAGTTATATTCACAGCCGGAGCAGATCTGTTACTTGTAGGTGGTATATGATGTGCTTCTTCTTCCGGCCTGATTTTGCTTGCTGTCTGTGTGTCTGCTCTCCGATTCCTCTCTCTTCCGGGGTCTCGGTGTGTGTTTGATCACTGTCACGTGTGTCTGTCTCCAGCTGTATTGTGGCTGGCTTTGGGATGTGTCCCAACACATTTCAGCCATTGGGTCTTCCTCTGGGGGTGTGTCACGTATGCATAGCTGGGACGATGGGAGGAGGTAAATAATGCAGCTACGATACTAACTGAGGAAACAGCTGCTTTTAAGAGCAGCTGACTCAATGATGAATTGCTCCGGTGTCAAGTTTTCCCCGCTGCAAGTTGCAGTATCCCTCACAGTGAGATCATTCCTTAATCATTAATGATTACTGGGTGTGGTCGTGTCCCCATCAGCTGCACCCAAAAAAACCCATTTTTTTTAAAATTCAATTTAAATAATATTTCAAGAGTGTGTGTTTTGGAAAAGCAGCGTTTGTCTGCACCCCAAAAATAATAAGTGCAAAAAAATATTTTTTTTCTGGTGTCAATAAACATCACACTTATTTTATATTTCACCTGAAATAATACTTTAAAAGTGTTTTTTTGAGAGGCACTGTATATTATTGTACTTACTGGGTATTGCAGTCCTCTCAGCTGCACCCTAATATAATAAAAGTTGAAAAAAAGGGTTTTTTTTTGTTTTTTATAAAAATTTGCAAGTCTTTTAATACAACTGCATGGTAAAGGCAACAGGTCCACTTTTCCCAATTCAGAAGGATGATGTTATTTGTGATGAAGTAAGACATGCCTGGGTAAAAGACCAAAAGAGCCACCTCTTTCTTGTGAAATTTTTTTATCTAAATCCTGAAAACATTTGTCAAGGAATCTGTACCATTTGTAGTACCAAAGTAAGTAATAAGAACATTAAACATCAGGGCACCTCCTCCCTCTCTGATACATAATTTGCAGAAAGTTAATTCAAGTGGTTTATCAAAATCTAGAAAATCATATCTAATAACAAGCAGTCCAGCATCACCGACCAGCAGCTTGGATAGATGCCAGCACATGCAATCTACACCACCAACACCTTTATCATCAAAATTCTCATTAGCGATTGGAGGTTGTCCTGCATACAATTTACAAAGGCAAACTGACTTCCCCATTCACTATTCCCAAGAAGAATCCTTGCACACTGGGGCTGCTGCTGCTGGGAGTGAATCTTCATCACAGAAGGGGACCAAGAAAACTAGTAGTTTCACACAACAGTTGATTGTGAAACAAAAATTTTGAAGAGGAACTAAGTATGACAACTGCCATTGTATTGCACAGTGGATCACTGAAGCCATTATGGTAATGTTATCATTAGAGCTGCTTCCAATATCCACCATCAAAGCATCAGATTTTAGCTAATTAATTTAAGTTATGTGTACATGCTACAAAATTCCATCTCAATTCCATTTTATGAAAACAGCAAGTCCTCACCTTTATTGGGACAAAAAGTTGTTGTTTGCCTAAAAAATTTATTTGTTTCGACTATCCACTTAACCACAGCTATGTGGACAAGAGGTACTGGTCAAACTAAAGATTACATGACTGTGACACCCACTTGGTGGGTATATCACCTTCAACAGCAGTAGCAGTTTCTAACACACAATGCCAGCTCATTCACAGGCTGTATCACTGGTTCCACTAACAGGCATACCAGAGTCAACCTGTTGTAAAAACTCACGGATGAAATAGCAAATGGCTTACCCGGCTAAGACTCTCCTCAGGGTTTGGCATTTCCGATAATACAAGTAACATTGCATGAGCATTACAACTGGGTTCATTTCAATTTCAACACATGTATTTGTAATCTTTGTATGAATGCATTTTGTACTGTGCCTGTATTTTTAGATACAAATGCATCCAACTCAGCATCATTCCTATTGTGAACATCACCCTCATGTAAGTTGTTCAGTTGCTTACTGACAGGTTAAAGCAGATACTGTACGTGAACATTCATGACATTGCATTTTTCAAAGAAATGTAGTTATATTTTTTAATTATAGGTGACATGACTGGGTTCTCTGAAGATGTTAATTATTCCAAGCTTTCAAATATAATAGAGGCACTGTCAAGATAAATTATGTTTTATGTGAAAGATATATGCAAGTATGTTACTATTGTCATACTAGCATCTTTTTATGTGCATACCTTCCTCCTTTTATGTGTCTTTAATTTAATCTATTATTTTTGTAGAATAGAATAAAACTCATTAGTCAACCTAAGCAATACAACTTGATAATAGAGGGCAAGTTACTAAAACAACAAATACGTTTTTCATCACAAGGGATAGTAGATTAGCACTTAAGTAAAAGTATTAACAATCTGCCATTGCCATTATATAAGATGGTTCCCATGCCATAAGTTGCCTAGCAAGTGATGACCTTGACCTCAACCAATTTAGGGCCTGATTCACTACAGATCGCAACTGTGATTGCAATAGCGATTACGCACGCAGTCTCACTACGATAGCGATCGCAATGGATTAGCATACTATGCAGTCGCAGTGTAACATAAGGACACCAACTTTGATTTACACACATCTGTAATGTTTAGCAAGACTGCAAAACCATCAGTACAGTCGAGTACCATTGCAGCCTCACATACACTTGCACAAGCTCTGACTCAGGATTTGCTAACTTCATTGCATGCTAGGAGTCCCCAAGCTGCGTACATCATCGCAGTGGATAATTTATGCATGCCTCTGCAATGGCATTTAAACGCACTGGCAAGTCTGCGTTTCACCAACCACCCCCCATCACCTCCCACAAATGGCACTTCCTGTCAATAACTCTGCGATGGATCTGCGTAGTCACGGTGATAGCAGTCCCGATCGCAGTGACCGGTTTGAGCACTCCAATGCATACGCATGCGCAGAATGAAACAAATGGCCGATTTCATGCGTAATCGCAGTTGCCATCCATAATGAATGAGGGCCTTAATCAACTAAAATAAAACAGTGACCCATGATTAATGATAAGGTCACAGCTTTTATTAATTGAATATAAAAAGAATTTAAGTTACCAACAAAGCATTGCAGACAATCAGCTCCAGCTCAATCCCATATATCTAATGGAGGCAGACATACAAAGAGATCCAAGCCAGCCTCACAAGGTTGCACATCTTGCCTGTACAGAAATGGATGAAGGCATGATGGATTGAGCAACCCGCACTCTGAATCACAAGTTTAGCCATATTTGCATTCACATTGCACCTCACTTTGTCATTGACCATATCTCCTTTTGGAGACGTCCGGACCTTTCTTAAGATGATATTCAACCAAAACACTTTCACTCAATCCCAATGACAGTAGACTTCTGCAATATCAGCCAAAATACATGCAACAAGGTCAATCCCTTTTCCCATTCCCAGGTAATTGTCACCCAAGTGGATTACTAACCAACCTAGCACTCCTCAACAAGCATCTGCATTAAACATTACTTCTAAGAAACCCCTATCCAGAAGGCATGTGTTCTGTGTGTAATCCAAGGAATTCAACCACAAGATGCCCAAGCAGTGCTTAAATACAGCACTGAACTGCATCCACTTGTACCATCCACTGGTCACCTCACCATTGCCTCAATGCATGTAAACACAAGCCTGAGCGATAGGGCAAATTTTCTGCACCATGTGAGTTGAGAGCAAAACTTAATACCCCTTGCCCAACTGTTTTTTTTTTTTTATTACTGATTTTGCATGCAATCACATCCTGCCTAATAAAAATGTTTCTACAAATAAAACTGATGGATTCAGACTCCTTTGCTGATGCCACTTGCTCGCTAACCCAAAAAGACCTGAAGAAAGAAAAAAAATTATCTGGAATCGTGTTACCTCAAAACAGACAGAATCCACCTGTTCCATAATGTCAATAAAAGCTAAAAATCAGATTAATGGGCCTATGTTTATTTTCACCCAGAAAACCATACCAAGCCTTTCATACCAGGCAAAGTCAGAAATTATTTTGTGTGAGTCCGAATGACAGTACAGCCTCATGAAATAAGAATCTGCTGTTGTTGTAGTTTTGGAATGACTATGCAGATTGCAACCCCATACAAATGATCATAGGCATTGCTGGACAGTCTTACCTTTGCAGTTGCATTGGGCAAGGTAATCTATGCTTCTCACTTGCACCATGCCACAGATTAGGACCTTAGGGTCAAAAAACCCAAAGCCTTTCTTAACTGTCCCTGTCTGTTGATCTGATAATATTCCAGACATGAAAAAGACTTAATAAACCAATGGGGAAAGTCCTGGATTAAGGTGCATGAAAACTAACCCAACTAACCTCTTAACTGGCTAATAATTTTTCCAAAAACACTCAAAGAGTGTCATGTTGTTTATGATTTAATTAGGTCAAGAACATCTATTTACCCAACACAACTGTATTAATATATATATATTTTTAAACACATAACTTTTATATAGTTTTTTTAAAATATGAACTGGCGATATACAGTATCAGCATATCGTTCATCGGAGCATTAAGACCATCGTGACTTTACATTTCACTGTGGGGCAGAGTGCTCTTCATTTATATTTGAAGCAGATGCTTCTTCTGCAGACACCTGGTGGGGGGGGGGTTCTGCCGGGTTGCCTGAACAGCAGTGATTAGTAGCATGACAGACACGAGGGAGAGTGCAGGGATGCAGAGGGGCCAGAAGGTCCCTCTGCCTTTGGTAGCTGCTGGCAGATTATCTTCAAGCAGCTGCCCAGTGTGAATTTCTGACTGGTCACGCAGCCTGGCGTGGTTGCAAATGATGGGCCCACCAGGCAATTGGTTAAAGTAAAACTATGCTTCAGCAATGTAATTGCCAGATCCTGGCATGTAATATGATTATTACTTACTTACATCACTACCAAGTTGTAGCACCAAAACACCATATTCTTTTGTGAAGCTGGCATGCCCAGAACTCAACCATTACCACAATTGCAAAAGTTCAATCACAAGTTCAGATCTGAATTATTGGCTATCCAAAACTCGTGAGAGCCAAATAGCCAATAAGATTACATATTTTTGATTTGAACACAACCGAGTCCACCGAACCACTCATCTCTTCTCTATATGTGCAAAATGGCAATCCTCTTGTTGATTTAGTGTTTTTGAAGTTGCATCATCTTGTTAGCTGTTTTCAAATTGTTTCCTAGGACACTCTTTTTTCTGCTATTGGCTAATAAGGTAATACCACACAGTACATTTTTTGTGGCCATGGTGCAAAACTGTTCTTCAAATAAAAGTCTTTTGAGTATGAACATTCAATTTTATTCAACAATTGCTAATTTAGATTAACACCTTATAAAAATTGAGACAAAATATATAATTAAAAAATACTCACAATCTGCCCAAATTGCAATAATTTTGTTATAACTACATCCAAAACATAACACAGTAACCCTTTGCTCCTAAGTTATTTTTATTTAAGTAATTAACCTTGGAGCTCATCATGACCTCAATATAAATTTGAATGAATTTCGGAGGGGTCATAACCAATGCGGGAAAAACAGCAGCAATGGTCACTCCTGATGACACAGTAGGAACTTATGGCAATCCAGACTTAAAACCTGCAAAAACTATCCTGGTAACAGAGATAATTTTGCCTGGATTTGCAGAAGCAAGTATGCCACTGATGGTGCAGCTTGTACAGATTGAGCAGCAGCTGAGTGTAAAGCTGTTAAAAAGGTACAAATAAACCAGCCAGGGAAGTTAAGACTCCCATAATTGGTGAATCATCAAGAAATGATGGGTAAATAGCAGGTATACTCTAGGTGTACATGTAGGAATCTGCTAAGCAAACTCCACAGCAGTCTCAGCTTTTGTGCCCTGCCAAAACAAGATGCAAGTAAGGGAGGGCTAACGCTGCCAAATTACTACACTGGTCCACACAAAGAGACAAGATGGGCTTGATTGTCAGATTTCCCTTGCATAATGTTCAACACTGCTAAATGGATCATTGTGTCAAACATTAGGTGCCATGACCTGTCAGAGCTTCTCCACCTTGACCATAATCTTACCCATGCCATCTGCCATGCAAAGTCCTGGGGACACTGCAGGAAGCATGTGTCCCTGACTAATATGAGTAAATTGGGCATCTAGGTAAACATTGTGAAAGGTTGCGGCTGATGGGCACCAATGTATCACCCATTGACCGTATATCACACATCCACAGACCAATCTATGATAAGGCATTGAAGAGGGATCGTCTGGAGCTTCTGCATCAGTAGCACAAACACGTGCAAGCATGGATGGGTGGGGGTCCTGGAAGAAGCTCTCTCATCAAAAATAGCAGCTGGAGTTCTAAGTGATATATGACAAGTTGTCACCCAACAGGGTATTCCCAAAAGACTAAGATGTGCGCAGACCCCATATTTTGGTATTGGTTCTAATTCATCATTAGTTTTCAATTTTCATTCGGTTTTTGATTCTTTGTAAATCAATAAAAATTGCTAAAACATCATTCAAAATAGTATCAATTATGTAATTTGAACTTGTTTACATGCGATCCAAAACCCGAGTTTGGTTTTTATATCTGAGGTCCAAATTGACAACAGACATGAATAGGGACTCAGGGCCTGATTCATTACACAGGTCTGCGAAATTTAAAGTATTGAAAGCTTTTTTAATAATACTTTTATATTCTTAATTATACTCCTGTGTACATCAAGAAATAGTTTATTAAAAAAAATGACCACATCACATTTACATACAAAGGGGTTACATACATTTTTAAGAAATAAGTTGAAATGTTTTTGACATATTTATTGTGAGATACGAAGAAGTGTAGATGATATCACTGTGTTTTTGCCTTAATTACTGTACATAATAAAATAACAATAAAATCAAATAATAATAGAAACAAAACCATAATTATTGAAAAAATCGTTAATATCTTGTTTTTTTTGTCTTCAGACTTCATTTTGTTGCTTTTCGCTTATAAGTTTTTTTCTGTGTCATCTCTGTGTATCATCCAGCAGTAGTCAGCCATCACGCTGACGTCTCAACGACCATGGTATCGTCTTTCTACATCTTTAAAGTCTTGGTGGAACCATTCACCCTATTCTTCACTGTAGTCTCCAAGATCATTCAGGAAATGCTCAATATGGGAATTCAAAAAATGTACCTTTAAATTCATATTGCAGCCAAGGTTTCTGTAACTATTAAGCATTTTCCTGAC
The DNA here is from genome assembly GCA_031769625.1 of Taudactylus pleione. Lineage (NCBI taxonomy): Eukaryota > Metazoa > Chordata > Amphibia > Anura > Myobatrachidae > Taudactylus > Taudactylus pleione. The sequence goes on along the minus strand of JAUIMM010000145.1, from coordinate 146,737 downwards.
AATTTCTTTGTAGTCTGGATCCTTGACATTGCCTAATAATTTTTAAATCACTTTTTTGAACGAAGTCCACGCCGAAAGTTCCACAATATTCATTACACGCCCGAAATGTTAATCTTTTATTAACTGTCAGGGCCTGTAAAAATGCCCTCCTTCAGTTTAGCTTCGGATAGGTTAGGGAATTTGGTGCAAAGATATTTATGTTTCTCCATCTTTAGGCAGTGCTTTTATAAATTGTTTCATCAGTCCTAATGTTATGTAGAGGTGGTAGTAAAATTTTATTTGGATCTACTAAACTGGATTTGATAACATTAATTTTTTCCAATTTCTAAACTTTTTTAGGCAGGGGTTAAAATGAGCCGGCACAGGGCAAAATTGTGTTGCATCTGTTGTATTTGGTTCCACCTTCGCCAGCTCACCTTGTAGTTGTAGTTGTTGTGTGTGGGCAATGTTCCTTTAAACAGTATGGGGTTTAGGCCCTTTGTAAATTTCAGCTCCAGGCCCATGTGGACCTTAACCTGGCACTGGGAGGGGGGAAGTTTTATGACGAGAACTGAATTGCAATGTTCTATACAACTGACTGAATTAATTTAAGACAATGTTTTATAATAAATGTAAGCAGAATACATTTATTACTTTAAAGAATATGAAAAAAATTGACATTCATAAATACACGTTTTGCAGGAAAACATGATGTGATATGCAAAATCGGGAGTAATTTTCGTGTTCAGAAGCCAAAAATCTGTAAGTATCGCATAAATTCGTTAAAAAAGCTTTTATAATCACAGACCTGTGTTATCGATCGTAACTGAGATTACGCACATAATCGGTTGATTGTGTCATTCTGCACATGCATATGCATTGCAGTGTGCAAACTGACCACTGCAATCGCAGTGACTACACAGACCTATCGCAGAGTGATTGACATGAAGTGCTGTTTGTGGGAGGTGATGGGAGGGTGGTCATTGAAATGCAGGCGTGCAATGGTTAGCAATTTCTGAGTAAAGTCTGACCTTATGCAAGTGTATGTGAGGCTGCGATGGTACTCGATTGTACTGATGGTTTTGCGGTCTTGATAAACATTACAGATGTGTGTAAGGTAGAGTGGGCGATCTTCATGTTATGCTGTGATGGTATAGCTATCGCAATGAATTACCATACTATCGCAGTGAGACTGTGTGTGTTGTCGAAGCTGGATCATTGGCTGAGACAAGATCAGTTTAAAATTGAATCGCAGCAACACCATCTTGCGACTGGCCGCAAGATGCCATCTTGGAAATGAGATCGCAAGATGCCAGTTTGCGAATGGCCACCTAAGCGCCATTTTAGATAAACTCACACTTTAGTACATGTGGCGATATTACTATTAGCATCATGCGATTGCCTCTGTGACCATCGCCATAAGTTATGGCGATTCACCAAATGCCCATTTCATTACTTTACGTAGTTTGGGTGCTCTGGATAAAGTGTATATTATTATAATTCCCCTAAAGGATATATTTCAGAAATGGCTGTACAGTATGTCAAAATTGGATTGCATTAGCTAAACAGAGCAAATGGCCATGTGACAACTAGCCTGTGTAGACAAGCTTCATGGACATAATGTCTGCTCTCACTCCAGGTGGCCCTGCTCGAATACAGCAAGAGGGTCATTTGTAGCACTTTACATTAGCAGGCTTCCTACAATAAAATACCTTCAAAGCCAAGAGTGTTATCTGAGGTTTAGGTCTTGTAGCTGTGCTAATTTGCATTTACACAAGAACCTGGGAGAACAAAGGACTGTACTTTTGAGCCTGGGAAGGGTGGGGGCTGCTGAGAGAGGGGGGGGGTGGAACTATAAGGCTCAGCATTCAACACTGCTAGGTGTTCACTTAGTTTAAGTGAGAGTTAAGTGCACCATTTCTCATACACACATTAATACGCACAATTGCGCTATTAACTAATCGCATATTAGCAAATGCATAAGATCCTGTATGAAAACGATGTTTATTAGCTTCCTGCTCACGCATCTGCCCCAAGTTAACTAGCGTCTTTGCATCACACGCCGCATACTTACACATTACATATTCACATAAAAGGTTTAATAAGCTTTAAAGTTTAAGATTTAAGTTTGTTCATTCTGTGAAATAAAGATTATTTGGTAAATAAGGTTTTATACATGATAAGTAAGCCATGATTGGTATTGTACTGATGCGTACTCTTTCAACAGTATTCCGGTACCATCGGTGTGGAGATGGCATCATGCATTCTCAACTTATGGACCGCAGAGACTTCAAGCAACAAAATGTACATAATATGAACAACTGTTAGAATGTTGCATGAGGCAGGAAACCAGAGACCCCCAGTTGTTAGAGGCTGGGTTGTGTCTATTTGAATCAACCTGTTAAATGCCTTGTAACATATGCCCTCTCCTTTAGGACCAATGGTATTAGCAAGAAACTTCTCTATTGTGTTGTTTATTTCTGGGGGTTATAAATATGCTCTGACCCTGGTTTCCTAGTCTTTGTGCTGAATGCTGATTGATGAGGGGTTTCTTGCTGATGCCTAACATCTGGACCAGAGAGCACTGCGTATGAATAATTGTACTTGGGTCTGTATAATCTCTTTGCGCTAAGATTATATGAGGATCATAGCGTGTAACTGCTGTACTTTTACTAGAATAATACTTTGTGCTTTCTAACCACAGATTCTAGGTCTGGAGTCTTTATTTACTGTATGACTGCGTACGCAAATTAGCGTCATCCTTAGAGGTTTATAGGAAGGATATTAGAAGGTATAGGCAGGGGTATATAGAGGTTCAAAGGCAGTATCCTTAGTGTAATCACTAGTGCAATCGCAGTTGCAATCGGTAGTGAATCAGGCCCTCAGTTCTACTCGGAACCCCAAAGTGATTTCGGACTGGCACTCAATTCGACTCTGGCACCCAAAATTCGAGTGTGTTCATATTTTAGGAAAACCGAACATCTCAGATCTCACAAATCAACCACAAGGTCAACCGATGTTCCGTTCAAGGTATTCACATATTATGCTGCAGACATCACACCTAACCTCCTGAACATACAAGCTTTCAGACAGACGCTGTGGTGAGGATGAGGAATGTTTAACGCAAGGTAAGATGAAAACAAGAGGTTAAACGATAAAATGAAAGAACAGTGGAGCAGAAGAGGGAGAGGAAAGGAGAGTCAGAGGCAAAATAAAATGTCAGAGAAAGAGACAGCAAAGAAAAAAAATGAAGGGGAATGAAACTAAGGAATGAACGTCTTAAGCAAAGGACGAGGAAAAAAGTTAAGAAATACAGTATATGAAGAACAATATAAGATCAAATTCAATGTGATAAAACACAGTGCAATTAACAGAACTTGTGCAGCACTAGGAGTACTTCCCTGGCAAATACAACAGATAAAAAAGCTGAAGTTTAACAAGGGGAGGCTTATATAACCTAATCATAAACATCCACATTAATCCTATAGGCCAAATTATAATAGCATACATAATACACAATCCAGTCCCAGCCTTGTGGTTTAATCCATGACAGGCAGGGCCGGTACTACTGGGGACAATACAAGGGGGGCACTTCTACTGGGGGAGACACTACTACTGGGGGCACCCGGGTACTACTACTGGGGACATTACAAGTGGGGCACTTCTACTGGGAGAGACACTACTGGGGGAACCCAGGCACTACTACTGGGGACATTACAAGGGGGGCACTTCTGATGGGGGAGACACTACTACTGTGGACATTACAAGGGGGGCACTTCTACTGGTGGAGACACTACTACTGGTGGCACCTGGGCACTACTACCGGGGACATTACTCTGGGGGCACTTCTACTGGGGGAGGCACTACTACTGGGGCAGCATGGCATTGCTTAGGAGGCACCACTACTGGAGGGATAACTCAGGGGCACTACTATTGGGGGCATTACTCTGGGGGCACTACTACTTGGGGATTTACTAATTGCGGCACTACTATAGAGGGAGCATTAAATTTGAGGGCACTAATACAGGGGCATTAATATTGGGGAATTTATACAGGGGACACTACTACAGGGGGCATTACTATTGGGGGCAATACAACTTGGGACACTACTACTGGGGCACTACTACAGGGAACATTACTATTGGGGGCATTACTGATGGGGGCTTTACTACAGGGGACATGACTACAGGGGGCACGACTACAGGGGGCACTTCTAATGGGGGCACCACTGCTGTGGGCTCTGCATAAGTTGCACTACCACTGTGGGCACTGCATAAGGGGCTTAAATACAGGGGGAATTGCATAAGGGGCAGAAATAAAGGGGGCACTGCATATGGGGACAACTACAGGGGGCACTGCGTAATGGGAACTTTTGCCTGAGAGCCAGTGGGCTGGAATGGCAAGGGAGAGGGCTGGAATTAAGTGTGTATTATGTGAATCTTGTTTTTTCAATGTGTATTATGTGATTCTGGATTTCAAAATGTATTTTATGTGGTTATGCATTTCATATTGTATTTGAGGTGGATATTGTTTTAAAACGTAGTTTATGTGGCTCTGGCTTTTCCAATATATTTTATGTGGAAGTGGTTTGTTGCAGTGTAATCCTGAACTTTTTCAGTGTATTTTATGTGGACCTGGCTTATTTCAGTGTATTTTATGTGGACCTGGCTTATTTCAGTGTATTTTATGTGGACCTGGCTTATTTCAGTGTATTTTATGTGGATCTGTCTTGTATTATCAATGTGCTGGGCTCTGCCGCAACGTGACTAAAAATGGGTGTGATACAAGGTCATACTCCTGCAAATGTCAAACCAAAGGCATGCACACACAAATGCGGTGTGGGCTTGTGACAGCTAGGCCACACCCCATTTTTTGGGGCACGCGCCGGAGACTTTAGTTTAGCTACATATATTTGTCAGCGCTATGCCTCTGACAGGTTAGCCACCACTGGGCTCAGTAGTCACAGTGGCTGACATTCTGTGATACCACACCCCCTCACGATGAGGCCACGTCCACTCTGCAATATTACTGCTTCTTGGGGGGGGCACATTTTGACTGCTCCCACTGGGAGCCTCAGACCCTAGAAACTGCCCTGACGACAGGCACATGATAGCTGTCTGCTTATCTTCCAGTCACAGCATTCTAGCATTTTCAGATGTTTTTGAACTGCATGCAGACTAATTCCCTTTTGAATTTTGAAACTTTTATGTCAGAGGCAAAACGTATAGTAAGTCCCACATTTGAATTTTAATTCTAAAAGGAGAATTAGATATACAGCTGTGGCAATATTAAAATAGAGTATCAGTATCAAATATTGCTAGGGTTATAGTTGCAAGTCAAGGCACGGGTAAAGTTGGCTAGCATTACAATCTTACAATAGCCTCCCTGTGGATGACTCCATTAACTTTTCACAGTGGAAGTAAGGTGCACATAGAAAACCTCATAGTGAAAAATAAATTATATTTAAATTATCCAATAGGATGAATATGCATATTTGTAAGTGTAATATTATGCGTACAATGGACATTCAGTGCATAAAAGGGAAAATAAAGCTTTGAATAGACCTGTTATTTTGAAGTTTGGAAACGCTACAAAAGGTTGTTAAAAATAAAATTGCACTTCAGCATTGTGATAAAGCAGCATGTAAAATATAGAAGCAGGTGACAAACTTTATAATGCTTCCATCACAGAGATTAGTCAAGTATTTAAATTTCGGCTAAGCTTGAATGACTAAAATGCCGATCCTTGGAAAGAGAAATTAATTCCCTATCAGCAAAGTGCTAGAACTAATTGACCGGTTCAATTAAAACCTTTTGACCACCTGAAATCTATACAATAAATAGATGTGCTCAGTAACGGCCAGGGAAGTTTTTGGTCTGAAATATTTTGCAGTGCCAGATGTGACTCCTGTCTGCTTTGCAGACTTATTACATATTTAGAGGTGGATTGTCTTTGCATAATCAAATACTTCCTAACAAGCTTTGGGCCCTTGATAAATCAGAGGCTTTGATATTCTTACTCTATTACGATTATTCTATCATTTGAAATTTGAGTGTCTCAGATGACTTTTTCAAACACAGGAGAATGCCAGCTTTTCACTGTGGCCCTCGCTCCCTTTTTATCATTTGTGTTTAGAATTTAATATGCTTCATGGATATCCAGTTCATGATCAAAAAAGTTAATCCCGTTGAGATCTCGTGGACATTTTCAGATTATAGCATCACTTATTCAAAAATATTGAAATAGTCATCTGATATCAAATGAATAGTTCACAAGATCCGAGTGAACTATCACTATAGATCCTGATTAGCCAACTGTCCTAATTATATGTAATTGTTTTAAATTTTGTTTGTGTGTAACTCAGCTCCTAAACACTGCTTTTTACATGTATTTTTTTGTCAGGAGATAGAAAGCAATTAAGAAAGTTCATATCTGGTGTGCCACCTTTAAGCTAATTTGAGCTTTATACTTTATATAGTACAGGTCAAGAAGGGCATCATATCATTAGAGACTGTCAGATATTGCAGAAGTGAATGTACTGTTATCACTTCATTAAGCCCAATCTGTGATTGCTGGAGCATATCCTCTACTGTACCTACAGTATCTAAGTAAAGCCCAAAAAAGACAGTTGCTCATGCACTTCAGGTCTATCGAAGAGATGTTAGTTATTACACAGTTTTCTAGTTACAGTATCTTCTGTTAAAAGATTGTATAGCAAGAGAAAAGTATAGTATTATTCTTCCAAGAGTCTATTAAATGTGCATGAAGAATATGGGTGTAATACAGAGGTGGACGCTAAAGGCATTGCCGCTGCATCTTTGTATACCCTGGCTGTGGTAAAATATGCAAAAGCTGCAGGAGGTGACTTGTGTTAAAAAACTCCCACTGCCAATTTCTGTGGTCTACTGGCTGCATCCGAAGATGCAACTTTCGATCATTTGCGTGACCATTGGGCGGCCATCGGACATCTGAGTAACCCTCAGGATGTCAGTCAAAGCCACATTGCCGAGACCAGTGCTTAAAGTAGTCCTAGAGAAGTGGTGAAACTCACCCCTCACCCTCTGCGCTTTTCAATGAAGTGACAGCATGTGCTGTAGGCACACCCTGAACAATAGGGGGCATGGTCTCAAAATAAAGGGGTGTTGTCACACAATAGTATTCACAATAGTATTGGCACACACAAAGATAGATAGATAGATAGATAGATAGATAGATAGATAGATATAGAAACCCCCCAACAAGTGAGACACTATAGATAAATGGATGTAGAAACCCCCATGAGAGTGAGACAATGTAGATAGATGTAGACACCCACCAGAGAGTGAGACACTGTATATAGAAAGATATATGTAGAATCCCCCAGAGAGAGACTGTAGATAGATAGATAGATAGATAGATGTAGAAACCAGCTAGAGAGTAAGACACTTTAGATAGAAAGATGTAGAAAATCCACCAGAGAGTGAATCTGTAGGTAGTATAGAAATCCCCCAGTGAGTAAGACACTGTAGATAGATAGATAGATAGATAGATAGATAGATAGATAGATAGATGTAGAAACCACCCAGAGAGTGAGAAACTGTAGATAGACAGATATATGTAGAAATCCCACAGAGAGAAACTGTAGATAGATAGAGAGAGAGAGAGAGAGAGAGATAGATGTAGAAACCCCCTAGAGAGTGAGACACAGTAGATAAATGTAGAAACCCACCAGAGAGTGACACTGTAGATAGATACATGTAGAAACTTCCCAGAGAGAGAAACTGTAGATAGATAGATAGATAGACAGACAGACAGACAGATGTATAAACACCCCAGCGAGTGAGACACTGTAGATAGATAGATAGATAGATAGATAGATAGATAGATGTAAAAACATTCTAGTGAGTGAGACAATATAGCTAGATGTTGAAACCCACCAAAGAGTGAGACACTGTAGATAGATAGATGAAGATATCCCCCAGAGAGAGACTGTAGATAGATAGATAGATAGACAAGAGATAGATAGATGTAGAAACTCCCCAGAGAGAGACTGTAGATAGATAGATAGATGGATGTAGAAACCCCCCAGAGAGTGAGACATTGTAGATAGATAGATAGACATAGAAACCGCCAGAGAGTGATACAATGTAGGTAGATGTAAAAACCCACCAGAGAGTGAGACACTGTAGATAGATAGATAGATAGATAGATAGATAGATACTGTAGATGTAGAAACCCCCAGAGAGTGAAACACTTTAGATAGATGTTTAAAAACCACCAAATAGTGAAACTATAGGCAGATAGATAGTTAGGTTGATGTAGAAACTTCCCAGAGAGAGACTGTAAATAGATAAATAGATAGATAGATAGATAGATATATGTAGATACCCCCCAGAGAGTGAGATACTATAGATAGACACAGAAGTAGCCATGCTCATCTATGGCATGGATGGCACGCCTAGTGTGCCCTTGTCTATGGTGTGCACATACTTATGCATGCACATGCCGTAGACTACAATGGGGAGAATAGATAGATAGATAGATAGATAGACAGACAATAGATAGATAGATAGATAGCCATTAGATAGAGGGATAGATAGATAGATAGACATGAAATACTGTAGATAGATAGACATGTTGTAGATTGATAGATAGATAGAAAGATATAAAAAACCCCAGGAGAGAGATAGAAACTATAGATAGGTCACATACAAAACCAAAACTTAGTCATGTACTCTGTAGGACAACAGCTATTGATCCTCTTCAGTGGGATCTCTGGAATCCCCCTGAGTCAGGTATCTCCCCCACGCTGTGTGCTCCCGCCTCTGAGCTGCATGCCATCCCTCAGTCAGCTCAGCTTTTAGTTTGTGGTCAGTCTTGCTGAGCCGACTTCTGGCAAATGGAATAGCACAAATGGAGATGGGAGCATCTAGTGGCACCTGGCAGTACTGCACTCTGCCCCCTTCCTGTTCATAGATAGGATCTCCTGCATGTCCCTTTCATTATTAAACAAAAAATCAGAAACACACTACAGCTCAACTGGGGCAAGGACTGATGCAAATGAGTACATTTTATTTGTAAATTACTCCCCTCATCCCTACTAAATTTGCTTTGGAATCCAAAACTTAAATTACATTTACTACGAATCAACCCTTCCTTTCCCTGCCTTCATCTACATACATACTCCATCTCCCTCAGGCCTTTTGATTAATTAAAACATTTGTTTCCTTATGTGTCATGTTGGAAGTCGCACTGCCACAGCCGATGAAATCTTCTACATGCAGTTGAGACATCCCAAAAATATCCAAAAATTGTTATAGACACAGACAGCACCTACTGTATATCAATTTCATTTTTAAAAAAAATTCTGAACCACCTTGTTGATGGGATGAGAAAAACATGGTAGATTTTCAAATTTACCCAGTTTTTTAATTGCTCTTCCAAACCCCAACCGGTTGACCCAGGTAAAATGATAGACTGTTATTATAAATAATGGTTCAGCTCAATAAACACCTGCCTCCTTTGTATATAGGTGACTTTAAGCAAAATAACTGGACAATGGAGATGGGGGGTGTCATGCGAGGGACTAGAAAAATGAGCAGCAGTACAGACCATCTTCCTGCTAGGATGTGTGCAATAAAGTTCAATTATGTTTAATACAAAAATTAGTTGTGTATATTGGTCACATACAGTACATGCATATTTACATGTTACATACAGTGCATAAAGCAGGCTGAGGTAACCTGTGGCATGCCTCCCATTGTTGTCAAACAACTTCCAGCAGGTCTTGCAAACATCATGGATGCTGGGAGTTGTAGTTCAGCCGGAGAGCTCCAGGCTGATTTCCTCTAATGTAAATAGCAAGTCTTGGTCCCATTATACCCAACAACCTCCCTGAGCACAAAGTAAATGTCTGTTTACAGTATGCACTATTTAGAAGCACTTCCACAAGCAAGGCCAATGCATTTCGATTAGATGTATAAAATATACAATGTATATGGGCTAAATTAATATTCAATCAGGATGTGGCACAAAAAAGCTGCCTTCACTGATTGTTAGTGACAGGTGCTCTGTAGATGTCACTCTGCACCCAGATTCACCCCAAGAATCTCTGTTCGATGGCGCAGACACTGCATAATATCTTCTGCACGTGCGAATACTGAACCTCCTCAAGATCAAAGAACTTGATCCTACATTGATCCTACCTCATAAATTTTCTTCAGAATACAAAGTTAAATAAATAATTACAAAATAACCAATCCTTCCAATCTTTCCCTGTCTTCAACTAATCCATAAATATACTCCATCTCCCTCTGACCTAGTTATTGCCCTGCTGCACCCCATCCCCAGGGAAGGAGACTTGCTGATGCTGCATGCCTCCCCCCAAAGAAGGTGTGGCAAGAATGCACCCCCACACAGTGACTGTCAGTCTGGCTGATGAGACAGTAGGTGCCTGTGCCTGCTGGAGCACCCCTTGCTGCCTGGCTGCTGGTTTGGTGAAGACTTGTCTGGAGTGGATTGGAGCATGAAACTAGTCATACATATAGTACTGGCCTTGGTGAGTAATTCCTGCTGTGGACTGTTGGGGCCATGAATGTTTTTAATTCCTGTGGGCTTGTGCTGGGCCATGAATGTTATTAATTTTCTAGAACACTACCTGTGGTATTGGGGGGCCCTGGCTGAGCCCTAACACCACAGAAATACAATAAAATGCATGGCCCAGCACAGGCTCAAAGGAAAAATATATTTTCATTGACCAACTCAATCCCAGGGATCCCGGAAATCCCGGATTGAGCATTTTTCAATCCTGAATCCCAGAATTGAAAAAACTGCCTGGGATTGGTCTCCCTACTGGCTAGTTTAACTTTACAGGGGACAGAGTGGAGACAATAGGGGACAGAGTGGAGACAGGCAGGGACTTCACAGGGGACAAAGTGGAGACAATTGGGGCTGGCTGCCTGAGAAAGACTCAGACAGGGTTAGTTCAACTTCAGACTAGACAGGGCCACCATCAGCTGCTTCTTGCCAGCCTGTATAGTTTAACTTCACAGGGGACAGAGTGGAGACAATTGGGGTATGGATTGGAGACAGGGATGAACTTCACAGGGGATGGAGTAGAGACAATCAGGGCTAGCTGTCTAGGAGACTCAGACAGACAAATGAGTCTGAGTGAGTCTGATTGTATTGCAGTGCTTGCTGCAGGGGTTAGGACATTTTCTTTTTTTAAAGGCTGGCTGATGGGGAGATGGAGATCTGTATCAGGGAGATGGGGGCCATTCTGTACCAGTTTGTGTGTGTGTGGGAATAATGATCTGCCTGTCTTAGAGGTGGGGAGATCTGTTGTCTAGGGGGAGATGATGATCTGTGTGTGGGGGAGGGGGCCAACTGTGTGCTAAGGAGAGATAATGATCATTCTGTGGGGGAGGGGGCTATGTTGTGCTAGGGCAGGAGGATGGCACTGGAGAGACACAGGATAATGGCACTAGGGAGATGCAGAATAATGGTGCTGGTGAGATGCAGGATGATTGCATTGGGGAGACACAAGATGATGGCATTGGGGAAACTCAGAAGGATAGTGCTGGAGAGAAGCAGGGGGATGGTGCTGGGGAGACACACAGGGGAGATTGGCTGGAGACACACCAAGGTGATGGTGCTGTAGACACACAAATAGAATGGTATGACCACCGGTACTATTAGAAGAACAGACTGGAGGACAAACCCCACATTTTGTCCTGCCATAAAACTTCTGTTACCATGTATTATCTGGTTGAACCTCTGTTGAATAAGGATTACTTTGGCTTTATTCCTACGCAAATAGGTGGGTTACAGACCATATGATCTTCTGCATGAATAATGAATACCGACTCAAGACGCTGCCTGTCCAGGAATGATCAATTTCTTCAGAGGTTCTCTGTTGCAGAGAAATCATATAGGTAAGAAAATACTCATTGTTATTCACATGCTTGGTGTGCTTATCCACTATAGAGAGGGATTGTGGGCATGCTCATCAGCTCCTGGAGTGGTGGGCATGCCTCCAGCATTCCGAAAATGGGCAGAGTTGTTGCGGGCATGGCATTTCACATTACACCAAACCCCTTGGCACGGGGACACACACACTTTTTCGGGCATGCACCTAAGGCATGCACACATAGGGCCACTTTCGTATTTTTTTCCAGGGCCACTTTAAATGCCTAATCCACCCCTATTGCTGTCGCTTAGTCAACCAGCTAGTTCAATTAACCTTTTGGCCTAAAGTGGATGAAATCAATATTGTGAGCAGCGAGGTGGTCAAAATTGACAGGAAAAAATGTTATTGAGGTTAATAATACTATAGGAACAAAAACAGGCCCAAATTACATGATTTTAGCACAGTTTTAGCAATTTTTAAAAAATACAGATAAAACACCAAAACATGTGAGGGTGGTTTTGCAAAAATAAAATCCAGATAAAAAACGCGAAGGAGATACAGATCCATAACCAAAACCAAAAACCAAAACACAGGGGTCGGCACACATCTCTAATTGTAATAATTGTAATTGATGTATATTCTTGAAATTTAATTTTCTTATTGTTGGTTTTATATTTGATAAATATAAAAAAAGTATTATCTATCTATCTGTCTATCCCTCCCATTTAAAGGTGTAGTAAAACTTTATTTCATTTACTGCTAAACTAATCGAATAATATTGCAAACTTGCACCTGGAAAAACCATTTTGTGATTTAAGGGATGTCTAAAGCCTTTTGAATGTCCACACACGATCCCCTAACCACATCAGTCGTGGTCACCAGGAGGGCTGGCAGCTATTGTTGAGGTACTAAAGTCATGAAGGAGGAGTCAGAGGTGACATAGAGAGAGCTGAGTTTACCATGCAGCATAAACATGCAGAGCATTGAAGATGGTAAATTCTCATTGGTGTCATGAGCCTGCACTGCAATGGACCTAGAAAAGAGAAGAGGAAGTCCCTGAATCCCTATACTCAGGGAGCAATTCTGTAGCCAGATGCCACAAGTACTAAAGGAATAAAGCATAGGACCAGTGGGCAACACTACCTGTAACAGTGGGGCCACAGCAAGGAGGTCTTTGTGATCCCTTTCTTATGCTTTTTTTTGCTGGAAAAGGGGTTATCACCTCTTCCACCTATTTAATTAGATGGATACCACAGATAAATCACTGACTTCTCTTGTGTGCTCTTTTTTTTCAGTGGTTACTGTATCTCCATAGCCTTTAATAGGGACTGAGCTACAAAAACAGAGAACCTCTTTAAATGGCTTTACCTTCTATAAGAGATGGGTTCTGAGAAATCTGACATAACTGAATGTTGGGGTCCTGAGTTGAACCAAGGCATGGCTCTGTTCTTTAGACAAATTAGATTCTCAAGACAGGATGCAATCGGGAAACTGGCTGTCTTAATCCCGACAGCCGGCTTCCCGACTGCTTATCCCGGCGAGGGTTAAATGACAGGCATCTATATCTAGATGCCTGTCATTTTCCCGACACCGAGAGACAGGCGCCCGGCATCCCGATCAAAGGGATGCCGGGCGCCGCGAGCGGACAGCCGCGGGGGGAGAGGGTTAGGTTTAGGGCACCCGGGGGGGACTTATGGTTAGGCACCCCCGCGGGAGGGTTAGGGTTAGGCTAGAGGAGGGAGGGTTAGGGATAAGCACTTACAGAGGGATTAGGTTTAGGCTAGGGGGAGGGAGGGTTAGGTGCCCCCAGGGGGGACTTAGGGTTAGGCACCCCCCTGGGAGGGTTAGGGTTAGGCTAGGGGAGGGAAGGTTAGGGATAAGCACTTACAGAGGGATTAGGTTTAGGCACTTGGGGGAGAGGTTAAGGTTAGGCACCCCTAAGGAAGGTTAGGGGGTTAGGTTAGGTTTGTTTTTACTTACCTACGGACGATCGGGATTTCCAGCACTGTCCGGCTTCCACTGCTAGGATATCTGCTTCGGTCGGCCTGCCGCGGACGGGATCGAACTGCCGGCCAGAGGGACGGCAGTATTTCATACCAATTCCCTCAAAACAAGGCAAAAGTGCCTCCCTGTTATAACCAATATTCCCCTATATCATTTCCCACCCATTCTTCACAAATAGTTCTACAAACTTGGTCAGCTCACTTACTAATAACCATATTCTGCCACACAGTATTACCTCCAATTCATATTATGTGAAATGATAACTGGACAATGTATTTTATATAGTATATGAACCACTCACTGCACTGCTCCATCCTCTGGTATCTCATCTCATTGAAATTCCTGCAGCACAAATAATTTTACTGACAAGTACTGAGATGGCTTCCAACATAATGGTGTGTGCATGCCTATATGAATCCAGTATACATTCTACTTGAAGATTGTAATTTCCAATAATCTTTTAATTGCTACACTATCATGCACCTTTTTCCTCTTCTCTCGCTGCTTAGTTATTAAAATAAATAAAAAACACCTGTTTTTGTTTTCTAATTTAATCCATTTGATGCTAAGGGGTGAATTTACTAAAGTGAGAATTTTTAGAAGTTAGTTTTAAAAGTGATGTTGCCCATAGCAACCAATCAGATTCTACTTAACATTTAACTAGCACCTTCTAGAAGATAATAGCTAGAATCTGATTGGTTGCTATGGGAAACATTACTTTTAAAACTCACTTCTAAAAACTCTCCCTTTAGTAAATTTACCCCTAAGCATGAGTGATACTTATTCAGCAGAGATCACGCTATATGAAAACCAACAGAGCACATGCTTTATTGGTCGGTTTTCTAGTAATGGTGGAGAGGAGGAGCTACTCCAGCATTTTGGTATCTCTTGTTTGCAACTGCATGGATAAAATATGATATAAAATTACACTGTGGGGTATATTTACTAATGTGAGAGCTTTTAGAAGAGGAGATGTTGCCCATAGCAAACAATTAGATTCTAATTATTAGTTATCTAGCACCTTCTAGAAGATAATAGCTATAATCTGATTGGTTGCTATGGACAACATCTCCAGTTCCAAAAACTCTCACTTTGGTAAATATACCCCTATGTGTCCACAGAAAGTGTTAAGTAATGCACTGTCATTTATGAATTTAATGCCCTGATTTAGACCAGCTCGCTGCTGGAGGCAGCTCGTAGGTCTGAAGGGCGTTTTTTTTTCTTTTGACTGGCCTTCTGGCCACTCGCTAAGCTGTGGGTGAGCAGAGCAGCCAGGTGATGCCCGCGATGGTCTCGACCATGGCGACCATCAGGGCTTGCAACAAGACCCTTGCGGTAGGGTCTCATCTGCCGCAAGCCCCAGTGAGCTTCCGGCTCTTTTACTCGTGATGTCAGTGGGGCCGCCCCCAAATGGCAGGCGTTCCTTCAGGAACGCCTTCGTTTGGCCAGCCACCCCCTGGACCCACCTACCAAACAGGGCGAGCTGTAGATCAACATCGACAGCCACCCCTTTTGGATGCGAGTGCCGGAGCGAGTGATTTCTCGCTCGCTCCGGGGCTCATGCACGCACAGTGCGCATGCCGCGCGTGCGCACTGCCGGCCATCGACCCGCTTGCGAGCGCTATGCGCTTGCGAGTGGGTCTGAATCAGGCCCTAAGTCCCTTAGGTGCAATTGCCCCTGATTTAAAGGTCCGCTTCCTCTAATTTTTAAGTAGTTATTTTGTGAAGTGTCTCTTCCTCTAGTGCCTAGGTAATTCGGCCTTTGCAATCTAAATCCTTTCATATCTTTTAAAGTGTTTTTATATTTAAAATGAAATGTCTCACCATTGTAATTACTTTTTTTCATTTTTACATTGCAAAATATCCCTATGTGTTTAGGATATACTGTTTGAGTGCCCTACTGGTCATCCCTACAATACTTCATATAGCAACTGTATGTGATGTGATACAAAATGCCCGAGCAATAACAGTTAATAAAATGTTTACATTTGCATCTATTTTCATGATTGTCCTTCACCATCTATTTTCATACCATGTGAGTGCAGCTTGTGCATGAGCCTCAAAGAAAGGACCCTGTGATCATGAGTTTGATGGTCATAGCTATAGTGGTTGCAGGTGATCGGCACTGCTATGGACCTTACCAAGATCCTGTAATTGAGTGTAAAGAAATTGGGTCTGACTGTTGCTCAGCCTGTTATAATCAGTGAGCCTGCCATTGTTGGAGAAAAGGATTTTCATTGATAACAGCCTTTGTAAAGTGAGCTGGGTGTGCAGGTTGAGTTCTGAGATTAAGACTGTCAAAGAAAAAGAGAGTATGCCAAAATGAAGATTTGAACTCAAACTGGATTTTCCTGCTTTAGGAAGTTTTGTCGGGTAGGAACTGGTTGGATCTCCCCCCCTCCTTCCCTGTCTTTACACAGTCTGGAAACTGCAATGCCCCGCAAACAAGGGTCTGTCCTGTAAGATTCAAAAATTGCTGATAGGGATGGAACATTTATAGTATTGTCATCCGAAAATATGGTGAGATAAGATAAATGGTGAATGGGATATAATGTCTTGCCAGACTTCTATGTAGGATAAGGTGGCCTAAAGGGATGACATTCTATTTTCAGTGAGTGGTATACGTAGTGGATGTTATAATGATAAGGTATATGTGTGTTTAGTGGATGCTATAATGTAATGTGGCATAATATCAACTGGGGGGCACTATAATGCAGCATAAAATAAACTGGGGGCTCTGTAATGTGGCATAATATTAACTGGGGGCACTGTAATTTTGCACAGTAGAACTGTGAACACTACAGTGTGGCATAAAATAAACTGTGGGAACTAAAATATGGAATAATATGACATGGGTGAACTACAATGAGACATACTCTGAACTGGATGCACTTCAAGGTAGCAAAATATGTACAGAGGACACTATGTGGCATTATGTGAAAAGGGGCACTAAAATGTAGCATAAAATGAACTAGGGCAATAATATGGGGCATAACATCAACTAGGGCACTACTATGGGGCATACCATTAACTAGGGCAGCAATATGGGGCATAAAATGAACTTGGGCACTACTATGGGACATAAAATTAACTAGGCACTACTATGGGCATATAGTAAAACTGATGTCTCTCTAGAGGCATTGAGGTGAGGGCCCCTTCAAAATGTTGGTATTGGCACACAAAGTTCTGACTACACCGCTGATGGATTCTCTTGGTGGAGTTCTAACAAAGTGACTGCGGATGAGCTGGTCTTTTAAGTTAGTCAACCTTTACCAGCTCATTTTTATGGAGCATATTTATTTAAAAAAAATTGTGATGTGGCCATTTATTTAAAAAAAATTGTGATGACCACGCTTGTGCAGTAACATGGCTGGATTGTGAACCCGGAAGTAAAGTGATCTCTTCTTACACATCGCAGGGTCAGGCTCCTATCAGATCTTCTGTCCCTGCATGTGAATAATGGTGAATGCCAATGATCCTTAATTTCTTATTAGTGTGATATGTGCAATAAGAAATTATAATTATCATGACCAAGTATGTCCCTTAGAGAGGTCTTATACAGCAGAAGTATAAACCAGTGTTTTTAAATTATATACTTGAGGTCCTGCCATTTCTGTATAAAAACATATTATTTTGCTGCTGATGTCATTGGTGAGCTTCAGATTCAAATTGTCTTTATTGAGAATATCAATGAACCTGAAGATTGTTTCTACATTACCATGCCATATGACAAATATGTATCTATATAGCATAGCTATGTTATGATGTGTTTGATAAAATATTAATTTAGGTTATTGAAGACTTGTTCCCACTCCTGCCAATCAAGAAATAGGTTAGCATAATCTATGTGGATGCACAGGCAGCCCACATGACTGTCTGGTGATTTTACAAATTATTGATTATTGAATGAAACTAGTTCTTATTGAGGATAAACTCCAGTAGTTCCAGAAGGAAGTCATGGAACTTGTTAATTAACTGTTTCAACACCAGCCTGATGACCTAGGCTGGTGTATTTAAAACGACCAGTAGGATTTTGTAGTCATCTGACATTGTGTATCATTAGTAGGTTATCTGAAGTGTCCTTTAACTAGGAAGGTACTCCAAGTACAATGTGTAGGACCAAGAATGTGTTATCTTCTTCAGAAAGATCAAGGATTCCTCAAACAAGTGATCTTCCCCATAGATAGACAAGTGTTGCATGTCAAAGTCATCAGTGCAGTCTTGTGAAGCAATTTGTGACTAAGTTGTACATTTTAGCCTAAAAGATGCAAAAAAAATGCTACATCAGCTCATTCATACCAGGTGTCTCGTGCCACATGACGTATTGAGGCTAGGTTTATGAGGACACATCTGTAGGTGTTTTAGGGTTTTTAACTTGTAAATATTCTTATTTCTGTTTCATTATTGTACCAGTAGCTAGTTCTCTGCCTATGATACTGTATGACAATATTCCCTCATATATCTGATGGTTTTATTAAAGACATCATTCTATCATTTAATCTCTTTCAATGTTTTATTCTCCCTATGGTTCAAATTTGCTTGGGGGGGTAGCTGGTGTCCAACTTATGACACATCGTACTGAAATCTCTGGGTTCCTCATCCATAAATATTTTTATATCTGGACATGTGTTTATCTTGAGAAAAAGGAAGTTTTGTAAAACAATTAGAGATGAGTGGGTTCAGTTCTCCAAGAACCGGACCCACCTGAACATAGGGATTCCGAGTAGGATCCGAGTCCGGCTTGGGTTTTCTTGTGTAACTCGGAATCCAAATATGCCCTTGGGCATTGGCTTTAGTAGATGATGTAGATGGACTAGTATCATCAATACTGGTGGCACTGGCAGCAGCTCCAGTACTAGTATGTGGTTCCTGCTCTCCTCTCAACTGATTGTAATCCATATTAACAACGATGAACGTAGTGGGGTTTGCACACATTTCAATTTGTACCAGTTTTAAATATTACACTGTGGCATCAATGACCTACAGTGTCATAATATTTTTTATGAATAATACACTGCGCTACCACTTACAGTGTCACAATATTTGTAATATTAGGGAAGGAAAAAGGGGAGACTCTGAGCACTGGTGCCAAATAAATTAAGATAAGGGTAGAACTACCCCAAATTAATAAAATTGCAAATGCTGATAGTAGTATCATGGATATATTATCCTTATGGAGGTGCACCCATTAAAATAAGAACAGCATATAGAAAAAGGGAAAGAAAGTACTCTCTTTTTGAGGCGCAAGAATATACCTTGGATAGTAAACCTTAACTTTTAATGTTTTGTCATAAACGAATCATTTGAAACGAAAAACTTAAATTATAAACATACTGTATAATAATATACATACAATAATTGCACAACGTTATATTGAAAAAGCGAACACTTGTATCATATCAAACAGCACATCAGAAAGTGGTCAAGGTTTATGTAAATAGATTTAATAATCCAAGGTACCAATATTTCAATACAAAATGTAAGGAAAACCACGCCTAATTGATTCTGATGCAGCTGTAGCCAATGTGAAATTTTAAGTTTGTATATATATTTTATACAAGGGAAAAATATCCCAATATCTGTAAGACAAGCACAATCCAACCACATATGAATTAATAGCAGATGATTAACAGTTAATAATCTATAATCTTCTGAGGAGGAAAAAAGTAAGTAAATGAATATTCAGATCACAATTTAGGATAGCATTTTTCTTTATATACCAATCATCTCAACATAGTATCTTTTTTATGCATCTGTAAAGTAAATATTATTTTTGACTAGGTGCAAAATATCTATGTTGGAGTCAAAATTGTGGATCAGTGTAGTTTCACTAGTCTGGATTGTTTAAGTTGTGGTAAAGGCAGTAATAAAATACCACAGTAATTAGTATCAGGTGAGTACCAAAAGGGATAGTGAAAAAAATATACTGTTCAGTATAATATGGTGCAAGTGGCTGCTGTATCCCATATACAGGTGCAGTTAATGGGGTATGAGCGGACCTGCCTCCTATACCCTGGCAGTATGAAGAAAGATATTTGCATCTGCTGTTTATCTGGTCTACCTCACTGGGAGCCTGGTGAAGTCAGCACAGGCTCCCTGGTGCAGTGTCCAGTAAATGAGAGTGTCATATGTATAAGAAATAAATAGAAAATCATGAGAAGGAGGAAATCCTGAATGCTGCTGCCCTATATGTGAGATATTGGACCTCATTCAGAGTCGGTCGTTGCGGCCGCATGGACGTACGCCACTGATGTTCGCTAAACTGCGCATGCATAAAGTTCGCAATGCGCGTGTGCAAACTAGCTGCTACGATCAGAAATTTCTCGCTCCTTCAACACCGCCAGGTCGGTATTTTGAGTGACAGAATGAGGCGTTTGTGGGTGGTAACAGGGGAAGATGCTTGAAAACGGGGGAGTGGAGATCCGAACGCAGACGTGCCTAATTACGTGAACGGCGTTTTATCGGAGTGCATAATTAACAAAGTAGTGTCATGGCACACGTGACATGGGTGGTTTGTACACTGACCTGATCGTAGTGCTTAAGAGAGGGTATGGTCAACCTTAAGCTCTACGACCAGTTACGATGGTTACCGATGGTCTCGATTAATCCCTATATGACCGGAGATGACATGTAATGTGTACGAGAAGGGGGCGTATTTTTTGTCTTACGGCCGCATCCTCCCCTTGGTCGGCCAGCTAACGATCCGATCTTAAGGACGCAACTTGCGAGTGCACCATTTGCATATCTGACCCCTTTTCCCTTACGACCGTGCGGCCGCAATGACCAACTCTGAATGAGGTCCATAATCTCAGAGAATAGGAGGTGAGCGGTTCAGGAAGATCCAATCCAAAAAGAATAAAGATATGGGGAGAGAGCTGGTGTGTATAGGTCACTCTTACCCCACTGTTGTCTGAGACAGCGCAGTGGGTGGCCCAAAATTAGTGAGGGGATAATACCCAACGAGTTCCTTAAAAGAAAAAGGTACCTGATGTTGAGTCTGCTATAGTGGTGGTGTGCTGTCAATGGAGCCCCCACGTGCACAGCGGGGGGCTCCATGGTCCTGACAAGGATGCTTCTGTGGAAGTGCACCAGGATTAGGAGGATATTTGTGTAGCTGATGCTAATAAGGATGTTGATGATGAGGATGTTGTTGATGAGGATGTTGATTGTGAAAATCAGGCACTAGTGGAAGAAACAGTTGTTGCCCATGATAAGTAAAAGCCCATTGTAATGTCTGGGCATAAGACAAAAATCTGGATTACAATTGTCAAGCCATCTGTACCCTTTGTAAAACCATCTAGTGTAACCATCTAGTGTAACATCTAGGAACCTTCTCCCTGTTACATCATCTGCAGTGCATCCATCTGAAAATGTTGTAAATGTTGGCTACAAAAGTAACAACAAGCAGTCCAGCGTCAGCTAGCTCCCTACTCTCTGCTAAATGCAAACACCTTCCATCTTCACCACTAACACATTCATCAACAATATCCTAAATCATGTAGTGGTTTGTTTGGGCCCCCAGAAGAAAAGCTACCAATAAGCAGCCAACATTGTTGGCAATGATCTCTACGTGCACAAACTGGCTTTACAGAAGCAAGATCTTTTCGCCATCATCATCTGATTACTCACCCTCATCAAAGTGTTTACATCATCTTTCTTCGCACAATATTAATTAGTCCCCATTGGAATCCACCATTACAGGTGCCCCTCTCTTTAGATCTGTGTCCGTTTCGAAGAAAAACACAACACGACTTAAACCTAGGATCCAGCATGGTCGCCAAAATGTATTGATCTGATTGGAAGGTCCTGACAACCCTTGGATCCTGGTGAAGCGAATAAAGGACTTGATCTACAAGTACAGCATACTTTGCAGAATCATTTTGTTTCAGCTCCTCCTTCAGTTTCTCAATTTCTCAAAACTGAAACACATCACAAACAGGTGGATGTGAATAGCTATATTAGGGCTGATAGCAATCACCACCCTAATTGGCTATATGGCATCCCCATGAGTCAATTCACCCACATTAGGAGAAATTGCTCCAATGTGACGGATTTTGTGGAACAAAGTAGTCAATTGAAAGATCAATTCAAAGAAAAACATTATGACATGGAACGCATAGAGGAGGCCTATCAGAGATCACTTACTAATACCAAATCACCACTCTTAAAATACAAGGACAAAGATATACAAGAGGAACATAATAAAGTATATTTCTTTACTAACTATACGGGATCAGCATTCAAAGTGAAAAATATTTAAAAAAAGCATTGGGGTTTACTCCACATGGATGAGAAACTACATCCCATGTTATCAGCTAAACCGGATGTAGTTTTCCGTAAAGCACCAGACATTGGTAGGAAACTGGTTACGAATCATATCAAACCCAAACAGAAAACCTTTAGACAATATACCCTGGAGGGACGCAATGTAAATGTAGGCTTTTATCATTGTGGCCGGTGTCAGTCATGTATACAACTAAAATATAGAAGTACTGCACCAACAACAGAAGTGGTATCAGATCGAACAGGAATAAGTTACAAAATTAAGGAAACCATCACTTGTGACAGTTGCCACAT
Organism: Taudactylus pleione; assembly: GCA_031769625.1. Classification (NCBI taxonomy): domain Eukaryota; kingdom Metazoa; phylum Chordata; class Amphibia; order Anura; family Myobatrachidae; genus Taudactylus; species Taudactylus pleione. The sequence goes on along the minus strand of JAUIMM010000145.1, from coordinate 124,290 downwards.
CATATATGTGCTGAGATGCCCCTGTCAACTCCAATATATTGGAAGAACCACACGTAATTTAAAAACTAGAATTAGCGAACATATCAACAACATAAAAAGGGGATTCACAGGACATAGTGTGTCAGATCACTTTAGAACAACACATGCATGCAATCCAGAGGGTCTTAGATTCACTTGATTAGAAAAGGTTGAGCCGAATTGGAGAGGGGGGGGATCACATCACGAGAATTGACAGAGTAGAAAGCCGGTGGATATTCGAAATGCTAACTCTCCAGCCAGAAGGTCTAAATATTGACCCTTAATGATCCAGCTATGGTTTGGGAACCATACCCTATATTTTCATTCATGATATGTGTCGTCAAAATATGCATGTTATATCTGTACCAATAGCCTGCTTTTGAAATTACAAATTATTATACCACATATGGTTTAAACTACAACTTATTAAGGACCAATACATATCACAAAGGACATTACCAGTATCTTGTTTTACACTTTCTTAAGTTGACCCCATAAGGTCAAGAGTAGGTTCATACACTTGCACCTATTATGATCCAATCACCTGTATTTAGGATGCTGGGACCAATCGGAGGACCATATTGAGTGACACAAAGAACAACACTTTAGTCTACACTCAGTGCCCTTATTAACGGCTGATAAGCTAATGAAAGTCAGATCCATACAGATGGTTTTAATAGTTACATTATTATGTTCATTCTGCAAGTGCATAGTGTTCCCTTATTGTGAACACATTTATATATAAGGTTTTCAGTATGTAGAATCTCACCCAAAATGGCCACCCACAGGAGAGAGACAGAGGAGACCAATGTAGCCCCATATACAAAGGGGAGAACCATGGAACATTCCCACTAATGCCATAGGAGGTGCACTGTCTGCTCTTAGCATACGGAGCATGCACAGTCAGCAGGCCATGCATGTGACCAGACTTACTCCTGTCACGTGACCGGCGTGCAGTGCAGAGCGGGAACCCAGAAGCAACAGGATTAACATCACATACGGGGCTCCATCACAGGTATTTAAAGCCTGCCACCTTGCCCCCCAGACCACCTACCCTTGAAAAAGTCCCTACAGGGGACGAAACGCGTTGGATACACCACAGTGACCTACCCTTTTAACCCTGAACTTTTATATTAAGATTGAAAGTTTCCCTTGTTTTTTTCATTAACCCTTCGTTACCTGTACCACCAGGAGCCTTGTCTGCATGTCGACAGGCAATACATTTAATTTTTAATCTCCCCTTGAGTCCATGTACTAGTGTTTATATGGTTAACCGGACAACCACTTCCACACCCATACTCATTGGAACGTTGAGCAAAGACTGCAGGTGAACCAGCGGGCTTGTGGCAGGATCTGGGTAAGTACTCACCACTTACTTTACACCATTATTGCCTACCTGCACCTGATGCTCGGGTCTCCTCTTTTTACATATGGGACACGTTTGAGGATGAGAGCCGGGATACCGAATAATATACCAGTGGACAAAGGGAGATCCTCCTTTTTTGCACCATTAACTGTTATTAAAAGAACCAGCAGATGACCCTATAAGAACATACTGCCACAAGTTATTGCCGACTCAGTTTCGTAAGATTACATAGTGACTGAGCTGTCTTCCAGTGAACATCCTACACACAGTTCGTATGGTGGTTTACACTAGGACTTATATACTACATTCCCCATCCCCCCTCCCCCCCACCCCCCCTGCAGTCTTTGCTGGTTCACCTGCAAAGACTGCAGGTGAACCAGCGGGCTTGCAGCAGGATCTGGGTAAGTACTCACCACTTACTTTACACCATTCTTGCCTACCTGTACCTGATGCTCGGGTCTCCTCTTTTTACATATGGGACACGTTTGAGGATGAGAGCCGGGATACCGAATAATATACCAGTGGACAAAGGGAGATCCTCCTTTTTTTGCACCATTAACTGTTATTAAAAAAAACAGCTGATGACCCTATAAGAACATACTGCCACAAGTTATTGCCGACCCAGTTTCGTAAGATAACATAGTGACTGAACTGTCTTCCAGTGAACATCCTACCCACAGTTCGTACGGTTGTTTACACCAGGACTTTTATACTACATTCCCCATCCCCCCTCCCCCCCACCCTCCCTTTTTTCCATATATATTCTATATATACCCATGAGCCAGATTTGTGTCATCGTCCCCAACTATCTCACCCACATTTCTAAACTCAGAGCGCTCACACCTCCCCTTGTCTATTATATTGCTTACGAGGTTGGGATACTTCATTGATTGTGTGTAGCAGCTAGATTTAGAAAAATACTCCTGTAGTGCGGACCATTACTTAGCTTATTGAACTTATATCCCATATAGGCCGGCAGCTTAAGGAGAAACATATTCACACGCATGGGCCTTCTAGATTCCAGAGGATCTAGGCCAGATAGGGCGAACATTATATTTTCAGAAATAAACAACCATGTACCACTAGATGCATCCAATGAGACGTTCTGCCAAACATTTATTAAGTTAGAGAAACTATTAGAAAAAGAAACGAGAATATGGTGGGACAAACAGACTCTACATTGGTACACATCACAGGGCATCATACCTAAAGGGTTGAAAATTAAGAAGAGACCCACCCATAACAAGGACAATACTGAAGCCCTCATTCAGAGCCGGACGCTCTGAGCAGAGTGCTAGCTCTGAATGAGGGCCTTCCTCCATAAAAATGGAGCGTCCTCCTGGACACTCGTATAGCTGTGGGTCACCACCCACAGCACATATGAGCGTGCAGGATGATGGTCGCGATGGTCTTGACCATCGTGACCATCGCCAGTGCGACCAGAAGCCTGTGGTCGGGGTTTTCGACCACAAGCCGTGGAGTGATTTTGGCTCTATCAGAGCCAAAATCACTCCCACTGACATCACTAGTGATGTCAGTGGGGCCGGTTTCTGACGGTAGGCGTTCCCTTGGGAACGCCTCCGTCTGGCAGGCACGCCCCCGGCACGCCCACCAAAGGGGGCATGCTGTCAATGAACATCGACAGCACGCCCCCCTTGATCAGACACAACGAGCGAAGGAAAGTCCTCCGTCGTGCGCATGCGCAGTGCACACCATCGACCCACTTGCGAGCAGACAGCCACTTGTGAGTGGGTCTGAATGAGGCCCTGAATTCATAAAAAATTGGGATAAAGTGTTACATGATTGCTCCATGAGATTAATGGAACTTATCATTAAAGAAAGAGAACTTGAATTAGAACAATTAAAAAGGGACATCGACACACTAGATATCAGCTTAGAACCACACAAAGGAGATAAGGAATATAAGGTTTTAGAAGAACTCATTAAACAAAAATTGGATAGAGAGGATGAATGTTTAATTAATCCAAAAAAGTCCAAAATTATCAGGGACAGATTTGGGACTAGAAGCACACGTAGGAAAAAGTCGAGGGATCCATTGAAGAAACAGACTAAGAAACACAATAAGAAAATACCACTGATCACAAGTCATAAAGACAGATATAGTACCATTCACCAGGATCCAATAAAAAACAACGCAAGCAGCATCTGCAAATATGATAGGTTCAACACTCCAGATACTCCAATATACAAAAAATATAATCTGACTTACCAACAGTTCATGACCCGTTTAGACACAAAACCGGAAGTGAACAATGAGATCATTGATCTTTTAAACCTAAGTACTTATAGTGAGGAAGAAACACAAAGTTTTTCTGTCCATTCTATGAAGGACTTGAGCCCAGACAGGGACGACTTTATCAACACTATAAGACAGTCCTTTGAAAGAGGGTGGAGGGATTCCTTTGCCCCCAAAGAAACCACTTCAGAAGAGGCTAACCTAACATTATTACCCAATAAAAACACGTCAGAGTCATTATCAAGTGCTGTACAAGAAGATCTGATATCAGCCAAAAAATGGGGAGACAGTTTTTTAGACCTAGGAACCCACATACCCATCTCAAAAAACCGGAACCCATTAACAAACAAATGAAAACTAAACACTGTAGAAGAGGTTGTAGGGGAGGGCAAAAATATCAAAAAGGATCCAGACCCAAATCAGACGCAGAACATCCAATAAGAATTTTCAACTTGAGTAACACAATACTAACACCAATACAAACTTCAGTCCTCAGTAAAGGACTCAAATTCGCCCTTACTAATAAGATTGACAAATTCTCAACATATATGGATATAAAAAACTTTACCAGGAAACTAAATCTAAAAAAATATTTCATAGATAAACCGTGCAATTCATATACCAATCTAAATAACGATAGATATCAACATACCACATTGAAACCTCAATCGAAATTTAACCCAAGTTACCTCAAGGGTCCCTATGTCCATACCTTTGAAAAGGCGGTGATGGAGGACATTAACAAAATCAACACATCAAGACGTACTGCATGTAATTTAACCAAATCATTGATGAAAGCACTGAATGACCTAAAAAAAGATACAACAATAATTATCAAACCAGCTGATAAAGGGGGGGGTGGTCATTTTGAATCAGAAGGACTACCATAAAGAGGCCTTGAGAATCCTAGGGGACACGGATACATACAACAAATTAAAAGGGGACCCCACCACACGCTACCGTGAGGAGTTAGTCCTACTTTTAAAGGAAGGCCTTAGGACAGGGATCCTCAAAAAAGAGGAATACGATTTTCTGAACACACCCCACCCTGTGATCCCTGTGTTTTATTATCTTCCTAAACTACATAAAGATCCCATAAATTCCCCAGGAAGGCCAATTGTATCTGGGATAAATTCACTAACAGCACCATTGTCACAATACATCGATCAATTCCTGCAGAATTATGTGAAACAACAGCGATCACATCTAAGGGACACGACACAGTTACTTAAAATATTACAGGACATAACCTGGTCTGAGGATCTATGGTTAGCCACAAGCAACATCACGTCATTGTATACAGTTATAAACCACACCCAGGGTTTGCAAAGCACAAAGTACTTTCTAGACAGGGATACCAAACTAGACCAACAACAAGTGACATTTATCCTGCAGGGTATAGAGTTTATCCTCAACCACAATTACATGTGGTATGGGGATAAATTCTACCTGCAGAGGTGTGGTACAGCCATGGGAACCACGTTCACCCCAAGCTATGCGAAACTCTTCATGAGCCACTGGGAGGACAATAACATCTGGTCCCCCAGTGAGCTCAGGGTGAGCTTGGTCCTATGGCAACAATATATAGATTACGTACTTTTCATCTGGCAAGGGAGCAAGGCATCATTGGAGCAATTCCTGATGCATATCAATAAAAATGATCGAAATTTAGTCTTCACCACCAAGTTTAGTAAGGAACAGGTCCAGTTTCTGGACTTGGATATATTCATCCAGGACAATAGGATCCATACTAAAACACATCACAAACAGGTGGAAGTGAATAGCTATATTAGGGCTGATAGCAATCACCACCCTAATTGGCTATATGGCATCCCCATGAGTCAATTCACCCACGTCAGGAGAAATTACTCCAATGTGACGGATTTTGTGGAATAAGTAGTCAATTGAAAGATCAATTCAAAGAAAACATTATGACATGGAACGCGTAGAGGAGGCCTATCAGAGATCACTTACTAATCCCAGATCACCACTCTTAAAATACAAGGACAAAGGAATACAGGAGGAACATTATAAAGTATATTTCATTACTAACTATACAGGATCAGCATTCAATGTGAAAAATATTTTTAAAAAAGCATTTGGGTTTACTCCACATGGACGAGAAACTACATCCCATGTTATCAGCTAAACCGGATGTAGTTTTCCGTAAAGCAGCAAACATTGGTAGGAAACTGGTTACAAATCATATCAAATCCAAACAGAAAACCATTAGACAACATACCCTGGAGGGACGCAATGTAAATGTAGGCTTTTATCATTGTGGCCCGTGTCGGTCATGTATACATTAAAAATATAGAAGTACTGCACCAACAACAGAAGTGGTATCAGATCGAACAGGAATAAGTTACAAAATTAAGGAAACCATCACTTGTGACAGTTGCCACATCATATATGTGCTGAGATGCCCCTGTCAACTCCAATATATTGGAAGAACCACACGTGATTTAAAAACTAGAATTAGCGAACATATCAACAACATAAAAAGGGGATTCACAGGACATAGTGTGTCAGATCACTTTAGAACAACACATGCATGCAATCCAGAGGGTCTTAGATTTACTGGATTAGAAAAGGTTGAACCGAATTGGAGAGGGGGGATCACATCACGAGAATTGACAGAGTAGAAAGCCGGTGGATATTCGAAATGTGAACTCTCCAGCTGGAAGGTTTAAATATTGACCGTTAATGATCCAGCTATGGATTGGGAACCATACCCTATATTGTCATTCATGATATGTGGTGACAAATTATGCATGTTATATCTGTACCAATAGCCTGCTTTTGAAATTACAAATTATTATACCACATATGGTTTAAACTACAACTTATTAAGGACCAATACATATCACAAAGGACATTACCAGTATCTTGTTTTACACTTTCTTAAGTTGACCCCATAAGGTCAAGAGTAGGTTCATACAATTGCACCTATTGTGATCCAATCACCTGTATTTAGGATGCTGGGACCAATCGGAGGACCATATTGAGTGACACAAAGAACAACACTTTAGTCTACACTCAGTGCCCTTATTAACGACTGATAAGCTAATGAAAGTCAGATCCATACAGATGGGTTTAATAGTTACATTATTACGTTCATTCTGCAAGTGCATAGTGTTCCCTTATTGTGAGCACGTTTATATATAAGGTTTTCAGTATGTAGAATCTCACCCAAAATGGCCGCCCACAGGAGAGAGACAGAGGAGACCAATGTAGCCCCATATACAAAGGGGAGAACCATGGAACATTCCCACTAATGCCATAGGAGGCGCACTGTCTGCTCTTAGCATACGGAGCATGCGCAGTCAGCAGGCCATGCATGTGACCAGACTTACTCCTCTCACGTGACCGGCACGCAGCGCAGAGCGCGAACGCGGAAGCAACATGATTAACATCACATACGGGGCTCCATCACAGGTATTTAAAACCTGCCACCTTGCCCCCCAGACCACCTACCCTTGAAAAAGTCCCTACAGCGGACAAAAAGTGTTGGGGACACCACAGTGACCTACCCTTTTAACCCTGAACTTTTATATTAAGATTGAAAGTTTCCCTTGTTTTTTTCATTAACCCTTCGTTACCTGTACCACCAGGAGCCTTGTTTGCATGTGGACAGGCAAAAAATTACATTTTTAATCTCCCCTTGAGTCCATGTACTAGTGTTTATATGGTTAACCGGACAACCACTCCCACACCCATACTCATTGGACCGTCGAGCAAAGACTGCAGGTGAACCAGCGGGCTTGCAGCAGGATCTGGGTAAGTACTCACCACTTACTTTACACCATTCTTGCCTACCTGTACCTGATGCTCGGGTCTCCTCTTTTTACATATGGGACACATAAGAACATACTGCCACAAGTTATTGCTGACCCAGTTTCGTAAGATTACATAGTGACTGAACTGTCTTCCAGTGAACACCCTACCCACAGTTCGTATGGTGGTTTACACCAGGACTTATATACTACATTCCCCATCCCCCCTCCCCCCCACCCTCCCTTTTTTCCATATATATTCTATATATACCCATGACCCAGATTTGTGTCATCGTCCACAACTATCTCACCCACATTTCTAAACTCAGAGCGCTCACACCTCCCCTTGTCTATTATATTAATTAGTGGAATTACCTGACTCAAGCTGGCAGTATCTAAACTCACTTCACAGGTGACTACTTCAAAGGGTTTCAGCACTTTGCATAAAACAGAAAGTATTTTCCACTGAACTTGAGTGAGGTGCATTCCTATGTCATAGTTCGCTGTGTAGCTTTGGATGGCTTTTTGTTGTTCCTCCAACAGCTGAAGCATATAAAGGGTGGAGTTCCACCTTGTAACTATCTCTTGCTTCAGCTGGTGGCAGGGCAAATTTAACATTTCTTGCAGGTGCTGCAATCTTCTACAGGCACCTGCTGAGTAGCAAAAATGTCCAGAAATTTTTCAGGCCACAGAAAGCATTTCCTGCATGGCCCTGTCATTTAAAAATAAAAATTGCACCGCCAACTTTATTGCTTGAGAAAAACATAAGACGTGTTGGTATTTACCCAGCTTTAATGCTCTCACAATATTGATGGCATTGTCAGAAATCACAAATCCTGAGGAGAGTCCAAGCAGGGTAAGCCATTTTGCAATGACTTCCCTAAGTTTTTCAAAAAGGTTTTCAGTGGTATGCCTCTTATTGAAACCGGTAATACACAAAGTAGGATGCCTCTGAATGAGCTGCTGTTTCTTATATGCTGCTGCTGCTGTTGGTGCCGTTGAAGGCAATACCCCCACCCAGTGGACAGTTGCAGTCATGTAATCTTTTGATTGCTCTTTTCTGTTTGTCCACATATCTGTGGTTAAGTGGACATTGGGACCAACAGCATATTGGAGGACATTAATCAAGTTTTTTTTAACATCACTGTACAGGCTGGGAATTGCTTTTCTAGTGAAGTGAAATCTAGATGTGATTTTGTAGTGGGTACACAGGACCTCAATTAACTGTCTTAAACCCACTGCATTATTGGCGGATATTGGACACACATCTAATACCAGCATAGATGTTATGGTGTCAGTGATCCGCTGTCAACTGGTCGACTGCTGTCATAATTGCTCCCCCTTGCAAAGGATTGTTTAACAGTCAATTGTTTTTTATAAACTACTACTAGTAGTCTTCCTGGTCCCCTCCTCGGATGAAGAACCATTCCCAGCAGCAGTGCTTAAGGATTCTTCTAGGGCAAGTACTAATGTGAATGATTTAAATATGTTTTGTAAATGTCTCCCCTCCTCCCATCCCCATTCCCTCATAAATTTGCATTGGAATAAAAAAAACTAATTTTCTACTAATCAAACCTTCCTTTCCCTACCTTCAACTACATACATACTCCAACTCCCTCAGGCCTCTAACCTAGTTCTTGATTATTGAAAGAATTATTGGTTTTTAACCTTCCTGTGGGGTCATATAGTTTATTGAACTGCCATCTTGTCTACCACTGCAGTGCCACTCAGTGTCATGTTGGAAGCTGAACTGTCACATGTTAGTGCCGCCCACTGCTGTGGCTTATTTTAGCTAGCCATTTGGCTCAATACAACCTTTTGTCCTAAACTGGATTAAATTAATATTGTAAGCTGTGAGGTGGTCAAAATTGACTGGAAATGACTGTAAATATATGATATTGAGGTTAAGAAAACCAAATTCAGATCCAAAACCTTGAAGGAGATATAGATCCAAACCAAAACACGGGGGTTGGCACACATCCCTAATAACAATCTTCTTTGAGATTCAGAGTTAATAATCCATGAGTGACTGGTTTCTTGTAGAAGTTCCTCCAAAGCTTGTAACTTGTAATTACAGTACTTGTTCTGATGATACTTTCACAAGATCCATACAGTAGGTATATGTTGTTGAAACTATTGATATGTACCGCATTGATGCTAATAATTGTCAGGTTGTCAGTGTGTGCACACACAAGAAGAAAGTTTATTCCAGTGAAATCTGTTAAATGTAGTAGTCAGTGAAAAGGGCAAGACCTTAGCAAGTAGTTTTATTTGTTTATCAGTTAACCTTTAAGAAATGTTAATTAATTAATATAATTATTTACTTATTACCAGTTTTTAAATATCACACACATATCCGGCAGCACTTTATAGAGTATATTTGTCCATTCACATCAGTCCCTGCCCCATTAGAGTTTAGAACCTATATTCCCTACCACACAAATACGGACATATTTACACACTAGGGTTCATTTTTGTTGGGATCTTAATGTTAACAATGTTAATATTAGTTTCTGGTGTTATGGTTTCTAGTTGGTATGAGTCTGATAATGGGATGTGATAGGGAGCACCAGGGGCGGAACTATGGGAGACAATGGAGGCGCCTGCCGCCGGGCTCCAGCTCTGAAGGGGCACCTCCTCCAACTATGTACCCGGAGTGTACCATCACGGCTGCCCAATACATGGCACCCCTTCCCGGCACCTGAGAAGCCACCATACACTAGTGGGGAGCTCCATGTCAGACCATCAGCTGCTGGCTGCGTCTATCTATAGTGTGTCTGCATGCAAATTGCTACATTAGTGTCATCATCTGTGACGAGGGGAGGTGCCAAATTATAACTTGCCTCCGCTTGTCTAGGATGAACTTACACCACTGGGGAGCACTGTACCATTTTTAGTGTTATTGTCCCTTTCTTGTGACCGATCATTGTCTTCTTGCAGATCAGTACCTTCCCCTAGTACCGCCTGTGTTGTCTAAAAAAATACAAATTTGATAGCATCTCTTCTATGAGAGATTTAATAGCATTTCCTAACAGGGTCAAATCCAGGTAATCTTTAGTTACTAATAATTCAGCCTCTGATGAGGTATATTGGTCAGACTACCTCTACAGGTTCATAACAGGGGAGAAAAAGCCAGGTTCAGTACAGGCTAATAGTTATTTGATTTTTACATATGCAATTCAGCAGTTACTGTAAGTCATCCAGTTACAAAAAGCTTGTCTTATCTGTGCTGCAGTCTTATCTTACGTCTGTAGAAAATGGTATTGTAAGTCATGATAAACAATGAACATTTATATATAAATAAGAATCATAATGATTTAAGAAAACAAAACACCACATGTCAACAAGAAAATATTATAATAATGACACTTTGTACTTTGAGTAGTCTCGCAGTCACTGAATAAACTAAATTCTGAGTTATGCTAGAACATTGCACAGAAGAATAACAGAGTATCTGTCTGTGAGCTAAAGCTTAGCATAATTTAAGTCATGCAGCAGAGAAATGATCCTAAGCACATAAGTAAATCTACAACAGTATAGCTGCATCAGGAAATTTTCGTATTTCGAGTTGTAGCTCTTAAAGAAGCTCTGAGAACTCCTCATCCTAAAGGTGTCCAAATATAGAAGGGACCAACTTGATCTCAGGTCTGTCTGACTTATATACAGTGACCTAACTTACTGCACCTGTATCTTCCACATCAGTATCATATTTGTATTATCTGCCGTCCAATAACAGGGACAGCATAATTCTTACTTGGAGATCACCCACCACAATAAATGGGTTTGGTACGGAATGTTGTCACTCAGAATCCCTATGCCAAAACCCCAACACTGGCATTCCAACAGGGTTAGGATACTGACACCTGCTGGTAAGTATCCTAACTGAACCCTAAACCTAACCCTCCCCCACAGCCTAACCCCTGCATAGCCTAACCCTCCCCTTAGTGCCTAACCCAACCCCTAACCCTCCCCCTAACCCTAACAGTTACCATCGGGATGTCAGTGGTCGGGATGCTGGCACAGGGATTCTGACTGGTGTAGGAATTCCCAGACCAGCATTCCTAGCGCCTGCATACTGACAGCCGGGATCTCAACTACTGTACATCCCCAATAAGTAGTGCATAAAAAAGATATTAGAACAAGTTCTCCCTTGTCAGACTGATAGAAAAAGCAATTGTGTAACAATTGTGGAATGGACCCAGTCTATTCAAGATTGTCCAATTAATATCTCTTCTCCAGATGTGGTGTCACATCATAGGGATAAATAATCTTTCATATGTAGATAATCACTTATTACCACTTTAATTTTTTTTGCTGTGCAGCTAATGGGGACACTACAAAACCCAGAGTAAGTAAAGTAATATTTGCTACCTTTCCAAGACACAATTTCTTGAAATACGATTTAAATTGAATTACAAATGACTGCTGATTTCTTTTTGACACCAGAAAAAAATGTCTATTTTCCACTCTATTTATTTGGGGTACAGCGAACAGGGGCACGACAACACCCACAGTAAGTAAAATAATATATGCTGCTTTCCAAGACACACACTCTTGAAATACTATGTACAGTGTATTAAATTATAAAACACTGCAATTTTTATAACAGGAAATGTGGTTTTCTTTGGGGAGCAGTGAAATCAGACATAGCACAGACATTATACTATTTTTTGGACAAATAATTTTGAAATCACACTGTCTCTCTACCCTCATACACAAGTAGAGATGTGCTCGGACCCCCGTGTTTTTGTTTTGGCAAAAGCACCCTCAAATGTTATGGTTTTAGTTTTGCCAAAAGCACCCTCAAGTGTTTTGGTTCGGATACAATTTTGGATTGTTTTAAAATTTATAAAAACATAATGCAATTTTGTCCTGTTTATATACAATCCAATTCGTTTTTTAAATCCAAGTACTGAACTTACAGCAGACCTGAACTGGGACTCGGTTCTACTCGGAACCACAAAAGTTATCTGAGCCGGGACTTGATTAATCTCTGAACCACTAAAGTTTGGGTGTATTTAGTTTTCAGGAAAACCAAACAACACATCTCTGTACACAAGATACAATACAAATTATATACTGTAGTATAGACAGATTAAACGAAAGCAGTCTGCGCATCTACCAATGCTAGACCCTCTCAAGGTAACCTGCTCTATATGTAAATCATGAGGCATTGAAAAAGTGGAAGATACTATAATGAAAAACAATAAGCAGCGATATTAAATAATAAACAATAAACAGTAAATAAATATAACCTATTGTGTTCACAGAAAGAATAAGATTGTCAAGATAAAAAGAACATATTTTTAATGATTCAAATAATAAGAGAATAAAAAAATCATATCACAAATTATAAAAAATGATGATCAATTAGGATCTCTAATGAATAATAATTGAAAATACTAAAATGAAATGATTGCAGACCTCTTAGATATCAAGATATGGTATAAATATATACATAGATATAATAAAAAATCACTCTCTGAATAGAATCTATCAATGCGCATACATCTGTGAAAAATGTATCACAAAGTACTCTCCAGCTAGATACAAATAAATCAAACCAACAGAGAGGTGATTGTGGTTTGATGCATAGTAGCTGTCTTAGTGGATGAATTGTATAACCAACACAGACTTAGGTTCCTATAGGAAGGATGTGTGGTTGATCATAGAGCTTTTAGTAATCCGAAACAGGTGTGCCCGTATAAATCAAAGTATTCACATTCCCAGCAACTAAATCTCTTTTGCAGGCGACCGGTGGCCGGATAATTAGGATAGTTTTATACCACAATATCCTTGTTAATATGACCGTTCAGGAGTACAGTATGTCTGTATGTTGTGGGGGGCTGCTCGTCATACACCTGGGAGGCGTAGGCAGAAAATGACCAGATGCCAATTATGTGTCGGGATAGTACTACATTACCTTGCTGAATCTATCGGGTCTCAGTCACCTCCAATGCTGGTGACTGACAAGCCATTGTTGGAATTGTAGATTAAATATCCTTGTAAAAAAAAAAAAGGAAAAAGTTAACATTAACAAACAAATGGTATCGGTATGATTCACCGCCGGCCGCGGTTCAAATCCCGGCAGTGGCAGCCCGACAGAGGAGGAAATCCCAATCCTCCCCAGGTAAGTATAAACTAACCTAATTTTACCCCCTAACCCTCCCTTAGGGGTGCCTAACCCTAACCTCCCCCCTGTGCCTAACCCTAATCCCCCCTCTAAGTGCCTAAACCTAACCACCCTTCCCTGCCACCTAAACCTAAGTCTGCCGGGGGGGTGCCTAACCCTAACTTCCACTTGGGGGTGCCTAACCTCAACCCTCCCCCCTAGCCTAACCCTAACCTCCCGGGGGGGTGCCTAACCCTAAGTCCTCCCAGGAGACCTAAACTTAACCTTCCCCCCCACAGCTGTCTGCGCCCGGCATCCCTATGATCGGGATGCCGGGCGCCGGTCTCCCGGATTCCGTAAATGACAGGTGTCTAGATTTAGACACCTGTCATTTAGCCCTCGCCAGGATTAAGTCGTCTAGAAGCCGGCGGTCGGCATTCCGTCCACCGACTTCATTATCGTATACCCAAACAAATACAACATTCTGTTTGCAGCACAGGATTCCAGTTGATACTTTGTCTGACAAGCAAATACACAGGACCCTGTTTGTAGTTTTCAGTGCTCCAGATTGAAGTTGCTAAAGTGTCTGACAAAAAAACACACATATTGTATACAGTGACAAAGATGCTTGCTGTCACCCTTCCTACCTACTGATAACCATCTACCTACAACAACTATTTCTAATCTAATCCTAATGACATCCTAATTGTGTCTTTTGAAGAGCAACTACAGCCCACAACCTCTCCATACACTATCCTCTCTCTCCTGATCATGAGGGATGGATTCTTAAGCCGCACATCCACTAGGTGACTAGGGAAAGACAGTACGATTACAACATCATAATCAATCTGTCGTTCCCCATCCTCTACAGTGCCTAATGATTAGTCGTTCAGTATAGGCACCCTCCCTCATCCCCGAACATGGCCAATCTGTCGTTATCGGATGATTGACCGGCATGTTCGGGTGCTGATTGATGTCAGAAAAGACCAGCGGGAGCGCACATCGCTGGTTTTTTCCAACACTTTAATGCACAATTTGTGCATGATTAATGAGCAATTACATGATTACGATGTCATAATCATGCAATCGCTCATTAATATCGCCTAGTGGATGTGCGCTTTTATATGCAATCCAAAACATGGAGCATCCCAGTATTAGTACTGGCAGTCAACATTTAATTTTCAAGAAGGTCAATGGATAAGAGGAAGGTGTAAGAAATGGTACTCCAAATCTAAAGAATAATTGACAATCTTAAAGAAAACATTGCCTCTAACTATAAAGGGAAAATGTACTGCTCTTAAACATAGAAATTGCCAAATGCAGCAGCAAGAAAATGCTCCACCTCAGATCATGTCCTTTACTTGAGAGTTGTGGTCCTGCTACTGCCTATTGTGTAAGCAAGGGCCAAACACACTCTGACATCTTCTGTAACCTCACATGCAACCTGAGTGTAATGCCCCTATTTATGTAGTGTGATATTTTTGACTAAATTTGTGTCGCAAATTTAGGATATATCAGAGGAATTGATCAAAAATTCATTGCACCGACAAAGCCTACAATAAAGCTCTATCCCTGCAAATCCCGTCTGCACACTTCTCATTTTACTTTTTGCAAAAATTTGCAAGGATGGACCAAGTATAACAGCGGCCATCCTGTTACACAATGGATTACTAAAGCCATGATGGCTATGCTGGCATTAGATCAGCATTCAATATCTGTCATCAATGCAGCTTGTTTTAGCAGATTTGTTGAGGTCATGTGTCCATGCTACCAAATACCATCTTGATTCTATTTTACCAGAACAGCAATTCCTCACCTTTAACAGGATATTAAAATATTTTTTTTACCTAGAAACTGCCATTGTACCAATTATCAATTTAGCTATACATATATGGACAAACTAAAGATTACATGACTGTGACAGCCCACTGAGTGGATGTATCACTTTCAGCAGCAGTATCCAACACCAGCTCATTTGCAGGCAGGCTACAGTACTCTCTCTATCACTGGCTTCACTAAGAAGGACAACAGTGTCAATCAGTTGGAAAAACTCAGAGATATGATAGCAAAATGGCTTTCCCCTTTAAGACTCTGTGCAGGATTTGTAATTTACGATAAGGCAAGTAAAATTGTTAAAAAATTACAACTGGCTGAATTTCAACACACAAAATTTATTTTAGATGCATTAAACTCAGTGGTTCAGAATTTCTTTACAAATAACAAGTGCATGCAGGACATGCTGGCTGTGACCTGTAAAATTTCTGTGCATTTTTGACATTCAGAACATTGCAGCAGCTGCAAAAAAAGATCAATTTGCCATATCCAGGTGAAATCCCACTTGCGACTGATGGAACAGCAACAGGCCATCATGATGTACCCATCAAGCCATGAGATTGGGAAAGGGGGGACATGTTGCCACCTAACTTCAACATACTGGAGAATACTCTCTGTTTTATGCAAGCTACTGAAATCATTTGAAATTATCAGGTCATATCCTTAGAGTACTGGAAAAGCAGCTAGATAAAATGAAGGCGATGAAACTAAGTAATTATGATAAGTATATTGAACTTGCAGATCAAAGTCTTTATTCACTTTCCAGGGCCCAAAAGGTTTGCAACATCTTACAATTGGATAATTTATTTTTTGATTCTAGATTTAAGTCTTTCCAACTGACACAGGTGTTAAAAAATGCAAACAACTCCATGTGAGCAAGTTATCAGCTCAAGTGGCACAAGACACAACAACTCTGGCTTCAGTTTCTGCTGAGAATGTGACTGCCAGGATAAAATTGAACTATCCCAAGAGGATTATTGATGATGAAGAGTCAACTCAGTGTACCAGAGAGAAACATTATGAAATCTGGTCAGGCTTAAAATAAATGCCCACATAAATTGACACATTTATTGTGACACAGTGAGCATAAATATAATGGTGGATGCAGTCCCTCCATTTCTGACTGCAGCTGCAGCCCCCATAGGTTTCTATGGGGGCCACAAAGCTGTCATATTTACCAAGCTCCAGAATGCTTATACCCTTTTTGGTAACACCTGGCTGGGAACAGTAATGCAACTGGAATCTGGACTGGAACCGGTTATGCAACTGGTAACTGGGCTGGGACTGATAATGGAACTCATAACTGGGCTGGGTCTGGCAATGCAACTGGTAACCAGGCTGGAACCGATAATACAAAAGAAGAAGAAATATAAAGTATAAGTTCAGACACATACACATTAGGGATATGTACCCTCTGCAGGTGATGTAGATCTTGAATGTGGAACCCTGCTGGCTGAGACAGGAACTGCCCGATGGTAAGCAGGATGCAGTTTAAGCTACAGTATAGCCACAGGAATAGCCAGGCTGTAAGTAATATTGCATGCTGGGATGCACAGACTGAGATTATTCACAGTAAAGTGCAAGTTAAATCTGTAGGCAGAAGTATGCAGGTTTGAGACTGCATGCAGGGAGAAATGCAGCAGAGGGGCACAGCACCAGACATTGCAAGAAACTATAGTAAATAACAGACTGTAGGTGATATTGCTGGGTATATTGCAGGTAGAAAACAAAACAATAATGAGATGGATGATTGCTCATTCCAGCAGAGAGAATTTAGAGAAGGATTCTGCTATTGAGTCATTTGGTGCTGATTCAGATTTGCAATGGATAACTGGTTGCAGGCTAGGAGGTAGCAAGATGAGAATTGCTCTGCTTTGCCAACTGGATCTGCAGGTGCTTTGCAGATTAGAGCTATGGATGCTTACAGTGTGAAAACTGCAAGAAATTGCAGATTGGAGTTGCATATGCTTTGCAGAATGGAGCTGTGGGTGCTTGCAGTGAGGAAACTTCAAGAGAAGATACATTGTAGCTTTAGGTGCTTTGCAGTGTGAAAACTGCATGGTTTTGTAGATATAGGAGCCAGGAGTAGACAGAAGACAAGTTGAACTGGCAAAACAGAGGTGCCTGGGAAAGGTTTATATAAGATATCCTGGATCAGGTTGGATCCTGGAATCATGTGAGAAGTAATCCTCTTTTGAATTCCTACAATAGTGTCAGCTGAGTTAAGGCAAGATGGTGATGCTCATACTGCACTGGACTGCAGCAAAAGTGGAAATCTGAGAGGACTGGCCAGTGCACACATGCAAGGCAGTAACAGTAAGAGGGTCTGAGTACCTGCATTGTGACAGTGCTTCATTTTATGGGTGACCCCTGGCAGAGCCGGCCCTAGGCATAGGCATTGTAAGCAAATGCCTAGGGGCGACTCAGAATGCTAGGGGCATTCCAGGGCTCCGCCTGTCTGCCTCCCCACCCCCTCCACCGCTGCTCCCACCTACCGCGATGTCAGCCAAAACCCCGGAGCCGGCGCTGCTACCCACTCTCTCCCTCAGCATGCTGCCGCAATCGGAGCTCTCTGATTGGGCAGCGCAGCAGATGGCAAGGCCGGTCATGTGACCGGGATCCGCATCCACCCGGTCCTTAGTCAGAATGAGCTTCTGCATTCAAGCTCATTCTGTCTACAGGAGGAACCAAGATGGCCTGCCGCTGCCACACCTCCAGGGCCAGACTGGCCATCTGGAGGTCCGCCAGGCAGCAGGGCCAGCCCATAGTGGCTGTGCACGGTAACCACTGTCTCGACTAGAACCATAGGCAGAGGGGGGGCACCTATTGCAGCTGCATGGCTGCACCAGGATGTGGCTGCTTGTGTCAGCCATCCCTGGGCCATGCAGGTACTACAGTTGATTTGCGCTGTGCGCCCGCCAATGCATGCAATAATGTGACGGGTGCTGGGTACCTAGGAGGGGGCTGCTGGGCACACAAAGCGGGCTGCTGGGTACACATGAGAGGGGGACTGCTGGACACACCGGGTCTGCTGGGTACATAGGGAGGCTGCTGGGCACAGAGAGGGGCTACTGGGTACATAGGAGGGGGTCAGCTGAGTACATAGGAAGGGGTCTCCTGGGCACACAGAGGGGCTGCTGGGCACACAGAGGGGCTGCTGTGTACATAGGAGAGGGGGGCTGCTGGGCACACTGGGGCCGCTGGGAACATAGGGGGGCTGATGGGTACACAGGAGAGGGGAGCTGCTGGGCACACCAGGTCTGCTGGGTACATAGGGGGGCTGCTGGGCACACAGAGAGGGGCTACTGGGTACATAGGAGGGGGTCAGCTGGGTACATAGGAAGGGGTCTCCTGGGCACACAGAGAGGCTGCTGGGTACATAGGAGAGGGGGGCTGCTGGGCACACCAGGGCTGCTGGGTACATAGGGGGTCTGCTGGGCACACAGAGAGGGGCTACTGGGTACATAGGAGGGGGTCAGCTGGGTACATAGGAAGGGGTCTCCTGGGCACACAGAGGGGCTGCTGGGCACACAGAGGGGCTGCTGTGTACATAGGAGAGGGGGGCTGCTGGGCACACTGGGGCTGCTGGGTACATAGGGGGGCTGTTGGGTACATAGGAGAGGGGAGCTGCTGGGCACACCAGGTCTGCTTGGTACATAGGGGGGCTGCTGGGCACACAGAGAGGGGCTACTGAGTACATAGGAGGGGGTCAGCTGGGTACATAGGATGGGGTCTCCTGGGCACACAGAGGGGCTGCTGGGTACATAGGATAGGGGGGCTGCTGGGCACACCGGGGCTGCTGGGTACATAGGGGGGCTGCTAGGCACACAGAGAGTGGCTACTGGGTACATAGGAGGGGGTCAGCTGGGTACATAGGAAGGGGTCTCCTGGGCACACAGAGGGGCTGCTGGGCACACAGAGGGGCTGCTGGGTACATAGGAGGGGGGCTGCTGGGCACACAGTAGGGGCTGCTGGGTACATAGGAGAGGGAGCTGCTGGGCACACAGAGAGGGGCTTTTGGTCACACAGGAGATGAATACATAGAATAGGGACTACTGGGGCTGAGTACATAAAATGTGGGTCTGCTGAGGACACACTGGCTGGCTGGGCTGAGTACATAGAAGTAGGGCTGCTGGGGCTGAGCACATAGAAAAGGAGGGACACAGAAGGGCTGCTGGGGCTGAATACTTAGAAGGGGGGCTGCTAGGGCTGAGTACATAGAAAAGAGGGGCTGTTGGGGCTGAGTCCATAGAAGTAGGGCTGCTGTGGCTGAGTACATAGAAAAGGGGGGACAGAGAGGGGCTGCTGGGGCTGAGTACATAGAAAAGGGGGGACAGAGAGGGGCTGCTGTACATAGAAAAGAGGAGCTGCTGGGGCTGAGTACGTAGAAGGGGGCTGCTGGGTACAAAGAGGAGCTGCTGGGGCTGGGTACATAGAAGGGGGGGTTGATGCTAGATCCAAGTTGGCAGAAGAACCTCTGTTGTCACAACCATGTTACTACTATTACAGGGCTGGTCAGCTACAAATTACTATACACGTGGGCATAGAGGGGAAATAAAAACCTGTGAATATTGAAGGAAGGAGGGGGTGTTGTGATATGAGGAAGGGGGGAGAGTGCCATGAAGTGGGGGAGTTCTGTGAGAGGAGGCCATTGAAAGGAGGAAGGGGTGCTGTGCCTTGACCAGCCTACAGACACTCATCCTGTCACATATGCCCCACAGACACTCATCCTGTCAACTACCAGACCACTCCACGCATACTCACCCTGTCACCTACCATCATCCACCAGACCTGTACCCAAAGACTTTCTCATCCTGCCAATCACCAGACCTGTGCTGCCCACAGCTTCTGCTATACTGACAGGTTAGTCTTCTGTGAGGGGGCTGGAGCATATTATCTTTTTTCCTGTGGGGTGTAATATTATGTGGTATATATATATATATATATATATATATATATGTATATATATATATATATATATATATATATAATGTGTGTATATATATATATATATATATATATTTATATATATATATATATATATACTGTATATATATATATATGTGTGTGTGCGTCTCGGTGTCCCAAACGCTAAGATACCGAAAATATCCCATACACACAATATGACCGTGAACAACATTGTTCACAGACATATTGCGTCAGCTGTGCAGCACAGCCGTCGCTGTGTGTACAGGCGTTCAGCCAATTGCCCTTACACTTGCTACAGTGGCTGGCAGGGAGGGGTTCGCTATATGTTGCCTGGCTAGTGGGGCCACAGATGATGGTTGTTAAGTGTGTATGAACAACCATAATCTGCAGATATATCCGTCAGCTGTGTACCCACTTTAAGATTCGTGGTGGATTATTTTGTAGGGGGCACCAGCCAAAATTTTGCCTAGGGCACCAAATTGGCTAGGGCCGGCCCTGATCCCTGGGCACATCTTGGGTTAGAAAAAGTATGAGAAAGTTCTTGAAAAGCCCAGACATTCATGTTCCTACATTGTGACAATCAAATTTGGATGCTCGGTTTATAATAGTTTTTTCCATGTCTCCGATAAACTTTTCTTTAAAGTTACAACTAATAATTAATCATAATGCTTCACCATTTACTAAATAACACAACCCCTTTAATCATATGTACTTCCACATTACTTTGTATTTTGCATTTTTTTCTACATTCTAACTATATGAATTTCTATTGTCCTCAGGCATGTGATTTGCTGTTTGGATTTAGCATATTTTGGATGCTTGTTGTTCAATATTTTTTATGTCTATGATTTATTTTTATTCATAGTTACAACTAATAATCTATCAATGCTTTACATTCCACTAAATAGTACTCCATGTCTACTCAGCTGTACTGACCTTGAGTCTGTGATTTGCTCTTTGGAGCAAGTTTGAAGGTGATACAGTTTTCTACTAGACTTAACTCTAGGAGCAATTACCTGTACTTGCCTAATGCTTGTAATATGCTGTTTGGAGAAGTGTTTTGGTAATATTATATATTTTCTACTAAGCGTTTACTTTTAGGCTAATAGTTCTTGATTAATGAAAAAAATTATTTAACTGCCATATTACAAATATTTATCTTCTGGGATTTCCCAGTTTTCACTTAACTCTGATGCACAGACCAGAACCAAGTGTTCTAGTTATAGCTACATTATATATATATACATTATATTACAATATTATGGTGTTTAGCCTGAAAAATTAACATATATCAAAACATAGGGCCATTTAAGAACTTGATAACATCTTCTCTAGTGTGGTTTTAGACTTTACACATAATACCAACTGGGAGGATGATTTAAGGAGATTAAAATCTATATTACAGAAGCAGGTGGGAGTAAGGTGGGATGCCACAACTATTGAGAACTATTTGAAGCAAAAAATAGTATCCAGGGGCTTAAGACCCAAACTATTCCCGAAATATGAATTGGCCACAACAAACTTAAAGGAGGAATGGGAAAATTCACTAATAAAATGTTTTAACGACTTGATGAATATATTAATAATACATGAACTTCTGATTCTTGAATAGACAGAAAGGGAGATTGAGCAATTAGGGAAGAAACTGGAGGAATGGGAGAAGGACGTTAACTTCCAAAAATGTTTTGAAAAAAATAAGGAAGAGTTACAAACCTATGAACAAACAACATCTTCATTGAAAGAAAGAGGGGCAAATTCCTAAGAGACAAAAATGTGACTTTGTATCAATGAATGTATTTAAGTGGAATCTAATTCGGAAGGATACAAATACTAAACAGAGGACACATTGCAGTTCCTCAGAGGCAGAATCTTCTGGCACTGAGGACAACATTTAACCACCTCCAAGATCCACATTGTCTTTTTTTTAGGAAAGCAACATAACCAGAGGACCAAATCAAACTCTAAGAGGAGAATGCGGCTGAGCAAGAAAAAAGGAAAGATATCCAAGATTTTTGGAGGCCCCTATGCCAATCATCAAGGACCCACAAAAAAACATAAAATATGGATGACAATCTTAAGGTCATCACTTTGTCTAAAAAACAACTCTCAGATGTGGAAATAAACCTTCTAAGTAAAGGACTTTCCTTCTCCCCCTCATCATTTTTTAACAGATTCACCTGGGAAAAAGAGCTGAGACTCTTATTTAAGGAAATTACTCTTAAAGCAGTTTTTCTCAAATCAAAAGAATGAAGAGACTTATGTGGAATCTGATCCTCTCATATCTATATCTGACCACATCTCTACCCTTAATTCAAATCAAGAATCAAAAGCCATGGTAATGTTGGAAGAATTATTAAATTAAAATGTCAAATGGAACTACCATGTGCTCCACTCTTACCTCAAGAAGACAACTATGTAAGAAAAAATCCACATTCAATCCTCCGGATTCACTATGCCTGGAAGTTAAGATCTTTATTAATCTAGTTTCCAAAGATATGAACCTGTTACATTTGGATAGAGGTACCTATTATCATAGATATGAGAGCAATCTAAATATGGAAGAAAGAACAGCCCTGAGACAACTAAAATATTGGAATTATGTAATTATAAAGCCATCAGAAAAAGGGGAAATATTGTAATTTGGCCACTTGATATGTACTTAAAGGAAGCTCACCGACAGTTGGATGATACTAACTGCTACAAGTGATTATTATTTAATCCTACCAACAACTTCTTGCATATGTATAATAGGATGATAAAGGGAGCACATGAGAAGGGAACTATATACAGGAATTAATATCTTTTCCTACAAGTAGAACACCCCAAAATACCAACCTTCCACTTACTGCCAAAAATACATAAAGATACACTGAAATCCCCGGGAAGACCTATTATCTCAGGATCACTGGGTTATCAGATTAAGCAAGTATATTTTTGGACAGTCATCTTAGACAACATGGATAACAATAAATGGACCTGCACTTAACTCCTAATTGGTATGGTTAGCTGCAGACACAAAGGAGAGATTTCCACTCTCCTAATTCTGATCTGAATACATACAATAGAGTCTGTGCTCAACCAGTAGGTGTTGGATAATATATAGTGCTATAATGAAAAAATAGTAAGATAAATGAGAATGAACTGATGCTTGTGGGCAGGAGTGATGTGTAAAGGGTTTATTGTACCAGAAAAATGCAGGGTAGAGGGATGATTGATATGGAAGACACAGTGCTTCCTGGTGATATGGCAAGGGAATAAGGACATGATGGGGCTGAAGCTGGTGATAAGGAAAGGATGGGGGTAAACAAATAAAAAATAAGTAATAAGAAAAAAAAAAAAATTAATCAAAATGTCTGCTTGTAAATGTCCTGGAGTAACTATCCTAATGGGTGTTGTGCTCTGGAGGGGCGGTGTCCTGAGCCCTGTGGTCCAACAATTTACCCAGTATTGTGTCTTCTTTCTTCTTTAAGATGAAATCCGTGCATGGCTCTGACTTTGCTGGAGTGTGTGCCTGGTTGCACACTCAACTAGATGTCTGTGTATCACTGGGAGTGGCGAGACCACAGGGTGACACGATCATGTGAGATCACGCGGCCTTCGGCTATCTGCTGACACTGACGGCCACTCAACACTCCGGCCGTCGGGGAGACTGTATGCTGCAGAGGAGGATAGGTGTCTGGTGTAACGGCTCTAACTAGAGCACTGCTGCAGACAAAGAACTTAAACATGATCAGATTGACTTCATCATTGAAGGTATACAACATGCACTGCAACGTATTTTCGTATGGTGCAATAATCAATTCTATAGACATATTACAGGTACTGCAATGGGGACCAGATTTGCATCAAGCTATGCAAATCTTTTCAAGAGTGCATGGGAGGAGCACACCATTCGGCCTCACTTATAGCTCAGCACAAATCTGGTACTCTGGTGTTGCTACATTGATGATGTCTTCTTTGTATGGAAGAGAGATGAAATCTCTCTCGAAGCATTCATAACCAAAATCAACAACAATAACAGTAACCTCAAATTCATGACAGAATATAGTCACAAACAAGTCAATTTTCTGGACCTCACAATTTTCATACAAGACAGACAACTACATACTAAAACTTATCAGAAAGCTGTAGATGTCAACAGCAATATTCTCTCAACCAATGGCCACCATCCGAACTAGTTGAGGATTATACCTGTGGGTCATTTCAAAAGAATTAGATGCAACTGCACACAAACAAGAGATTATATAGAACAGAGTCAAGACATGTAAAAAATATGATTCCAAACAGATAGAAGATGCCTACGAACAGATTCTATATCAGAACAGAGATGCATTTGTCGCTAAGAAAGATAAATCAAGGGAAACAAATTATATATACAAGACATGTATAGTCACAAAGTACAGCCGTGATTCAGTTATTTTTTGCAAACATTGTCACCAAACTTTGGGACATCCTGAAACAGGATGAAAAACTATCTGATATACTTTCAGAGAAACCAGTGATCATTTTCAAATAAGCACCTGATTTAAATCGCAAACTGAATAACAACCATATTGCAACAAAACAACCCACATCCAACAAACTCTCATGAATACACCTCTGAAAGGAGGCTTTTTTCACTGTGGCACATGCTTAAGCTGCAAAACATGTAACATAATGACCAAAAGGATTACCATGTTCAAATCAGAACAAACCCAGATTGAATACAATATTAGGTAATACATGACATGTGACAACGCAGGGGTGATATACTTGGCCCAATGTCCTTGTGGGCTACAACACATGGGCAGGATCATGAGACAACTCAAAGTGAGAACAGCTGAACATGTTAGAAATATTCATAAGGGACTGGAAACCCACAGTTATCCAATTACTTTTGACTATTTCACAATAGCAATACTAAGTCATTTAGGATAATAGGCATCAAATTAGTCCAGAAGAACTGGAGAGGGGGTAACTTTCTTAACAAATTAGACAGAGAGGAACATAAATGGATATTTACTCTAAAAACACAAACTCCAAGGGGCCTGAGCATTGACAATGAGGTAAAATCTATAATCATGAACTAATTCTATACACCTGTATTTTTGAATCACCACTTAGTGATTTGGTCTTATATTCTATGATAATATTTTGCAGATATGGCTACTCCACATAATTTGAATATTTATTGATTTACCCAGAATAATTTTCAAGCTTAACCATTTACTCATTAAGTTTATTCCAATAGAAGTACATGTGTTTTGTGCAAAATACTGCCTTTATTTCAATTACCTATTCCCTCTTTACACAGCCCCCATTTGTAGCCACAGCCATCCCAGCAAGATTAAGCCACATATCCATAGCAACCCCAGAGTTCACAGCTGGGAGTGATGTCAGGTGGGATCTGCCTATATGAGATCCATTACATACTTACATTCAGTCCCTGATGAAGGCTTGAGAGCCGCTACACATTGGACCCTCCATTATCTCATTCTCACTGAACACAATTCCAACATCTGACTCCCTGTGCGATCACGGGATTTTGCCATCAGGAAGTGCAGCAGTGCTCTAGTTAGAGCCGTTACACCAGACACCTACCCTCCTCTTCAGCATCCAGTCTCCCCAATGGCCAGTGGGTTGAGTGGCCGTCAGCATCAACAGATAGCTGGAGGCTGCATGATCTCCCAGTGATACACAGACATCTAGTTGAGTGTGCAACCGGTCGCACACTCCAGCAGAGTCAGAGGCACGCACGGATTTCATCTTAAAGAAGACACAGAAGACCGGGTAAGTTGTTGCACCGAAGGGCTCAGGACGCCACCCCTCCAGAGCACAACACCCACTAGGACAGTTACTCCAGGACATTTACAAGCAGACATTTAGATTAATTTTTTATTTTTTCTTATTACTTATTTTTTATTTGTTTACCCCCATCCTTTCCTTATCACCAGCTTCAACCACATCATATCCTTATTCCCTTCCCATATCACCAGGAAGCACTGTGTCTTCCATATCAATCATCCCTCTACCCTGCATTTTTCTGGTACAATAAACCCTCACTCCTGCCCACTCTGGTACAATAAACACATCACTCCTGCCCACGAGCATCATTTCATTCTCATTTATCTTACTATTTTTTCATTATAGCTTTACCATCTTAGACACCATGTCTCTAGTCTCCCATCTTACCTTCAAGGTACCTTGGATATTCAGAGGAAACTGAATGATTTCCAACTAGTATTGAACATCACCAGGGTATTTCAGCCATGAGATATTTCCTAAATATGGAAGGTATGACTGCATTCCATGAGTTCTTATTAGAACTCTTGGAATTCATCTTATATAAAGTTTATTTCACCTTTAATAACATTTTTTTCTGCAAGTATGAGGTACAGCGATGGGCGCAACATGTGTGCCCACTTATGCCAACCTATTTCTAGGTTGGTAGGAGAAATAATACATCTATAATGATGCCAATGAAGAATTTTCTAGTCACATCATAACATGGCAACATTATAGCGACAATATTTTTATGATATGGCATGGAAATGAGATGGAATTACATCAATTAATTGATAGCCTTAATCACAATGATCTAAACTTGAGACTGACCCGATGTATCAGAAAGATGATGATTCATTTCTTAGATCTCAATATCTTACTGAATGATTGTGGTCACATTATGACTGAACTGTACATGAAATATACTGCTACAAACAGTGTTCTTCACCATGATAGCTGACACTTCCCTCCAACAGTTGAAAATATTCCCAAAGCGGTATTCTTGAGATTGCTGAGAAACTGTTCAAGATTGAAAACATACAAAGAAAAATCATCCAATCTATGAGATAATCTAACCAGAAGCCATTTCAATCCAAACCCAAAGAGTAATATTAAAGTTACCTACCCATGTGGCAACTGCAAAGCCTGCAAATATATGGACAAGAGAAAGAAGATAACAGACAGATTCAATAAGATAGATGGGATCAGACAGTGTTTTAACTGCAATGCCATGGGAGTGATATACTGCTTGGAATGTCCATGCCAGAAGAAATATGTAGGCATGACTACACAATCCTTCAAACAAAGGCTTCTGGAACATGTCAGTAATATCAGGAAAACATCATCAGATAGTCTTAAAATGAAGAAACTTACATCTGTTGCCAGGCATTTCCTTGAATAACATGAGGGCTCTCCTAAAGATCTTAAATCAAATAGTTTGGAACACATCAAACTAGGGATCAGAGGAGGTGATCTGACTAAGACACTTCTTCAAAAAGAGAGCGAATGGACTTTCAGATTAAAAACTGTAAATCCTTTTGGACTAAATGAATATAGCAACTATAGTGCATTCCTCTGAATACCTTACCTCCTTTAATACGAGCATGATTTAAATTCTATGTATATTCATAAATGATGTGATATTTGATAATAAATCGTATATAGTGAGTGGTGTTGTAACAGGCGCCAAGCACCTTCCCAGGCAGCAGACAACTATACGTGATGAGTACCACCCTTCAGTACTAAGTGTACACGAATAATAACAAGGTATGTATAGTTAAGTGCGCACAGCGATGTGATATTTGATGTATTTTGACATCACAAATGGACTTTACTCATATTTACATTTTATTTTACCATATCACTACCTGTCACTTTATTGGACCTTACTAATAAATTATCTTATTAACTAATTTTTTGGCTATGTTGTAAAGTAAACTTAATATATAAATTCTGATAATTTCTTCCCCCATCATTTCACCTCACATTATTATTCCCAAAATCTTTTAAGGCACATATTGGATCAGATACACTCATTATAACAACCTTGTTATATTCACACCTTCTTCTTTCAACACATATATTTCACCTCACATTATTATTCCCAGAATATTTCAAGGCACATATTGGATCAGATACACTCATTATAGCAACCTTGTTATATTCACACCTTCTTCTTTCAACACATATATTTATTTAACTATCACAAACTTTTATCTTCATATTCTCTACCATGTCATACAATATTTACATCAACAATAAGTCTATTACTACATCACAATTTTGATATGTATTTGTATGTGCTTTTAGTACATACAGTCAGGTGCATAAATATTGGGACATTGACAGAATTTTGGGCTCTATTCACCACCACAATGGCTTTGAAATGAAACAAACAATATGTGTTTTAACTGCAGACTTTCAGATTTAATTTGAGGGTAATTACATCCAAATCAGGTGAACATTGTAGGAATTACAATGGTTTCTATATGTGCCTCCCACTTTTTAAGGGGCCAAACGTAATGGGACTATCAACTCAAAAGCTATTTCATGGACAGGTGTGGGCTATTCCCTTGTTATTTCATTATCAATTAAGCAGGTAAAAGGTCTGGAGTTGATTCTAGGTGTGACATGTGCATTTGGAATCAGTTGCTGTTGACTCAATATGAGATCCAAAGAGCTGTCGCTATCAGTGAAGCAAGCCTTCATTAGGCAGAAATATCAAAACAAACCCATCAGAGAGATAACAAAAACATTAGGTGTGGCCAAATCAACTGTTTGGAACATTCTTAAAAAGAAAGAACGCACCGGAGAGCTCAGCAACACAAAAAGACCCGGAAGACCACGGAAAACAACTGTGGTGGATGTCAAGAACACTCTCCAGGAGGTAGGTGTATATGTGTCAAAGTCAACAATCAAGAGAAGACTTCACAAGAGTGAATATAGAGGGTTCACCACAAGATGTAAACCATTGGTGAGCCACAAAAACAGGAAGACCAGATTAGAGTTTTCCAAACAACATCTAAAAAAGCCATTACAGTTCTGGAACAACATCCTATGGACAGATGAGACAAAGATCAACTTGTACCAGAGTGATGGAAAGAGAAGAGTATTGAGAAGGAAAGGAACTGCTCATGATCCAAAACATACCACCTCATCAGTGAAGCATGGTGGTGGTAGTGTCATGGCGTGGGCATGTATGGCTGCCAATGGAACTGGTTCCCTTGTATTTATTGATGATGTGACTACTGACAAAAGCAGCAGAATGAATTCTGAAGTTCTTCATGCAATATTATATGCTCATATTCAGTAAAATGCTTCAGAACTCATTGGATGGCGCTTCACAGTGCAGATGGACAATGACCCGAAGCATACTGCAAAAGCAACCAAATAGTTTTTAAGGCTAAAAAGTGGAATGTTATGCAATGGCCAAGTCAATCCCCTGACCTGAATCCAATTGAGCATGCATTTCACTTGATGAAGACAAAACTGAAGGGAAAATGCCACTTTTGCAATTGCTGTAGAGGCCTGGCAAAGCATCACCAGGGATGAAACCCAGCGTCTGGTGATGTCTATGCGTTCCAGACTTCAGGCTGTAATTGCCTGCAAAGGATTTGCAACAAAGTATTAAAAAGTGAAAGTTAGATTTAGGATTGTTTAGTTTGTCCCATTACTTTTGGCCCCTTAAAAAGTGGGAGGCACATATAGAAACCGTTGTAATTCCTACACCATTTAGCCCTACCCTTTTACTACTAGGAGGAAAACAAATGCAATTTGGAGAAACTGAATTTGATTTATTTAAGTTGCCTACCCTCAAGTGTGTACACGGTAAGAGTTTTCATCACAGCTGGGAACTTTGCGAGAGATCAGCGTAGGAGGCTACTTCCTCAAAATGTGGAAAAGATGATGTTCATAAAAATGAATTACAAATTGTATAAGGAATTCTATGAGGAAGACCTTTCCCGCGAATTACGTCAAAGTACAGAGAGACTTCTATAATGGTGGATTCCAGCGGAAATGAGTAAATATTGCATGATGATGATGTTAACACAAATGAGGATGATAATGATGTAATCTTGCCACTGTAGCAAAAAAACATAATTAACAATACTGTTAGCTGCCTTATGCCAATCATTAACAACAGTATTAGATGCCTTAAGCTCATTGGTAGCTTAATTTGTGGGGTCTAAAACAAACTAAGTTTTTCAGTCACAAAAGTGGAAATCTCTGTCCCTGGAGTGTTTGTTTTGTTAAGCTGTACATGTCCTTTTTCATTTACAACATAAAGGTGGATGGGAGGTCCCACCATGGACAATTCCATCTTGCACCTCTTTTCCTTGCATTATGCTCTGTTTTGGCATTGGCTACTGTCTGTTTGCATAGACAACAAATATTTTTTATCAGTTATTTAATTATTACCGTAACACATTACTAATTTGCAACACTTTTTTATCCTCATAAATGCACTACAGGGATGTGGAGGAAGATGGGGGGTAGTATGGGCAGCTTCTCTTGTATTCCTTGTCAAGAAACCTTGGGTATTAAAATGTATGGCCTTGTCTCAGTTGCTGCAAAATAGCTCTCGATATAGGCCACGTCTCAATTTTATTTTTATTATTCTATTGGCCTATTCTCTTCTCAATTGCTGCAAAATAGAATGTTGATTTATACATAGTCCACATCCTAATTTATTTTTATTTTTTATTAATTAAGAAATATTGTATTGTTTATACTTAATATTTATACTTTATACTTTACATTCTTTTACTGTACAAAGTATAATACTGTCTTTTTGTGTGTATTTGTGACAGTCTTTTGGCTCTCGCAAGACAATTTGAATATTTTTTTATGTTTTCCTTACCCCTGAGGCCTCTGCTTTGCTTTATGGATCAGTTTGCAACTGCATTAAATGAATAGTAGACTCACATTTGGATGCTTGGTTTTTAAAAGTTTGCTCCACATCTCATATTTACTTTTCTTAATCAGTCAATCAATTAATCATTTGATCAATCAATCTTTTACCTGCTTTCCACTACATATGCCACCCAGTGGCAAATCCAGGTGGTAGGGGGGTGGTCAGGTCGATCACCACCCATACAAATAGCCCTCATTCTCAAAAGCCCTGCATACATATTTACAAAGACACATCACACACAGGCTCAGTCATGCAGCCACTAGTGCGGCTGCTGCCTGTCATCAGCAGTGCAGGTGCACAGGTGGTCATGGTGCAGCACCAGCATGATGTGCATGTGACAGACTCTCTGCAGCCAGATACTCTGGCAGAGGGAGTCTGTCACCTGCACATCACACTGGTGCTGGGCAGCCACAGTGGGTCCACTGAGTTTTATAGTAGTATAATCTCTTCTGCACCTGTCCTCCATTGCAGTTGCGCAGTGAAGATAGTGAGGAGTGATACTGGAGATCAGTCGAGGCGGGTGACATCTTGAGCAGTGGAGCAGACTGGGCTGTGACAAACTGGTGGTCTGTTGGTAAATGCAGATTCTTTGTTGCTGTGAGTCACTGTGGAATGTGGAGCATATCATTAGGGGTCGGTAAGTGGGTCTGGTGCATATGTGTGGCTGGAGGGAGCCTACTTGTGGATCATATTGTTAATGTGGGTGTCCAGAGGGGTCGGGTGGACATGTTGGACTGGAGGAGCCTGCTTGTGGTACATATTATTATTGTGGGGAGTTTGGGGGGGTCTGACAAAGTACAACACATAAAAAAGTATCAAACGATGATACAGCGAAAATATGAATAATAAATAGTATGGTATTACTGAGTGTTAATACTCAGCAGTATAGGCAGTAGACATGTGCTAGTAAAT
This sequence comes from Taudactylus pleione, assembly GCA_031769625.1. Taxonomy (NCBI): domain Eukaryota; kingdom Metazoa; phylum Chordata; class Amphibia; order Anura; family Myobatrachidae; genus Taudactylus; species Taudactylus pleione. The sequence continues at coordinate 92,409 of JAUIMM010000145.1, read as the reverse complement.
AGGCAACTCTTTGTATATAATCTGTAGTTAGTAAATATATAGTACCTGGTAATTGCTTAAATAGAGTTACCTAGTATAGTCTTCTAATAGATCTATATGTAGTCTCTTTAGCACTCACTACTTCTTATCTCCAACATATAACTACATATAACTACATATACATTTATATACAGTTTTAAAAAATATAGTGATAGCATCCACCAATGGTACAATATCCATCAATACCAGCACTAAATCCATACAAATAAATGGTTCTGCTGAACATACTGTGGTATAGGTTTAGTAGTACAGGTAATTGGTATGTCTGCTAAACAATATCAGCCTATAGCCACAAAAACAATTTACTGTATATACCAATTAGAGCAGATCAATAGATGGTATTGAAAAATATGTAGAAAGGTTGGTCTAATGTATCAAAGTATCATGTAATATTTATATTGGTTGCTATACAAAAATTGTTATTGACTATATATAGAGAAAAACAGCTTTTGCCAAAAATATGGTAGTGTGTAGAGGTATTGCCAAAAAAATTAAAATAAAGCTACGCCATTACAGACATATCCAGAAGGAAGCTGGTGCTCTTTGTGTGACATGCATTTATACAAAGAGTGAGCGTACCCTCTGATCATCCTAGGGTGTGAATACATTTATAGGGCATCTGCTTTTGTGACGTAGATAGAGGTGAACTTTGTTGAATCAGTGCAGAGATCTCCTAAGTCACCGACCCAATGACAGTACCCAAAGAAATAAAAGGAAATGTAGAATGTAGTTTAGAGAATCAAAGTACTAGAGAGAAATAATGTCATAATCGTGCAGTAGTGTGTGCTGCTACTCCCTATTTAATAAAAAGCATTGATGAGGAGTGATCGGTACATCACTGTGAGTGGCATTTAGAAGAGATAAGATATAGGTTGGGTGGATCGCTAAATGGGCCAGGGACACCGCCCCATTTAGCGATTCACCTGACCTATATCTTATCTCCATGCACATATGCAATTAAAAACACCTGAGATCATAGATATCTGGGAAAATGATGTTTTACCTCATTTTGAGAACCAAAATGGAGGATCTGAGACAGGTCTCGATTCTACCACTGGATCTCTCCGAATCATCTCTAATATATGTTTTGTAGAAATATTTACATATATACTGAGGTGCTGCTGGACAGAAAACTGGTCTGGGTCTTTTTTTATATTTATTTTGATACAAGTGAAATTCCATTCAGTCGGTCAAATTTGTCTAAATATTGAGAACCTGTCCATTTTAGATGTATGTGCATACTAGTGAATCACCATTCAGTCAAATTAACTTGTTTTATTGTTACATCATTGAGTGTTACCCCTGTTGAAGTCCTTATAAGGATTGGGTTATATTACCACTTAGATCTGTTCGTTTAGTTGGGTTTCATTGGTGTGAGCTCAAACCATAAGGTGAGACAATGGATTTTATTGTTTGCCTACCAACGGTGTCAAATTCAACTCATTGTTGTAAATCACTTGTGATGTAAATTTGAAAATATTAATGTATTTTATGGAGTGATGTTATGTTTAATAAAAAACATTCTTACAAATAGTGGCCTTTGGCCTGTAATGTGGGTGTTTCTTGGTGCGAGGGTTTTACTGCAGCTAAGACCAAGGAGGGAACTAATATTCGGAAATAACTATTCCATTTGTTTCCATCTACAAGGTGAGGACCAAGAGGTTCATCTCAAGGTCAACCACAAAGGGAAAAATTGTTTTGATGTAATCCATCCTTGTCACTGATCCAGAACTGGATTATTGGAGTGTATCTACTTTCCCAAAAATAATAATTTTTATAACATATAATAAATACACTTGTATATGATTGATGTATTTTTAAATTATTGTCAGTGCCCTCCCTTTCTTGTTGTTTTCACATTTTTCTTGCAGCTTATCTATAATTGTAGCAGTTTGGTTTATTAAATAGAATCAATATAATCCAAGTGCAAGCTAAAGATATTTGTTTGTGTTATATATATATATATATATATATATGTGTATATATATATATAGAGAGAGAGAGAGAGAGAGAGAGAGAGAGAGAGAGAGAGAAGCAGTAATATAAAAGAGCAAAGACATAAATATATACTGACATATGGGTTTCATTAATAGGTACAGAAGAATAGTAGTCGATCCAAACACAGGATATTATTCTTTCAGTTGATTTTCTTCTTGTTCTTTTTCTACCAAACACTAATTGTATTGAGGATAACACATACAGATAATTTACTGGTCCTAAACTGTTTGTTATGGTTAGCTGGAACAACAAGCATATGAAAAGAAAGAATTGTTATACCCATTTAAGTTCTTCAATCATCTATGCTAATGTGTAAATAAGAGACACACTCATCAGCAAACTGTATATCTACAGTCATCATTTTATAATACATTTAAAAAGTTTCTTTAAAACTAGAACATGCTACAGATGGCATAGAACTAAGTTACACCACAGGCCATGCAGAACGTTTTACTTAATTTCCATTTTATGGCCTGTGGTTGTTTTATTGTAATAGCTCAACTTCCAAGTGGCCGATGTGTTTCCTGTGCGTTTCAGGCTCATTTGTCTTGGGCTGTCTCTCTGAGCTGAGAATAACAGATTCTCTACATGGATCAGTGTTAGCTCTGCCATGTGAAGAGTTTCAGCAGAAAACATCTGAGGGTTATCCACATAGAGCTCAGTTTAACCATGCATCCCAGAGTATCTTGTGTCAGAGGCATCAGAGCCAAGCCCAATTTCACAATACATTACACAGCTAATAGCAGTCAGGATGCTTTCTGCTTTCTGCTAGGAGCTTTTATTTCTGCTACCAGTGATGGTGGAAAGAGAGTTCATCCCATCTCATTAGGAGAATATGGGCAGGAATGGGTGAGCTAAGAGAAGCAGGTGTTTGAATATTAGGAAGGCAAAACATTTAACCACTGAATTGCCTTGATGATGTAAATAGTAACAAGTGCATTATAGTTAAACATTAGCATGAAAAACAACAAAGTAACATGTATATAGGTAGTTTTTTTATTATTGATCCATAGCTCAATTTATTGAGGTACATTTATAAAACACCTTTTTGAAAAATTAAGTCATATATAGGTATTGAACCAATGAAAGTTAGTTGGAACTTACTAATAAATCTCTTGAAGAAGTTGTAAATAATCTGGAAATATTGAAGGAGAAAATCCTATTGTTAAATATTATATAAAGAAAGTCCTGAATCACCCCCTAATCACAGATAATGATGATAGGTATCAGAAAGCATTTATTCACCTGTTACAACTATTGTAAGTCTTAGGTAGGATTTATGTCCTCCAAGGATGAGAATAAGTGGCTGGGTGGGTGCATATTCCCAAGATGGGTGTTCAGCTCCCATTAACAGAGCTAAGTGATTCATGTATTGTACATCATAGGTTCATTGCATCCAATATGACCTGTGGGATCTATTTGTCAATAGTATCCTGATTAATAATTATTTAGGCTTACTATGATAAGATTATTGATTGAAAACAGAAGTGTATCTCCTGCGCTAGCAAGGGTACTTTATAGATCAAAGTTTCTTTGTGAAACTTCCGCTATGCAAAACTAGTTATTTACTCTCCATAACTGGGAGCCAAGCAATATTCTGTAGGACTGTTAAAGGTAGTGTCAGTATTTAAGATAAAAGTGGTCAAACACACTCTCACCCAACCATGAAATATAGACTCCAAAAAATGAATGACAGAATGAAAAAAAAGATAATTAATAATCAAATGGTTTATTATTTAGATTAATGACATCCTAATACAACTCACTTCTGTCATGAACAAAATGCAAACATAAAATAATTTACTGTAATTCACACAAAGTCTCTTTTAAGCATAGGGCTTCCTTGGCAATTTGTGTAAGTGTCATGTACAGTATTCTGCCTAAGTGGTGTATAGATCAACAATGGGTTGATTTCTGCTTGTCCAGCTGATAGTTGTGACTGCTAGTACAAACCAGTATCATATGTAAGAACACAGTCATTCTTATATAATGCTTAGGATGTTCCATATAACTTTCTTCTAACTCCATTTCAGAAAGCAGAGACAAAGACTCATTGGTATAGCAATAAATCATGCATGGCAGATATGGCAATGACTAAACATAATGTAGTGTACCTTACAATAGACGAGAAGATTTCCTCATAGTCAATCCAAGATTTTTGTGTATATCCTTTAGTGACAAGATGGGCTTTGTAATGGACATTGGTTCCATCTGTATTATCTTTTTACAAAATACCCACTTTGTTAATGTCTTGCGGTGATTCCACTTGTCAACAACAATCCATTTATTGTTGTCATTCAATGATGATATTTCTTTATCTTTTTCTGATTTCCATTCCTCCCAGTTGTTGCTTGACTTTGCTTCTTGGATATTCTGTTGTTCACAGAAATTAATATTTGTGGTTTCCTTTATTGCCTCTCTCAGAACTCCTGCTCTGCGATTGGATGTCCACACTGGCAGTCTCTAATTCAGACACACTTCCAGCATATCCAGCATAATTCACTTATGTTGCTGTTCTTGTCCCAGATTTACATTAGGTGGTGCTGTTTCTTGGAATGCTACATCTCTGAATTTTATAAGCTTTTTGTTTGTAATGTCTCATAAGGCTGATTCAGATTTAGGAATAGATTAAGATAGAGCAAGTAACTGTGTACCTGGACAAATCATGTTGCAATACAGTAAATGGGCTGCAAACACACATTTTTTTTTCATGTGGGGCAAATACTAGCAGCTTTTGCAAGCAGCCCACAAATGCTGGACATATTTATTTTTACAATGCAATGTAGATTTCAGTATGTACACAGCCCTCCCAAATCTAAATCTCTCTGCACATTTTAAATCTACCCCACCTGCAGTGCAGCATGGTTTTACCAAGATGCACAGTTACTAGCACTCTCTTACTCTATTCTCAAATCTGCATCAGACCCATAGTCCGTAACCTTTACTTTCTTGGCAGTATGTATGCATGCATAATACACTCGACTGACTTGGGATAAAGCTTATATCTCTTCTTAGCTTACAGGGATGTGTGCAATATATATATAAATATATATATATATATATATATATATATTGATATTTATTATTCTTAGTACTTAGAGTGTGCATCTGCTTCCCCCCTTTTTCTGAATTAGAACTATAGGTCTCAGCATGGTAGCACCTCTTATTATGTTGAAAATAGGATGTGCAGCCCACCCCCCCTTTTTTCCTATTTATGTGTGTAATTCAGATAAATTTGAAGGTGTGAGACCCCTTCTCATGAGCTAGCACTCCTCCTACCTTCCCCAGGTGATTTTAGTTAGTATTGGTCTTGTGCATTGCAGTACACACATGTAATAGGCACTATTACAGGTAAGTCCTAGATAAATGTATACAATGTGTCAGTATTAGGGATGTTAGGGACCCACCTGATGAGGTCACCATAATGTGGTAGATGGGCAAACATCTGTGGCCAAACATGTACTAAGAACCTCTATATAAAACCATGTTAATTGATAGTTTATTATAGATATTTTTAATATTTACCCCCTTTTTTCTGCATTAGAACTACAGGTCTAAACATGGTAGCACCTCTTATTATGTTGAAATTAGGATGTGCAGCCCATCCCCGCCCTTCCCCCCCCTTTTTTTCCTATCCATAATACACTCGACTGACTTGGGATAAAGCTTACATCTCTTCTTCATAGGAAGGTGTGCATCTGCTCTGCAGCCTACACTTTAAGATGATTTACACTTGTCTTTCTTCCAGACCATGGCTCTAGCAGGCTACTTGTGGATGCATGATTGTTTGGATATACTGTGGTAGACACTGCTTCTGCCCCAAAATATACTTTTCTAGGCCTGCATCACTCAGCATAGTCTGTGCTCTCTCCACAATTGTGTGGTTGGCCAGCTCACTGACAACATTCACTTCTGGAGTGTACACAATGGATAGCTGATACTCTATGCCATATTTCTTCAGGAAGACAGCTACTTCTTTATTTTTAAATTCCCCGCCATTGTCAGATCTCAAGCTGTTCAGTCTCCACCAAACTTCTGAAGTCTGCAAATTTGTTTATTACTGTAATTCACTTTTAGTTTTCAATTAAGTAAACTTGTGTCATTGTTGTGAAGTCATCGATGAATGTCAGGAAATATGTGTCCATAAATTTCAGTTCCATCGGACCACACACATCTGTATTCATCAATGATATTAGTGCCTCAGCTCTGATTGTTGACTTTGGGAAGGGATAATGAGTTTGTCCACCCTTTATACAGCTTTCACAAGCCAGTCTCTCTGGATTGTTCACCTATACCCATCACCATCCCTCCATGCAGTGTCTGGATATTATCAAACCCCAGGTGACCTAAACCCCTATTCCACATTTCATAGAATGGCTTGAATCAGAGGCTGCCATTGCATAAATTTAATTCATGTCTAGGATGTTTAGCTGCCGGCACTGAGTTACTGTTGCTATGACAGTATCTCTTTTATTCTGCATAGCAAACATGCCCTCTGCTAACATGACCTTGAATCCCTTATCTTCTAGGACAATTATAGCAATAAGTTTAGTCCCCAGATCTGGCTTAATAACACATGCTGGATTTATGGTTTCACCTTTCATTCTCAGGTGCACTGTGATTGTCTAATTTTTGTGGTGGTAAGGACTTTGTCTCAGATACCTAAACCATTCATGATTGCAGCTGAAATGTCTCATGGTACACAAGCCCATGTACTAGAAATCAATTCTGTGACTGTCAATGAAATTTAAAGCTGACTTGTTTCCTTTCTCACAATTCTTCTGCGCACTACTTGAATCTTTCAGTTTGCATTCAGAAGCTTTATGTCCCACTTTGTGACAGGCAGTATAAAATACCTGTACTTAGGTCTTTTGGGTTTAATGTCCTTTGTTAGAAAGCAGAACTCTCAGCATTTGTCTCAACCATTATGCATTCTTGAAACTGCAGAAGCTTGGCCCTCACAATCTCCTACTCCTATGCCACCAGATTTTGCAGCATCACCATTGCAACCTCCTCATCATCAACCTGGACTCCTACAGATGTCAATGGCTGAGATACAGTATGGAAAATATCTTGTCAATGTATTCTTTATTTTCTCTGCATGCACTCAGGGCCTGATTCAGAGCCGAACGCTCTGACCAGAGTGCTCGCTCTGAATCAGGACCCTCCTCCATGAAAATGGAGCGTCCTCCTGGACGCTCACATAGCTGAGGGTGACCACCCACAGCTTATGCGAGCGTCCATGATGATGGTCGCAATGGTCAAGACCATCGCGACCATCGGGCTTGCGACGGAGACCCTGCAGTAGGGTCTCGCTGCCACAAGCCCTGAAGTGATTTTGGCTCTATCAGAGCCAAAATCACTCCCACTGACATCACTAGTGATGTCAGTGGGGTCGGCTTCAGACGGTAGGCGTTCCCATGGGAACGCCTCCATCTGGCAGCCACGCCCCCGGCACGCCCACCAAAGGGGGCGTGCTGTCAATCAACATCGACAGCACGCCCCCTTTGGTATGAGACCAGGAGCGACGGAGAGCCCGTCCCTGTCCGGGTCTCACGCATGCGCATGACGGAGCTCCCTCCATCGTGCGCATGCGTAGTGGGGCAACTTCGACCTGCTTGTGAGCATCCTGCGCTCACGAGCGGGTCTGAATGACCCCCTCAGTTTGGTATCATACAGAGAAGACAAGAAATATACATGTTACTTTATTATATATTAAGAAAACAATAGAATATGGTTATACAGCAGAACATTATCCTTATTCAATTGCCAGGGAAATTACCAAACCTCTATTTCCAAAGTTGCAGCAAATGGAGAGATTTTGATAATTTATCTGATAGATTTAAAACAGCAAAGTTGTTAAAGGAAAAGTTAGGCTATGTCCCTTTTAATACTCCAACTTCTTGTCGAAGTACATACTTTTAGCGAAACTTAACAATGTCTTGCTCTTTTTTTGCAAGAAGCACATCAATTTCATACTGTTTTTTTTTCAGAATGGAGTGCAACATAGCCGGTACACACTGGCCAATGTGGACAATATGTTGTCTCATCCACCGGATCAGACCACATATCATCTAGTGTTTACCCAGCTATACACATGATTTTCTTTGCAGCAACACCTGAACAATTTTATTTTTCCTACTCGCTAAAAGAAAAAATAAACACATATAATTTAATATGCCTCATTCATATAGGTAAAAAAACACTTCACAAGAGGCTTTTTGTCACTCAACACCTCCCTGGGTTTCCATGCAGGTGAGTCCAGTTGGTTCCATTATACTGCTGCTGTGCAAAAAGCATCCAAGTTTCCCAATAAGATGCTGCAATCCACATATTTTATGAGTATATCTCATGTGATTGCTTTCTCCACCATAATTTGATGTTCTTGGGTATTGTGCTCAGTGAATACGTGTGCAGTGTTAAAGGTGCAAAAAAATATCTCTATACAACTTGTCCAGATTTATATAAATCAATGATGTTTTAATGCCAGCATAAATGAACAGAAAATAATAGACAACCTAGCTCCCATTCAGAGCACTACTGTACCTCACTGATTCTGCCCTCTTTATTACGGTGCTGCTAGTCTGCAACTTCACACAAAGGGCCTGATTTGGAGATGGATGCAGGGGTGATGTCTGATAAGCATCTAATGTTTTCAGTCTGCTCAGGAGTCAAAGTTGCACTGCTCATATTTACCATAGAACTAATCTGGATGCAAAAACTGGGGATTTCAGTGGGCATTACTGGAAAATGATGTGGTGGTGGCTCGATAGATGTGGAAATGTCGCAGGCATCTCAAGATGCATTTGAAATGACACAGGACGCCATGTTCATGCGGAGTAATTGCACCTGACATAGGGTTATTGCAAGCTTCAATGTTGTGATGATGATGCATCTAAATACGCAACAAGATGCATTAGCATCAAAGCCAGTGGGCATCTCTGTAGGAAGATCATCAGTCATGGTATTAGCTAAAAGACAAAGATACGGTTGTGGAAAAAGAAATAGACACATCGGCGTCCATGTCTGAATTAGGCCCAAATTCTCTCTAACTCCAGCCTGGTCCTCACAGGTATGGCCACTGGCCTTCTTTTATGGCTGCTTTAGCCCCCCTGGCCTGTACTCTGAGAGCAGCCTATAGGTGTGGTTACACCCTCTTTCAAACTTGTATGGGAGGATCCACCATCTATTATGTACACAGATACATCTGTCTGGCCTTTTAGTTCTACTTACATGAATAGGTCCACAGCATCTCTTGTCCTCACCTTTGACACAGTACAAATGAAACCACTGAAAGAAGTTCATGTAGATATGATATGTAGTTACATATGTAACATAATATGTTACAGGGACATTTTCTTTCTGAGTAAAATTGTCCAGGTCCATCATCTGCTATACTGTTACTAGGCGTGAGCGGGTTCGGATTTCTGAAATCCGAACACCCACCGAGCCCCCCCAATCCGAGGCCGATCCGAGTCAGCCAGACTCGGATCTGAAATCGAGGCAAAACGTCATCATCCCGCCTTCCGGGTCTCGCGGGTTTTGGATTCTATATAAGGTACCCGCGTCAGCGCCATTTTCTCACTCAGCTGTGGACAGTGAAGAGGGAGGGTGGGAGTTAGGGCTGGCTGGGCTGTGTAGTGTAATGTAGTGTAGTGCAGTGTAGTGTTGTGCTGTGCTGTGCTGCGCTGTGCTGCTGTTGTCCATAGGGGCTGTGTCCACTCCTCCAAAGTCCATAGGGGCTGGCTGTGTTGTGCTGTGCTGCTGTTGTCCATAGGGGCTGTGTCCACTCCTCCAAAGTCCAAGGGGCTGGCTGTGTTGTGCTGTGCTGCTGTTGTCCATAGGGGCTGTGTCCACTCCTCCAAAGTCCATAGGGGCTGGCTGTACTGTGTTGTGCAGTCAGTTGTCCATAGGGGCTGTGTCCACTCCAAAGTCCTGTGCAGTGTCCCAGTCCTAAAGGGGTGCTGTAGAGTTGTCCAGGGGGTGCTCTGTCCATCAGGGGTGCTCCCCCCAAGTGCAAAAAAAAATAAATATTTTTTCTGTGTTTGTGAATTGTGTGCGTAGTAGCCGCACGTGCATCAACAAAGTAGTGCCAAGCGTGCGCCTGTGTCATAAGTAAAGGGCTGGCTGGCTTGACCGTTAAAGGGTGCTGTAACCCCCAAAGTTGTCTCCAAACAAAATAAAAAAATATTTTCTGTGTTTGTGAATTGTGTGCACTGTGACTGCACGTGCATCAACAAAGGAGCAGCACCAAGCGTGCGCCTGTGTCCCATAGGTAAAGGGCCGGCTGGCTTGACTGTTAAAGGGTGCTGTAACCCCCAAAGTGCACTCCCAAAAAAATAAAAAAATATATTCTTTTGTGTTTGTGAATTGTGTGCGCAGTAGCCGCACGTGCATCAACAAAGTAGCGCCAAGCGTGCGCCTGTGTCATAGGTAAAGGACCGGCTAGCTTGACTGTTAAAGGGTGCTGTAACCCCCAAAGTGCACTCCAAAAAAAATAAAAATATATATTTTTTTGTGTTTGTGAATTGTGTGCGCAGTAGCCGCACGTGCATCAACAAAGTAGCGCCAAGCGTACGCCTGTGTCATAGGTACAGGGCCAGCTGGCTTGACCATTAAAGGGTGTTGTAACCCCCAAAGTGCACTCCAAACAAAATAAAAAAATATTTTCTGTGTTTGTGAATTGTGTGCACTGTGGCTGCACGTGCATCAACAAAGGAGCTGCGCCAAGTGTGCGCCTGTGTCCCATAAGTAAAGGGCCGGCTAGCTTGTCCAATAAAGGGTGCTGTAACCCCCAAAGGGCACTCCAAACAAAATAAAAAAATATATTTTTTTGTGTTTGTGAATTGTGTACGCAGTAGCCGCACATGCATCAACAAAGTATCGCCTGTGTCATAGGTAAAGGGCCAGCTAGCTTGACAATTAAAGGGTGCTGTAACCCCCAAAGTGCACTCCAAACAAAATAAAAAAATATTTTCTGTGTTTGTGAATTGTGTACACTGTGCCTGCACGTGCATCAACAAAGGAGCAGCGCCAAGCGTGCGCCTGTGTCCCATAAGTAAAGTGCCGGCAGGCTCATTTCTTAAAGTGTGGTGTAACCCACAAAGTGCACTAGTCTCCAACAAAAATAAAAAATATTTTCTGTGTTTGTGTGCGCCTTAGCCGCACGTATATATCTATATAACATAAATGGAGGACCAAACTTTCTCCGATAAAAATAAAATAGGGAAAGATCAAGAACCACTTCCTCCTAGTGCTGTTGCTGCTGCTGGGAGTTGTTCATCATCCCAGAGAGGAAGTAGGAACACCACTACTTTTGCTAAACAATTGACCCTCCAACAGTCTTTAGCGAGGAGGATGAAGTACGACAGCAGTCATCCTGAAGCAAAACGTATAACTGAGGCCTTGACTGCTATGTTGGTGTTAGATGTGCATCCGGTATCTGCCATTAGTGCAGTGGGATTTAGACAATTGATGGAGGTAGTGTGTCACCGGTTCCAAATCCCATCTAGATTCCACCTGCATCCTCAAAGCAGCAGTGACAAGCGTGCGTCTGTTTGTTAAAGGGTGGTGTAACCCTCAAAGTGTGCTCCACAAACAATAAAAAAATTCTTCTGTCTTTGTGAATTGTGTGGGCTGTAGCCACACCTGCATCCTCAAAGCAGCAGCGACAATCGTGCGTCTGTCTGTTAAAGGGTGGTGTAACCCCCAAAGTGCGCTCCACAAAAAATTAAAAATTCTTTTTTTTCTGTCTTTGTGAACTGTGTTGGCTGTAGCTGCACCTGCATCCTCAAAGCAGCAGTGACAAGTGTGCATCTGTCTGTTAAAGGATTACATTGGTGACAGCATCCAAGTAGGCATGTCAGACAGTCCGTACATGTACTGGCAGGAAAAAGAGGCAATTTGGAGGCCCCTGTACAAACTGGCTCTATTTTACCTGAGTTGCCCCCCCTCCAGTGTGTACTCCGAAAGAGTGTTTAGTGCAGCCGGGAACCTTGTCAGCGAAAGGCGTAGGAGGTTGCTTCCACAAAATGTGGAGAAGATGATGTTCATAAAAATGAATTATCAACTCTTCCAGGGAGACCAGCCTCCAGAACGTACAGAAGGACCTGTGGTGGTGGATTCCAGCGGGGACGAATTAATACTCTGTGAGGATGAGGATGTACACAACACTGAAGAGGGTGAGGAATCGGTGAATGCGGTGGATGAGGACAACATCTTGCCTCCGTAGAGCCAGTTTTTGCAGGGACAGATTAATTGCCAGCTTGTTTTGTGGGGGCCTAAACGAACCAATAATTTCAGCCACAGTCATGTGGCAGACCCTGACACTGAAATGATTGGTTTGTTAAAGTGTGCATGTCCTGTTTATACAACATAAGGGTGGGTGGGAGGGCCCAAGGACAATTCCATCTTGCACCTCTTTTTTTTCTTTGCAGTATGTACTGTTTGTGGCCTAGTTTTTCAAACTGCCATCCTGTCTGCAACTGCAGTGTCACTCCTAGATGGGCCACGTGTTTGTGCTGCCCACTCGTGTCGCTTAGCATAGTCATCCATCTACCTCGGTGCAACCTTTTGGACATAAAAACACTATTGTGAGGTGTGAGGTGTTCAGAATAGACTGGAAGTGAGTGGAAATTAATGTTTTTGAGGTTAATAATAGCATAGGAGCAGAAAAATTATCACATTCTGTGATATTAGCTGTTTTTATGCTTTTTAAAAAAAAAATACAGATCCAAAACACAAAACCCAGAACCCAAAACACGGAAGGGTGGTTTTGGCAAAACCAATCCAGATCCAAAACACGAGGAAAGATCCAGATCCAAAACCAAAACACAAAACACGAAAAGCGGCCGGTGCACACCCCTAACTGTTACGTACCATGTATCCATCTTTCAATTTAAATACTTCTCATCATTAAAATATGAATCTATGCAGACCAATGGATAAGAATAACTAGCACAAATTGCATTAAACATGAATAATGAGGAATCCATAGCAAGCTAATATAGATGAATTGGGACATTTATGGTGGTGTGGGTAGGAGTGTCTTCCAGGTGCAAATGTTTAAGACCAGGGAATTAAGAACAACCAGCAACTATTCTTGTTTGTCAAGTGCAACTGAATAAGCTTATACTATATATGTAAAGGCCCCCATACACGGTGCGATATGCACCATGTGATGCGACTTATGAACCAACGGCCAACATATCGGACAGTCCCAACACACAGAGCGATCATGTGGCCGACCTCCCGATATGCCGACACCCCTTCCCCCACCTGCATAGTGCTGCATGGGATCATACATCGCATCCCCAGATCAACTGGACATGCAGAAAGATCTGGAGGAGCAATGTACGATCCCATGAGAGTGCACAATGGCCGATATCATGCATACACACGGAACGATATAGCAGCGATATCATTCCAATCCGTCAGATCGGCTGCTATATGGCACCGTGTATGGGAGCCTTAAGTGTTAATAAATAAACCATAAATATCATCTGCACATGACAGAAGTGGCTGTTATGTGAACTGAGGGCCTGATTCAAATTTGGGAATAGAGAAAGCTAGAGCAAGTAACTGTGTACCTGGAAAAACCATGTTGGAATGCAAGGGGTGCAAATACATACATTTTTTTTTGCATGTAGGCTAAATACTGGCTGCTTTTCCATGTAGTCCACACATGCTGGAAAGCTTTATTTTTACACTGCAATTTAGATTTCAGTTTGCACACATGACTCCCAAATCTAAATCTCTCTGCATATATTACATCTGCTCCACCTGCAGTGCAGCATGCTTTTACCAAGATGCACAGTTACTTGCTATATCGTACTCTGGGCAGGGGCCCATGTGGACAGGAAGGTGCCCATGTGCAGCCTCCGTTTGTGTCCTCTCCTCTCCGGGGAAAATGGCGCCTGTGCCAATTTTCCCAGGGACATCTTTTCTACACCATTTTCCCAGTGAGTGTTTGCCGCTCTGCAGCGCCGGTCCGGCACTGCTAAGCAGCACATCAGAATCTACGGAGAGGTAACTATATTATTAACTATAGGTGCAGGGGTGTGCTGTGTGAGCCACCCTGGACACCGCACACCTTGCACCCATTATAAAGACACCTATGACTCTGGACCTGACTCAGAATGGATTGCAACTGCGATTGCAATAGCGATTATGCATGCAGTCTCACTGTGAAGATATGCTAATCCTCTGTGATCGCTATGCAGTCACAGCACAACATAAGGACCCCCACCTTACCTTACACACATCCATAATACTTAGTAAGACTGCAAAACCAACGGTAACATCGAGTACAATTGAAGCCTCACACACACTTGCACAAGCTCTGACCTTACTCAGGAAATGCTAACCTCATCGCACGCAGTAAGTACACAAGCTGCCTAGGGCATCACAGTGAATAATTTATGCACGCCCCTGCAACGGCGTTCAAACGCACTGGCATGCCTGCATTTTGCCGACCACCTCCCCAAACGGTCACTTTCTGTGAAGTCCCGATCGCAGTGGAGTATACATGCACTGCGATGTATGCGCACTGCGATGCATGTGCAGAATGCAACAATCGGTCAATTGCATGCATTATCGCAGTTGTGATCCTTGCTGAATCAGGCCGTCTATTCCCAACTTTGAATCAGGCCCATGAGAACACAAAAGGACCCAAGGCCTGATTCAGAGCCGCTCGCTGCTGACGAGCGCTTGCTCTGAATCAGGGCTTTTTTTTTTTTTCCGCCTCCAGGCCGCTCCCAAAGCTGTGGGTGACCACCCACAGCTTGTGCGAGTGGCCTGGCGATGGTCGCAATACATAATAGAGATGAGCGGGTCCGGTTCTCAGAGATCCAGATCCACCCGAACTTCTCCATCTGATTATCGCGACCATCGGGCTTGCACCAAGACCCTGTGGTATGATCTCGGCTCCCGCAAGCCCGAGTGGACTTCCTGCTCTAATAGAGCAGGAAGCCACTACTGACATCACGAGTGATGTCAGTAGGGCCGCATACAAACGGCAGACATTCCTAAGGGAATGCCTACGTTTGTGCAGCCACCCCCCGTTCCACGCCTACAAAACAGGGTGAGCTGTCAATCAACATCGACAGCCACCCCGTCTTGTAGCGAGCCCCGGAGTGACTGTACTTCAGACGCTCGCCTGGGGCTCGCGTATGCACACACCAAACGCGGCGCATGCACAGGGGCCAAACATCGACCCACTTGCGAGCACTGTGCGCTTGTGAGCGGGTTGAATCATGGGCCTGATTCAGAGCCGCTCGTAAGCGGCCGTTCGTTCGCTCCGAGCGATGTTTGCCCAACTGCGCATGCGTACGGATCGTAATACGCATGCGCGAACCAATCAGTGTGGCCGAAAATCGTTTGTTCGCTAAATAGCGAATGCCTGCTATTTTGAGTGACAGAATGAGGCGTATGTGGGTGGTAACAATGGGAAGGTGCTTGAAAACGGGGAGTGGAGATCCGAACGCAGGCGTGCTTAAAGGTCAAAACGGGCGTTTTAAGGGTGTGCATAATTAATACAGCAGCGTCATTGACCACGTCACTGGGTTATTTTATAGCCAGAACTGCTCGCATAATTGTGGTAGCAAAAACCAACCACAAGAATAGCGAGCAGTTCATACCCTGGTCGATGTACTCGATTAATCTAATAAATAGCGGACATGACGTAGCATGCGAGCGGCCAGGGGGCGTATTTTTTCAAAAAACGACCGAAAGTTATGTTCATTCGTTCAGACATAGAGGCGTGAACAGACCGCAGAGCGAATGGTTCATTTGAATAGCCACCCCTATTTTCGGAACGAGCGAGCGCAAATAGCGGCCGGCTCTGAATCAGGCCCCATGTCTCCAATGCCTAGTAAATATAACTCAAGCCCCGCACTGTTGTTATAATCAGCACTGTGCATGACTAGTCAATTAATTAGAACTGGAGAAAAAAAATCACATACTGTACTATCATCTGTATCATCTAAATATCTCACCATTCAGCAGCCTAAAACTTTCTAAAAGATAATCCCCAAATAATGCTGAATAGACAGAATTCAAAATGTCAACAGTTTATTTAACTTACCCAGGAGAGATGATAATAAGCACTCCATTGTTTTATAGCAGACTCTGGGCCTGATTCAGAGCCACTCGTAAGCGGCCGCTCGTTCATTCTGACCGATGTTCGCTCATCTGCGCATGCATACGGATCGTTATACGCATGCGCGAACCAGTCAGTGCGGCCGAAATTCATGTGCTCGCAAAATAGCGAATGCCTGCTATTTTGAGTGACAGAAAGAGGCGTATGTGGGTGGTAACAGGGGAAGGTGCTTGAAAACGGGGAGTGGAGATCCGATCGCAGGCGTGCTTAAAGGTCAAAACGGGCGTTTTATGGGTGTGCATAATTAAAACAGCAGCGTCATTGACCACGTCACTGGTTTTTTTTTTAGCCAGAACTGCTCGCAACATTGTGGTAGCAAAAACCGACCACAAGAATAGCGAGCAGCTCGTACCCTGTTCGATATACTCGATTAATCTAATAAATAGCGGACATGACGTAGGATGCGAGCGGCCAGGGGGCGTAGTTTTCAAAAAAACGACCGCAAGTTTTGTTCGCTCGTTCAGACCTAGAGGCGTGAACAGACCGCAAACAGCGAACGGTTCATTTGAATAGCCACCCCTATTTTCTGGCCGAGCGAGCGCAAATAGCGACCGGCTCTGAATCAGGCCCTCTATTTGTAAGATATACTACATATATATTAAATAAAAAGAATGTATAGATGTAACTGTCAAAAGAATAAGTAAAAATAAATAAAGATCAGATAATTGTGGGCCCCTAAATATATTGTGCAAAACTAAACATTTGCTTTCTTTCTCAAGCTGTTAAGATCATTCCTAACCCAGGAAATTCGTAAACATTCTGCATTCATTATTTTGTATTTGGAGCTGTGAAAGTGACCCGAGCCGAGTCTCTCCGGATCATGTTAATGCATTGATTTAGTAATTAGCATCTGTTTTCAGCCGTGTCTTGCGGGAGTCTCCGGCAGTCTACAATTTCCTGCTGAACTGGTAAAAATTAGAGCGCTGACGAGAAAAAAAATTGAAGGGAAACATTATTGGAAAAAAATATTATCCTTATCTCATAACAAATTAGTTAGTCTTTGATTAGCAAGTGTGGCTTCAAGCACATAGAGAAGGGAGGAAACTCCAAGATGCGACACCCAAAGAAAATATTACTGAATATTACAAATACATATTGTTTGAGCAGCATAACATAATCACATAGAATATATACTTTCTGGTATGTTCACTTAAAAAAACAGAAAATACTTTTCAACACCTTCAAAGTTCCAGAGATTGGGTCTCATCCTGTAATGCATTTAATATTTTCCACTAGTACAGCACTGCCATATCCCGGCCCTAGGCATAGGCAATATAAGTGTGTGTCATCTGTGTATATATGTGTGTGTGTATACATATATATGTATGTATATATATATGCATATGTATGTTTATATATATATATATATATATATATATATAAGTAATGAAGCTTCGGCACTAGGAGACTGGTTTTCAAATAAATATATTGAATGGTGTCACAAAATGAATACCAACGTAACAGTAAACTGTAAGGAGAGAGCATACACCCGACTTCAAGATAGAAAACAAAGGAAAAAAGGAAAATAACAATAACTAATATATAAATGCAGGTTTACATGGGGCTGGGAGCTAACAAAAACTTGTATAATAGAATACATATATTGTTACTAAAAATGTAAAAAAACAATGCTGTCTGAATATGCTGCCAAAAATGAGAATGTGGGTGAGGGTGTAAGTGAACTTGCTATAGAAATGGTGTGTAAAGATGTGTTGGATAATTGGAAAAAGCAAAATGTGATAATAAATAATGAAAAAAATAAAAATATGAATGAGAGACTAAAAAATGAGTGAAGTTACTAAATCTGGTGTGTGCTTGAAAATATGCTGTGTGTTGACATTAAATCCAATCCCAGGTCTTGCTCAGTGTTGGTCACAGACATGATGTCATCCCATGAAGGCACCACAGCATTACCTATATATCCTTGGAGTGCCGAGCATTACTACCTATACATTTAGGAAGCCCACTATTTCCTAACATTGACCCGTCTGCCAAGGCACCTGGATTTCCTTATATGGACTATTGGATTACTGTACATACAGCTCTCGGACTGGACCTAGCAGAAGACATTTCTTTCTCCTGGTGGATTATTTGATTTTAATACAGGCTATCACTTTTTCCAATATTTGATACTTTTTTCAGTTGTGCATATTACGGGCCACACTTGAAAAGACCAGGGATTGGAGTTTGCATCCACACAGGTGGACACAGGTGAATCATTTAGCTATTCAGATGCTGAAGCAGCAGCCATTTTATATAAACAAGGTCTGGAGGATGATGCTGCAGTATTAACTAATATGGCAATTTTCAAGCGCTGGTTAAAGTTAAAACAAAAGGAATGTGACTTCTTATACCATGGCATAAGTATTTCTGAGGATTCCGGGTCAATAATATGCTGACTATCAGCAGATATAATCTATCATTCTGTAAAAAATGGATCGGAATCCTCAACAAATGTTCGATGGACCTACTATTACTTGTAATAGAAGAGTCTACTAGGGAATTAAATATTCTGAAGGACAAAGTGTTATACTTTGAAACCACATACAAAGCCACCTTAATGCAAGACACAGGAAATGCCTGGATTGATAAACTAAACCAACAAATGGAACATTATAAGCGAGAACTGACAATCTTTAAGAAAAATAAATAGCGTAAGGTGCAATTAGACTATGAACAATGGAGAGTTTATACATGGATTATTCAAACCAATCCACGGGGTAACAGACCCCAATTTACTAAGTTCCACAAACCACAGCCTAGATCACAAGATTTAGAGGCATCAAGTACCTCCATGAGTGAGACAGAGTCTCAACCATCAACTTCATCTGAACAAGTTCCCCCTTTGGGGTTGCAAACTCGGTCTACGGCATATACAACACCTGTAGGTGGACGAGGAGGGCGCGACAAAATAAGAGGCAATGCAAGAAGACCCCCCTACCAATGGAGGAAGTAGTATTTAATTTATCCTCTATGCCCCTCACCCCCTCAGAGATACAGGTCCTCTCATTTGTGCATAAAACAAGGATGGATCAATTCCAATGGAAGGTGGATACCTTTAAGCTTAGCAGAACAGTGCGTATAAAAAATATTTTTGATAAAGGTCTGAAAAATATGGTTAAGGAGTCAGATATCCCTCTCCAATGAAAAAAGATCAGACCTAGATCAAAATTTAATCCTACAATAAAGAATGCTTCGATTAAATCCTTCTCCATATTACTTGATACAATGGGACAGTAGTTCCCTTCATAATAATCAGTCTAAAAATGAAGTCATAGCTCTTAAGTCACTATCAAAATGAACTGACATAGATATCAGAAGTGCCGATAAGGGTGGAGCAACAGTGGTACAGGACCTTCCTGCTTATTGACAAGAATATTTACGACATCTATCTGACACCGGGACTTATAAATTACTATCACGTGACCCCACCATCAAGATCAAGACAGAATTAGACAATATTCTATCAGAAGCGACAAAAGTTAACATAATTTCTAACGAACTGTTTCAAGCTCTGACAGTGGATTTTCCTATTGTCCCTTTATTTTATGTGGTCCCTAAAATACATAAATCCTTAGTGGATCCCCCTGGATGACCTATAATTTTGTCTCATGGTTCTCTATACCACCCGATTTCAGTATTTTTGGACGCTCTACTGAATCCTTGTGCCCAGAACATTCCATCATATCTTAAGGACACCACTACATTATTAGTTACTTTACAACACCTGGGCCCATTACCGAAGGGTACCATCCTTTGTAGTGCCGATTGTGGCCAGCCTCTACACATGCATCCCACATGATGAGGGTGTAGAGGATGTAAAATCATTGATCACTGATAATCCATACTACCAGGGGCCATCCATTACCTTTTTTCTGCAATTACTATTGTGCGATGGAGTCAGCATTGGCCCCATCATATGCTAATTCTTTTATGTGTAGCATTGAACATCAATTGTTATACAATGAGGGCAGACTTTTGGATAATATTGTGTTATATCGGCAATATATCGATGATCTGTTGATCATTTGGATAGGATCTGAAAACACTTTAACAACTCTGTTACAGGATCAGAATAATTTGAATAGCATAGTCAAGTTGACCTACAATATTAGCAAGGAATCAGTACAGTATCTTGATGTTAGATTAACCCTTGATCATCAGCTCATCACTACCTCATTGTTCGTCAAGAGTAAAGACAGGAACACCATCCTCAGAAATTAGAGATTTAACCCACTACCACAATGCAAGGGATTGCCCTATTCGCAGTTGCTGAGGGTAAGCCAGATTACATCAGACCCAACACAAATAGAAGGGGCCCTTGATGACATGATTAACAAATTTGTCACCAGGAGTTACAATAGAGAAGAATTGTTAATACTGAAACAGAAAGTGATGAGTACACCAAGGGAGAAAACCTTACAGCATTTTATTGCTGTTTTAGTTTGAGTGGCAGAAATTCAGTAGGTTTTGGAAAATTTCAGATCATGTCTAAGGAGTCTTATTTGTAACATGTAACACCATAAGGCTTTTTGTCTATGGAGTATATATATATATATATATATATATTAGGGGTGAGCGGGTTCGGATTTCTGAAATCCGAACCCCCCCGAGCCCCCCCGATCCGAGTCCGATCCGAGTCAGGCTCGACTTTTCCCGCCTGACTCGGATTCTGAAATCGAGGCAAAACGTCATCTTCCCGCCTTCCGAGTCTCGCGGGTTTTGGATCCTATATAAGGTACCCACGTCGGCGCCATTTTCTCACTCGGCTGTGGACAGTGAAGAGGGAGGGTGGGAGTTAGGGCTGTGTAGTGTAGTGTAGTGTAGTGCTGCTGTTGTCCACTACTTCAAAGTCCATAGGGGCTGGCTGTGTTGTGCTGTGCTGCTGTTGTTAATAGGGGCTGTGTCCACTACTTCAAAGTCCATAGGGGCTGGCTGGACTGTGTTGTGCAGTCAGTTCTCCATAGGGGCTGTGTCCACTCCAAAGTCCTGTGCAGTGTCCCAGTCCTAAAGGAGTGCTGTAGTGTTGTCCAGGGGGTGCTCTGTCCATCAGGGGTGCTCCCCCCAAGTGCTAAAAAAATAATATATTTTCTGTGTTTGTGAATTGTGTGCGCAGTAGCCGCACGTGCATCAACAAAGTAGTGCCAAGCGTGCGCCTGTGTCATAAGTAAAGGGCCGGCTGGCTTGACCGTTAAGGGTGCTGTAACCCCCGAAAGTACACTCCAGTCCAAACCAAAAAAAAAATTATTTTCTGTGTTTGTGAATTGTGTGCGCAGTAGCCGCACGTGCATCAACAAAGTAGTGCCAAGCGTGCGCCTGTGTCATAAGTAAAGGGCCGGCTGGCTTGACCGTTAAGGGTGCTGTAACCCCCGAAAGTACACTCCAGTCCAAACCTAAAAAAAAATTATTTTCTGTGTTTGTGAATTGTGTGCGCAGTAGCCGCACGTGCATCAACAAAGTAGTGCCAAGCGTGCGCCTGTGTCATAAGTAAAGGGCCAGCTGGCTTGACCGTTAAAGGGTGCTGTAACCCCCGAAAGTACACTCCAGTCCAAACCAAAAAAAAATTATTTTCTGTGTTTGTGAATTGTGTGCGCAGTAGCCGCACGTGCATCAACAAAGTAGTGCCAAGCGTGCGCCTGTGTCATAAGTAAAGGGCCGGCTGGCTTGACCGTTAAGGGTGCTGTAACCCCCGAAAGTACACTCCAGTCCAAACCAAAAAAAAAATTATTTTCTGTGTTTGTGAATTGTGTGCGCAGTAGCCGCACGTGCATCAACAAAGTAGTGCCAAGCGTGCGCCTGTGTCATAAGTAAAGGGCCGGCTGGCTTGACCGTTAAGGGTGCTGTAACCCCCAAAAGTACACTCCAGTCCAAACCTAAAAAAAAATTATTTTCTGTGTTTGTGAATTGTGTGCGCAGTAGCCGCACGTGCATCAACAAAGTAGTGCCAAGCGTGCGCCTGTGTCATAAGTAAAGGGCCGGCTGGCTTGACCGTTAAAGGGTGCTGTAACCCCCGAAAGTACACTCCAGTCCAAACCAAAAAAAAATTATTTTCTGTGTTTGTGAATTGTGTGCGCAGTAGCCGCACGTGCATCAACAAAGTAGTGCCAAGCGTGCGCCTGTGTCATAAGTAAAGGGCCGGCTGGCTTGACCGTTAAGGGTGCTGTAACCCCCGAAAGTACACTCCAGTCCAAACCAAAAAAAAAATTATTTTCTGTGTTTGTGAATTGTGTGCGCAGTAGCCGCACGTGCATCAACAAAGTAGTGCCAAGCGTGCGCCTGTGTCATAAGTAAAGGGCCGGCTGGCTTGACCGTTAAGGGTGCTGTAACCCCCGAAAGTACACTCCAGTCCAAACCAAAAAAAAAATTATTTTCTGTGTTTGTGAATTGTGTGCGCAGTAGCCGCACGTGCATCAACAAAGTAGTGCCAAGCGTGCGCCTGTGTCATAAGTAAAGGGCCGGCTGGCTTGACCGTTAAAGGGTGCTGTAACCCCCGAAAGTACACTCCAGTCCAAACCAAAAAAAAATTATTTTCTGTGTTTGTGAATTGTGTGCGCAGTAGCCGCACGTGCATCAACAAAGTAGTGCCAAGCGTGCGCCTGTGTCATAAGTAAAGGGCCGGCTGGCTTGACCGTTAAGGGTGCTGTAACCCCCGAAAGTACACTCCAGTCCAAACCAAAAAAAAAAATATTTTCTGTGTTTGTGAATTGTGTGCGCAGTAGCCGCACGTGCATCAACAAAGTAGTGCCAAGCATGCGCCTGTGTCATAAGTAAAGGGCCGGCTGGCTTGACCGTTAAGGGTGCTGTAACCCCCGAAAGTACACTCCAGTCCAAACCAAAAAAAAAATTATTTTCTGTGTTTGTGAATTGTGTGCGCAGTAGCCGCACGTGCATCAACAAAGTAGTGCCAAGCGTGCGCCTGTGTCATAAGTAAAGGGCCGGCTGGCTTGACCGTTAAGGGTGCTGTAACCCCCGAAAGTACACTCCAGT
This sequence comes from Taudactylus pleione, assembly GCA_031769625.1. Taxonomy (NCBI): domain Eukaryota; kingdom Metazoa; phylum Chordata; class Amphibia; order Anura; family Myobatrachidae; genus Taudactylus; species Taudactylus pleione. Next base: position 69,227 of record JAUIMM010000145.1, on the reverse strand, counting down.
CCAAACCAAAAAAAAAATTATTTTCTGTGTTTGTGAATTGTGTGCGCAGTAGCCGCACGTGCATCAACAAAGTAGTGCCAAGCGTGCGCCTGTGTCATAAGTAAAGGGCCGGCTGGCTTGACCGTTAAGGGTGCTGTAACCCCCGAAAGTACACTCCAGTCCAAACCAAAAAAAAAATTATTTTCTGTGTTTGTGAATTGTGTGCGCAGTAGCCGCACGTGCATCAACAAAGTAGTGCCAAGCATGCGCCTGTGTCATAAGTAAAGGGCCGGCTGGCTTGACCGTTAAGGGTGCTGTAACCCCCGAAAGTACACTCCAGTCCAAACCAAAAAAAAAAATATTTTCTGTGTTTGTGAATTGTGTGCGCAGTAGCCGCACGTGCATCAACAAAGTAGTGCCAAGCGTGCGCCTGTGTCATAAGTAAAGGGCCGGCTGGCTTGACCGTTAAGGGTGCTGTAACCCCCGAAAGTACACTCCAGTCCAAACCAAAAAAAAAATTATTTTCTGTGTTTGTGAATTGTGTGCGCAGTAGCCGCACGTGCATCAACAAAGTAGTGCCAAGCGTGCGCCTGTGTCATAAGTAAAGGGCCGGCTGGCTTGACCGTTAAGGGTGCTGTAACCCCCGAAAGTACACTCCAGTCCAAACCTAAAAAAAAATTATTTTCTGTGTTTGTGAATTGTGTGCGCAGTAGCCGCACGTGCATCAACAAAGTAGTGCCAAGCGTGCGCCTGTGTCATAAGTAAAGGGCCGGCTGGCTTGACCGTTAAAGGGTGCTGTAACCCCCGAAAGTACACTCCAGTCCAAACCAAAAAAAAATTATTTTCTGTGTTTGTGAATTGTGTGCGCAGTAGCCGCACGTGCATCAACAAAGTAGTGCCAAGCGTGCGCCTGTGTTATAAGTAAAGGGCCGGCTGGCTTGACCGTTAAGGGTGCTGTAACCCCCGAAAGTACACTCCAGTCCAAACCTAAAAAAAAATTATTTTCTGTGTTTGTGAATTGTGTGCGCAGTAGCCGCACGTGCATCAACAAAGTAGTGCCAAGCGTGCGCCTGTGTCATAAGTAAAGGGCCGGCTGGCTTGACCGTTAAGGGTGCTGTAACCCCCGAAAGTACACTCCAGTCCAAACCAAAAAAAAAATTATTTTCTGTGTTTGTGAATTGTGTGCACTGTGGCTGCACGTGCATCAACAAAGGAGCAGCGCCAAGCGTGCGCCTGTGTCCCATAAGTAAAGAGCCGGCTGGCTCATTTCTTAAAGGGTAGTGTAACCCACAAAGTGCACTACTCTCCAGCAAAAATAAAATAATATTTTCTGTGTTTGAGTGCGCTTTAGCCGCACGTATATATATCAATATAACATAAATGGAGGACCAAACTTTCTCCGATAAAAATAAAATAGGGAAAGATCAAGAACCTCTTCCTCCTAGTGCTGTTGCTGCTGCTGGGAGTTGTTCATCATCCCAGAGAGGAAGTAGGAACATCACTACTTTTACTAAACAATTGACCCTCCAACAGTCCCTAGCGATGAGGATGAAGTACGACAGCAGTCATCCTGAAGCAAAACGTATAACTGAGGCCTTGACTGCTATGTTGGTGTTAGACGTGCGTCCGGTATCCGACATTAGTGCAGTGGGATTTAGACAATTGATGGAGGTAGTGTGTCCTCGGTTCCAAATCCCGTCTAGATTCCACCTGCATCCTCAAAGCAGCAGCAACAAGCGTGCGTCTGTCTGTTAAAGGGTGGTGACACCCTCAAAGTGTTCTACACAAACAATTAAAATATTGTTCTTTTTTTTTCGGTCTTTGTGAAATGTGTGGGCTGTAGCCTCACCTGCATCCTTAAAGCAGCAGCGACAAGCGTGCGTCTGTCTGTTAAAGGTTGGTGTAACTCTCAAAGTGTTCCAAAAAATAAAAAACTATTTTTTTAATGTGTTTGTGACTTGTGTTCGATGTAGCCACACTTGCATCCTCAAAGCAGCAGCGACAAGCGTGCGTCTGTCTGTTAAAGGGTGGTGACACCCTCAAAGTGTGCTACACAAACAATTAAAATATTGTTCTTTTTTTTTTGGTCTTTGTGAAATGTGTGGGCTGTAGCCGCACCTGCATCCTTAAAGCAGCAGCGACAAGCGTGCGTCTGTCTGTTAAAGGGTGGTGACACCCTCAAAGTGTTCTACACAAACAATTAAAATATTGTTCTTTTTTTTTCGGTCTTTGTGACTTGTGTGCGATGTAGCCACACTTGCATCCTCAAAGCAGCAGCGACAAGCGTGCGTCTGTCTGTTAAAGGGTGGTGACACCCTCAAAGTGTGCTACAGAAACAATTAAAATATTGTTCTTTTTTTTTCTGTCTATGTGAATTGTGTGGGCTGTAGCCGCACCTGCATCCTTAAAGCAGCAGCGACAAGCGTGCGTCTGTCTGTTAAAGGGTGATGACACCTCAAAGTGTTCTACACAAACAATTAAAATATTGTTCTTTTTTTTTCGGTCTTTGTGAAATGTGTGGGCTGTAGCCGTACCTGCATCCTTAAAGCAGCAGCGACAAGCGTGCGTCTGTCTGTTAAAGGGTGGTGACACCTCAAAGTGTTCTACACAAACAATTAAAATATTCTTCTTCTTTTTTCTGTCTTTGTGAATTGTGTGGGCTGTAGCCGCACTTGCATCCTCAAAGCAGCAGCGACAAGCGTGCGTCTGTCTGTTAAAGGGTGGTGTAACCCTCAAAGTGTGCTCCACAAACAATAAAAATATTCTTTTTTTTTTTCTGTCTTTGTGAATTGTGTGGGCTGTAGCCGCACTTGAATCCTCAAAGCAGCAGCGACAAGCGTGCGTCTGTCTGTTAAAGGTTGGTGTAACTCTCAAAGTGTTCCAAAAAATAAAAAACTATTTTTTTAATGTGTTTGTGACTTGTGTTCGATGTAGCCACACTTGCATCCTCAAAGCAGCAGCGACAAGCGTGCGTCTGTCTGTTAAAGGGTGGTGACACCCTCAAAGTGTGCTACACAAACAATTAAAATATTGTTCTTTTTTTTTTGGTCTTTGTGAAATGTGTGGGCTGTAGCCGCACCTGCATCCTTAAAGCAGCAGCGACAAGCGTGCGTCTGTCTGTTAAAGGGTGGTGACACCCTCAAAGTGTTCTACACAAACAATTAAAATATTGTTCTTTTTTTTTCGGTCTTTGTGACTTGTGTGCGATGTAGCCACACTTGCATCCTCAAAGCAGCAGCGACAAGCGTGCGTCTGTCTGTTAAAGGGTGGTGACACCCTCAAAGTGTGCTACAGAAACAATTAAAATATTGTTCTTTTTTTTTCTGTCTATGTGAATTGTGTGGGCTGTAGCCGCACCTGCATCCTTAAAGCAGCAGTGACAAGCGTGCGTCTGTCTGTTAAAGGGTGATGACACCTCAAAGTGTTCTACACAAACAATTAAAATATTGTTCTTTTTTTTTCGGTCTTTGTGAAATGTGTGGGCTGTAGCCGTACCTGCATCCTTAAAGCAGCAGCGACAAGCGTGCGTCTGTCTGTTAAAGGGTGGTGACACCTCAAAGTGTTCTACACAAACAATTAAAATATTCTTCTTCTTTTTTCTGTCTTTGTGAATTGTGTGGGCTGTAGCCGCACTTGCATCCTCAAAGCAGCAGCGACAAGCGTGCGTCTGTCTGTTAAAGGGTGGTGTAACCCTCAAAGTGTGCTCCACAAACAATAAAAATATTCTTTTTTTTTTTCTGTCTTTGTGAATTGTGTGGGCTGTAGCCGCACTTGAATCCTCAAAGCAGCAGCGACAAGCGTGCGTCTGTCTGTTAAAGGATTACATCGGTGACAGCATCCAAGTAGGCATGTCAGACAGTCCGTACCTGTACTGGCAGGAAAAAGAAGCAATTTGGAGGTCCCTGTACAAACTGGCTCTATTTTACCTGAGTTGCCCCCCCTCCAGTGTGTACTCCGAAAGAGTGTTTAGTGCAGCCGGGAACCTTGTCAGCGAAAGGCGTAGGAGGTTGCTTCCACAAAATGTGGAGAAGATGATGTTCATAAAATGAATTATCAACTCTTCCAGGGAGACCAGCCTCCAGAACGTACAGAGGGACCTGTGGTTCCAGCAGGGACGAATTAATACTCTGTGAGGATGAGGATGTACACACTGAAGAGGGTGAGGAATCGGTGGATGAGGAGGATGAGGATGACATCTTGCCTCCGTAGAGCCAGTTTGTGCAGGGACACATTAATTGCCAGCTTGTTTTGTGGGGGCCCAAACGAACCAATCATTTCAGCCACAGTTGTGTGGCAGACCCTGGCGCTGAAATGATTGATTTGTTAAAGTGTGCATGTCCTGTTTATACAACATAAGGGTGGGTGGGAGGGCCCAAGGACAATTCCATCTTGCATTTCTTTTTTTTCTTTGCATTATGTACAGTTTGGGGCCTAGTTTTTCTAACTGCCATCCTGTCTGCCACTGCAGTGTCACTTCTAGATGGGTCACGTGTTTGTGCCGCCCACTCGTGTCGCTTAGCATAGTCATCCAGCTACCTCGGTGCAACCTTTTGGACATGAAAACACTATTGTGATGTGTTCAGTGTTCAGAATAGACTGGAAATGAGTGGAAATTAAGGTTATTGAGGTTAATAATAGCATAGGAGCAGAGAAACCAACAAATTCTGTGATTTTAGCTGTTTTTATGCTTTTTTAAAAAAAAATACAGATCCAAAACACAAAACCCAGAACCCAAAACACGGAAGGGTGGTTTTGGCAAAACCAATCCAGATCCAAAACACGAAGAAAGATCCAGATCCAAAACCAAAACACAAAACACGAAAAGTGGCCGGTGCACACCCCTAATATATATATATATATATATATACAGAGAAGAAATAACAGGACAGTAACCAGATATTTTGCACATAAGAGCTAATAGTTGTTTTTTTATTCATTATGTCTTGCTCATCAACCAAAGTGACAATCCATTGCCTCAAAGTTTTTTGGCCTCTATAAGAGCTTCATCAGGAGGTGCAGCAATGTATACAGGGCACAATACATACCTCACCAAAACCCAGCAACCATGCCTCCCTGTCCCCCATATATAGGCCACACCACTGAAATGGTGCCAAAATGCCACTACCATACTGTACGTGATCTCACTTCTTGGGTATCCCCTCATACTGTACGGTAGATCACCTACAAATAACAATATAGATAAAGCACTGCACAATATAATCAAAGATATACCTCCAAGACAAAAGAGCATGTTATCCATTGATGTTTATAGCCGGCAGTGCAACATCGCAGCTGCATATACAAATAACTCTGTACACTCGCATCAAAGCCAGAATGCACAGTGTCATAGCTTGTGCATCACAGATGGAGTGCAAGATGTCATTGCCGTGGGATGAGGAACTTCTGCCGGACCAGTATTGCAATACTTCCCCGTTCCACCACATAGGAACAGGTAGAAGACAAAAGGACATGACGATCCTTAGGTCTGCAAAGCAACAGTACTGGTGATAACAATTGAAACATATTATAAATGATAAATATAGCATAGGGGAATAGAGGCCAGATATTCAGGTTAGACCAGAAAGTGATAACACCTCACAATCCTGAACGTGCCACCACATATTAGATACAATATACTACAGAATACTAAACTCACAAAAAATAATATTAATAAAATTACTGACACAAATCAGCAATAAAAAAATCTAAAGCACTAAATAGTATTAATCATATTGAGAGTGTATTGGTAAAAAACAATAAATACAAAAAAATATTCAACAAATTATATTTGTTAAGTCCATGTGGAGCAAAAGTCCCAAGAGAAAAATCCACTTGGCTTCCAACTTCTTCAAAATTAGCACATGATCACCTCCACGGTTAGGTATAGGTATCCAATCAATAATTCTACATTTGAGCATAGCCACTTGGAGCCCCGCCTCCAAGAAATGCAAATAGATTTTCCACTATGGGGATGTGGAAAGTTCTCCCAGGAATCAGAGACCGACATCTGACACAGACAGTACTGTACATTTCACGCAGCCAGGCTTCTGAGTCTTCAACCAAGTGGCCTTACTTGTAAGTGTTTGGTGTGTAGAGTGCATAAGACGCTGCTTCAGATCCTTACACCTCCTAAATACCATCATGGGGACTCTTCCAAGGTACCAGCAAATGCTGAATCAGTCTGTATTAAAGGCCAATGTTTCTTGATCGACCTGGTAATGTCAGAAGTTTTGCCATTATATTATGTTACGTATATCATGCAATCCCTTTTCTTGGGGACCTTCTTGATGATTTTCTTACATGCTCTAATGAGGCACCCCTAAATAGTCCTCCACTTGTATCCCCTCTCCAAGAAGTGATTTTTCATTTCAGGTATCTGTGCTTCTGCTGTATTGGGGTTACTGTTGTTTCTAAACACCCACATAAATTGGATATAGGGAGACTATCCTTCAAGAAATGTGGGTGCTTACTGGTAGCATTCAAAAATGTGTTCCTGTCTGTTTCTTTACGAAAAGGGTCAAGCTCAATCCGGATCACCTCTAAACAGTCACATCCAAAATATCAATGGTCAAATTATCTACTTTTCCAGTAAAACGAACAGTGAATGCAAGTAAAAATAAGTTCATCCACCATTAAATTAAACTCTTCCTCAGCGCCTTTCCATAGCAAAAAAAAGTGAATCTATAAATATCTTATAATAGATGATCCAATTACCATTCTTAGGGAGAATATTGCTGGTTTCATAATCATGCATAAATATACCCACATATGCCGGGGCCACATTCAACACCTGTGCGGTGCCTGCTAATTGGATAAAATACTCCGCTTTAATCATCAAATCATTTTTTTACCAAAATCAACTCCAACAGATCAAGCACAAAATTAACAGAATGACCCTGTACATCAACCTGGACTAACAGTTTTCTAACAGAATTGATCCCTTCATCATGTGGAATGATTGTATACAATGATGAGACATCAAGGGTTGCCAATATTTATTTATTTTATTTATTACCAGTTATTTATATAGCACACAATATTTTGCAGTGCTTTACAGATCATATTTGGCCATTTGCATCAGTCCCTGCCCCAGTAGAGCTTACAATTTATATTCCCTACCACATGTTCATGCACACACATACAAATTAGGGTTAATTTTTGTTGGGAGCCAATTAACTTACTAGTATATTTTTGGAGCACAGGGAGATTATACAAAATCCGCACAGTTAGGGTCGTGGTAGGAATCGAACCCAAGATCTCAGTGCAGTGAAGCAGTAATGCTAACCATTTCACCGTCTTCATCTGTGATGTCACCAACTCCCTTGAAATTATCCCAAAAATTATCCAAAAAATCACTGGTGTCTCTCAAATAACTAAGGATATGTTGAATCAAATCTTGAAGAAAACTATCCACAAATAAAGCTAATGGCGGAAATAGGGAGCCCCTGTCAGAGATAATGTGTCTACCAGGGGGATCCACCAGTAATTTATGCACCTTTGGAAGGGTATAAATCAAAGGGCATATCAGAAAATCAACCTTAAGGAACTTAGACACCTGTTCCAATAGCCACCCACAACTCACAGTCATATCATAGGTATTGGATTCACCTTACTTTGTAGATATGTTGAGGTGTCAGCAAGCTGACACTTAATCTCCCTGTCATAATGGATAGTATTCTGGATAACAATCACCCGCCCTTATCTGCGGGGTGAATCATTATCCGATCATTCTCATGTAGTGATTTCAGGGCTTGTCTCTGGTGAGATGTCAAATTACCATACCGACAAGTAGGAGTCTCCCTGTTGAAATTGTGTTCAGGTATGACCATATAGTAGAATTGTTACTCATAGGGTCAAACAAACCAGGTTTTGTAAATAGACTAGTTGGCACCACATCAGTGTTGTCTCTGGCATGACTGTCCTTGAAATATTCCCTTAACCTTAATTTGCAACCCAAATTTGTAATGATCTGTAGCCAAAGTAAATTTATTGTGTTTGAAGTAAGGCACAAAAGACAGTTTCAGGGACAACAAATAACAGTCAGCAACAGATAACACATGGTCAGGTTAAAAATAATATTCATATTCTACTTCTCCATCCCCCTCTACTTATACCCTCCTCTCCTTGGGTGGGGCCTCTGAGAACTCCATGGGTTATATCTAACACCTCTTTGTGGCCCTGGCCTAAAAAACACTTGGGGTAATGGGGTCAATACTTTCGGAATGCAGCATGGCCCTCTGCCATTGCTCCATTGCTGCCAGCATCAACAAGTGTGTATTCACTTGCTGATGCCGGCTTCCCTGCCAGGTCCCATCGCTGATGAGGTCGGGCACACTAGACATTGTGGTTTAAGATTGGTGGTGGGATTATCTGAAAGGGGGCACCAGTCAAAATTTGCCTAGGGCACCAAAATGGCTGGGGCCAGCTTTGAGTACTGCTTTGAAAAAGTGTACAGTATATCTATCTGAACTATGAAGAATATAATGAAAAACACCAATTCATATGGCACCTGCACTACTGCCAATGTCCCCTTATACTCATTCTCAGTCTTTCCACCATGGACATCTTCAGGAGGGCATAGTATATAAAAATTAAATCTTTTGGGTCTTTTTCAATAATCACAAAGTGGATATGTACCTTGAAATATCCATGACATACAAGTAGGCCACTTGCTCAAATCAAGAAGCATTGCAGTACTGATACTTTGGTGTTCATAAATAACCTTTACTGCAGTGACATCACTATGGGTGGTGACACCAAGTGCGGCACCTTGGGAGTCCTCGTGTACCCCATCAACATGTGCACATGAACAGGGGTGTGGCCTTGTGTCTGCGAGGCAATGCCCAGTGTTGTGTGACGGCATGTCACACCCCCATTCTCTTCATGCTGGGTGCTTGCCCAGTGCACTTGGAGCTGCTTGGCAGCCCCCAGCCACCCCCAGCACAGTGGATCACATGTGAATGCTTGTGTCATCCATCACTGCCGCAGCACTGCTTGGTGACACCATCCGTGGGGGTGATGCCACAATAGAAGAGCAGCTCTGTTATTTTGGCATCACCCCCTCAGATGGTGTCACCCCTGCAGATGGTGTCACCCAGTTTGGCCCATATCCCCCTAGTGATACCACTGCCTTACTGTACTATGCAGATGTGTCCTCATTCACCTAACGTTTTTGCACCAAATGCCACAAGATGCTTTGTGTGACTTAGATACTCCACCATGATTAGAAATTCCCATACTTTCTTTTTCTTGTATTTTGAATCTTACTTGCATTGTAGCCACATAATAAATCACTCACAGTGTACAGACACACTAGACTAGTACTTTTGTGGCAAAGAAATTGGTATAAAGTTGCTACTTGAGCATAACAATACGGTATGTGGTAAAAGGCATGGCATGGGTCTTTTGTACTGGACCTATGACTTTTACCAAGATTACTGTCTGATTGTCACACAGTAACTACAGGTAATGCCATCATCAGTATACAGGGTACCCATGCATTGTATTTTTGTTGCATAGTATTGCAAATAACACACATATTTTGTGAAAAAGTCTCTGGCGGGATGCTTGGCATGGCTAAATCGCATAGTCCATGGTGCGCCAACAGGGCTATTTGCCATATTTTGAGGATGCAGTAAGTGTATGTGGACACATATTTTCCCTGCATAAACAGTGGATGCAAACTATAAAAGTGTTCTTAATAAGGGTTAATTTTGTAAAATTGTACTGAAAAAATAACTTAAGAGTTGAGTACAGCTTACATGTGCACTTCTCTAAAGAAACCACATCTATATCACATATATATTACATATATTAATATGACATGTTGCGGAGTATAGATCAATCTTTTGCAACAGATAGGCTGCTGCATGCATTCCTGAAAGTACTCATTTATGGCTCTCATAACTATTGAACTTTTTTTTTTGTTTTAGTCCTCTTCAGTGTGAGCACAGAACATTTATACAGCCTATACAGGAGGCTACTCTATGGTAGGATCAGTGGTAGTACTATAGATGTGTACTACTCAAATGCCCATGGTGTGGGTCTCATGGTAAGCCATGTCCCGTGCAAAACTAGTTGGGGAAGCCTGGATGTTGGATCCCCTAACACTCTGCTGTTGCTGGGGAATGAGAAGTTGTGACATCATGAGCAAACAGTCTAATCCATGAGATTAGACTGTTTGCTCTGTGTGTGATAGTAATCTACAGTACTAGTGCTTTCTCCAAATATGCCTGTCTCAGACAGTTCTATTGTTTGTGAGGCTTTCCTTTTACATTCAAATTTTAACTTCTATTTGCAATTGTTTTTTAACTGAATGGTCAAAACCTATAGCAAATACACCAGGAAAAACCTGACATCATGTTAGGATTTTAATTAAAATTGAAACTAGATGGATAGTAAATTTTGATTTGTTTAGGCAGCTACACACCTTCTATGTCTGACAGTAAGTAAATTTACCCTAGAAGACAGAACTTCTGTCCTCTGTGGGGAATTACTGTAATATCACTTTGCACATCTTTCATTTCATCACTCAAAGAGGTAGTTTTTCTTTAGTCTACACTGAATGCCAGTGTACATGAAATAAGGCCCTCATTCAGACCCACTCGCGAGCGGCTGTCCGCTCGCAAGTGGGTCGATGGTCTGCACTGCGCATGTGCACGACGGAGGGAGCTCCGTCGTGCGCATGCGCGAGACGCGACGAGCGAAGGACTTTCCTTCGCTCGTAGTGTCTCATCAAAGGGGGCGTGCTGTCGATGTTGACTGACAGCACGCCCCCTTTGGTGGGCGTGCCGGGGGCATGCCTGACAGTGCCTGACGCCGGGGGCGTGCCTGAAGCCGGCCCCACTGACATCACTAGTGATGTCAGTGGGAGTGATTTTGGCTCTGATAGAGCCAAAATCACTCCTGGCCTTGTGGTTGAGTAACTCAACCGCAGGCTTCTGCTCGCAGTTTCGATGGTCGCGATGGTCAAGACCATCGCGACCATCATCCTGCACGCCCGTATATGCTGTGGGTGGTGACCCACAGCTATACGAGCATCCAGGAGGACGCTCCATATCAATGGAGGTGGGCCCTGATTCAGAGCGAGCGCTCTGGTCAGAGCGTCCGGCTCTGAATCAGGGCCTAATGGCCTGATAGAGCCAAAATCACTCCGGGCCTTGCGGTTGAAAAACTCAACCGCAGGCTCCGGCTCGCAGTGGCGATGGTCGCGATGGTCAAGACCATCGCGGCCATCAACCTGCATGCTCGTACAGGCTGTGGGTGGTGACCCACAGCTATACGAGCGTCCAGGAGGACGCTCCATAATTATGGAGGACGGCCCTCATTCAGAGCGTGCGCTCTGCTCAGAGCGTACGGCTCTGAATGAGGGCCTAAGTTCCTAGAGCAGTGCTAGCTAACCTTGACACTAGAGCTGTTATGGAACTACATAACCCAGCATGCACTGCTACAGTTTTGCTATTAGGGCATGCTAAAACTGTGGCAGGGCATGCTGGGATATATAGTTCCACAACAGCTGGAGTGTCAAGGTTAGCCAACACTGTCCTAGAGCTATCTGAAGACAAATTAGTTTGAAAAGGGCAGTGCATTTGGAGATAAAAATGTCAGATTAATGAGATGGGTGTGGGGCTGATTATGTGATAGTGGTGTAACTAGGGTATTTGGAGCCCAGGCAAATGTAAAAATGTAGCCCCCCCTACCCCCTATGTGTGCGCGCTGGGCATGGTCACTTAAAAATGGGGCATGTCAACATGACATACCCCTTTATCGTCACTCTGAACATTCCTTTCCATATGCACCTTAACCCCAGTAGTGTCCCTTATACAGTGCCCCCAGTATGCAATGTCCCCAGTTGTGGTCCCTTTTATGCAGGCCCATAGTAGTGCCCCTTATACAGTACCCCCAGTAGTGGTCCCCCTTATGCAGCCCCCAATTAGTTCCCCTTATATAGTACAACCAGTATGCAATGCCCCCAGTAGTGGTCCCCCTTATGCAGCCACTCATTAGTTCCCCTTATTCAGTGCCACAGTAGTGGTTTCCCTTATGCAGTGCCCCCCCTATGAAGTGCCCCCAGTAGTGCTCCCCCTTATGCAGTGCTCCCTTATGCAGGCCCCCAGCAGTGATCCCCCCTATCCAGTGCCCTTTATACAGTGCCCCCTGTAGTTTTCCTCCCTATTTAGTGCCCCCAATAGTGGTCCCCTAGTAGCAAGCCCCTTATATAGTGCCCCCAGTAGTAATCCCCCCCCAGTAGTAGTCCCCAGTAGAGGTTCCCCCTCCTGATGCAGTGCCCCCAATAGTAGTCCCCCCCAGTTGTAGTCCCCAGTAGTGGTCCCCCCCTAGAAATGTGCCCCCAGTAGTGGTCCTCCCAGTAATAGTGCCCCCAGTAGTGGTCCCCCCTTTGTAATGGTGCTCTCTGTAGTGGTCCCCCCCAGTGATGGTGCCCCCGGTAGTGCCCCCCCTGTAATGGTGCCCCCAGTAGTGCTCCCCCCTGTAATGGTGCCCCACCCCCAGCAGTGGTCCCCCCCAGTAATGTGACCTAAGTAGTGGTCCCCCCAGTAATGGTGCCCCAGTAGTTGTCCCCCCTGTAATGGTGCCCCCAGTAGTGGTCCCACCCTGTAATGGTGCCCCCAGTAGTGTTTCCCCCCCGATGCGCAGACACACAACACAAGTAAAAAAAAATAAAAAAAAATACACTTACCTGCATCCACGGTACAGCTCAGGCTCCAGCTACTGCTCCCAGCACTGCACATCAGTCCTCGCGGGCTGGCGTGCTCTGCATTATGGGAGAGACGTCATGACTTCATGACGTCTCTCCCATTACCCACTGCAGGAGCCGGAAGGGAGCTGGCTCTTGCAGTGGGAGCTCAGCAGTCAATGAGAGTCTGTCTGACTCTCATTGGCTGATGGTTAACACACACATTGCCGCCACGCAGCGGTGATGTGTGTGCAGCAGCTGCAACAGCCAATGAGAGTCTGTCTGACTCTCATTGACTGTTGGTTAACACACACATCGCTGCCACACCGGCGGCAATGTGTGTGTTACTGCACAACATGAGACCGCCTGCCTCCCACCCTCCTCCTGGCGCTTTTGGGTAGGTGCTCAGGTGGAGGGAAGGTCTCGGCTGTGCAGCAAAGGACTGGCACTGGGCGCAGGGAAGCCTAGTGCCGGTCCTTTGTAAATGTGTAGCGCTGACTGCACACACTGCGGTCGGCGCTACACTGCCTAACTAGGGCAGGTCGGTATTGTGGCCGGCAGCGCCACCGGTCCTACGGCGCCAAGGGCACGTGCCCTGCTCGACCCCCCTTAGTTACGCCACTGGTGATAGTAGGTGGCACTTTCAGTGAACTTTAACGTGTGAGATGAATTAAGTTACAGTACATTAAAAAAATAAAAAAGCATATCATACTGTTCTCATACTTGAAACTTGAAGTAAACAATTCAGACAGGTACTATCTGCCATGTGTTTTTCTTCTGTTGAGGGGGGAAAGAAACACAAATCATATTTTGGCTCCTGAGTCAACACTCGCTATGGATGATATCCTCTCCACAGTTTGACTGTCCAACATTAGGTTATTATTATTATTATTATTATTATTATTATTATTATTATTATTATTATTATTATTATCCTTTATTTATATGGTGCCACAAGTGTTCTGCAGCAGCTTACATAGTACATAGAACTAATAAGTGAACAAGAAACAAGTAACTTACAGTACATTACAGTGCAGGACAAGGACACGATTTATATACATTGCTGCAATAGTGATTAATCACTCACAATAAGAAGCAGGGAGTTGGCAGTCACATGTTAGGTGCTCTTATGGGGAGTAAAGAGTCGAAGAAAATGTAAAGAGAAGCACATGAGGGAAGATGTCCCTGCTCGTGAGAGCTTACATTCTAAAGGGGAGGGGCAGACAGACAGGCATGACACAGAAGGGGAATATAGGGAGGAAAGAGCATGAATTGGGTTAGGATGAGAGCTGGAAGGCCTTGATGAAGTGAGAGCCCGTTTACTTTGAATATTTGAAGGTTAATGATTTGGTTAAGCTGTATTGTAATATAGTGGCGTAATAATGTGATCTGATTTATCACTGCAACGTAGACACATCTTTGCAGGCTTGTAAGGCCCCTCAAGTATATTCTATTGATCTTAACTGATCTATATGGACATAAGCTACTGTTCCCACAATGTGCCATTAAACATGATTACATCATTATTAATTTTGTATTATAAATACCCTACTTCTACAAAGTATAATTCACAAACTAATATGAAATAACAATGTACAGTATGCTAAGAATTATTTTGAGGACATAACGAATGATAAAAGTTGCAACTAGAAATATGCGCCTACCTCATGTTTTGGTTTAGGATCTAATTTGTCGTCGGGTTTCAGATTTGGTTTTGCCAAAACCACCCTCAAATGTTTTGGTTTTGGATCTGTATTTTTAAAAAAAATTGGTAAAAACTGCTAAAATCACATATTCTCGCTGGAATTCACCATTAAAGGTGCCCCAGGACTTTGACTTAATTGCTGCTAAATGTCTTCCTCGTGGAATTTGTAGTTCAGTTTGATGAAAATCATCTTTTCCACATTTTGAGGAAGTAGCTTCCCATTCCAATTGCTGACAAAGGGCCTGATTCAGAGCCGGACGCAATTAGCGCTCGCTCGTCCAGAAAATAGGGGTGGCTATTCAAATGAACCGTTCGCTCTTTGCGGTCTATACACGCCTCTAGGTCTGAATGAGCGAACAAAACTTGTGGTCGTTTTTTGGAAAAATATGCCCCCTGGCCGCTCGCATCCTACGTCATGTCCGCTATTTATTAGATTAATCGAGTACATCGACCAGCGTATGAACTGCTCGCTATTCTTGTGGTTGGTTTTTGCTACCGCAATCTTGCGAGCAGTTCTGGCTATAAAATAACCCAGTGACGTGGTCAATGACGCTGCTGTTTTAATTATGCACACCCATAAAACGCCCGTTTTGACCTTTAAGCACGCCTGCGTTCTGATCTCCACTCCCCATTTTCAAGCACCTTCCCCTGTTACCACCCACATACGCCTCCTCCTGTCACTCAAATTATCAGGCATTCGCTATTTTGCGAGCACATGAATTTCGACCGCACTGACTGGTTTGCGCATGGAGCGAACGAGAGGCCGCTTACGAGCGGCTCTGAATAAGGCCCAAAGTTCCTGGCTGTGCTGAAAACTTTTTCTGAGTACACACTGGAGGGTGGGCAGCTTTAGTAAAGCAAAGCTAGTTTGTGTAAGGACTTCCAAATTGCCTTTTATTTCTGCCAGTAGTCAAAGGGACTGTCTGACATGTCTATTTGGATGCTGTCAGTGAAATAATCCTCAACCTTTTTTTCCGATGGCGTCACGGTAGAGGTGTCACTAATTTTAGGCAATTATTTTACACCTGACCAGATGTCAAAATGCTGTGTTTACTCATTTGCATCACCAGTGGGTCTCTTAGGAACTTTGAGGGGTTTCAGCACCTTGCACAACATGGAAAGTATTCTCCACTGCACTGCAGTAAGGCACATGCTTCCTGTTTCATGGCTCGCTTTGTAGCTTTGGATGACTTTTTGCTGTTCCATCTGCTGAAGCTTATAAAGGGTGGAATTCCACCTTGTTACTACCTCTTGCTTCAGCTTGTGACAGGGCAAATTGAACTGTTCTTGCAGGTGCTACAATCTTCCACATGCAGCTGCTGAATGCCGAAAATTTCCTTTTTCGACCCACAGACAGCATCTCCGGCATGCCAGTGTCATTTTTCAAAAAATTCTTCACCACCAAATTGATTGTGTGAGTAAAACATAGGACATGTTCAAAATCACCCAGCTGTAATGCTCTCACTATATTTGTGGTGTTGCCAGAAATCAAAAATACCAAGCAGAGTTACAGTGGAGTAAGCAATTTTGCAATGACATCCCTGAGTTTTTCTAAGAGGTTGACACCAGTATGCTTCGTAGTGAAGCCAGTCATACATAGAGTAGCCTGCCTCTGAAAGACCTGCCATTTGTAAGATGATGCTGCTATTCATGCTGCTAAAGGCAATACACACACTCAGTGGGCTGTCACAGTCATGTAAACTTTAGTTTGCCCTGTTCCACTTGTTTGCTTATCTGTGGTTAAGTGGACAGTGGGTACAACAGCATTTTGGAGTCCACTAATTAAGTTTTTTTTTAACATTCATGTACAGGTGGGGAATTGTTTTTTCTAGTGAAGTGGAATCTAGATGGGATTTGGTAGCGGGGACACAGAACCTCAATTAACTGTCTAAAACCCACTGCATTAATAGTAGATATTGGACGCAGATCTTATATTAGCATACTGTAGCTGATATGGTGTTCCATGATTTGCTGTGCAACTGGGTGTCAGCTGTCATACTTGCTTCCTCTATCAAAGGATTGTTTAACGGTCAATTGTTTTTTGTTAAACTACTTCTAGTGGTAGTCTTCTTGATCCTCACCCAGCAGCAGGCCTAGCACACCCACACCCAGTTGTTTTAAACTACTCCTAGTAGTAGTCTTCTTGATCCACACCCAGCAGCAGGCCTAGCACTCAAGAATTCATCTGAGGGATCCTGGATAGGGGAGGATGCAGCTTTATCAAATTGAATGCAGGACTACTTCAAATAATTATTGAGGATATTGATGATGGTGGTTTTTGTGGTGGAGATTGCAGGTACTTTGATCTAGTAAAGAGAAGTGAGCTAGCTGATGCTAAACTGCTTGCTGTTACTTTTTTAGCATTTCTGATTTTACCAAACACTTTTCATGAACACACTGCAAATGATGTAAAAGGGAGGAGGTTTCTAGATGGTTAAAGTCCCTACCTCTACTTACTGTGGCTTTACAAATGCTACAAATGGCAAGACAATTGTCTTGATTTTTGTAAAAACAATTCCACACATAATAGGTGGATATATTCGTCTTATGCCCAGGCATAACAATGGTATTCTTCTTATCACAGGCAAGAATTGCTTCCACTGGTGTCTCACTTGCACAAACAACATCTGACTGTTATATATCACAGACACAGTCACAGGCTAAAGTTTTTATTACAAAAAAATATAATTTTTTTAACAAAAAAAAGTGCCCACAGACTGTGCAGATAGTATAAAAGGAGGCAATTGACCTACTGACCATTACTGATGGTTACATATCACAGACACAGATAAGTATACATTTTTTTTAAGAGATAAAAGTTCCCATCATCTGCAACACACTGCGCAGACAGTATAAGTGGTGGTCCTTGACATACTGACCGTTATTTGACTGTTATAAATCATAGACACAGTGTCACAGCCTGAAGTTTTTATCACACAAATTTTTTTAAGCCACACCCAAGTTATATGAATTATTAAATGATGTTCCTGCACTATAAAAAACAAACAAACAATAATTTGCTGACTGCCTATTGAAAAAATACTTTGAACTGAGCAGTGGCTCGGATTCCCTTGGTTAAGGTAAGTACAGGTGGTTTTATTTTTAGTTAAATTTTGATACAATAAATACTTTTTTGAACTTTCAAAATTACTTTCAGTTTCTAGGAGAAACTGTCAACCCAAATGTGACTGTTTTATGACATTACAGCCCCATATTCTATTTTGACACAACTCTGAGCTGCTTTAGTATGCAGCACAAGTGACATTGCAATTTCATAGACAGACAGACAGATGTCTTTTATGAAGGTGGCTTAGAGCTACAACTGTCCCCTTTTGAATCTGAAATCAGCTTAATTGCATAACACAGGTGCTTGTAAAGGGGCGGGGTTTACACTGAACACAGAAAAAAGAGATTTGCCCCCCAGCACACTGCAGCAAAAACAATACTTAAATCCTACATGATAATAGAGATTCAGAGGTATTAGTTACATACATTTGCAAATATATGAATAAGCGCCAGGCAGTCGTCAAGGCTCCTCTATGCTGGCGTCCCTAACATTAAGGGGTTCATGTCCGAGAAGCAAGGCACCCCAAAAAAATTCCACCCAAGGGCCATCCCCAGGACATCACACGAAAAAAGGAAAAAGGTGATAGTGAAGTGTAAAGAAAAGATGTGTAAGGATAACTCAATAAGTGTTAATGAAATGAGAAAGAATTATAATTACATAAATAATATACAGACAAATAGAGAAGTGATAAAAGTATTCTATGTGAATTAAGTGGTGATTCCATGAGAAAGGCTCAGTCAGAACCCCCCAGGGGCCCCACTCCCAAACGCTCACCCCAAAATAATTATTGCTACATAATGGTAGCACCCACTCTGGGTCATATAATTACAATTGGTGTACTGCATGATAACAGTACATATATAAGCTGAGAGCTGACTGGGCCAGAGTGGGTGTTACCATTATGTAGCAATAATTATTTTGGGGCGAGCGTTTGGGAGTGGGGCCCCCGGGGGGGTTCTGACTGGGCCTTTCTCATGGCATCACCACTTAATTCACATAGAATACTTTTATCACTTCTCTATTTGTTTGTATATTATTTATGTCATTTTAATTCTTTCTCATTTCATTAACACTTATTCGTTTATCCTTACACATCTTTTCTTTACACTTCACTATCACCTGTTTCCCTTTTTCGTGTGATGCCCTGGGGATGGCCCTTGGGTGGAATTTTTTTGGGGTGCCTTGCTTCTCGGACGTGAACTCCTTAATGTTAGGGATGCCAGTATAGAGGAGCCTTGACAATTGGCTTGGCGCTTATTCATATATTTGCAAATGTATGTAACTAATATCTCTGAATCTCTATTATCATGTAGGATTTAAGTATTGTTTTTGCTGCAGTGTGCTGGGGGGCAAATCTCTTTTTTCTGTGTTCAGTGTAAACCCTGCCCTTTACAAGCACCAATGTTATGCAATTAAGCTGATTTGAGCAACTACCATATTTTTTTGCAGTTTGGAGAGGCATGAAGGGAGTCAGCATTAGGAGGATGTGCTGATCCTTATAGTGCCATGTGGAGGTTTTTTGGGGTACCTCCAAGGTAAGTTAGCTCTCAGCTTATATATGTACTGTTATCATGCAGTACACCAATTGTAATTATATGACCCAGAGTGGGTGCTACCATTATGTAGCAATAATTATTTTGGGGTGAGCGTTTGGGAGTGGGGCCCCCGGGGGGGTTCTGACTGGGCCTTTCTCATGGCATCACCACTTAATTCACATAGAATACTTTTATCACTTCTCTATTTGTTTGTATATTATTTATGTCATTTTAATTCTTTCTCATTTCATTAACACTTATTGGTTTATCCTTACACATCTTTTCTTTACATTTTTCTATCACCTTTTTCCCTTTTTCGTGTGATGCCCTGGGGATGGCCCTCGGCTGGAATTTTTTTGGGGTGCCTTGCTTCTCGGATGTGAACCCCTTAATGATAGGGACGCCAGTATAGAGGATCCTTGATGATTGGCCTGGCGCTTATTCATATATTTGCAAATGTATGTAACTAATATCTCTGAATCTCTATTATCATGTAGGATTTAAGTATTGTTTTTGCTGCAGTGTGCTGGGGGGCAAATCTCTTTTTTCTGTGTTCCCTTTTGAATCTGACCCTGGTTATCATAACACTGATAGTGATGGCCATTGTGTTTGTGAAATTATGATTTAGAGATGGTGGGTTCTTCAGGAAGGTGGTAAACCATGCAAGTAGCTTAAATGTAGTAAAGCCTACTCAAAGTTATGCTGTAAGATATTACATTTATACTGTACATTTTAGAATGAATAAGCTGATAAATATTTAATACAATGTATGTAGATACACAATCTGCAAATGCAAGTGTTTTCTAACTGTTTAAAAGCCATTTTCTGGTTCGTGTAACCTCTAAATTAATCCATGTTGGTAGTTAATTTGAAGTCTTGCTTCCTCAAGGTTACCCCCTTGTCTGT
This sequence comes from Taudactylus pleione, assembly GCA_031769625.1. NCBI lineage: Eukaryota > Metazoa > Chordata > Amphibia > Anura > Myobatrachidae > Taudactylus > Taudactylus pleione. The sequence continues at coordinate 49,341 of JAUIMM010000145.1, read as the reverse complement.
ACACCAAGTCCAGCTCTGCATTCTTTTTAGCGTGTCTAGCTGATTAAGCTTGCTGGAATGAAAATGTTTAAGAATCTTAATTGGTTTGACTTTCGCTCAAGACAGAAGACTCAGCCAGCTGCTTTCTACACAGTGCAGTTTTCTCTAATTAAAGCTCAGAAAAAAAAACTATCAAATGTCCCCACAAACTAAATGGCCTTATAATGCCAACCACAGTGCAAATGAATGACCGTGTGATGTTCTGGAGCCAGAACATTAGCAAATTTTAGTCCTGGAGGTTTTGTTAACCCAGAAGTAACAGATTGTTAGGTTTATGTGCATGCTACTGTCTTTTACTCAGTTTTTCAGAAACAATATGAAAGGAGATGTAATACTTAGAGATGTGCGCCCGCCGCCTAACCCCCATGTTTTGGTTTTGGATCTGTATCTCATCTGGTTTTGGATCTGGATTGGTTTTGCCAAAACCGTACCTCCATGTTTTTGTTTTTGTTTTTGTATCTGGATTTTTTTCTAAACAAATCATAAAAACAGCTAAAATCACATAAAATGGGCCTGTTTTTGTTCCTACAGTAATATTAACCTCAATAACATTTATTTCCACTCATTTCCAGTCAATTTTGACCACCTCACAGCTCACAATATTGACTTTTTCATCTAGATAAGGGCCTAAAGGTTGCATCCAGCTAGCTGGCTGTCACGATTGCTAGGCGGAATCAAAACTGAGTGATAAATAGAGTTGAGGACTGTGGAAAGATGATGGTTGGGGTACCCCTTGAGGACTGAAGAATTGATAGTTGATAATTGATACAGTCACTGACTGAAGGAGGAATTGATAGTTGATAATTGGTGCAGCCACTGGCTGTAGTAAGAATTGATAGTTGATAGTTGGTGCAGCCACTGGGTGAAGTAACAATAGTTGATAGTTGATAATTGGTGCAGCCACTGGCTGAAGTAAGAATTGATAGTTGATAGTTAATTGTTGATGCAGCCTCCGGGCTGAGTAGTAGTGGAATACAGTACTATGATTAGGAACCACTCCTGCAACAGCTTTGAGGGCAGGGACTCTTGACAAGTTGTGACCATTACAGCCTTAAGGGCTGGTGAGGAATGACAGCAGGTGGCCTTTGGGCCATGAAGTAGGATGTGGCCTTTGGGTCATGTAGCATCCTTGAGGGCTGAGAACTCTTGGTGGGACATGGCCTTTGGGCCTTGCAGTAGGATGTGGCCTTTGGGCTGTGTAGCAGCCTTGAGGGCTGAGAACCCTTGGCTGAATGTCACTGTTGTGCGACTTGTGCCGCTGGGTTGACACAAGCAGCAGTCCACTTGATTGTGCACACTTGATGCTGATGTGCAAGTTGTGCCGCCGGGTTGACACAACCAGCAGTATGCTGACTTGCGTACACTTGATGCTAATGTGCAACTTGTGCCACTGTGTTGACACAAGCAGCGATATACTGGCTTGCGCACACTTGATTCTAATGTGCAGCTTGTGCCGCCGGTTGACACAAGTGACAGTATGCTGGCTTGCGTGCACTTGACGTTGCAGTGTGGCTTGCGCCACCGAGTTAACAAAAGCAACAACACACTGGATTGCAAGCACTGGGTGCTGAAGTGTGGCTTGTGTCGCCTGCATGACACAAATAGCAGGAGAATGAAGTGCGGACCATGCTGCCTAGATAACACAAACGGCAGAAGCAAAACAATGCAGACTGGGGAACTGATACTCGACTTGAACAGGAGACTAACAGCAGAACCAGAAACATTTGTGAACACACCTGAGCAATGCATCAGCAAGGTAGAAAAAGGAGGTTGCACCAATCCTGTTCCAGCATGGAAGGAGATGCTATCTGTGGCCATTACAATTTCTGGACATTCATAAACCATAAAATTAAAAATGTCAGTTAGCAATGTCCCAAACAGCACATAATGCAAAGAAAAGAGGTGCAAAATGGAATTGTCCTTGGGCCCACCAACCCAACCTCATGTTGTATATATGGAATAGGACATTCACAATTTAACAAACAAATCACATCAGCGACAGGGACTGCCACTTGTGGCTGAAATGATTGGTTTGTTTGGACCCCCCACAAAACAAGCTGCCAATGTGCAGTGGACATTGGTGGCAATGATCCCATACACAAACTGGCTTAACAACATAGGTAAGATCAGATGTCGTCATACAGACTGGTGACATGCCTATTTGGATGCTATCCCTAAAATAGTCTTCTACCATTCTCTGAATGGTGACCATATCTGACAAAGTTAAGGTAGACATGTCACTCATTGTAGGCAGTTTGTTCAGACCCAACCAGATGTCATTAGGATTTGCTGACTGATCTCCATCACCACCACCAGTGGGTCTCTTAGGAAAATGTAATTTTTTCCTGGCAGCCGCAGAAACTGAAGGAAGAGATGCTACCATGTCACGTGCCACTTGAGCTGACAATTCTTTCACCACCAGCTCTTTGCATCTTTTCAGATGTATGTCCATTGGAAAGAAAAACACTAGGTATGACTTAAACCTAAGATCAAGTATGGTCGCCAAAATATAGTGATCTGATTTCAAGAGATTGACAACCCTTGGATCCTGGCGAAGTGAATGAAGGGCTTGAGCTACAAGTCTGACATACTTAGCGGAATCACCCTGTTTCAGCACCTCCTTCAGTTTCTCCAGCTGCTTTTGCAAAAGTCAGATTAGGGGAATTACCTGACTCAAGCTGGCTGTGTCTGAACAAACTTCACATGTTGCAAGTTCAAAAGCTTTGAGAACCTTGCACAACACAGAAATTATTCTCCACTGCATTTGACTAAGGTGCATTCCTTGCTCCTTTCCCTATGTCATAGGCCGTAGTGTAGCCTTGGATGGCCTTTTTCTACTCCTTCATCTGCTGAAGCATATAGAGGGTAGAATTCCACCTAGTTACTACCTCTTGCTTCAGCTTATGGCAGGGCAAATTCAACAGTACTTGCTGGTGCTGCAATCTTTGACATGCAGTTGCTGAATGTCGAAAATGTCCTGAAATCTTTTGGCCACTGAGAGCATCTCCTGCACACCCCTGTAATTTTAAAAAAAATGTTGCACCACCAAATTAATTGTGTGAGCAAAACATGTGATGTGTTAGAATTTGCCCACATGTAATGCTCACACAATATTGCTGCCATTGTCAGAAATCACACATCCTGAGGAGAGTCCAAATGGGGTAAGCCATTTTGTAATGATTTCTCTGAGTTTTTCTAAAAGGTTCTCACTGGTATGCCTCTTAGTGAAACCAGTGATACACAGAGTAGCCTGCCTCTGAATGAGCTGGCATTTATTAGATGCTGCTGCTGCTGCTGTTGCTGTTGGCACTGTTGGATGCAATACACCTACCCAGTGGGCTATCACAGTCATGTAATCTTTAGTTTGCCCCATCCCACTTGTCCACATATACAGCATGCGGTTAAGTGGACAGTGGCCACAATGGCATTTCGGTGGACATTAATAAGGTTTTTTAATGTCCTTGCACAGATCTCTATTCTAGAGAAGTGGAATCTATAAGGGACATGGTAGCGGGGACACAGGACTGTCTAAATAATACCAGCATAGCTGTTATGATGCAAGCATGATGTCAGTAATCCACTGTGCAACTGGGTGTCTGTTGTCATACTTTTCAGCATTACAAAGGATTGTTTGACAGTCAATTGCTTGGTTAAACTAAAAGTAGTCTTCTTCCTGGTCCCCTTCTGGGACGAAGATCCACTGACAGCAACAGCAGCAGCAGGCATAGCACTCAAGGATCCTTCTGAGGAACCACAGTCATTCTTATGAAATTGGATGCAGGATTACTTCCAATCATGAATGATGATGTTGATGATGATACAGGTGTTGGTGGTGGAGATTGCAGGTGCTTTGATCCAGATAGAAGGGAATAGCTAGGTGTCACTGGACTAATTGTTATTAGGTTTTTTGTAGCCAAAGTTTCTGAATTTGAAATACACCTTTCAATATGATGAATGTGCTGCAAGTAATGTAACAGGGAGGAGGTTCCTAGATGGTTAAGGTCTTTACCTCTACTCACTGTTGCTTGGCAACAGTTACAAATGGCTTGGCAAAGGTTATCTGGATTTGGGTGGAAATAATTCCACACATGAGAAGTGGATTTTTTGGTTCTTTGCCCAGGCATGGCAACAATGGGATATTTCCCACCATGGGCAACAACTGTTGCCTGATTTACAGTTTTTACACAAACATCCTCAGCATCAAAATCCTCATCATCATCAACATCCTCATCATCCTTGTTGTTATCACCAACTACATATCCTCCTCATCATCCTGGTGCAATTCCACAGAAGCATCCTCAATTTCTACATCAGCATGTTGATGTGTGCTGCTCATGCCCACATTTGCAGAGGGCACACAAATGGAGGAAGGAGGATCCTCTTCAAATACAGTATTAGAAAGGTCAGGCTCACATATGGCAACCGCAGACACACTTGGACTCTCCTCGGGGATCTATGACTTTTTGGAGCACACAGTTGTTTCTGGTGTCTTACTCTTCTTAACAATTTTAAATTTTTTATACTTCTCCTAAAATCAGAAGGGCTTAAATCATCACAACTAGAACCACCAGTCATAAATTAAGGCCAAGGCCTTATCCTTTCCTTGCCACTTTATGTAGTGAATGGCATATTGCCAATTTTTTCTTTCTTTATAGCTAACTTAGCTTTAGATATTTTTTTTCTTTAACAGGGTAAAAGTTGATTTTGCATTGTCTGACTTGAGTCCGGGAGGCTACAACACTGGTATGTGGTTTCTGCTCTCCTGTCAAGTGACTATTCTCCATACTCAATATGGTCTTACAGCAGTGTCACCAAGCAATTTTAGCACAGCTAAGTTGCAGCTAATGCACACAACCACACAAAAAAATATATATTTTTTTAAAACTGGGAAGAGCACCCCAGAATAAGGCTGCAGCTCCTATGGAAATGACAGCACCTATGCGTAACTACATTGTCGATAAGTGTGGCTAACACTTGCACACACACAGATAAAAAACACTTTTATTAATTTCCTTAATTTTTTTTTTAACTGGGGGTATAGCACCCTTGAACGAGGCAGCAAACCCTTGATAAATGACACAGCCAGCATCCCTGCGCAGCTACATTGTTGATAAGTGTGGCTAACGTGTGCACACACACATAGAAAAAAAATCACTTTCATTATTTTTTTTTTAACCGGGGGAGAGCACCCCTGAATGAAGCAGCAGCCCCTTGATAAATTACACAGACAGCACCCCTGCACATATACATTGCTGATAAGTACAGCAAACATGCGCACACATACACACAAAAAATCACTTTTATTATTTATTTGTTTTACACTGGGAGGGGAGCACCCCTTAATGAGGCAGCAGCCCCTTGCTAAACGACACAGGCAGCACCACTGCACAGCTACATTGTTGATAAGTGTGGATAACGCATACACACACACAGAAAAAAACACTTTTATTAATTTTTTCTTTTATTTTTAAAATGGATGGGGAGGAGAGCACCCCTGAATGAGGCAACAGCCCCTTGATAAACGAAATAGGCAGCACCCCTGAGCAGCTATGTGGTTGATAAGTTCGGCGTACACACAGAAAAAATATCACTTTTATTAATTTTATTTTTTTACACTGGGAGGGGAGCACCCCTGAACAAGGCAGCAGCCCCTTGATAAATGACACAGGCAACACCCCTGCGCAGCTACGTTGTTGATAAGTGCGGTTAAAGCATGCACACACACACAGAAAAAAAACACTTTTATTAATTTATTTTTATTTTTAAAATGGGTGGGAGGGAGAGCACCCCGAGGCAGCAGCCCCTTGATAAATGACATAGGCAGCACCCCTGCACAGCTATTTTGTTGATAAGTGCAGCTAATGCATGTACACACACAGAGAAAAAAAAACACTTTTATTATTTTTTTATTTACACTGAGGGGGAGAGCACCCCTGAACGAGGCAACAGCCCCTTGATAAATGACTCACTTAACTGTGCATGTGGGTCCGATGTTACTCGATGTTACTGATTATTTCACTATGTTGCCCAAGTATACAGATGTGTGTAAGGGGAAGTGGGAGTCCTTATAGTAAGCTGTGATTGCAATGCGATTGCAAACATTTGCATTTTACCGCTAATATTAGCAACTGCGGTGCAACGCGTTCTAGCAGAATAGCGATCCTTGCAGAATCAGGCCCAAAGTCATGAAATGTGGAAATGTATGTTACTTTCACTTCAGATGAAATACTGGACTTTCATTGTTAAAATAACATTTCTGTAGATTGTGCTACTGTATATATAAAGAGGTTGCATAGCTACACAGCTGACAAGGTAAAAAAAGTCCTACAATAATGCTGTTGCAGGAGGACTTCCTTACGCCATACAAGATGAATGTATTAATTATACTCTTAAGATGCTATGTCCAGGGCTGCCATAAGAATTATTGGGCCTATGAAACAGGTAGTGCCCCCCCACCTCTCCAATAAATACACCTACAACGAGGATGCTTGAGTCAACCTATACCTTTCCACCAGGCACCTACTCCAGCTACTACTTAAAAAACTTTTTAACTCCTACCTACTATTCCTAGTCTTAATGGCACCCTAATGGTGCCATGATAACTTGCTAATGGTGTTACTTTTCAATGCAGTGCTCCAGCTCACAGTCCCACAAACTCTCCCTCTGCTCTCCTTTTTGAAATGGTGCCTGATCACAAGGAAAGAACTTTTATATGCAATCCAAAACATGCAAGATCCGATGCCTGGAAGATAACGTTTTGCCTCGCTTTGGTATCTGAACTTGGTGGGAAGACCCAGGCCGGGACTTGGAATCACTCAGGTCCTAGTTCGGGTGTGCTCAGTTTCTGAGGACACTGAACTGCTCATCTCTATCTGTTAGGTCTCAGGGCCATAAAATCATGTATACTGATAATGTTATTTTGACGATCACAAACCGATATCATTTGCTCTCAAAACTTTTTGGGGAAATAAAGACCTTCCTTTTCCAATTATTATATAAATGCTTACAAATTTGAAATATTGGACCTTAAATGGGTTAAAAAGCATGCATGATGGGAACTAGGACCCAGAGCCATCCTGATGTGCTCCTGCACAAGTGACTGCGGTGATCTTAGTACTGTGTAGAAAGACATGGTGGGAGACAGAAGCCTCCTTCTTACTGTAGCTCCTATGAAAGACCCAGTAAATTCCTGTATATAAAGTTGTTCCAGCATCCTGAACCACTATATGCAAGCAGCATACTATAAACTTATAGACCCTATTTCACATAAGCTTCAATCCACGACAAGCGGGCTTGTTACAGTGACTACAGCTGTACCTGTTAATTTTCATTAAACCAATACCACTGGCTAAGTACCTGGACTGTCCTTAGTTTGAGTCATCCTCTGGCGTGTACCTTCATAAGTCTGCATTATCAACACCTGCACACACGTAATTTCCAAAAAATTGTACCCACAAATATTTCCCATACTATAAAAACGAATTATGAGTTTAGCTGGCAAAATTATACACACAACTATATGATGATAGACCCATTAGTCCTGCAACAAGAAATTGGATATGTACGAGAAACATTTTTGTACCTAACCTGTATATACAGTCATTATCTAATTAATGTATTGACCGCTGATTCATAAAATAATTAATCTTTGTAACAAGAAAATTATTAGGTATTACAATGAACTCTGATTATTTTTGAACAGAATATTAAGAATTCATATTACTCACAATTTAATCTAAAGGGTTCCAAAGAACCATAAAATAATTACTCAACATAGATGGATCTCTATTGTCTTAGAATGGTTTGTAGTCAACAAATATTTCTATTTTATAGTCAAGAAGCTCTAACAATACATTGGGTTTTAAGAGTTTATCATCATCTTCCCTCTCCATCATACAGATCATCATTCACTCTAAACATGCCTGCTAATTTATGTGATAATTTTCTCATTAAAATGCAAAGGAAAATCTCAGGAATCTTGAACTCTGCAGAGGAAAAAAATGCAAATTGCTAATTCTATGTAAAATGTCTGAGAGAATGGGTTGTAATTAACCCCAGCTCATATTGTGACTTCTCTTAACCCAACAGCAATGTCACTAAACACATGACCAACTCATTTAGTTTAACAAAAGCTTAATGAAAGCAATACATTATACACCTTTTCACTAGATTACAAATTTTCCCTACACAAATTAACACCGTAGAAAATACCTACAGTACGACAAACATTTCTTATTTTAACATGTCATTCATAAGGCATTCCATTCCCTATTTTCATCTGTGGCAAGATCACAGTAAGAGCGCCATCTCCTGGGGTAAATGGTTGCACTTTACATGCAGCAGCCAAGTAGTAGTACACCACTACAGGGCTTTGGTGCAAGTATCTATAGCTAGTTTTATAATAAACAAATTATAAGAGTAAATCCTGGCCTGTCCACCTCTAACTAAACAAAAGTAAACCCTCTCCCAGAATTAAAGGACCTAAAGTCCCTTTCACAAAATAGAACTGTTTAGCACGGCACTTACATTCAAAAATCAAAATGTCTCTCAAAAGGCCTTTGACCTGTTCCACAGGCAGTGATAGAATGACTACAGAGACTGATACACCCTTTATCAGCCACTTATAGGTGGCCTGAAAATCAAGGCTACTAATCAGATTTTGCCTACCAGACAGAGGCTTAAAACCTGGGGCATATATATCTCCTCTTGAAAATCTTGCCAGTGTTTTTGTCACACATTTAAAATGCAAAGTGGAGCAGCAGAGGCATGCACATAGATATAATTAAGGAATTTTTGAGAATATGTTAACATTTCAATCATTATAATTTTTGGCCATGGGTGAAATAAAAAGTTTTTTTTGTGATAGTTTCCTTATTGATTCATTTAAAAGTTACTACAGTATTAAACTCCATAAATACAATAGATCAAACCAGGATTTACAGTGGTGTATCCTCTAATGTGTGACCATACTGGACAAAATCTGGTCATTTGGAGCTTGAGCAGAGAGTCTGTATCACTTAAATATTACTTAAGACAATTTTATCATGTTTAATGATAGATAATAGAGATATTTACAATTTTGTCAAGAGTTTGGTTTTAGTGCTACAGTTCAGAATTTAAACAAAAGTTTTCCCACAACTTGACTGTGTTTTTTATAGAGATGAGCAGGTCCGGTTCTCCGAGAACTGGGCCCACCCGAACTTGCAGATCCGAGGCGAGATCCAAGCCTGGCTCGGGCTTTCCAGCCTGACTCGGATCTCAAAGCAAGGCAAAACGTCATCATCCCGCTGTCGGATTATCGTAGGTTTTGGATTCTATAAAAGTCCCTCCCTACAGTGATCAGCACCATTTGCTTACTGAGTCCTGGGCGTCCATCCATGGGCTGCTGTGTCCATCCAGGGGCTGCTGTGTCCATCCAGGGGTTTCTGTGTCCATCCAGGGGCATGGGCTGCTGTGTCCATCTAGGGGCTGCTGTGTCCATCCAGGGGTTTCTGTGTCCATCCAGGGGCAGGGGCTGCGATGTACAACCAGGGGTGTCTATCCAAGGGTGCCCAGTGTATAAAAAAAATAAAAGCTAATAATAAATATAATTAATAAAAAAATAATATTTTTTTTTGTGCTGTACCCCAGTGTATATTATTATTATTATTATTATTATTATTATTATTATTATTATTATTATTATTATTATTATTATTTTACTGTGATGCTGCCTGTCAGACCGCAGTGTAAATGTGAAATATTCATACACGTATTGTTTGTGACACTGTAAGTGGTAGCGCAGAGCATAATAAATATTGTGACACTAAGTGGAAAATGCAGTGTATTCGTAAAAAATATTGTGACACTATAAGTTGAAAACGCAGTGTATTCGTTAAAAATATTGTGACACTGTAAGTGGAAAAAACAGTGTATTTGTAAAAATTATTGACACTGTTAGTGGAAATACAGTGTATTCATAAAAAATATTGTGACACTGTTAGTGGAAAACGCAGTGTATTCATAAAATTTTTTGACACTATTAGTGGAAATGCAGTGTATTCATAAAAATTATTGTGACACTGTAAGTGGAAAATGCAGTGTATTCCATAAAATATATTGTGACACTGTTAGTGGAAAACACAGAGTATTCGTAAAAATATTGACACTAAGTGGAAACGCAGTGTATTCGTAAAAAATATTTTCACACTGTAAGTGGAAACGCAGTGTATTTGTAAAAATTATTGTGACACTGTTAGTGGAAAATGCAGTGCTTTTGTAAAAAATATTGACACTGTTAGTGGAAATGCTGTGTATTCATAAAAAATATTGTGATAGTGTAAGTGAAAAACACAGTGTATTCATTAAAAATATTATGACTCTGTAAGTGGAAAACGCAGTGTATTCGTAAACAATATTGACACTGTAAGTGGAAAACGCAGTGTATTTGTAAAAAATGGTGTTTTAAAAGTTTATTTTTTTCTTAGCAGATGCACTTGCTGAAGAAACTGAAGGAGAAGCCATCGCTGCATCACATGCCACTTGAACTGACAATTTGATTATCAACAGCTCTTTACATCTCTTCAGATCTGTGTCCATTGGGAAGAAAGAAACAACATCTTCATCCCTTCTGGGATGAAAATCCAATACCAGCAGCATCTTAAATCTTGCATTTGCTCTGTCCACATATCTGTCTTGGCTAAGTGGAAAGTGGGTACAATGTCAGTTTGGAGGCCACTAACTTACTATGTGTTTTTGAATGTCCCTGTACAGGTTGGATAATGTTTCAAGTGGAAACTTTGCAAAGGATTATTTAACAGTCACTTGTTTTGGAAAGCTCTCCTCCTGGTCCCCTTCTGGCATGAAATATTTTCCACTCCCAGCAGTAGAAGCAGGTATGGCGCACAAGGATTCTCAGGTAAGATACAACATAAGAAAAATCTTAAATCTTGTATTTGCTCTGTTCCACTTGTCCATATATCTGTGTTGGTTAAGTGGACAGTGGGTACAATGACAGTTTGGAGGACACTTACCAACTTTTTTTTTTTTACTGTCCCTGTAAAGGTTGTGAAATGCTTTTCAAGTGGAATCTTTGCAAAGGATTATTTAACAGTCAATTGTTTTGGAAAGCACTACTAGAAGTCTTCCTGGTCCCCTTCTGGGACGAAATTCCACTCCCAGCAGCAGCATGCATGGCACTCAAGGATTCTTCTGGGGCAAGGACAGATGTGAATGAGTAAAATATTTTTTGTAAGTGCCTCCTCCCCTCCCCTTCTCCCTCATAAATTTACTTTAAAAATTTAATTAAATTTACTACCAATCAACCCTTCCTGTCCCTGCCTTCAACTACATACATACTACAACTCCCTCAGGCCTGTTGAATAATAAAAACATTTGTTTTCTGATGTGCCATGTTGGAAGTTGAACTGCCACGTGTTTGTGCCGTCCACTGCTTCCGCTTAGCTCAGTCAGCCAGGTAGCTTGGTTAAAATATTGGGCCTAAACTGGATGAAAACAATCTTGTGAGCTGTGAGGTGGTCAAAATTGACTGGAAAAGAGTGGAAATTAATGTTATTGAGGTTAATAATACTGTAGGAACAAAAAAAATTAATTATCTGATTTTAGCAGATTTTATAAATTTTTTAAAAACAATATAGAACCAAAAACAAAACAAGCAACGGCGGTTTTGGCAAAACCAATCCAGATCCAAAACACGAGGACATACAGATCCAAAACCAAAACACGAGGGTTGGCACACATCTCTAGTTTTTTATGACAGTACTTGCTGCCCCACATAGCCATGTGGGGAAGTAGCAAGGTTCATATGATGATAAAATAAGTGTGCAATAGAACTTTATTCACTGATTTATAAATTATACATTGGTATATCAGGGGAAAAATAATACACTGGAATACTTCAGACCGATTTGGCACATAACATTAATATCTGGAATGCTTCCAAATCCATTATAATAAAAAACAACATCTGCATATTTTTCTTAAGTTTGTAACTAAGTAAAAATTGCCTTGGTGTGCATTCGGCCAAACATTGTTTACCTGATATATGTAATATAAAATTAAGCTACTGTAATATTTGAAGGATAGTGGCATGCCGTATGAATAGAAGATATGTAAGGATACATTTTGACTATTGTTTTGCTGTCTTTCTGTTAGAAATACCTCTGGTGGGGTATAGGAGGGGAGAAAAACACACTGAGATGCAAAGCTTATTGTATGGCTGTTAAAGATTCTCTTAGTTTGGGCTGTGTACCAAAGCTTTCCATGCCATCTGTAACTTCATTATTATCTATCTCTCTACTGGGGAATGGTTTTCTGACACCAGGTAAAATTACTGTCATGCAGACCAGATTGCTGTGAAGTAAGAATGACAATATTGAGGCCCACCGGCGCCTGTTAATTTGAAGGAAAAGGAGAAAAAAAAACAGAAATCAGGATATATCATATGGTCTCCCTTTCATAACTGTCTTCCATTGGCAATACCAGCTACTCTAGTAAACACTGTTAACAAGAAATCATGGTGGAACTGATTTATCACAGCTTTGTATGATTGTCATTGACCAATAACTGCCTAGGCCAAATAATAATTGTATTAGGTTCCATCTGCTGCAGGGGTAAGGTGATTAGACAAGGGACAGAACCAATTGGGCAGAGTTGAAATGACGTTCTGTCTGTTTGCACCAGCTGCAACAGAGAGAATAAAGTACTGACTGGCAGAACCTGTCCCTCTATAATCATCACCTTTATTAACTTTATCTGTCTCATACAGTATATTAATAAATTGTAGCTCCTGTTATTTCTTGACAGTAGAGATTATATATTTAAAATGTAAAGAGCTATTTTCTATCTATTTGCATCAGCAGAAAGAATATAGTGGCCTTTTTATCAAAATAGTGATATATGCCCAGAAACCGATTAACATTGCTATTTGTAGTGAATATAGAACTGGTTTCAGAACAATTTATCATGGCTTTAGTTGCTTTATATTAGAGATGTGCGGTTTGGTTCTCCAGAAATCTGAATCGTAATCTCCTGAGGAGATCCGGGTAAATCCGGGTCGTGGTTCTGATCTTTTTGCGGTTCGGAATTCGGATTTTAAATCCGAATTTCGAGTTTTTGATTGCACAAATTACATGATTTTAGCTGTTTTTAAAACGTTTTATCTAAATCCAGATCCAAAACCAAAACACGTGAGGGTGGTTTGCAAAACCAAATCCAGATCCAAAACCTTGAAGGAGATACAGATCCCAAACCAAAACACGGGGGTCGGCGCACATCCTTACTTTATATGTGCATACTGCTGTTCTGTATGATTATCTGGCCTTAGGGCCTCATAAATATCCTACATATTGTGGTATTTTATCCAGTGCACAAGGTCAAACAGTTTGGTTTTGCATCAATGTGCCCCTGCCCCTACCTGACAAACTTTAAAGTGCAAAATCACTTTCTGCCCTCGAAATACACTGCCACAAACTATAACATTTTGTCTAAATTCAGGTGACAATGCAAATAGAATAGGTTCCATTATCTATACTTGTGAGATTGTTTCATCTGTGATGGGATGTACATTAGGGAGTCATTAGGGAGTCAGGATGCTACAATACTTAAGGAAGAGCCTGAGCTTGCGCCCAGTGTCAGGATGATGCAATACGATCTTGTGATCAGCGTATTGTCTGACTGAGGGAAATTTGAAAGAAAAGGGCAGGAATCAAGTCAATCAGGAAGTTTTGTTCAAAGGCAGCAGGGGCGGATTGGGCTGCCGGAATGCTGGGTCAGGTCACAGCGGGCCAGTCCCTTTGGTGGCCCGCCGTTCAGTGACTCACCCTTCTCCAGGCCTCCACTCCCCATCTCGGTGCAGGCAGTGTATGAAATGGAAACGTTGTTTTCTATGTTACTGTGGCATGGATGAAGGATGTCCCAACATGGCCACTGTAGTGATATATATCTTTTTTGATGAAATAGTCAGAGGTGTGCAATGATAAACATGTTAGATTGGTTGAATGGAAGAGAGCAGAATGAAAGGTAGCAGGGCAGAGAGGAAGGAGGATGGCAGGGTAGATGGTGAGGTTTCAAAATAGATGGAAGATAAAAAAAGATGGATTGTGTGGGTTGAAATGAGGCAAATCACTAGGCAGCAGAGTAATAAGGGATACAACCAAGCTTAGTGCAATATAAAGAAGTGGTCAGAAATTCTAATACTTTAGAGTGAGGTTCCTGGAATTTTGGAATTTTATCATAAGGGAGAGCAGTAATATTTTCCAAGGAGGCGGTGTGCCAAAGTCTGTTAATTAGTGCTGTAATAGAAGGTGCATTAGATTGTTTCCAATTAGTGGCTATCAAAAGTTTATCTGCATTAAACACATGATTACATAGTTTGTTATATGGTTTAGAAGAGTAGGGAAATGGTTTACATAATAAAACATGTAGAGGATCCTTACTAGGTACAGTGCTGAAGATTCTACCTATTAATGATAAAACCTCATCCCAATATGAAGAAATCACTGGACAGTTCCACCATATATGAATGTAGGTGCCCTTTTGTCCACACAGATGCCAGCAAAGATCCGATGTTAATGGGTATATACAGTGAAGTTGTTCTGGGACCATATACCATTTGGTATAAATTTTGAAAGAACTTTCCTTATGGTTGGTGTTAATGGATGTCTTAGAAAAAAGTTGTCGAATATCTAACCACTCTGCATCATCCAGAGTCCTACCCAGATCAGTCTCCCATATCAGCTCAAATAGGTCTTTTAGCTAAGAGGGGGAGCCTGCCAGTAGGGAGTACAGGATAGAAAGAGTAGCCTTATGACCGGGGTTGTAAGTGCAAAGGCACTCAAAAGGACGAAGGTCCCTAAAACTATGGGATTTACTAAGAGGTAATAAAATTGGTGATCTGCAGATATGCAAAATGGTGCCTAGTGTGCCATCCATATTTGTCACATAACTCCTCGAAAGTCTGAGGGGCAAAGTTGCTAACGACATGTAGGATTCTGGTGATACCCACAGCAACCCAAGGGCACATGTAGGGGCCTATACAACCTAAAGGGAACTGAGGGTTTCTCCAAAGAGGTGACAGTGGGAATGGGTGCAAAGATAAATCTAATCATTTATTTACTTGGTACCAAATGCACAAAGTAGCCTCAACACAGGAAATCAAATGTACCGAGGCTGGTATCATATGTGAAGGGAGCCATAGAAGAAAACCCACCCTTTGATCCCCAATTAAGTCGCTTTCAAAATCAACCCATTTCTTGTGGCCAGAATCTAAATGCCAGGACATTATATGGCTAAGCTGTGCAGCAAAGTAATAGCATTCAAAAATTGGTAGGCCGAGACCTTCGTTAATAGAAGATTTAGCCAAACAACTCCCCTAGGTACGAGGTTTATTACCCTGCCATATAAAAGTACCACATATCAATTGGACGGTGCGTACAAATATCGTTGGGACAACGATTGGGACTGTTTGAAATAATTAAAGCAGCCGAGGCAGAATATTCATCTTAGAATTTATGCGTCCAGTCCAGGAAATACAGAGGGGAGCCCATCTGGCCAAATCTGCTTGAATGGATTGCAAAAGAGGGGCAAAGTTTGCAGCATATAATGGTCATACAATTTCGTTATCTGGATACCGAGATATATAAGAGATTTCGGACACCAGAGGTAATCGAAATTTAGTTCTAATATTTAGAATCAGAAGGGGAAAGATGAAATGCCAAAGCCTCAGATTTCGATCCATCAACCTTCATAGGCAAACGCAGGGGGGGTTTCCGTCTGCCTGGAAACCCCCCTCCCCAGCCCACACTATGACAACAATAGAAATAGTAATGTAATATAATTTTACTAGTGCTGCATGTTCTTCACAGTATCACAAATGAAATAATTAGCACCACCTGTGGATCTTTTAACATGTATCAGTCAGTAAAAAATAACTATAAATAACTAGGAGATCTGGAAAACATTCACTGTTAGGGATGTGCTGCTATAGAGCCCTATATGTACATATATATGGCAGTGCTAGGTTCTTCTGCTGCTCCTCCAGGCTCCCGGACTTGCTCTGGAATGGAGCCCACATCTAAAATAAAAACATTCAGCTCAGGCAGGATGGACCTACTTCTGCATTTAATGGCTTACTGTGATTGCTGGTCCTCTATACTGTATGCTGGAATTATGACACACAATATACTTTGTATGACGCATATTAAAGCTGGTTAAGTGCTAATTCTACCCTCTTCATGGACTGGCCACACTCACTCTAAAATCAAGCATTTGAAAACCCCCCTATAGAAATCCTATGTTTGCCACTGACCTTATACCCAGAGTATGAACCATATAGAGCCACTTCAGCCCCCAAGTTAGGAAGTGATGTCACATTTCTATTATAGATTGCCACAACCTATTTGTGTTCTTCATCATACTGTACACTTCTTTCATAGACTGCCGCTTACTAGCTAATTCCCACAACAGGATTTATAAATGTTGGGAGGTGTCCTATTGCATTACTGGATTTTACTGTACCTTACATGCAGTAGTGTTCCTTTCTGTAACTTCTGGTATGTCCATTTCTGCTCTGAAATCATCTCAAGAAAATTCATACTGTTGAGTTGAGGGTCAAATACAGGTATTGCACTTTTCATTTAATTAAATTAGTGCATTTGAACTGTGGCCTGTCAAGGTACTTAGTGCCTGATTCAGACATGGACACAATGACGATCACGTACACAGATCAAACGATTGTTTTCCATCCCGCATGCATATAAGCGCATGCACAGTGATCACATTGTGATTACGGATTCACAGAGGAATCTATCGTAAAGTGATTGACAGGTTGCGAGCATTCGGGGATGGTGACAGGGGGGTGGACAGAAAAATACAGGTGTGTTAGACCGTTTAAATGCCATTACATGGGCATGCATAAATTAGCCCTTGTAATGTCCTAAGAGGCATGAGAGCCCTCTGCATGCCAGGCGAGCTGCCGTGTCTGGCGAAAGGGCAAGATGGGCCCTCAATGTGTGTCGATGTCAGTGGCGTCACAAGGTGGGTGCGGGCTGCACCCGGGTATAACCAACCGAGGGGTGGCACCAAGGTGCAGGCTCCCCCTCAGTGACAGGAGCTGGGTCCTGCACTGCAGCATTAAGTGTAGCACTCGGCTCCTGTCACAGTGAGGGAGCCGGCACTGCCCACACCCCCCATCACCCCATTGATAAGTTTGACCATGGGCTGGTAACTGGGTTTGGGCTGAGAGGCCATGCCCCCTTCCCCAAGACCACACCCCTTCCTGAGGCCACACCCCCTTTTAAGCTTTGTGCACCGGTTGTCACTGCAATGAGGGGTGCCACTGGTCAATGTTACTGATATTTATGCAGGTAAGCAATGTCATAAGCATATGAGAAGGCAGCGGTGGGCATACTTATACTTATGCTTGGGTAAGCTTTGGAACTATTTGCATATTTTTCAGCTGCATTGCATATGAAATTGCAGCTGCAATCTCATTAGCATACATCTCTGAATTAGGCCCTCGGTACTCTATATTGCCAAGAGGAGTTTGCTGGTCAGACTTACGTACTGAATCCTGCACATTGAAAGACTCTGTGGGGAGAATTTAATGAAATATGGTATTTGGCAATTTCAAACTGTCACAAATCGCCTGCATTTTTTCTCTCCAAAGCTCTGCATTTATTATCTAGCAGCTTGGAGGCTGACAATGCAAGTCCCTGGTGATTGAGAAAGACAAACTTACTGGAGATTTGACTCAAATTGCTGGAAAATGGCTCTGGACAGTGAGATTGCTATTTCTACAGACAGAACCTGTATGTACTAAAGTTGCAATAAATAATTAGGGTGCCTACACAATTAATAAACATATTTACGATAGTGCTTTAATTTAATTAATTTATTATTGAGGACAATTTAATGTTAAAGCCCATGCCCTCAAATGGGTGTGGCAATGCTCTCTCCAGCAGGTGATGCAGCATATAAAGTGGGCTCCATTATTCACAACAAGGCATGACCAAGCCCCCACACAATTGATCACACATCCTATGATAATGTCTTGATTTCTTGGTGCCACCGTTCCTTACTCAAAGATCCTGCCCCTATACTGTGCTGGTATTGTATTCCAGGCACCTGCTATAATTATGCCATTGGCCATATGGGTGGGTTTAAGGATGGAGTTAAGCTTTATATACTTGTTACAGGCAGGGATCTGCCTCTTTTCAGTGATTTCTTCCTGTGAAGAGAGTGCTGCTGCAGGCAAGTAATGTAGTGTTTTTCTCTTTAATTTCTGCTCTATTTTTGCTCAGATGTCTTTCCTTTCATTCTTACTCCTTTCTTCTCTTCTTTCCTTATAATATTAAAAAAGTAACGCTGTGAAACAACAGTAGAATATATAATTTTTACTAATTATTAAAAATAAATGTATAACACATAACAGAAGAGCAGCATTGCGAGTGGGTACTCTGGCCCTGATTCAGAGCCGGACGCTCTGACAGAGTGCTCGCTCTGAATCAGGGCTGTCAAGACCATCGCGACCATCGGGCTTGCGAAGAGACCCTGCGGTAGGGTCTCGCTGCCGCAAGCCCAGGAGTGCTTTTGGCTCTATCAGAGCCAAAAGCACTCCCACTGACATCACTAGTGAGCTCATGAGTGAGCTCCAGCACGCCCCCTTTGGTACGAGACCCTTAATGATGGCTTGGCCGTCGTTATTCGGGACTTGCGCATGCGCACGACGGAGCCACCTCCGTCGTGTGCATGCGCACTTGGGCACCATCGACCCGCTTGCGAGCGGTCAGCGCTCGCGAGCGGGTCAGAATCAGGCCCTCTGTGTGTGTGGTGATGCCTTTTCTTACTTGCTTCAGTTCCTTTCTCCACTGGTGCATTTGCACTTGCTTAGGAACTAGCGGCGGAGCAGCCGATGGCTTGCACCGGGGCCCGCTGTAGTGCAAGGGCACATAGTTGCTGCTGCATCCGCCGCTAGTGTCCCCCGGGCCCCACAAGTGTAGTGCAAACCTCAGTGAGAGCGGTCAGCACTACACAGTAATAAACACACAAAAGCTAGCCACCAAATCTCATTGGCTGCTGCGTCCACGGAGGGAGACGGCTGGAGCTCACTCATGAGCTCCGCCATCTGGCTCCCCCCACAGAGGGTGATGGGAGAGATGTCATGACATCTCTCCCATAGTGCAGAAGAGTGGGATGGGAGGAGCAGACAGCAGCAGTCGCGGCAGGAGCAGGGATTCAGGTAAGTTGTGTTTTTTTGTGTTTGTTTGTGTAAGGGGGAATGGAAACTGACACTGGCACAGTATGGTGGGGTGCTACTGGGTTCAATGTATAGGGAGAGTGGCCACTACTAGGAGCACCGTATAGGGGGGCCACTAATAGAGGCACTGTATGGGGGGTGGCCACTACTGGGGGCACTGTATAGAGGGGACTACTACAGGGGGCAATGCATAGGGGAGACTACTGCTGGGGGCACTGCATACGGGGGACTACTACTGGGGTCACTGCATGGGAGGATTACTACTGGGGGCATTGCATAGGGGGTCTACTACTGGGGGCAATACATAGGGTGGGTTACTACTGGGGGCAATGCATAGGGGGAACTACTATGGGGGCACTGCATAGGGGGACTACTAGTGGGGGCACTGCATAGGGGGGACCATGTCTGGGGGCACTACTGGGGGTACTGCATAGGGGGACCACTACTGGGGGCACTGCATAGAGGGACCACTACTGGGGGCACTGTATAGAGGGACCACTACTGGGGGCACTGTATAAGGGGCACTACTGGGGGCACTGCATAGGGGGACCACTACGGGGGCACTGCATAGGGGGATCACTGCTGGGGGTACTGTATATGGGGCAGTACTGTGGGCACTGCATAGGGGGACCACTACTGGGGGCACTGCAAAGGTGGGCCCAAAGCATATTCTTGCACCTGGGCCCACCACTCTCTAGTTCCACCACTGCACTTGCTGTTGCTGTTTTCCACAGTAGAAGGTAGCATGGCTTAGGAATGCTCTTGTCCTGAACCTTACAGCGGACCAGGCCAAACTTTGGCAGGGGTGGACACCACTTGGGTTGTTCTATTGCTGATGTTGTTGGGTGAGCACCTGATCACTTTAGTATTATATCTTGGTACTAGTAGGTGTTAGCGGAGTGCTACTGTGCCTCGAGATTGTGGTAACATACCATGCTAACCAGTCTTCTTGGCTCGCATACAAACCTAAGGATAGACTCTGCACCAGATTGTCTTAATTTTCTTGGTAGTATTTATCGGGGTAGGCTAGGGTGGTGGTGTTGATACAGCTTGCAGGCATTTTCATTTCTTGCACCTGTGTGAGCAGCATGGTTTTGCTAGGGTTTTTTAGATAATCAATACATTATGGGTGGGGCACAGCTAGCACCTGTGCCTGCAGGTCGCTGGCATACCCTTCCTCTATAATGCTTATTTCATTTGTTTTTTTATCTTCATGGTCATTGCTTTTTTTTCCTATTGTGTACTGTTTGTTTCAGCTCACTTTTGCAATTGGCCTTTTGTACTGGTGATCTTGTCGTGTTTTTTGAGTGTGCTGTGTCACATTTGCTGTGGTCTCCTGACCTGATGCAGTTTAGGCTAGTTACAGTGCTCAAGGACTGAACGTCTGGGTCATGGTCATTGGGCTTCTCTACATCTCTGTTCTGACTCTGCCTGATGCTGCTGTACCAGGTCTCTGTGTTGTCTGGATGTCTGGTTGAGGCTCATGGTTGATGCATCCTGATGGTTCCCCAGTCACAATGTTTTGGTTCTCTTGGGTCTTCCAGTGTAGTTTTTCTGTTGATTCGAGTTGTCCACTAGATTTTACAGTGCTCACTTGTTTCACACCAGGGCTGCCATGACTGCTCCCACTCTTGGTGATTCAGCTGGCTAAGGCATGTGTGCTGGGACATTGTATATCCTTGGTTATTTTCAATATCATCATCATCATCATCATCATCATCATCTTGGTTTCATTGTGGTTTTACTCATTGGCATTTTCCTAAAATCAACATTTATATTAGGCTTGTCACCTTACCCTATTATTTCTGGTTTTACTTGATTTGGTCCTTATGACAACTTGTTTTTCTACTTATGGGTACTGTTCATTTCAGTTTGCCTGGGTATGATGCATTGATGTGTTTATTGCCTAGTTCATGCATGCCATCCCCCTTGTCTAGGGTCTCTGGTTCTGGTGCTGCTTCAGTTTTTGCGGGTTGCTATGCTTGAAGACTGATCACCTGAGACTTGGCCATGAGGTTCCTGTGCATCTCTGGGCCTGATTCAGACCCGGTCGCAAGCACTGGGGGCTCGCAAATGGGTCGATGGTGGCCCACAGCGCATGCGCACGACGGAGCCAGCTCCGTCGTGTGCATGTGCGAGACCCGGCTACCGATGGGCAACCCGTTGCTCTAGGTCTCGCACCAAAGGGGGCGAGCTGTCAATGTTGAGTGACAGCTCGCCCCCTTTGGTGGGCGGGCCGGGGGGCGGCCCCACTGACATCACGAGTGATGTCAGTGGAGAGATTCCAGCTCTGTTAGAGCCAATATCTCTCTGGGGCTTGCGGCCACATGACACTACCACAAGGGTCTCATCACAAGCCCGATGGTCGCAATGGTTTTGACCATTGCCACCATCATCATGGCCGCTCGCTATAGCTGTGGGTGGCAACCCACAGCTATGCGAGCGGCCAGGAGGCTGCTCCATAAAAAAAAAAGATGCCCTGATTCAGAGCGTCCGGCTCTGAATCAAGGCCTCTGTGCTGACTCTCGATTTTGCCTGCTGAAGGCTATTTGTTGTCTGGATTTTCGGTTGAGGGTGCATGGTTGATGCATTGCATGGTTTCCTGAAGTCACGGTCTTTTGTTTTCTTAGGTTCTTCAGCATTGGTATTTTGTCACTCATGTTCTTCCCTACAGTTTATGTTTCTCGCTTGTTGCAAATTGGGGCCGCAATGACTGCCCCATTATTAGGCTTATAAGGTCTGAGGTCCAGGCTCTGGGATGCTGTAGGGTCACTTTTTGTTAATGCTAACCCTCTTGCTGTATGGGGTTCTTTGTTGTTTATTTATTGACATATTTTTAACTTGAGAGTGTACCACTGCTCTTCACCATTAGCGGTGAGGGCCTTGAGGGAATTTGGCCTGTTTCTATCCTGAACCATGGAGACTTACTGGCTGTTGTACTGCTGGCAGGTTGTTTTAGGATTTTACCTTTGGCCAACTTATCCTCACCCCTCCACACCTTTTCCATCCTCCCTCCTTTCTTTCCTAGGGTTAGCTGGCTTTGTTTATTCAATGATTTGATTGGATATTGTAGAAGGACCTTTAGCTGTTTGTCATCTTTGGTTCAGGAGGCATTCCCTTAAGTACTGTGTTTGACAGTTCCCATGAGTTCATTATTCCTCTTTGTTTGCAGTGTGTCATGCTATTTTTTGGAGAAGGGGGTAATGTGTTAGGAGTTGCACCTTTCCTTCTCCTTTTGGTCACTGCCCATTTAATTGGGCAGTTGATGGCCACTTTCTTGGTGTAGCCTCCCCCCTTTTTTTGTTGGGTTTTTCTTGGGGAGTTTTACGTTTGGTTTGAGCTTGTTTGCATTATGGTGGTGGGCTTGGCTCCTTGTTGGTGCCTTTCATGATGGGAAAGACTGGCAGCCTAGGGGCCAGTGAGAATGTCAATAGGTTCACTCCCCTACCATGTACATTTAGGCTTAGTTTTTATTTCCTAACTGGGTCTTGGAGGTTAAGCGTATGGCTGACCAGTGTTATTGCCAAATATGTGTCTGTGTTGTTATTTTAAATAATCTTGTTAAGTAACAGTATACATGCATTAGGCATTGATGTATCTTTTAATTGCCTCTAGAGCATTTATTGTTTTCACCAATAATGGCCAAAGGCTGCAGCAAGCTATTAGGCTAAACTAAGTGACAGAGTTTCAGAAAAAAAACATATGGCAGTTTAAAAGAATATATGTAGCACATCTATAAAAACAATGTGGCACAGCAGTGGCAGACAAAATGGCAGTATGATACACCATACAACTCTATGGAATGGTTCCATTGATCAAGAACTAAAAGCCTAAAAGTAAAAGCCTAGTAGAAATAATATAGTATATTACCAATATACTATCCAAACATCAAATCACAAGCCTTAGGCCTGTACAGGTAAATGCAGTTGGAGTAACAGGCTAGTAGTCTTTACACCAATACAGCAAGGAGGGTAAAGCCCATAATTAAAAGGTATGCACAATGGAATTGTTCTTAGGCCATCCCACCCACATTTATGTTGTATATTAAAAAGGGCCTTCACAGTTTAGCAAACCAAGCACTTCAGTGACAGGGACTGACACTTTTCTTGCTGAAGTGCTTGGTTTGTTTGGACCCCCACAAAAAAAATGGTGGTTTGGTTAAATCAAGCTTAAGGCTAACATTGACAATTATCTTCATAGTTCAAAATGTCATCATCCTAATCATCACCCTCATCACTGTGGTCAATATCTTTCCCTCTGGAATCCACCATTACTCTATTTGTAATTGGTGGCAAAAGAATTTGTCTTTGAATTTGCAGTTCATTTTGATGAACATCGGTTCGAAAGTAGTCTCTTATACCAATCACCCACAAGGATCCCAGCTGTGCTAAACTCTCATTCTGAGTACACACAAGAGGGTGTACAGCTTATGTACACCAAAGCTAGTTTGTACAAGGGGCTCCAATTTGTTTTCCTCCCAGTATTTAAAGGGACCATGTGAGATGTTAAATTTGTACATTATCTTTAAAGTAATTCTCCACCATTCTATTGATGCTTACTGTATCAGATTGAGTAATGTCAGAGGTGTCAATATATGTGGGCAATTCTTTTAAGCCTGACCAGATGTCATAATGTTTCTCTGTGGTGCTCTAAGATGACTCATCATCTTCACCATGAGTGGGTCAATTGGAAAAAAGTATTTTTTTTCCTGTCAGCAGCATTTGCAGGAGAACCTGAAGCAGGAATTGTTGTCATGTTATGTGACACTTGAGCTGACAACTTGCTTGCAAGGAGCTCTTTGCATCTCTTAAGTTCTGTGTCTATTGGAAAGACTTAAACCTAGGATCAGGCATTGTTGCCAAAATGTACTAATCCAATTTCAAGCTTCAAGCTAATCCTTTAGCTTCTCTAGCTTCTTTTCCAGTAGTTTAATTAAAGGTATGACCTGTCTACAGTTGGCAGTGTCTAAACTGACTTAATTGGTTACAATTTCAAATGGTTTCAGTATCTTGCATAAAACTGAAAGTATTCTCCACTGTTTTGTTTGTAGTAAGGTGACATGTCACCTCTATAGCATCTCATCGCTTGATGTGTATGTTTGGATGGCTTGTTGCTGTTTTCATGTTGCTGAAGCATCTAAATGGTGGAATTCCAACTTCTTACTACCTCATGCTTCACTTAGAGGCATGGCAAATTGAATTGTTTATGCAGCTTCTACAAACTTCTACATGCAGTTGCTGAATATCAAAAATGGGCAAAGATTTTACGGGCCACTAACAGCATATCCTGCAGGACCAGTCATTTTTTAAAGAAATTTTGAATAACCAAGTGTATTCTGTGCACAGAACATGGCACGTGTTCAAACTCACCCAGTTGACTGGACCCAAGCCAGAACTCTGGGCCTGATTCAGACCCATTTGCAAGGCTGAAAACACATGCTGCTCTCAGCAGCCAAAGTATGCAAATCCCGTGATCGCTAGCAAGACATTAGCACGCCCACTATATTTTTCCATGCGATCGTATGTATTTAGATGCCCACCAGCCTGTCACAAGATGCCCACTTTCCCTTAGTAACAAACGTCATCTCCAGCAAGTGTATTAAACAATCTGTAACATTGAGTAACGTCGGATCCATATCCATACCCTATTGTAAGCACTGCGAGTGCTGCTGTGTGTAATTCAGCCATGTGACATGTATGCTAACGATGCGTCTTAATTATGCACTCCCCTGAAACGGCATTCAGATGCACTTACATGCCTGCATTCGCACCACCACACCCCCATTACCATCGACCACCCCCTGTCACCACCCACAAATGCATTGTGTTGTCACTCATGCTTGCGGAGCATCTGTGTACAGGGTGCGAACGCTTCCCAATGGCATGGACTAGTTCGCGCATCTTGTACGCATGCGCAAATTGCAAACATCAGCAGGCTATGTGCGAAAGCAGCCTATCGACCGGGTCTGAATCAAGCCCTCAGTTCCACTCGGAACCCCCAAGTTCGGGTGTGTTCAGTTTTCTGTAAAACCAAATTTCTTATCTCTAGTTATGATAAGATGGTGCAGTAATACAAAGACCTAAGGAAAATATTGGTATAATAAGCTGCAACTTTATGGAATATCTACTGTTTTCCAGCAGTATGTCATCCTAAATTATATCCTATACATCAGGAAGACTTATATACTGTACACATACTGTAAATCTGCCTGTATGTCTCACAATTAACTTATGGAACAAACAAGCAAATGAGTGGTCAACACAATGCCTTAAGCACTGTTCATTACAAGAGAGACAGATGGCAAAATATCTACACTGCTCAAAGTATCCAGCCACTAAATTCTAAATTCAATTACATTTATTGAAAAAATAGTTCCTTTTTTCCAGCCACATAAATTCATTTAGGATTTAGTGGATGGCTGTTGTGATTTGATGGATTTATGGTCTGTTTGTATAGGTAAGGACCCACTTTCATCACTCCAAGTGCTCTGACATTACCATAAAACTATTTTCCTCGCTGCTTCACTGGGTTAGCAGCGCTGATTTATTTCCCCTCCTCCTTGTCGTATTGAAGATATGTATTATTGGCCCTAATGCGGCAATAAATCCCCTAGAACTTAACACTGAGATGACATTTATTTCAGAGGCATATTGGAAGATATGGCCACATAATTTAGCCCTTGTTGAAGGGGCTAAAAACAAAGCAGCAAGCAGCAATCATTTTGCTCACATGAATAGTTACTAGCTGGACAGCAGCCATCCTTGTGCGGAAATGGACGTAAACATTTGTTCTGACACAATAGAAATAAACTGTTATTATGTGAGTAGAATGGTTTTAGCTAATATTTTTAGAAAATAACATGAAAATGAGTTAGCCATGACGTGAAGTTGTATGCTGCTTTTATGAAAAACAAAATTGTCCCCTTTGCCCCTACAGCAGATTCAACTACAGATGACAAAGAACCTGATGAGTCTACAGTACCGATTACCAAAAAAATCAATGACATCACAATATACAGTATGTTGCCATTTACAGGATCATCACTGTAAAACATACTTGCTGACATTTCAGCAGGGGAATCTGGGAGGGGGCTGGCAGGTCCGTCCAGCAGGTAGGATGGGGGTGGGTCAAATAGGCGGAGCAGGGGCATGCCGACATGATCGCGTCATCGTGGCCCCGCCCCCTGCTTTATAATGCCAATATTACTGGCATTATAAGGCAGGGGGCGGGGCTACGATAACACGATTCAGCGCGAATTGTGTCATCACACCCCCGCACTGCCCACTTTTGCGGCTGGCGTGGGGGTTAGCGGGGTGCCGGCATCCATTCCGGGGGACTTGCCTAGTCTTGCGGGGTGCCAGGAGCAGCACACGATTTTCGGGAGGCTCCCGACAGTCCCGGGAGAGTAGGCAAGTATGCTGTAAAATATAACTGACACAGTATAGCAGCCAAATTTGAAAGAATCCATCATCACACAGGGCCTTATTCAGAATCAGAGATGTACTGTAAAGCCATGCTGCTGCGGATCTGTATGCAGTGGCTGTGTGAAAATATGTAAATATTGCAGCTGCAGGGATTTGATTCGAGACTTCAGTGGTGGCATGGTAAATCTGAATGACTGCGTACAAAGACACAGCATCGGTTGCAGATCAGTCAATTATCGGAGTTCTGGGTAATCCTATGACTACTCAAAATGGCCCCTGGAATCTAGACCCCGGTGCCATTTTTACTGCTTACGGGATCACAGTAACAGGCTGAGACATGCTACACAAACAGCTGCAACACATCTGATTTTGAGTCGCCACCACTCCCCGTTGCCGCCAACATATGGTCCCTGTCTGTCACTCACAAAGCAAATAAATCCTCACTGTGAGCGACAACTGTCACATGTCAGACACATGCTCATATTGTTGATAATCACTCTGCATAAACATCATCATTGTGTCCATCTCTATATCAGGTAAACAGATAGATGATGACACAATCAAAACCCTCATGCGTTTTAAACTACAGATGTAGCAACCTACATCATTGCCATGATGCATGCGTATGGGCACACGCATGGTGGCATAGGGCTAATCTCGCCGTGCTGCAACTAGGCATGGCCGCTGTCCAGCCCATTGAAGTCTATGGCATACACATGCATATGCATGCGTACACACCATAGATAGAGATGAGCGAGTCAGGCAAAAAGGCATCATACCGCTGTCGGATTCTCGCGGGTTTTGGATTGAATAAAGGTTCCCGCAGTCACCGCCATTTTCATTCTGGCTGTGGAGAGGGAAGAGGAAGCAGGAGCTGTGCTGTTGATGTCCATATCGGCTGCGCTGTTGCTGTGAGTAGGGGCTGGCTGCTGTTGCTGTTCATAGGGGCTGGCTGCTGTTGTTGTTCATAGGGTCTGGCTGCTGTTGTTGTCCATAAGGGCTGGCTGCTGTTATTGTCCATAGGGGCTGGCTGTGCTGTGCTTTTGTCCATAAGAGCTGTATTGTCTAGAGGAGCTGTGCTGCAGACAGAAGAGGGGGGCTTCAGTGGCTCCTGTGTCACTGCAGTCCATAAAGGGGTACTGCTGATTTGTCCAGGGGGTGCTCTGTCCATCAGGGGTGCTCTTCACCCCCAGTGTGAAAAAACAAAAATAAAAAAGTGGGTTTTTTTCTGTATGCGCGCGTTAGCCACACTTATCAGCAATTTAGCTGTGCAGGGGTGCTGCATGTGTCATTTATCAAGAGGCTGCTGCCTCATTCAGGTGTGCTCTCCCCCCCAAGTGCAAAAAAAATGTATAAAGTTTATTTTTCTTTGTGTGTGTGCATCAGCCACACTTATCAGGCAACACATCTGTGCAGGGGTGTTGCCTGTGCCATTTATCAAGGGGCTGCTGCCTTGTTCAGGGGTGCTCTCCCCCCCAAGTGCAAAAAAATATCTATGACAGGGTTTTTTTCTGTGTATGTGCGCATTAGTCAAACTTATCAGCAACGTAGCTTTGCAGGGGTGCTGCCTGTGTCGTCTTTCAAGGGGCTGCTGCCTTGATCAGGGGTGCTCTCCCACCAAGTGCAAAAAAAATGTATAAA
Source organism: Taudactylus pleione (assembly GCA_031769625.1). Classification (NCBI taxonomy): domain Eukaryota; kingdom Metazoa; phylum Chordata; class Amphibia; order Anura; family Myobatrachidae; genus Taudactylus; species Taudactylus pleione. The sequence continues at coordinate 20,982 of JAUIMM010000145.1, read as the reverse complement.
GTTTTTTTTCTGTGTGTGTGTGCACTTTAGCCACACTTATCAGCAATGTAGCTGCACAGGGATGCTGCCTGTGTCATTAGTCAAGGGGCTGCTATGTCCATCCATGGGTTGCTGTGTCCATCCACTGGTTACTATGTCCATCAAGGGCAGGGGCTTCTGTGCCTATGCAGGGGTTGCTGTGTCCATCCTGGGCAGGGGCTGCTGGGGTTTATTCATAAAAAAATATTGACACTGTCAGTGGAAACGCAGTGTATTCGTAAAAATATTGTCACACTGTTAGTGGAAAACGCAGTGTATTCGGAAAAAAAATTGTCACACTGTAAGTGGTAGTGCAGTGTGTTATTCCTTTCTTAGTCGTAAAAAATCTTGTGACACTGTAAGTGGAAACTTCGCAATTTTTACAATTTAATAACAAAGTTCGCAATAAAAAATTGCAACTTTTCACTGCTTTCCTCAATCATAAATAAATGATTAGTCTACACGCTGACTGCAAGACCACAACAAAGTGCTTAATAATGTGCATAATATATTAAACATAATGACATCACAAACACCTCAGCTTTTCACATAAACATATTTTCAAAAGGTGAAAATAGAGGATATGGTTTTAAAAATGGAATAAAGCAGCTAAATCTGCATTCTCTGATTATAGTGTCCCTACTCCCTTCCCATGGCCCCTCTACCTGAATTTCAGCAAGTCAGAGGGGCAACTCCATGCAACCGTATTCCAGAGTGCAGATGCTCCTCCTGTAGCCCAGGTCAGAAGATGTGTAGGGGGTGTGGTGAAATGGACTAAAATAGAGCTCACATCCACTTAAGTGGACAACGAATCCCCAATCTAACAGGGAGTGCAGCTGTACTTTATACACAACACAGGATGGGATGACGATATAGGCTTGGGGGTGCTGGTAGAATCTGGGGTGATGTATACATCATCTTCTTCACACAATATTAATTTGTCCCCGCTGGAATCCACCATTGCAGGTGCCTCTGTAATTTTTGCACATAATTGACGCTAAAGGTCTTTCTCATAGAATTTGAATTTCATTTTGATGGACATCATCTTTTCCGCATTTTGGGGAAGTAGTCTCAGGCTGATCACTGACAAGGTTCCTGGCTGTGCTGAAAACTCTTTCCGAGTACACACTGGAAGGTGTTTCGCTCAAGTGAAGCAAAGGCAGTTTATGCAAGGGCCTCCAAATTACCTTTTTTTCCTGCCAGCACTCAAATGGACTGTCTATCATTAAAATTTTTAAAATAATCTTCAACCATTCTTTGAATGGTGACCGTATCAGATGGAGCCATGGTAGAGGTGTCATTAACTGTAGGCAATTCTGACCCAACCAGATGTCAAAACTTGGTTGTGTTGACTCAACTGCATCACCAGTGAGTGTTTTCGAACGTTTAGTTTTTTCTCAGCAGATGCACTTGCTGGAGAAACTTCAGATCTGTGTCCATTGGGAAGAAGAAGCAATGTCTTCATCCCTTTTTGGGATGAAAATCCACTCCCAGCAGCAGACATGGTGCTCAAGAATTCTCAAGAAAGACACAGCGTAAGACTTAAACCTTAAATCTGAAATATTGCATTTTCTCTGTTCCGCTTATCCACATATCTGTGCTGGTTAAGTGGACAGTGGGTAGAATGACAGTTTGAAGGCCACTAAGTAACTATGTTTTTTTAAAGTTCCTGTACAGGTTGGCAAAAATTTTCAAGTGGATTCTTTGAAACGGATTATTTAACAGTCAATTGTTTTGGAAAGCACTCTTCCTGGTCCCCTTCTGGGATGAAAATCCTCTCCTAGCTGGAGAAGCAGGCGCAGGATTCTCAAGGAAGACACAACGTAAGACCTTATATCTGAAATCTATAATTTGCTCTGTTCCGCTTGTCCACATATCTGTGCTGGTGGATAGTGGGTACAACGGCAGTTTGGAGGCCATTAACTAACTATGTTTTTTTTAATGTCCCTGTACAGGTTCGAAAATGCTTTTCAAGTGGAATCTTTGCAAAGGATTATTTAACAGTCAATTGTTTTGGAAAACACTACTAGAAGTCTTCCTGGTCCCCTTCTGGGATGAAATTCCACTCCCAGCAGCAGCAGCAGGCATGGCACTCAAGGATTCTTCTGGGGCAAGGACTGATGTGAATGAGTAAAATATTTTTTTGTAAATGCCTCCCCTCCCCTTCTCCCTCATAAATTTACTTCGGAATCAAAAAATTAAATGAAATTTGCTACCAATCAAACCTTCCTGTCCCTGCCTTCAACTACATACATACTCCAACTCCCTCAGGCCTCTTGAATAATAAAAACATTTGTTTCCTTATGTGCCATGTTGGAAGTTGAGCTGCCACATTGTTGTGCCAGTTAGCTTGGTGCAAATTCTGGGCATAAACTGGATGAAAACAATATTGTGAACTATAAGGTGGTCAAAATTGACTGGAAACTATTGGAAATAAATGTTATTGAGGTTAATAATTCTGTAGGAACAAACACAGGCCCAAATTATTTGATTTTAGTTGTTTTATAATTTTTTTAGAAAAAACACAGATCCAAAACCAAAGCCAAAAACAAAAAACAGAACATGTAAGGGAGGTTTTGGCAAAACCAATACAGATCCAAAACCAGAGGAGATACAGATCCAAAACCAAACCAAAACACTGGGGTTGGTGCACATCTCTAGTAGAGATGTGTGGGTTCGGTTTTATTCGGTTATATCGCCAAATTATCGCAAGCTCGGATTAGTTCGGATTTCTCTTAATGGCTATCCAAAAAACGTGACAGCCAGACAGCCGATATGATGCTGTTTTTGAGATCCGAACATATCCGAGTAAATCCGAGTAAAACCTACCCGCACATCTCTAATCTCTAGTCATAGACAAGGGCACACTAGTCACACCATCCTTGCCGCAATTCGCTCGCATCACAGGATAGATGAGCATGGCTACATCTTTAACTATTACTGATGAAAATGAGACAAGTCAGCAGGCAACTAACCACAGAACACTGGGCCTGATTCAGAGATGGACGCAATGGTGAATGTTATGTAGATCGAGCAATTGTTTGCTAATGGGCATATGCGAATGCTGCACAGCGAACATGCAATGATTGCATTGCGATCACACACTCACAGAGAACACACTTGCAAAGTGAGTGACAGGTAGACAGCATTTGTGGATGGAACTGGGGGTGTGTGATTAGAAAACGCAGGCATGTCTGACCGGTTAAACTTCATTGCGATCTCCTGTGCAGCATGAGACCTCTTTGCATTTCAGGAGAGCTGCAGTGTTTGTGGCTGGTCAGAGTTGACTTACATGCTGCGTGACTGCCTGATGTGCATCAATAGTACTGGTGTTTACACTGCTGCTCGTCATCATATGGATATGAGAAGGCAGCAGTGTGCGTCCCTATGCATGAGTATGCTGTGGACGGTATTAGCACAATTTAGCAGTTGCATTTGCGTTACCGTCCATCTCTGAATCAGGCCCACTGTTATTGTAAATGCCACTGCATGGATCCCTTACTGTATTGCTCCTTCACTAGTTCAATGGTTATCCCTAATGGATAATATAGAGGACACAGTGACATCTAAGTCATAGTACGAAGAGAATATCTATCTCTGATATCTTCAGAAATCTTTATTTTCCAGTTAAAAGTCTCAGATTTGCAGGACTCTCATAAACTGCATAGCACTTCTCATCCCTAGCACTCAACTCATAATAAGGTTAGTCTGGTAGGAAAACATTTAGACAAGAGTATTGCATAAGCACTCTGCTCACAAGCAATCCATCAAATTCCAATCCTCTCTGTTTCCAGATAATGCCAAGTGCTCCAGGCAACTGAAGTAACAGCAACCTCTGTCATATTTCTGAAATAAATTTTACTCAAGTAAGATTTTTATTATAGCGACAATTGCAATATGTTTGAATTCTTTGTATAGATGATAGAATGCAAATATAATGGGTGATTAATGGTTGTAGAAAATCTTATACATTTTGCTTTTTTGTACAACCACTATATACACCAACACAGAATGTACCTTAATATGTCTAGAAAACTCCCCTTTAATTAAACTTTTGAGTATTTTTCTTCACATTATACACATAATTACGCATAATTAACCCATTTACATGGTCATGTTCATAAGTCTATGATGTTAATAATAAAGGAGTGCAGGGCAGAAAATAGTCTGCATCGCCAATATTAATTTAAAATGCAGGTTATAATAAAACCCTGATTTTTTTTCATATCTTAAGTGCATTTATAATGTTTTAAATTCACACAAGAACGAAATCTTGGTCAGGGAGCCTTTTCCCTTCTCTGCCCTAAGACAAATCCTATTGAATATGCTGCTGTATTTGCCATATGTCGTAATGGGTTTAGTCATCGACCAACCTTAATGTTACCCCTTTTGATAGCAATATATAAGACAGTGAAATCATAGTACATTATTATAGATCACAGCTTCTATTTAGTTAGCAGGATAACAATAAAGCTGCCTGTCCACTAGGCGATTAAACCTAGCGATGGAGCGATAACGACGGTCGTTATCGCTCCATCGCTTGGTAATCGTCCGCAAATCGGGCAGTAAAAGGTTAAAAACAACCAGCGATGCGCGCGCCCGCTGGTCATTTTTAACATCAATCATTGCCCGAACATGATGGGCAACCTGACAAACGCCGTCAGGTTGCCATGTTCGGGGATGATTGATCTGCATACACTGAACGTCTGAACGTTCAGTGTATGCAGTTCACCCCGCGGGAGATGACGGCATTGTAATTGTGCCATCATCCCCAGTATCGTTAAGTGGATGAGCAGCATAAGTTAGAGAAATTATATTTCACAATTATGCTCTAAATGTTGATTGTAAAAGAGCAGGGGATTATATTACATAACTTTCAAATATGTTTACAAATATACTGTTATACACCCAAAAGTTTATAAATTTGGGTAAAAGTGGATGACTTCCATCTTGAGATGTGCTTTTCAGGTCTCTAGAAATCCAAATCCACCTGAATTTTGTGAATCCGGACAGATCCAAGTCACGGTTCTAATCTCCTGAGGAGATCCGGATAAATATGAGAAGCAGTTCTGATCTTCCAGTGGTTCGGAATTCGGATTTTAAATTTAAATTTCAGGTTTTGGCTTGCAAAAAAAATTACATGAGTTTACCTATTTTTACAAACTTTTTATAATTTTTTTAAAAAACCATATCCAAAATCAAAACAATTGAGGATGGTTTTGGAAAACCAAAACATGATGATGAAACCAGATCCAAAGTCAAAACCAAAACACAGGGGTCAGTGCACATCTCTACTATCTAAAAGCAATCACCCACAGTAATTATTCTTATGAGTCACAATTTTTCGGGATCGGAGTTAAGAACTTGACTTACCCATTTTGCTTTTTGAATGCCTCTCTGAGTAGATCCTTACCCGTATTTCCATCAAACATGCAGACGGAAGGTGCAGATGGGTAGTGATTCAAACTTCTTTGTCTTGCCCTAACTCTACAATGCCACAATGGTGATATTGAATGAAATCATGAAGCCCCAGGCCACTTATTTTACTGAAGTAATGGGCAGAATCTAGGAGCATTTAGAATTTAGTCCACAGGGAGTCTGGAAGAGCTCAGGAGTCTACCCGACCTTTCATGAGAGTAGTCGAGAATTAGAGACGTGTGGTTCGGTTCTCCAGAAATCCGAATCCACCCGAATTTCATGAATCCGGGTATATCCGAGTCGCAGTTCTAATCTCCTGAGAAGCTCCGGGTAAATCTTTTTGCGGTTCGGAATTCCGATTTTATATCCGAATTTTGGGGTTTGATTGCATAAATTACATGATTTTAGCTGTTTTTAAAACTTTGTATCTATTTTTTATTTAAAAAATCCAGATCCAAGACCAAAACATTTGAGGGTGGTTTGCAAAACCAAATCCTGATCCAAAACTTTGAAGGAGATAAGGAGCAAAAACCAAAACTAAAACACGGGGTCGGCACACATCCCTATCGAGAATGCTATTTAGGAGTGTAGCACAGTCAAATATATGTGTGACTTGGGTTGATCAGGTATATACTGTAGCCAAATTTGTCACAATTTTTTGCCTTGCAACATTTTAAAGTGTGTTTTAAATAGACACTCTAACAATTGCACTGTATTACATATACACACATATATCAACAGCAGGCCTCTTTTTTTCAATAGGAATCAAGGCTGAAAATTTTTTAATATTAATGGCAAAGGATACGAGCAAAATTGGACATTAATTCAATTTGCAAAAGTAGATTTAGGACACTATAGAGACTTTCTCAGGATTTGACACCAAACTTAGTGTGGTCAACTATAAAAAACATATCCTTACCATTGTATGGGTATAGTTTAGACTGAAGTCACAGTGTAGTGATTTCTGATTAAACCAGATGCTCGGCATACACCTTAATCTTAATCTGTTTACTGTGGGCTGTTACACGATGATAACACCAATACCGCTTGTCTGCTCTCTTTTACAGAATAAACAATAATATGTAGAGCTTGTAGAAAACACCATAGACTTTTCATAAGCATGGACACCAGGTCGTTGCCACAAAATTACCCTATTGTAAGCCACCATTGCAAGAAATATTTATTCCTTTCAGAAATTCTACTGGAATCATATGAAGAATGTGACCCATTCATAACACTTTCACTACCAGTAGGTGTCCCCTAAGGTTTTGTTCTTGGACCTCTTCTATTCTCCCTTTATACATTCACTTTAGGTGAGCTCATCAGTTCCTTTAGCTTCAAATATAATCTCTATGCTCATTACATTCAGCACAACCTCTTCTCCGATGACCTTTCCCCCACTCTACTCACTCGTGTCTCCAGCTGCCTCTCTGCTTTTTTCTCTTTGATGGCCAAGACCAGGCTGATAATTTTTCCACCCTCCAGAATAACCTCACCTCCCTCAATTTAATTAACTATTAACAGCACAACTATCTCTTCTATCCTGCAAGTTTGCTCTCTTGGATTATCATTGACTACTCCCTCTCCTTCAAACAATGTATTCAGTACCCTTTGCAGTCCTGCAGTTCCCATCTCAAAAATATCTCAAGCATCAGACCCTTTTTCACACTGGAGGAAACTAAGATTCTTATACATTCACTGGTCATCTCTAGACTGGACTACTGTAACCTCCTCTTATCTGGCATCCCTGTCTCTCACCTCTCTCCAATCTAATCTGCCCTCAATGCTGCTGTCTGGCCAATCTTCCTCTCCAAACATACTTTGTGTGTCTCTCCCCACTCCCACAAGCCCTACAATGTTTATCCTTCCCCTGAAGAACCTATTTCAAACTCCTCACACTAACTTGGGAGAAGTGCCACTCAACTCGCCAACAGGTGGAGTAGCAGTTGTAAAAATGATGTGCTTCACCTGTGAATTTGTATATGTTTAAAATGGATTCCAGTGTGGTTAAAGTCACAGTCTAGCATAACTAGTACACTTTCAGTTGTGTTTAGAAAACTATGGTACGCTACTTCTCCCAGAGCATCTCAGTCTTACCAGGTGTCTTGTGCCATATGGCAAACATATGTAAGGTGTATGAGGACACATCTGTAATCCCTGATTGGTGGCAATCCTACTTTGACCCCTGGTAGGGTAGCATAAGCCTAAACTGTACTGTTAAGGAGAGGGCACCTCAATGAACAATAACATAAACTAAACTGCAGTTCTTTCCCAAAAAACATGACTAGAAAACCATCAAGACAAAACTCAAGCTGACAATTCACAAAATACTGAGTGGTTAGGAATTTGCAGCAAGAAAAGAGGCATCAGAACAGACAGCATCAGGTAATAAAGACTCTGCCTACTAAAAACTCCACCTTCCTCTATAACCATAGGTCAAATATCAGCCATATGTTATACAAATATTAAAAGATGTAAAATGCTGATTCTTTGGAATTGGCTGTGCAAAAAGAGCCACTGTAGGTTCTAGAGATCCATCTGTAACAGACCCCTTCTCCATATGCAGGGCTCAGAATAACATGGTCCACAACTATTCATCCATAATACTCCCATGACACTCCCACAAGACAGAATAGTTCCGTGTGATCAACATGTCGCCCCCAGTTCCCACACCAAAATGCCAATTTCACAGAAAGTGAATTCCAGTAAAGATCCCTTTGAATCAGATGGAGATACAGTATGCAAAAATGTGCATCCGCTATACAGTATGCTTGTTATTTACGTCTGTTCCACGAGAAGTGTCTGAATTAGAATGAGAACCCAAGTTGGTATCAAGGTTATCATCCGTCATCAAATACTAGGGCACTTAATTGTTTTGCAGGCAATGTACAAGATACCGTGTTATGCGTAGTTAATTTGTTTTTCAAAAATTAATAAGTCTGAAGATCTATGCATGTATAAAGTTCTGCATTCTGTTTGTTCTATGTTTTTATTCGCTAACACATACTGCCTTATGTCCTTATGTTTTATCAGAGACAAAAGATATCCTAACATAGCATGTATCCCCTTTTTACATTCTTGTTTACTTTAGGCATAATGTGCTTATTCATTCTTAGTCTATTCACTTTTCAGCAGCTGAACAGCGCCCCTGGCAAGAAAGCAGAATTGCAGAATTAAATCCTAATTGCAGTTAGGATGTTAGAGACGTATGTGACCATATTGGGGATTTCTCTTGTGAGAAAGAAAAAAAATAAAGACTCTTTTCTTGGTCTCTCTTGTTCACTCGACACATACAGTGATAAGAGCCTCTCACCATGACAAATGACGCATGCTGGTACATAGAATATCTTGGATTTTTTTCATTGCTACTTTCCTTTTACCAGCCTCTTAAGCAACTGTTGAAAGCTTTTTACATTATTGACAAAAAAGCCAAACAGGAGGCTTTGTTTAACCTTTTCTCTTTTCGTGTTCAATTGATTCAGTTCTTGGTCGGTTGATTAGAAGGAAACTTAATGCATTTATATTTTTTCTACATGAAAGTTAGATGCATGGACAGCCCATTTACTGGTTGTGTGTAGCCTAGTGGGTAATCCACTCACATCCATAAACTGCAGTCGAATAATGGCGGGGGAGCTGAAATGATTTTATAATATGACTAAGAGATGGCAATGTAAATAGCAGAGTATGTACTAACCCAGTGGTTCCCAAACTTTTCCGAAACATGGCACACCTAAGCCAAAAGTTTTTATTGAGAAATTCAGCAAATATTGTGCCTATACAGTATGGTATACCCTTCAGTTATGTTGTGGTTGATAGGGCTGTGCTTTTTCTTGTACACATATATTTTTTTGATTTGCAGTCATCACTGGGTTTTCCAATCACACTGACTAAAAATAATTTAATTTGGTACTGGACCACCAACCTGAGGCACCCCTGAAAGTGCCCCGGCACCCAGTTTGGGAACCACTGTACTAACCTATCCATAATGGTGAGGAAAATATAAAAGTCACACACTCATCAAACATGCATTATATATGAGAAAATTTCAGACTAGGAAATTAACCAAGGTGTGGCATGGGTGGAGTCTGTTCTCTGGTCATAAGCTTGCCCATGATTTTATTTTCAGTTAGTGATTGGCTGGCAGGAGCATCTTCCTGGTCACTGATGGAATAGGGCTGAAATAAAGGGGGAGCCAATGAGAGTGCCCCCATTTCTATGCACAACTGTCTGCATGTTGCTAATTTGCTGCATGTGACTACTCTGTTTTTATAGCTATTTCTGCACCCCCTGACCTCTGCTTCACCCTTTCACTGGGTATTCTCACAGATTGTATTTAGCAATGTACACCCATTCCCTCAGTATGTACCATATGTCTCTGATTTATGTTTTTGTCCTTTTTCCCTCCAGCTCTGTATTGCTTTTATCTATCCACCCCATCTTCTTCCCTTTGTCCTCACCATCCACTTTTTTCCTGAGTCCCTCACCCCCCTCTGTTCCTCTTGCATTGCACTTTCTTCCATGTTTGTACTCTTTATCCCTTGCATTCCTCCTCCTTTCCTGTTGAAGCCCCTGAAGCCCTGGATACTGCCCATCACAAGCAATATGGAGGAATCTGAAAATACCAGACAAGTGCAATCTTCTGATTTCAAAATTTTTTACTCTATAGAGCCAGCAAATCTTTCCACTGGTGATATTCATGATGGCCGTAAGCTTGAAGATTTCCCCATGTGAATTGAACAAGCATTGTGGCAGTACTTATGCCACTAAAATACCTATTCTGTTTTCAATATAATTTATTGCTTGAATAAAGCATTTCTTGTGTATCACAGTTTTTAAATATTTTTTTTAAAACAAAATAATTTGATATTTATTTATATATTGTTCTTCTTTTTCAAATTACATTTAGTGGAAATTAAAGTCCAAAACTAGTAAGTTGGCACACTGTTTTACTTTATTATTATTATTATTATTATTATTAATACATAAATTATATTTTTATAAGAGTAAGGCAACAGGACACTGGGGAAGTAGTGACTTTACTCTTAGCACACTAAACCAACATGGCCACCAGAGGCACTGCCAGTACTGGCTTGTGCCACTTCCAGCACCAAGGTACACAGCTACATCCTGTTTTTTAACATAAAAATACTTAAGAGGTCTATGAGTGAAGCATAGTGTAACAGTGCACATAAGAAAAAATATGAACATGTATGTAAAGGCAGCTTAAAGTGGCACAACTTGACAAAGTACTGGAATCTAGAATATTGCTTGGGGACTCTACCAGAATTGGGACAAAAAGGAGCAAGTGGGACAGCATCCTCTTGAGATGTTTCAGTGCCAGGCATTGACATCAGGTAGATCATCAACACAGTCTGTGTCCTTGACATTTGGCTCTCTTGCCCATCCAGCAGGTGGTTGATCAGGTGATGTTTCAGGTTCAGCCACCCTCAACAGGTGGTGCATGTGGCATTAATACTAAGTGCCATCAGCTTCCACAATATAGATTTTGGTTCTCTTTGCACACACTTGCATCATGATTAACTTGTCAAATACTACAGGGATTTGAAAGAGCACAGTTTTCCCAGGGGTATAAGTGACTGAATCAAATGGTGTGAGGATCTATTATCACTGCTCTTGAGCCACATTCTGGAATTTGTCAAAGCACCCTGTACGTTGGGACTTGGTAACAGTGCAAGAGAGAAATGCTGTGCAGGAGAAGAAATTCCATCCCTTGGACTGTTTCTCAAAGGTAGGGGTGCCATAAAATCATCTTTAGTATCTGAAGAATACTTTTCGAGCAGATGTTTGGCAGAGTGAACTGCCCTTTCAGCAAGCACATTAGATTAGAATTGTTTAAGTACATACCAGCCATAATACAACTCCAACATTACAAGGAGCACCTTCCATCCCTTAGTCAAAGTTGTCAGATGCAAAAGAGAGGTTTCCTGGCATTATTATGCACAGAGAGCATTACAGGGAGCACAAGCAGTCACAACATGCTCAATGACAGCTGACATAGAAGGACACAACAAAGCATCTTTGGCCCTGCATTTGGTAAATTAACACTTAGGGTGCCCTTAATGCACTTGATGAATATAGAATCACTGGAGTGCATGGGGGGTGACATACTGTTGACTACTCGGGATGATACCATTACACAGAGTGAATTCATCACACATGCCAAAGAATTATTGGAAATTGTGAGGCAACTCCCAAGAGCTAGAAGGCCAAAAATAAATAACACATTTATATAATTGCTGGCATGGTTTCATGGAGTTTCTCCAAATGGCTGGAGGACAAGAAATCTAACTCCATCACATGAAAATCATCATTACAATCAGATACATCCAAGTGCGTCTAGTATGTACGAGACAAGTCATCAGCAACATGGAGTTCCTGGTCGTGTTTGTGAACCAAATCAAGATGTCAGCATTGTAGTTTGAGTATAAAGTGCTATATACTGGCAGATGCACTTTACATTGACTTGTGAAGGATTGTGATCAAGGTCTGATGATCAGTTTCAACAATGATGGGTTGACCATAGATTAATTCATGGAACTTCTTGCAGGCAAAAACCAGCACTAACAGTTGCTTTTCAATTTATGAACTCTATGAGGGCTCACAAGTCAAACACAACAGGTTTGTTATTCTGCATACTGACAGCACCTAAACCAGCTGAGACTGGAAGATGCAGATAAAAAACCAGAAGGACTCTACTGATGGTTACGATTGATTTATGTCAATAGACAGCAGAATTATAATGTTTGTCACCACATCATTTTAAGTCAAAGTGCAGCAGTTGATGAAGTGGAGCAATCGCCTCACTGTAATTTGGTAAGAACTTGCAGAGGTAATTAGTGATGCTTCAGTATCTTCTGAATTGCTTATACAAAATGTAGGCAAGAATAATCCCTATATTTTATATCATGGGATAGTTTAAACAGCGATGGGCTTCTTGGTATGGTGCTGCGGTTGCCGCGTGATTTAATTCATTAGCATATTTTCACACCAAGTGGGTGCGTGCAAACGCAGCCTTGCGACGTAGTCTGAATCAGGCCCTAAGTGTTATGTTGGTGTTTTATAAATACAATATTATAGGGCATATTATATATAGGGCAATGTAATATGCTAACTCTATAAAAGTAACTATAATAAATAAATGTTAATAAATAAATATACTGTACATACTTTGAATGTTTTACCGCCCACTTCAGATATGTAATAACACTATTGGTGCTCCCATGTCATTCTCCTTTGCATTTTGCACCATATGGTATCTACTAAATTCTTAGCATTGCTACAGTACAGTACTTCTCTGGTAATGTGGTTGGCAGCAGCTCCTTGATGGAATTACAGCATAGAAATAGTACTGCATTATCCACATACAGATTTAGAGCTGCCACCGCTTTACAAGCATCTAATATGAGTGCAAATGTTTGTCTATTTATTTTTCTGTTTTGTGTTCATCAATGGAAAAAAAATAATTGCATAGAATTATTAAGCTACAACATTACCAGGTTAGAGGAAGGGCCAGTGGCATATCTATAGTAGGTGCAGAGTGTGCAGTGTACATAGGCCCCCAAGTCATACATGCCTACTCTACCGATTTGGTCGTGAGCCTCCTGAAAATTGGGTTCCGCTCCCGACCTCCCTGAAAACTAGGCCTGCCTCCCGACCCCTCCTGTCCCCCTGTAATATACCACCCCAAACACCTGCAGCGGGGGGGGGGCTGATGACGCAATTCTTGCTGAATCGCGTCATCATGACCCCGCCCCCTGCTCCACAATGGCGAAAATCTCGGCATTGCGTAGTGGGGGTGGAGCCAAAATTATGTGAATATGTGGCTCCACCCCTAGCCCCACCCCCAAATGCCATGTGCCATCCCTGTCACGCCCCCTTTTCACGCCCCAAGTTAAGGTGGCCATGGCACCCACCCTGCACCCATTACACAGTGGCCACCTGTGCCATGCTTCCACTGATTTCTTCAGAAATATGGTGCAAATCACCAGAAAGATGGTGCATATATGGAAGGTAGCTAAGAGTTTGGCAATATGTCAGAGTCTTTTTCACCTTCTGCATTATACTGTATCACTTCTGCACATGCACTGTATTTCCAGATGACCCAAAGATTTGCACATGGACTAATTCTTAAAAACACCCCTGGAAAAGGTGACACTGAAAAAGAGTAAGGTGTTAAGAGACTGATATTGACTACAGGGCTCTATCTAGGATGTGTGCAGGTGCCACCTCCCAGGGCCTAGTGGGTGGCACCGTTATTGCCCCATGGTACCTGCATTTGGCTTGTACAGTATACAATAGAGACAACACTTAGCTATCCAGAGTGTCCTTAGGACACTACATGCACTCTGCTTCTTTTCCTGGTCTTCGCAGTCCCATCACCTAGTCAAGACATTACATGTTTAGTGGGTGGGGCTGGAATAGAGTGTATAATACCCCTACTACTGCCCTGGTTGACTATAACCACAAAATATACAATTTGATATATCTAGGAATTAGGGGTGAGCGGGTTCGGAATTCTGAAATCCGAACCCCCCCCGAGCCCCCCCGATCCGAGGCCAATCCGAGTCAGGCTCGACTTTTCCCGCCTGACTCGGATCTGAAATCGAGGCAAAACTTCATCATCCCGCCTTCTGGGTCTCGCAGGTTTTGGATCCTATATAAGGTACCCGCGTTGGCACCATTTTCTCACTCGGCTGTGGACAGTGAAGAGGGAGGGTGGGAGTTAGGGCTGGCTAAGCTGTGTAGTGTAGTGTAGTGTTGTAGTGTAGTGTAGTGTAGTGCAGTGTAGTGTTGTGCTGTGCTGCGCTGTGCTGCTGTTGTCCATAGGGGCTGTGTCCAGTACTTCAAAGTCCATAGGGGCTGGCTGGACTGTGTTGTGCAGTCAGTTGTCCACTCCAAAGTCATGTGCATTGTCCCAGTCCTAAAGGGCTGCAGTAGTGTTGTCCAGGGGGTGCTCTGTCCATCAGGGGTGCTCCCCCCAAGTGCTAAAAAAAAAAAAAAAATTTCTGTGTTTGTGAATTGTGTGCACTGTGGCTGCACGTGCATCAACGAAGGAGCAGCGCCAAGCGTGCTCCTGTGTCCCATAAGTTAAAGGCCAGCTGGCTTGTCCGTTAAAGGGTGCTGTAACCCCCAAAGGGCACTCCAAACAAAATAAAATTTTTTATTTTTTTGTGTTTGTGAATTGTGTGCACTGTGGCTGCACGTGCATCAACAAAGGAGCAGCGCCAAGCGTGCGCCTGTGTCCCCGGCTGGCTCATTTCTTAAAGGGTGGTGAAACCCACAAAGTGCACTACTCTCCAGCAAAAATAAAAAAATATTTTTTGTGTTTGTGTGCGCCTTAACCGCACGTATATATCAATATAACATAAATGGAGGACCAAACTTTATCCGATAAAAATAAAATAGGGAAAGATCAAGAACCACTTCCTCCTAGTGCTGAAGCTGCTGCCAATAGTCATGACATAGACGATAACACGCCATCAACGTCGTCTGCCAAGGCCGATGCCCAATGTCATAGTAGAGGGCACATACAATCCCAAATGACAAAGTTCAGGAAAATGACCTTGGAAAAAACATTTAAATCATCTGAAGAGAAACGTAAACTTGCCAATATGCCATTTACGACACGGAGTGGCAAGGAACGGCTGTGGTCTTTCCCTATGTTCATGACTAGTGGTTCAGCTTCACATGACGATGGAAGCCCTCCTCCCGCTAAAAAAATCAAACGAGTTAAACTGGCAAAAGCACAGCGAAGAACTGTGCATTCTTAGAAGATATCACAAATCTCCAAGGAGAGTCCAAGTGTGGTGGCGATTGCGATGCCTGACCTTCCCAGCACTGGACGGGAAGAGGTGGCTCTTTCCACCATTTGCACGCCCCCTGCAAGTGCTGAAAGGAGTACCCACAGTCCACTTGCTGATATGCAAATTGAAGATGTCACTGTTGAAGTACAACAGGATGAGGATACTGGTGTAGCTGGCACTGAGGAGGAAGTTGGCGAGGAGGATTCTGATGGTGATGTGGTTTGTTTAAATCAGGCTCCAGGGGAGACAGTTGTTGTCCGTGGATGAAAAAGCCCATCAAAGTCATGCCTGGGCAGAAGACCAAACATTCCACCTCTTTGGTCTGGCAATATTGCTATCCAAATCCGGACAATAACTGTCTTGCCATATGTACCATATGTAAAGGTGAAATAAGTAGGGGTAGGGACGTTAACCACCTAGGAACAGCCTCCCTTATACGGCACCTGCAGCTCGTTCATAAAAAGTTACTGTCAAGTTCAGAAACTTTGGCTAAGACCGTAAGCAGTCCAGGGACACCTAAATCCCTTTTTCCTGTTTTATCCAAGGAATCGGTGGATGAGGAGGATGAGGACAACATCTTGCCTCCGTAGAGCCAGTTTGTGCAGGGACACATTAATTGCCAGCTTGTTTTGTGGATGCCCAAACGAACCAATCATTTCAGCCACAGTCATGTGGCAGACCCTGGCGCTAAAATGATTGGTTTGTTAAAGTGTGCATGTCCTATTTAATACAACATAAGGGGGGTGGGAGGGCCCAAGGACAATTCCATCTTGCACCTCTTTTTCTCTCTTTGCAGTATGTACTGTTTGGGGCCTAGTTTTTCAAACTGCCATCCTGTCTGCCACTGCAGTGTGTCACTCCTAGATGGGCCACGTGTTTGCAAGCCTAAAGAAATAAGGCAATTATGGAACACCAATGTAAACTGAAACCTGGGTGAGATTAGCATGTACAAGCCACTGGGCACCCCCTGGCTGGGTGAACATTAATTAAATCACCCTGCAAGTGTGACTGGGCAAATGACTGGATCTGAATGTGCCGGAATAGAAATTCAATGCCCTCTGACCAGCTTATCTGTCTTGGACCTATCTATTTTACATAAAATTAACGCCGGGCCTAACTACCACATTCTGAAACATCAAACCTGACAGCTTGGAAATCTTAGTTATCCACCACCAGGCTCACCGATTCTAATTGCCCCAAAATAAGCTTACAAAAAGGCTAAACTAAAAAGAGCCGATTCATACTCGCAGTCAAAGCCACACCCATTACTGCCACAACCAAGGGCCTGATTCAGACCCCACTCGCGAGCGGCTGTCACGCTCGCAAGTGAGGGTCTCTGGTCTGGACTGAGCATGCGCACGATGGAGGGAGCTCCGTCATGCGCATGCGCCAGACGCGATTGAGCGAAGGAAAGTCCTTCGCTCGTTGTGTCTGATCAAAGGGGGCGTGCTGTCGATGTTGATTGACAGCACGCCCCCTTTGCCTGGGGCGTGCCTCCCTGATGGGGGGCAATCCCACGGGAACGCCTCCCGTCA
This sequence comes from Taudactylus pleione, assembly GCA_031769625.1. Classification (NCBI taxonomy): domain Eukaryota; kingdom Metazoa; phylum Chordata; class Amphibia; order Anura; family Myobatrachidae; genus Taudactylus; species Taudactylus pleione. Next base: position 4,187 of record JAUIMM010000145.1, on the reverse strand, counting down.
GAAGCCAGCCCACTGACATCACTAGTGATGTCAGTGGAGTGATTTTGGCTCTGATAGAGCCAAAATCACTCCGGAGCTTGCGGTTGAAAGCCTCAACTGCAGGCTCCGGCTCGCAGTTTCGATGGTCGCGATGGTCTCACGACCATTGCGGCACATCAAACTGCATGCTCGTATAGCCTGTGGGTGGTGACCCACAGCTATACGAGCGTCCAGGAGGACGCTCACATTTTCAGGGAGGGCGGCCCCTCATTCAGAGAGTGCGCTCTGCTCAGAGCGTACGGCTCTGAATGAGGGCCCAAGTCCCTTAACAGGACCAGGTCAATGGATCTCTGCGTATCGTCTGTGCTAAGATGCTCTTTTGCCACCCTTTTCAACGCCTTGTTTAGCACAAATGATTTGGTGGAACTGCCATGCCGTGCATCTTGGTAAAATAAGGCAATGCCGGCTAGCGCTGCAGACATAGCCACCTTGGAATGGCCCCTTTCTTGCCAGATCCAGATGAACGCTAACATGCAATCAGCAACCGTCTTACCTCCCCGCACATGGAAGCCAAGAAACCTGTCAATTGTCCCAAGCCACCATGTAAGTCATCATGGTGGTAGGGGCCAGTGATTTCAGTGCGAGGCCCTTGATGCCAGCACAATTATCTGCCAGACATGGGGGGGCAGGTCAAACCATGAAGACCAGTGAAAGGCGCAAGAGAACAAAACCTGTCCCACTGTAAACGGGATAAGGCATCTGCTATATCGTTTGAAACACCCGGAACATGCTGTGCGCCCTAAACTCAATATTCCTCCACAAGCAAAGGAGTGTCAAGTGCCGCAACAACCGTCAAGGCCAAGGGCGATTTCCACCCTCTGATTATTGACCGCTTGAACCACAACCAAGTTATTGCACCAAAACAGGATTCGCCTATTGCAAAACCTGTGAGCCCACAGCTCAACAGCCACTACAATCGGGAAAAGCTCCAGGAGCAAAATGTTCTTAGTAAGGCCTAGGAATCTCCAAGATTCTGGCCAAGGCTCTGCACACAATTCCCCTTCCAAAAAGGTGCCAAAACCAAAGGAATTGGATGCATCCGTAAATAGCTGAAGCTCGAAATAAGCTACAGGGGCCTGGAGCCATATACGTATGCTGTTGAAATCTCGCAGGAACAGTAACCAAATGCGCAGGTCCTCTCAGGTCTTGCGATATGCATATTAGGTGGTGAGGCCTCTTAACTCCCTCTGTGGCCCTTTCCAGCCTTCTACAGAAGTCTCAATCCATGGGTATGATCCTACAAGTGAAGTTAAGGAGGCCTAGCAATGACTGTAGCTGCTTCAGCAAGACCTTCTTTGCTAAAACAAAAGCCTCCAGCAAGTCCCATAAACACCGATCTTCTCCATAAGCAAGTAACATAATCCTAGCCAGGTATCAACCTCTATACCTAAATAGGACAAGCGTGTAACCGGACCCTCCATCTTGCCATGAGCAACCGGGACGCCTACAGTGGCGAACAAGGCCTGCAAGGAAAAAAGAAAATCCTCACAAACCTGGATATCTGCTAGTCCTACTAACAGAAAATCGTCGAGGTAGTAGGACACACCAGTATGCCCAGTACCTGCCTGGGTGCAACACTGCAAAAAGGAACTAAAACACTCGAAGAAAGAACAAGAGATGGAAGAGCCTGTCGGTAAACATCTGTCCACATAATAGAGCCCCACAACTCTGAAACCCATGTACTTAAATGAGTTGGGGTGAAGGGGCAACAGGCGAAAAGCGTATTCGATATCCATCTTAGCCAACAAAGCCCTCCTACACAAAACTCTGCACTATTTCTACAGCTTGTTCAAAAGATTGGTAAACGACCCGGCAATCCGACGGATCTAGCGCGTCGTTGACTGATCCCCCTTCTGGGTAAGAGAGATGCTGTATCAGCCTAAATTTACCCGGTTCCTTCTTTGACATGACCCCTAAAGGTGATACGCATAAACCCTCTAAAGGTGACGAAGAAAAAGGGCCGCACATGCGCCATAACTTAACTTCCGCCTCAATCTTGACTCTAACTAGTTCTGTATGATCACGGGCCGATTTAAGATTTCTTTTAGATACCACGGAGACCTCCCGTATTATAGGCAAATGAAAACCTTCACTAAAACCGTGTAACAAAAAGGCAGCTTCCTCCCTGTGAGGATAACGGCCCAACCAACTTCTCAAAGCCCTTAAGTCGACCGGCGAAGGTGCTTTACTTAACAACTCCATGTGGTTTGTTGTGCTGATCCCCTCGACTCGTCCTCGCACCGCCGGCTCAACCACATTCTTTAGCCGGATGACCGCTCCCACAGAGCATGCAGATGTGTCTATACCGACAGCCAGACTCCCTATTACAGTGCTCGTTATTATACACATAGCATTTTCACGGTAACACCTAGATCCCCTTCCGTAGATTGACCATGATGTCATCAGCCAGTGTACAACGTCATTCCCTACCATCCAAGTGGGCATAGAGGGGGAACATAACCATGTGGCAAGCGCAGCGAGCCACCATGCCTGAAGCATGGTGAGCGAAGCGTGGCAAGCGAAGCGAGCCCGCGAGGGGTTAATTTTCTCTTTTTGGCTGACTTTGTGGGCAGGAAACTGCACTTCCGCCCTTAGTACACGTCACTTCCAGGTACAAAATCTGAAGTGGAAATAGTCTCTACCATGCTCTCACCATGTTATTTTTTGGATCCTCAACTCCTACAATTGGCTTATACCTCTCAAATTACTAAAGCCTAACCGCATCCCTCCCCCTGGCTCTTAACCCTAACTTGCCTAACAAAATTACATAACAAACAGGGTGCTTATCAATTCTCAAGCTTATTCAAGTATTTGGATGCAGTAACGTGCATTTTGTATACAATATAGAAGTGATCCTGTAAAACATGATCTGCAAGGTTTTGGACTTTATAAGCTTATACGTTCCTATGAGGAGAAAAAAACTCTTTCTTTGAAGGATAGCTCAAGGAAACATACAATTCAGATAATGACAATTTAAAAGCAAGGAACCACACTAGTAAAAATGAATAAGCAGCTCAATAAAATAAATCATAATCGTACAGCAAGAAAAGAGTACTAAAATGTAGTAAATATTATGGGCCATATCCAATTAGCTGCAATAACACCTTTTTCCCTGATAGGTTTTCATTTCTGAGAACTTTTCGGGAAAAATGGTTATTGCAAAATCCTGTTATAGAAATTATCGCAAATTACTTTTCACCACCTCTGAGTAGGTGATAAATTGTGCAAAATCCCTATTTTTGGGTAAAAATGATGGGACCTGGTGCAGAACCCCTTGGACACAGCCAGTGGCGTAAGTTCATCCCAGATGCCCAGAGGCAAGTTACAATTTGGTGCCCCCCATCACAGTAATGTAGCAATTCTCATGCAGACAGACTATAGACAGACGAAGGCAGCAGCTAATGGTCTGACATGGAGCTCTCCACTAGTGTATGGTGGCTTCTCAGGTGCCGTGAAGGGCCATGATGGTACACTCCGGGTACATAGTTACAGCCCTAAATGGGGTGAATATGTTGTGGACAATGGAGGAGGTGCCCCCTTCATAGCTGGAGCCCGGCGGCAGGCGCCTCCATTGTCTCCCATAGTTCTGCCCCTGGACACAGCCCCTTAATGACTAATTAGGCAAAAATTATTTTTAATTATCTAAATTTGGCCAATAATGACATGTCATTTTTGGGGTTAAAAAATAAAAGTTTTTAGAAAATGGGTTTAAAGTAGTGGGGGCATTTATGGATGGGGCATGTGTTTGAAACATTGCAGGTGGCTGCACCAGGTGCCCTAAAATGACGCAAAACTATACTTGCACCTTTTTATGTACCCCTAGTGTAACTGCAATATTTATTTTGGACAAAAAACACTTGCTTTCTATTATTTTTTCACTGTTATAGAAACATGAATATAACAGCCATTTGACACAGTTTAAGAACCCCACACCCTTTGATTAAGTCCACTAACACGCTTATATACTACTCCCCTATCTTAGTTCACCGTTATTCGTGGTACAGGCTGATTTCCTCATTTTCATCTGCAGTTTTCATCGTTCTTCAAAGCAAAAATGATTGGGCTAATGTATTACTGCGCATTTTGCATTTGGATTGCCCAATAAACGGAGCATGCAAAAATGTGAAAAGCAGCAAATTTGGCCGAAT